>CM062394.1:13059911-13743407 GCA_031304145.1 Cardiospermum halicacabum | reverse complement strand
GAATTTCTAGATTTGACATATATTTTTTAGATAACCAAAGGATATCGAAACTAGATTGGTAATCTAATTGATGAGATAATGCTGTAAATACTAATTAATAAAGCTAAATATGTTAGGTATATGATGATGCTACTTTTTTTGTTAATGTTATTCTCTTAAGCTGATCAATATTCACAAAACGAAACTATAATATTTATGTACTTGTATTTCATTTGATTTTGGTTGCAGCATATATGTCATATATGAGAGCTATGTATGCATAAATAGTATGATATGGCATGAAATTGAACTGTAGTACATTTCAGAGCTAACTTAACATCCTAATTTCTACCACTGAAAAAATAAAAAATAAATATTAGTACAATAAAAGATATGATACATATGTTTTGCAACATAACTAGATCTTTCGTTCGCAATATGTTGGTTTCAGTTTTTGTTATGTTGCTTCCACATAGTTGTAAGTCATGACAATGCCCAACACTGCTTTTTTCCTCTATGTGTACCTTGATTCTATCAATGTTTGTTGTCCTAGTAGTAGAGAATTTTGATAGTGCTTTTAATCTTTTCATAGAAATTTTGTCTTTTTTCGGTTCACAAAAGTGTATAAATTGCATTTTACTTTCTCGCAGTAGAAATATAACTTGCATGTTTTTTTTAACAATTCGGAAATGCCAATGGCAACTTTACGATAACACCTACATCATTGTATTAATTAAAAAATATATATGTACAATTGAATGAATTGAATAGGTTGTTTACTTGAGTGTTGTAACTAGCATTGTCAAATGGGCTGGCCCATGGCCCGCCCACCCATGCCTGCTCGGTCACTGTCTAACATGATCACGATTCTGAAATAGCCCGCATTCAAAAGGTAAAAAATTTAGACCGCAGGCTGACACGGTGGCCTGTCATGAAGTCTAAAACAATCAATCTAATAAATTAAAAAAAAAAACATATATATAATTAAAATATAAGTTTCTTCTTCTTCCAAATACTCTCTTCTCATAAAGTAAGTAACAAAACATTTTTGTGATTTTCAATGAAAATTGAAATTGATGCTAGTCTTCTTACATAGCAAAGAACATTAGTGATTTTTTATGAAAATTGAAATGGATGCTAATCTTCTCGAAAAAAAAAAGTAAAGCACCTTCGTGAATTGTAATTTTCAATAAAAATTGAAATTGATTTTTGGATGAAACTAAAGTGAAAAAGATCAGATTAAGAAAGAAAGATTTAGGGTTTCTTTGTACTGCGATAGTCGTTCTTAGTCAGTATTGTTTTTAAGTTGTTTTACTTTAAATTTTAAAACAAAAATAATAATAACAAATGTGAGTCCGTCCGCGGGCCACCTGCATCATACTCGTGTGTTCACGGACCCAAACGAGCATGGGCTTGAAAAAGCACGTTGTTCATGGTCACAAAATATAGGCTCATGCCTATAACGAGCAAGTGGGTACTGGCGGGCCTACAGGTGCAGGCCTTAAATTGACAGCACTAGTTGTAACTAGTAGAAGAGATAATACATTTGAGAGAGAAACCAGCAGAGTAGGGGTAGTAGGGATAATGTATATGGCAGTGTGTTAAGGTTTGAAATAGAGTGTCATTGGTTTATGATCATTTGTTGAAGCTTTATAAAATGAAAAAAAAATACAAAGTTACTTTTACAAGCAAGAGTTATTTGACAAATTTGATATATATTTTAAATATTTATTATTATTCAAATACAAAAGGCAGTTTGATTATTATATTATTATTAAAATTCTTTAAGTAATGGATAAAAACAAGCATATAACCATTGGATAAACACCATACGTTGACAAGACAATGTTCAAAAGAGTTAAATTGTCTTTTCTCAAGGTAATATGACATTTAACACGGTCAAGGCATTGACCTGACACTGTTAGACATAGATGCAATATTTTGTAAAACTCATGCAGCTTCAATGTGAAAAATGCAGAGCTCGTTACAAGTGTAAGTATGTCAAACCTTACTGGCCCTCCGAGTAATTTCATTTTTTTTAAAAAAAATTTCCAAAAATTACTCGTTAGTTATAATTTGTTTCCTCTTCTTTATTTTTCAAATATGTTAAACCCCACACACTTATTTGTTAAGTGCAACAATAATTTCTATTACTACCCTTCAAATAATTGCAATAATTTTTGAAAATCTTTATTATTGATTACTTTCTATTCGTAATGATAAAAATTTCATTTAATTGTATCATTGATTATAAGACGACTTTAAGATAAGATAACTATATGCTCATCTGTTTAAAAATGAAAATTTATATTACAAAAGTTGAATAACATAGAAATTGCATAGCTTTGAAGTACAAATATCAGTTTTCTAATCCATGGGATTTGATGAAAGAGAGTATTAACTTGTTATCAAACTTTATTGTGATTTAAACATTTCACCCAATTTAGTTTCATTCAAACAAAATAAATCTTAAACAAATTTATTCGAAAAAAGTATATATTCATATACCAATGTTATTTTCTCAATATAACAAAACATGAATTATTTTTTATGAAGTAAGAAAATCAATAAGTTGATATGAAAATAGTAATAATACTCCCCTGATTAATGCAATTAAACAAATATCTAAGTATGCTAGATTTTTTAAGGAACTATGTGTTTATAAGATAAAGCATGTTGGATATGAAAAAGTATTGATGGGGCAGAATGTTTCTGCAATATTGCAAAAGAAGCTCCCCCCTAAAAGGAATGACTCCGATTTGTTTGCTATACCTTGTACCATAGGCAATATAGAGATTCAAAGTACTATGTGTGATTTAGGAGTCTCACTTAATGTTATGCCATATTCTCTGTATTCTTTTTTAAGAATAGGGTCATTGAAAGAAACAAGTGTTGTGATTCAATTAGATGATAGGTCCCTAGTTTATCCTAAGGGTGTCCTAGAGGATGTACTTGCTAAGGTTAAGAGTCTAATTTTTCCTGCAGACTTTTATGTGTTGGATATGGGTAGCAGTGATATATCAACAACTCCATATGATTTGTTATTAGAGAGACCTTTCCTTAGTACTGCTCATACAAAAATTGATGTTCATGATGGGACTGTAACAATGGAATTTGATGGTAAAATTGCTAAATTCAATATTTTTGATGCCATGAAATATCCTTATGAATTGTCTAATGTGTGCAGCTTTGATGTTGTTGATCCTTTAATCAGCAATGTTTCGGGATTAATAGAAGGATGAACTAGATGTTATACTTTGCAACAATATACAAGCAGAAGATGAAATCTAGAATTTTCTTTCAACAGAATGCTTGTTGGAGTTTTATATGAACTGGAAGTACTAAAACAATGTTGGTTGACCAAAAACCGGTTTAAAAACCGTTGTAATACCAACCTTGGATTCTGTTAATTAACACAATTTTCTATTAGATTGGAAATTACAGAAACAGCCCATTATCAACTGTAGCATAGTATTTTTTATAACTGAGTAGATTTGGACCAAAATGAAAATTTTTCTCCTTTCTTTCTATTCAATTTTTTTATAATTTTGTAAAGGAAATTACAACAATATCATTTTCAGTTTCTGCACAATATTGGTAACAATCAAGATTCCAAAATAACTGACAATAAGACCATTGCTCTACGGTAATATTTTCAATCTTCCCTGCTGATTTAATATATATACCATATACCATCCAAACAAATAATCACAACCCATTTAAAACATCAAACAAGTCCAATTTTTTTTTCAATTATTAATGTTGGGGTAGACCAATCAAAAAACTTGTGCAGCAACATAAAACTCCAAGAATTTCAGGAAGCCATTGCAAGAAGCTCATTAACAACAAGTCAACAAGTCCAGGTATTTGTAACGACGGATAGGTATGTTAAGAAATAATTTCAATGGGGGTATCACCAGATTGAGAAACAGAAAATGCTAATGTCGTAAGCAAGTAGTGATAATAATTTCAGAATCGGTGGAAAATCCGAACAAATTATATTTTCATTGTGATGCATGAAACTACTATAGGTGGTGGACACCATATGAAGTTGAGATTGATATGGACGTGTTAGATAGATGTTTGAAGTCAAATGAAGTAAATGCAACTACAATGAGTAGACCTAACGATGCAAGATGTGGAAGAAGATGGTTCTGTGCAAGTGCAATGTTGTTCCTATGGCTAACTTTACTCTGTTATATTATAAAGTAGAAACCAATCTAGACACACATTAAACAAAATTTCAGTTTAGGTTCTACATCTAAATGCATGTACCATTGTCTGCAGGTATTCCAAGATCATTAATGAATGTATGCAGGTATTCCAAGATCATTAATGAATGTATGCGGGTAGTTATGTAAAAGAACAAATGTAGGCAACTTTTAATTATGTAATATTATTGTAGAAATCTGAAAATGTAATAGAAGGCTATTGTATAAAATGTAACTAGAATAGGCAGGATCATGATGTGAAAATTGCCTTCTTAACTTAGTGATCCAACAATTCCAACAAACATATAATGACAGCAACAATATTAGAAACCAAGTAAGAAATTTCACACAATGCCTGAAAGTTACCTATACTAACAACAGACTATAGTAGAAGCAAACAATAGTTTATCAAGTAATAATTTAACAAAATTAACATAATACATAGCATTAAAGAGACACATTCATAATATATATCATTCACAAATAGTGAAGATATTAGGGACCAAAGTATTCAACAGGTTCCTAACAAAATGGTTTAAGTTAGATGTCCTAATTAACATGACATCAATAATACTAGTAGCAGACTTAAATTAAAAACAAGGTTGCGTCCCATTGTGGACCATAGTTTGACTTATATTGGCCTGCAAGCTTGATAAAAAAAATATAATTTAGCCCCTGTAAGGTTCGCTATATTCCAATAGTTGTTTCCCGATCTGCTTTACATTGTTTATATATATACTGAAAGTTGGAGATGGTCATAATTGGATGGTGATCTTAGAACCACTAGTCTGCGAACTACCAAAATGATAAATCATATTCCGTTTAACAAAAAAAAAAGATAGAGTCATCAAATAAGCATAAATTTAAATCTGCAATTACTTTTAACCAACTTCAAAAGATAGCAAACAAAAAAATAGAGACTAGGGTATCCATACCAGCCTTGTGCTACCTCGAGGCCCTTCAAAGTCACCTGGGTAGTGCTTCATATTTTAAGTTGTAGAACATGATCCATGTTTGGTAGCCTTTTTCTTTTCCTAGTTAGTTTAGAAATAAGAAAAGGACAATTAACAAATAGGCAATGTGTTATATACACTAAGTTTGTTTAATATCATAAACCTTTCCTACAATAAGCCATTAAAGGTATTTACTGAACGTACTTTCTTGGCCCTTTTCTCTTTATGTGCATCAGACTTCGTTTTTGATAAGCTTTTCTTCTTCCTTCCCTTTATTATTGTTTGTCAAGTAGTTAATATTAGAACCTTATTTTGCTATTGGTTATATTGGTAAACAACAACTGATTATGATACCTTTTTGTTGCTGCTCTTGCCATTCGATGATTTGTTTTCCACAGGAACATAGGTCTAACTAGCTTCTATCATTGATCTTGTCTGGTCAAGAATATTTGTTATTAGTTACAATAGATATGGATGTAGCATGCATAAATAATTGGTTGAATTTTAAGTGGGTTGTTATACCTGTCTCCTAGAGGGTTTATTCGATCCTGAAGTCTCTCCGACCTCTATGTTTGCTATGGAAGTTGATGGTCTGTTCTTTGGGTAGGTTCTTTTATTGTGTCCCATTGTATTGCAGCTCCTACAAGTTATAGGGCCATGATGTGTAGCAAGTGGTTACTCTCCTTGCTCTATTCTCCTCTTTTTAGTAGGTCTCCCTGCTTGTTTTTTTAGGTTGGAGGTGTTAAATAAGCAGCAGAGTCATGCTCCCATCAGTTAGACTGAGGAACAGGGTGAATGACTCGACCATAGGTCCTCCTATAGGCTTCTCTGCATAGATATGGATGCACATACTTGCTGAGAATGCAGGTAGTTCATCATTATCAAACTTTGATACTGCAGCAAAGTATGTAACATAAAGTTAATATAACTTGAAGTCAATAAAATTAAAAAAAATATATATCAATAAAATTTAAAAGCACAATGAACATGAATATATACCTAAACTGACCACAACATGAACACATGAGATACCAGGCATCTGCCAGTATCCGCAGCTGCACTCCCTTGATTCCAAAGTAATGATGTATTGGGTGCTGTTCTTGTGGTCATACACTTCGAAGAATCCCTTGCCTGAACCCACCATTAGGAAATCCCTCCCATCTGTTGACATTTTCATCATTTTCTTTGCAACCAACGGAGCAACATCTGATTCCCATTTCTCATAGGACTCTAGTCTCTGCACCATCTTTGTCATCATCACCTTCCTTAACTCTTCTAAGAATCCTAATTATGTTCCTCTCCTACTTTTCTTTATTTCATGATTCAAGCTTTCTATCATGTTGTTGGTGACATGTTTGCATTTTATGTGTGGGTCCATTGTGAACAGAGCCCATCATTCTATCTCAATTTCATCTAGAAACCTCCTAGCAACTAGGTTTAAAGCCTCAAATTCTTGCATTGCCTCCACCCAACTGACTTCAGAAGCATTCCTAGAGGCTATCCAAAAAAGCTTTTGAAGTCTTTGATTTGAATACTTTGCTCGAAAGTTGGCATATATATGCGTAACACAGAACCTGAAACATCACAAAAGTTACTCGGTGAATTTTATATTTTAACATTAAAGAATACTACATGACCAAGGCATAAGTATGAATGACATCCAAGACAAAATTTCGCATCATTTGATAACTAAATTTACACCAATATCGGATCATTATGCAAAACTATTTTCTATTACACTAAATGATACCACTGCAGCTAACGGTTGGGATTGCATGTTACTGCAGGTAATTCTACTGAAATTTCAGTATGCATATTCGTATTAAAAGACAATTATTATCTTAAATGAATGAATATTAATGAAATGACATAGAGTGTTAGCAACAACCTAATATGCTAGTTATCCCTGTTATTTATGCAGAACCAAAATAAACCTGCAGCTTGATAAAGATAACTATATGGACTCAAGGTTATCTTTGATTTGCAGAGTTTTCTCATTAATATGACCGACTAACTGAGGATAAAGATTACTATATGGACACAAGGTTACTATAGTTATTTGTCTGAAAAATGTCCCATTGTATATGCAGAACCAAATATGAACATTTTAATTATAACTATAGTTGTTCATATGCAGAGTTTTCTAGCCGTTCATTTTAATGAAATATATGCAAAACCAAATGAACATTTTAATCAAATGCATAACCAAATATGAACATTTTAATAAAATAGATAATCGTCGAAAAAAACATCATAGCAAAACAATAGTCGTTCATTACTATCTATATATAAATCTAGTTTACCAAATTTTAACACCATAAACAAATCATTCATATTTTAACACCTTCTGCAATCTAATAAAATCATACTAACAATTATGAAACTTATTTAAAAATTTTCTAAAACTTAACTACTAAAACACATAGTTGAATGAAAACCACCAGAATAATGCAATATAGTAGTTTATTAAACCAACCGACAACACACTTTTAATAAACTTTCCAGATTTTGCCTACACTAATAAATTAAAGCATCTACCATCCAAAAACCTTGGAATTTATTAAAATATTACAGAAAATTAACTAATAAAATATAGAATTGACATGAAAATCATCACAGCAATGCACAGTAGTACTAGATTATACCAACTGACAACACACTTTTAATAAGCTTTCCAGATTTTTTCTACAGCACTAAACTCAAGCAATTCATTGCAGTTTGATATCCAAACTACCAAATTTTAACTCCATAGTTGTGATAAATCATCATATTGTATCACATTCTTGTACCTAATAAAATTAGACTACAAATTTGTGGAAATTATCTAAAGATATTACACAACTGAACTAATAACACATTATACAACACAGATGTGACTGCTATCACAACAATGTAACATAGTAGTAAATTATATCAACAAACAACACAATATACATAAACTTTTCAGATTAGGCATACATAAAAAAAAAAACCCAAGCAGTTCATTGCAGTTTGATATCCATTCTACTAAATTTTAACACTACAGTTATGACAACTGATCATATTTTGACAAAACTTGTTGTCGAATGTATGAAATTTATTTAAATATATTTATGAACTTAACTAAGACAGTTTTTACTCTAGCCATTTAAACACAGACAATGACATTTGAAATAAAAAATGTTTAATAATCTACTAACATGTGAGAAGCTTCTAGCAACACCTGAGGAACAGCCTTGAGAATACTAGAACCTCTATCAGAAATGAGACATATAGGCATGTTTGGAGGAAGATCTAAGAACTTTTTCAAATTCTCTAAGAATCAAAGCCAGCTTTCTTCTTATTCACCCTCACAAAGGCTGGCAGCTACCAGAAAAAAAAACCCGCTGTTGTCATCCAATGTCATAACAGTCAGCATACACTATTTGAAGGGACTCTTCAACCAAGTTCCATCGATTCTAATGAATGCTCTACAGGCAGAATGGAAGCCAACACGCTGTGCATCGTAGCACACAAACATCTTGTCAAATGTGAGTGCAGTCTCTTTGGTTGATATAATAGCTCTAGAACCTGGATTAGTTTGAAGGATCATCTTGGCGTATGTCCTCGTGATCTTGAAGCATTGGTCATGTTCCTTCTGTAGTGCCTCAATAGCTTTCTGCTTTGCCTTGTACAATCTAAACTCTTCAACTTGAACCCTATACATTTTCTGTAATAGTTGCCTTAAAACACCTATTCTGATATTCGGATTCTTCTTTATTAAGGTCTTAAATTTCTTGCATATCCAAGATGCCTTAGCTTCCTTGGATTTGGACGACTTATGACATCTATGGTGTCCTTCAAACTTCCGCATAATCATTGTTTTCCCTGGCTGTTAGAAGCATGAATAGCCCACTTACATCTCTTGGCTGCACATCTCCATAAAATTCTATTTGGCTCATTCTTACATCTATTTAATGTAATACCGACTTGAACTACATAGTCCATTAGTGCTTGCCTCATTGTATAGACTGTATCATGTGTCTGTCCCTTAAAGAATCGAATCTCTCCGTTAGGCTGAACATGGAATGATGTGTTTGATATAATCCTATCAAGCTCACCGATGAAGTCATTGTCATCACTGTTTTGTATTAATAACTCACTGTCATCGCCACTTTCATAACGCTCAAAGACATTTCCATAATTCTTTGCATCCACCAGTCCATCAGTGTCATCATTTACACTCATTACCCAGATTTGCCTCATCAACTCTGTTGGATCCCCTAAGACCATCACTTGCATTTTGTCTGATATCTGAGCCAAATCCTTCTTCTGACTCAACACCTGTTCGAATTCCTCTATCAGTTCTATTTTCACTAGTAGGATTGGTAACATAATTCTCCTTCTCTGAGTGTGTTGTTAAAGGGACAGTGGCAACTACATCTGCAGGCAAACTACCAATCAAACTCCTAGCTCCACCTATATTTTCTTTCACAATTGTACTAATATCTTTCCAAAAAGCATCTACCATCCAAGAATCTTCTCTGTAGTTGCCATTGGCATCATAATCAAAAGTTTTGTCACTACCACTATCTCTATCAGGCTGCTAGTAGTTAACATCTTCATCATCTGAAATCATTTCTGCAGCTGTAGGTTCTTGTTTGAGATTAGCTCCTACTTGGAAATGGTCAAGTTGTGTGATCATAGTCTCCTTACATCCAGGGCTACCTGATCTATGTTGCTCTATGCTTGCATTATCTAGGTAGGTAGGTATTCATCACGTGTAACTATGAATACCATCCGCCTTAACGAAGCTTGCTCAAATAATTCTGCCGCCATCAGAAGTTCTCTATTATTAGTCAATCGTAACATGTTTCTATCTAATGGGTTCTCCAGCTACAGAGCATATTGTTCTAGAATTTCCAACAGTCCATTTGGTAGCAACCCTTACTGTTGTAGTGCTCTAACAAGCACGATCAAGAACATAGTGTCCCGATTTAAGCGACCCAACTCCTGTTCCACTTGACCAACTCTAGTGTATATGTCGAATGAATGACCCATTGCTCTGCGTAAATAATTTAAATTATTAGTAATAAGTAGGAAGAGACACACATAAACTGAAACCCAACTTCATAAAAAGGAAAAAAATAATGACTAAACATACATCTCCTATATGGATCTTCATCCACTAACTTAGAAATATTCATTGGCCCATAAGCACCTACTCTATAAGCAAGCCCCACATCAAGTAATAAAAATAGGTTAGGTTAATAGTTTTACATATATATATATATATATAATGTAGCACTCTGCAGACCATATTAATGGCACAGAAGCACTCTGCTACATACCCAGACAACACACAATAGCTAAAATCAATAAATTCTAAAACAAATAGACAGCAACACTGCTATCCATGCCAAAAGCAATAGAATAAAGACAAAAATAAGCATAAAAAATCACCTGAAACTGATATCTTTCGAGTCCTAAACATAACTCAAATAAAATAAGAATAAAGCACATATCATTAATTTATCAATAAGACAAACCTTAAAATGTACTTGTTCAGATCTAGTAGAAGAAGAGATTTTCAACTTTTATAAAAAGTTACTTCTACAACAACAAAAAAAGCAAAGAAAAGTTAACACACACATAAATTTATGAATTAGAAAATCCAAACAAACCCACGTCCATGAAAACATACAACAAACCCTAACCTAACGAAATATAGTCTAAAATCGGTCATAAACAAAACAAAAAGCACAATAACAATAACAACATGACCTATTCACAGATATATTAACAACAGAAAAAACCATGACAATACAACCCTTAACACTAAAACAATATAAATAACCATATACTCATTACAATATTATTCTCCGAAACATTAAAACAAAAATGATAATATGCACAAAACCGTTAAAAGTTGAACCAACAGAGACAACTATCAACACAATATCTACCCTCAACACTAAAACATACAAGCAGAAACAACAATAAAGATGGTATTGCAGAAGAGAGAGCAGAACCAAACACAGTGTACTATGTCGTTGTTTGACCTAAAGAACAAAAAAAACAACAATGACCAAAGAAAAAAAAAACAATGTTCTGATTACTTGACCCCAAAACAACTCGTGGTTAGCTGATGAACTTCCGCCATTAAACACCAAAGATGTGAGCTCACTATCGACAAAGATGTGATGTTGAAACTAAGATTCAGTCCTTCGTCTTACTACAAATATGGTTTGCTGTAGGAGCTTAACGAACACCAATGACTCGTTTGTGTGACTTGATTATTGGAACACCGTTGACCGGTCAGGGCCGGTTGTGGCATACCGAATTTCTTTAGTCGGCAGCCGAACGATTTCAAAATGACAGACCCGCTCTTTCTCTCTCTTCGACTTGGTATTTAGCGCAAGAAGAATATGACAGATAGTGAGAGGTTGCATGTGTTAGGAATACTTCTATCGTTTTTCATAATCAAATCACACGTGTCGATATCATATTAAAATTTGAATTTTAAGTTACGAAGCTTATCGGATACGCTTCGTCAAATTTTTGTTTACTCCATGTCTTTTTTTATAAAAACTCAGAACGACCCCTGATTAATTACAAAAAAGTCCTTTTGTCTAATGTCAAACTAACAGATATTGTTCATATACCGCTGGTATTAGAAATGGGGTGGTTTAAAATAGTTTGTCAAAATCGAGTGTCAAACGTAAAAAGTTTCAAAAATTAGGGTATTTTTGGAAATAACCCTAATATTTAATATATATATATATATATTTTCTTTCAATTAATTTTTATATATTTTTATTCTATTTAAAATTAAAATTCCACTGTGTTACACAAATTGCCAGAAGTATATATAATCCAATTAATTTAATAAGATATATAGATATTTTGGTATATTTAATATGGTTTTTTTAGATTCAATCCATTTTAACTTTTATATAATTAAGAAAATTTAAAAATTTAAAAAAACATGTAAAAATAAATTATGACAATGAAATTTTATTTTATTTTTTAAAATTATAATTTATAGACTTCCAATATATATTTTAAAATTTTCGAAATTAAAATATGTATAATAAATAATTGAATTCTTAAGACACAAAACATACTAAAATTTTTAATTAATTCACGTAAACTAATAAGTATAAATTTTGATATATTAATAAAATTTGTTTATTAAATTTTTAACTATTTAAAATAATTTGATTTAAAAAGTTAAATGTAATATTTGTAAAAATTAAGAGAAAATATTTAAATTGTAATATTATAATATATTATTTATAAACATTTAGAAAAGAAGTTAAAAGAGTATAATTTAACAAAAGTGTTAGCAAGTAATTGGGTTGTGGGCTCAATTTTTAACACGGTGCCCAAATTTTACTGTTCTTTAATTTCCTAAGTCTCTCTAATTCTCAGCATCCAAGTTCACTCACAATTCGCTCTGAGCCGAAATCAATCCAACCACTAAACCCTAAAAATTCTAAAACCCCAAATTACTAGTTTGTTGTCAAGTGTGAACGCTTTGCAGGTTTGTTGTCATGTGTAAATAGAACTTCTTTCTTCCTTGAAGTATCATTGCATCATTGGATTTTCAACAATTCCTGAAGTAAGCTTCTCTCTATTAAAATCCATGGTCAATCTGATCTTCAAATACCACTTAAAGGTTTCACTCCACGACAATTGCTTGACAGAAGACAATCTCTCATAAACTAAATTCTCTTCGTCTCTTCTCTCACAAACCAACTCTTCATCGCTAAGGATGTTGATATACTTCATTCTTTTGCGATTCTCAAATTTTAATTAATTTTATTAAGATTTAATAAAATAAAGTTTGGTTTCTGTAGATGGATTTGCAATTACTGAACTTAGACGAGCATTAAAGGATTACTTATCTCTCTTACTTAGACTCACCAGAAAAAAGTATATCAGAATATGTCTATTTGTTTTTCAGATAGATATATATAGTCTTTTATATTCCAGTTAAGCATTCTTCATATGATATGAGATGATTCTTAAGTCCCATCATGATTTAGATAGTTGTTGTCCCTATAGATTAGATATAAGACATATTAGAGCCACTGCACCTGTTAGAGTCACCATAACACCACCTTCATTAATTATCTTCACTGCCCTGTCATATTGGCCTTCATTTTTAAGTAAGTTATAATAAGTATTTGTTCATCGATTTACTGATCGGCAAAGCATAAGAAAATGAAGTTGTTGATTCATGCCAAACAAAAGTTCTATCTTACTAATAGCATCATAGACTACATCAAATTTTTCAAGTAGATTTTCAAAATTCTTCTATAGAATAAATTTTTCCTCTATAGGACACTAAGAAATATTTTATAATGCTTTGAAAACACCAATGATCACCTCTTTGTCCAGATTAGGTGCTCTTTTCTCAATTCCACCGATAGTCAACTTACTTAGATAAGCAAGGTCGTAAAATCTAGGACTTAGAGCAAAACCCAGACTATGCATAGGAATATTCATTTTTTCCCACCTATCCAACACAAGTTATTCCATCTTTAGATAATCCTCCAAATGCTCGTTGTCTTTCATTATATCTTTTTTAGTTCACCAAGCATGTTATCCATCTTTTCATATACTTCCCCCATTTTAGGTCAATCACCATCACTAAACTTAATCATCAATCACAAAGGTTTTGTAATTTGTATTATGTTTTCAATTTTTCCCAAAATAAGTCATCATTGATCGTGCTAGCAATTGAGATGCCCTTTACTCGATTTTATGTATCACTATTTTGCAATATGTTTTTCCATTTAGGAAGACAAACAGTATTTTATGAGATCTTGTCTATGCTCAAACAAACACTTCAAAAGTATGTAATGAGAAGCAAATTGTGTCTTGACAACTTTAAGCAACTCCAAATTCGATGATTCTCAAGACAAAGCCAAAGCATGTGTGTGATTAATGAAATATTTCACTATAACTTTTCCCTTACCATATGTGTCTCTTAACTAAGAAAAATTATCTGCAAAATCTTTAAAGATAATATTTAGTGTATGCACAACATAAGGGGAACAAAAAATATATTTATGGGTCTTCTCTATCTCTTTACCAGCAGCCACACAATTCCTAACATTACTTGTTATCACCTGGATGATCCTATTTTATCTATCGCTTACACTAATTACTCGGCAATTGTACGACCTATTTTTTCAACTCCAGAAAAGTCATTAGCATAGATAAAAGTAGAACCTCTACTGCCACAAAGACATTAATCAACAAATTATGTTTTCTATTACTCCAACCATATGAAACCACCGAAACTCCTTATGTGTATCAAGTCTCCTTCAGTAGAGTTAACTCTTTTTCAACATTCCTATTACACTCATCTAAGAGTGAAGTCCTAAACTTTTCATATTACAGTAGTTTGTAACCAGAGAGTGCCTTATTATTTGTTAATACCATTTCAACAAACTTCGGATTCCTTACCATTAGCACATAATCCTCTCATACTCTTCAAATCAACCATGTATTTGTCCATCATATAAAAGAATTTTCCAAATTATTTTTTACAGCCACTTGTCCCCGCCTAATCAATTTTGAGTTCTTTTTTTTTAGAGATGAGGAGATACCTTGCTCAGCTGGCTAGACTTTGTCTCTAATTTTTTAAAGAGTTTCCCAATTTTTCTAAGGTCGCACATCTCTTGATTTGCGCCTTGACCCTTGCAGGAGCACTAGAAAAATGGTAGTGGATCGTAGTACATGAGCTTGTGAGGGTACTATTACAATGTTTACTATTCACTTTTTTTGCTCCTGCATTCTTTCTTGCTAGATGATATGATCCAAAAATAATAATCTCATCTAGCAGCGTTTTTAAATTTGAATTGCTCAATTTTGTTTGATTTAGAGGATGTGTTGAATTGGGTTGCAAAGTGACCTCCTCTGTATAAGCTCCTCCAATATCCCATCAACCTTATCATGACATTATCCGAAAGGCATAATGATCACTAAAACCCCTAAAATTCGTTAATTTTTTCAATTAGACCTCCAACTATGCGATGTTTCAATTTGATCCCTCAATTATCCAATATCGGGCCAATCTGGTCTTTTTCACCTATGTGGTAGATGATGTGGCAGGTGATTCAGAATGAAATACATACAACAATCCTACCACATCATCTGTCACATATGTGAAAATGGCTAAATTGACCCAATATCGAAAAGTTGAGGGGTTAAATTGAAACATCGCATAGTTGGAAGGTCAAATTGAAAATGTTTGCCAAGTTTAGGGGCTTTGGTGATCATTATGCTTATCCGAAATATATTGAATATTTTATTGTTGTTGGTCTTTTTCTTCATGTAGCCCTTTTCGAATTTCAAGAATTATTAATCATAGAGAATTTTTATGGGTTGAATATTTACTAAAAGATAAGGCTACAAACTTTTCATTTTCGTTTGATTTACCTATGAGAACTCTACAAAATACTTTCTAATAGTAAATTTTATTATTTTGATCCTTTCAATATTTTATTCCTATTAAATGCATTGAAATTTGTTCTCTGTAGTCTACGAATTGGATCCCGTTCCAAAGTGATTTGGTTCGCAAACGAACTGCATTTTAGATCGACAAATTGGGAATGCGGATCCAAGGGGTTCTAACGAATTAGGTATCTATAAGATACATAATACATAATTATATATATATATATTTGAATCTTTAAACAAATCTGAATCTAAATCAAAATCTCTAAGAATAATGAATTCGAATAACGAACTTTTTTTTAAGATCGAGTTCGTGAGCAGCTCTAATTTCAATTGTTGTCTTGTTAGTCTGACATTCAATATAGGATATATCATTGAAGCTCTATTTTAAAAAAGAATTCCTACATATTGATCTGATCGTGGAGAAATTTTAAATTACTAGAGATACTATGATGGGTCGGAGAAGTTCAATTTTTTAAGTAAGAATATTCTCTAAAAAATACTTTTGGAAATTGAGAGCGAAATGAAATTTGAAAATTTGAAGAAAAATTAAGGATGACAAGAAAGCGGGTTAAAGCGGGTTCTTGGCTAACCAGAACCTGCCTTGTCATTTTATATTTATGGCCTGTTTGGCAATTACCTGTTAGCGGTTGGCAAATTCAATTAGCGGTTAGCGGATTGATGATACGGTGTTTGGTAATTAGCTGTTTAATAATATACTATTAGCGGATCAATTATAAAATGATGTAAACGAACATTTTTAAAAGTTTACTTTTATTTTTCACAAAATATATCTTACATTACTACCTTCAAATAGGTAATACAATGGGTTAAATATTTTAGAGTATGTTTGGCATCAGATTTTAAATTAGATTTTAAATTAGTTTTTCAATTAGCTGCAGCGATTAGCTGTTACGTTAACTTCTAAATTAGCTGTTAGATTAGCTGTTATATTGGGTGTTTGGTATGACGTTTAACTTTTAAATTAGCTGTTAAAATATAAAATTACCAAAAGGGTATTATATATAAAAACTATAAAATAAATAAATAAACGATTTTACAAAGATAATTATTGAAACTATTGATTTTTTTTATTGAATTATAAGTATTGGTAGTGAATCCTTTCAATAATCCTCTTGTCAAAAGCATATACCACCATTAATGTTTTGGTTAAAATTCATTTTAATCAATAATTCATTCATAAAAATTTAACTCCTAAATAGATACAAATACAGAAATATCAAATCAATTAAAAGATTTAAATAATAAAAATAATACTTGTAGACCACGATTTACCTTGTAACAATACTGTATCTGTGACAAATAAAAATATACATGGTATGAGATAGGGTAATATGTTTAAAGAATGTATAAACATGAAAGAACGAGAGAATAATGTTGAACTTACCCAAACAATAAAAATCAATGGAAATAATATTGGTAGAAAAAATGAGAGAATAATGTTGAACTTACCGAAACAATGAAAATCAATGGAAATAATTTTGGTAGAATAAAAATAAAAATTACAGAGAAACAAGTCGTTCTTGAAAATACTAGAGGAGAGAGAAGGTTGGAATGGTAAGGATTATGAGGTATTTTTAAAACAGCGTTTTTATGAAAACGTTAATTGAAATAGCGTTTTCAAACGTTGTTGTAAAATCTAATTGAAACTCTAAACACTATTATGTAATTGAATGCCAAACACCTAAAAGAATTCAAACATTATCTAATAATCTAAACGCTAATTTAAAATTTAATTAAAAATCTTTCCCAAACACACACTTAATATTTATTAATAATACTAATAAATAATAATTTTAATAATATTTACTATTTTTATATCAATTATTAATTAAGATAATATACTAAAAAAATAATATACTTGCTATAATAGTAAAAAAAAATTATAAAAATTTTTAATTATAAAATATTATAATAAAAAAATAATACTGAAAATATTAAATATTATTATAATATGTTTCAATTATTTTATTAACATATAATTAATATAAATCTAATTGAAAGTGAGGTAGTTTGGTCTTTTTAACAAACCTCTAATTTTAAAACCTCTCAAACGCTCCTACTATCAGCGTTTTGAAAATTAGCGTTTTGGATCAAATCCGCTGATTAAGTTGCTATTAACCAAATTAGCTTTTAAAAAAAAAAAATTAGAGATTTGATTTTGGTCAAACCTCTAAAACTCCTAAAAACGCTAACCTCTAATTGAAAATGCTATTTAACAAACATGCCCTTAATTTCAATCCGCCGAACTCTTTTCATATTAAAAAAATTCAACTCGCACGGAGCAGATTAGAACCCGGTCCATTTCAACCCGTATTATTATAAAAAATACATATATTATAAATAAATTTTTTTTTATCTAATTTACATCAATGTGCAATATTAAGAAATTGATAAATAACATTAAATTTTATACTGGAGAAAAAAAAATAAAAAACAAATTTAAATATTTAATATATTGATTTTGTGATATAATATTATATAATTAATTAATATATACATAACAATGGGCACGAGATGGATTTTAGTAGAACCCTGTTAGGAAATATCCAGTTCTATCCCATTTTATTTCTAGTTCCGATTTAACCAAAACAATCAGCTCAAACACAAACACAACATTTAACGTGGTTCGACAAATTGCCTAATCCACTGAAAAATAACAACTTTATAATGAGAAATAAGAATTACAAGTCATTCACACAACACTCTCCCTCCACACAAAATTATTTTCTTTCTCAAAATCTCTTTTAGGCGAACAACTCCACCATGACGAGACAACCCCAATACGAAATCTCCTTAATGGAAAGACCCCAATCCCAATGATCATCATCCCACTAAGCATGACTTCAATCCAATGATCACTACCCCATAAGGACGGGATACTTTCTTTTTTCCATGAGACAACTCTATTTACAGTGATCATCAAACATACTTTCCTAATTTGTTTTCTTTCCAACTAAGGAATACAATCAACTAAATTAGAAAAACTAAATATTTCCAAAACAAGGAACCAAACAATTAAAAAATAGATCAAAACTCAAAATAAGAAAATCTTCGTAAAAGAAAACCCTTATAATTCAAAGCAATCCTAACAAACCTGAACCCGTCTCACTCCGAATTTTTAATTCTATCGAATAATTTTATTGAGATGGATTTAAATTCATTTCGATCGGATTGGAGCTGAACCGAACCCGCGAGTGGATACACATTGCCATTCCTAGGAAAGATGGGTTGGAAGAGAAGGTCTACGCACCCCTAAAATTGTGGTGCATTTTTTATAATTAACAATTATGTGGGGGAGAAAAGTACAAATATAAAAACAATTTGACGTTGGGGGCTCTATTTATATAAATAGACGAAAGCATTGCTTGCCATAAAGGAGGGAAGGGCAGTCGAGAAGAGGCGACGAGTTCATCGTCCTCTCGGGAGGAATATTTATTATTAACAAATAGAAACCGTAGCTCCAAACCTCTGTGCCCTCCATATACATTTTCCCCTTAGCGCCTCCTCTGCTCTGTAAGTTCTCTTGTAAACATCAATTCTATTGATATATTTCAATTCACTCTGCTGAGCTCTGGCGGGAACCTCAGTTTTCTTTTCTCAGTAATGTCGGTTATTTTAAATTTTAGTTTTTTGATAATCCGATCGCAAATGCAATACTGGATTCGGTCAAGTTCGATGTTTGTTTCTCTGTGCATAGAGGTTGCCGCTCAAGTGTGGTGTTCATACTGGTTCTTTTGCTTCTGTTACCGACTTCTGTTTCCGTGTTTTTGCGATCCCGATAAGGGTTTCCGATTTTGTTATTGTTTTGGCTTTGTTTCTTTGTTGGGTTTTTGTGAAATTTGAGAGGAGGAAAAGTGAGAACTGTGTTTAGTTGGGGAAACGGAGGAGATAGATTGATGTTTCTTTGTTTTAGTTCTAGGGATTTCGTTTTGATTTTAGGAATATCACATCTTTTATCTTGAGAATGCAAGAATGTCCTTTTTTACTTGCATGCATTGGTTATTTAGTGATGTGGTTTGGATGATTTGTTTGTTGGAACTAATTAGTTCTGTTCTGTTGTTTTAGGTGTTTGTGAAGAATGCCTTTGTTGAGAAGGAAGCCCTTCATTTTAGCTGAACCTCCTAAAGGTTTGGAGCCAAATGAGTTGGTATATCAAGTTCGGTTTACCAAAGAGATATTTCGGAATTATCAGTATCCTTCTTTTGATGTTTTGCTCACTGTTAACTGTGCCAGAATTTGGCTATGATTCTTTAGTTCTGTTATTGCTGGTGATGCTGTAGTTTTCTTTAGTAGACTTTCCATATTTTCGATTATCTTTTTTTGCCTCCTTAACTTGGAACAGAGATTATTTGAACAGGATAAATTTGTATCGCGACAGAATTTGGGTGTGTAAATGTACTGGTAAAGGTAACCTGACTTACGAGGAGGCTTTGGTGTCAGAGAAGCATGCATCTGAGAAGGTTCAAGAACTCCCCAAAGAGCTAGTTGCACCAGCACTTCGCACCATCCAATTTAGTAAGAATTTCTTGATAAGAAAATGTGCTCAGTGTGGTTAAATAAGGCACCAGTGATTTTGATCGAGTTACAACTCCTAGTCCATATCATTTTACTGAACTACTTGTTGGTTCTACGGTTAAGCTAAGTTCATAATTTTGAA
Source organism: Cardiospermum halicacabum (assembly GCA_031304145.1). Lineage (NCBI taxonomy): Eukaryota > Viridiplantae > Streptophyta > Magnoliopsida > Sapindales > Sapindaceae > Cardiospermum > Cardiospermum halicacabum. The sequence continues at coordinate 13,723,152 of CM062394.1, read as the reverse complement.
GCATTCTTTATGTACAGTGTCTCACCATCCCAGTTTAAGATTATGTTGAGAGAAACTAACTACATCAACTTACTGAATTTCTGGACTTCTGAGATTAATTTAAACTATTTTGAAATCTTAAATGAGTATATGAATGTAAGAATTTTTTTTTGAGGATCTGTGAGAGATAGGTTCATCAATAGGTTTTTTCTTCACAATTGTCTCACCAATTAATTATATTAAATATGTTCTTTTCTCAGAGCCTATCGTAATGTCTTTTCTATATAGAAATAGCAATAATAAGGATAATAGCTGTAGTAACAGGTATTCTAAACTGACCTCTTATTATTCTGCATCAGACTGTTAGATTTGGTGAGTTTCAGACATCAAGAAGCAAGTACAGATAGGAAATATAGATGGATTGTATTGCAAGGGAAAAATACGAGTTAGTTAAGGTATAGAGATCTTCAATCTCCAGCATTAGGCTCACTGTATTCATTCTCAAAAATACTGATACCCCTCTATGCCTTAGCTGTGAGGTTATTTATATACTTACTAGTTGATCACTATTAGTGATTGGTTCACACATTTCCTCACCTTACCTGCTCACCAAGGTTCCAACAAACTAACAAATTGCCTTTTCTCTCTCACCAGCTGCAATTGCAACAAGCAGAGACCCCATTGTACCCCTCCTAGAATAGTCTTGGATGGTTGTGAGTCAAGAACAGACTTATTGGCATGATTTGAAGGAACTGATAAATGAGTTCAATACAAATTGAAACTCATTTTCTGCTGTTGATCTAAATCTACATCTGAAATTTTATTTAACTAGGATTCAGCATGAAATGCCTAATAGCTACCATATGATAAACCTCATAATTATTTATACTAATAGATGATAGTTGGCCTAACAATACAAACAATTACAGTCTTATGTATGTGTATGCATATGTGACTGCAGTCATATATATGTGTGCATTATAAACTCATCTATATTTGTGGTTTTGCTATACACACTTAATTGTGAGATTGCTTAAAAGTGGATTTAGATGCCTTTCTAATGTCAAGCATATTTCTTTAAGTTGATCGGGGGAAAATGTGGTTTCATTTGTTCTGATCAAAAGAAGGCAGCTATTTGTTTGATTTTTGTCATTCTTGAAATAGGGTGGATGCTTTAGCATCTCACTTAGGATTAAAAATTTTGTACTTGATTTTTTTGTCATTATTTGTACAGTTATTATGATGATACAGAATGTGCAGTCCCTAATGTTCCTATTATTCAATAATTTGGCCTGCTGGACTTTTTCATATTCGTTGGAAGTGGAGCAGCCTAAGAGTAAATCGCATGTCTTAAAAGTAATGTCGTGATGCACCTTTCAGTGTTTGCACTGTTGATATACACTCAACTGACATAGCCAATTCTGGGTGTCAATGTTTTGGACTTGTTATGGTATCCATTGGAGCCAATTACATATGAAACCTGGGTTAACAGTTGAAGTGATGGCATAATTTTGCACCTGTAGACAACTTTGATGATACAAAAGCATTGCTTTAGTAAAAGAGTTCTGGAACATGGTTTTGCACATCTATTTACATTGCATTGGATTTTCTGACTGCTGCTTCACATGTGTTAGCTACTTTTAGGTTTTGTAGCTTTATGTGTATTGGGTTGCTAGGTCCTAGTTGTCTTGATATTTATATTCTGTTTAATTATATGACATTTCATTTTGTAGGTATGCTTCCTTTGAAAGATCTTGCAGATACAATCGCTACTAAGTTTGAGAATTGGTTATTTGTGGGTGCGGAAGTGTATGGAAAGAAGGATGATAATCTACAGCCTTGTAAAATTCTGAAAGTTATCGAGGTTGATGGCAACAAAAGCCAATATGAAGTAGCATGGCTTGATAGAAACAAGAGAACATCTGAAAATAGCATCTTAAATGAAGAAAATGTCATAAGGAAGAAACTGCCATTTAGTCGAAGGTTTTTTAAGTCTTTTATTCGGGACTCTACATATCGAAATCTTCCTTGGGTGCTCCATGAGAAATTAGCTCAAAAGCATAATATATCAGCAGTTCCTCCACTGGAGTTAAGAGACAGAGTTTTTTTCCAGAATGGAGTTTTGGTCTGCAAGAAGCGAAGAAAAAGTGAGGAAGAAGAGAATGAGGTAAATATTTACTTTCAAGTTATTTCTTGATCATCGAAGTCAATGTACAATAATTTGTCTTTTCTTTGTCCTTTCAGGAAGCAAAAGAAGGATCTAGAAGATGTAAAATGTCCAAAATAGGGGAAGGTACAGCAATGGAAAAGAATGTTGAGGAAGGCAGACTTAGAATTTAGTTTGTCCTTGATAAAATGAAATCTGTTTAACTGGGTAGAATATAAGTATGGCTTTTATGATATTTAATTGTTCAGTCAACATGTTCCTTTTGTTTGCAGCAGAATTTGTTACAGTCATTACTCTCTTAGATGATTAATCTGGAGTCTTTGAAGGTTTTGATCTTCTAAGTGTCGGCTCAAACTTTAACTTTAAAATTTGACTCTAGTATCATGGTTTTGCAGAAGATGATCAGCTTAAGGAAGAAGAGCCTGTTAAGTATCCAATTGAGGATCTGCTGGTGCAACCTGCATCCGATGATCCAGTTTTCACAAATCGCCCATCACCTTTAGAGGACTTCAATGTGCCAATGGATTGCGTTGGGGATCTGTTGATGATTTGGGATTTTTGTTCATCTTTTGGTCGGCTGTTGAACTTGTTTCCATTTTCTCTTGAATATTTTGAGAATGCTATTTGCCACAAAGACAGTAACCTGACTCTCATTGTGGAAATACATTCAGCTCTTCTTCGGTTGTTAATAAAAGATGGTGAAAACTTATCACCTATAAAAAGCAAAAAGCGAAAGGTAAAATGTTGAACTATTCTAGCTGTAATTTTATAGACAGTGTCTTTCAATAGTTTCCAGTTCAGATTAATTTTGAACTTCTTTGGTCAACAATATACGTCGATAATACTTGTCTGGTGCTCTTTATTTATTAATTTTTTTTTTTACAGATCACACAAATCACCTGGACAGAGTTTCTTTGTGATTTTCTGGAGATAATCAATATTGCTGAATTTCGCTCCTATATTGGAACTATTAGGCGGGGTCATTATGGCCTTCTAGCTGCTACTGCAAAAGTAGGAATTTTACGAGAATTAATCAATCAAGCCTTTGAAACTGATCTTATAAAGGAGAAGGTGGACGATAATATTGAGCAACGAAGAGTGCTTGGAGCCACAAAAAGAGAGGAGGCACTGGAAGCTGCCAGACAAGAAAGAGAAGAAAAGGAACAGTTGAAGGCCCATACTGTTGGCAATGGAGTAGCAAATGGGCTTAGTTTGGGAAATGGAAGAAAGAACCATCATATATCTTCAAATGGTGATCTTGCCATGCAAAATGGTGATGTAGCTGAGAAGAGCAATGGTGAGAATGTTTCGTCTCAACAGAAAAATCCACAGTAAGAAAAGCCTTCACTATTTCATAAATTACCAATATATGTTTCTAGACAGCTTAGTGTGATCATTGTTGTAATTACAGACGCAAGGGGCAGTCCGATGCTGCATCTGACAAGACGATGAGAAGGCAGAATGTGTGTAGTAAAGTCCCCACAGAAAATGATAAAAATTCGTCTGGTAAAAGAGAAACCAAACGACTAAAGGATGAGAAGGAGACAACAGAAAGGAGGAGTGCGGAACAGAGGGTTCTATTCTCTCCCTTTCTAATTTATATCTCTGTTATCTGTTGCTCTTTTTTTTTTTTCCCCCCTTCTTTTTGACAAAATAAACACTGCAGAGAGAATATTTTGAAAGAGAGATGGAGAAGTGGATTGTATGCACCAGCCCACTGGGTAAAGACAGAGATTATAACAGATATTGGTGGTTTCGACGTGATTGGAGGATATTTGTTGAGAGTTCTGATTGTAAGAAGTGGGGCTACTATAGTTCCAAGGAAGAGGTATGGTTGCTTAACTCTTGCTCTTTGCTTTCATGATATTTTTGGTCAACTTGGTGATTGATTTGTTTGAATAGCTCGACGCACTATTGGGTTCCCTAAATCCCAAGGGGGAGAGAGAGAGGGCTCTTCAGCAACAACTACAGAAGTTGTATGACAAAATTAAGTAAGTTGATTCTCTTCTGAAAACCACTACTTGTTGATATAGTTCTTACTACTGGTCTTAACAATTTCTGGATTCTCTTGATATTTCTGACTATATCCTAGCATGCGCATCTATGGCTTTTACTTTAGTAACTTGATTAGGTGAAACAATAGATGTGTAATTTTCCTTTATTTGCTTTCAATGATCCAGCCTAATGATAAAGTTTGGTATTCACAGGTCTGAAATGGAAAAGAGAACAAAGAACACAATGGAGAGGGCTGCCATGGATGAAGCCGTGGTCCGTAGATCTACACGGGTGAGGGCTCCGCCAAGGGAAAACCCAGCTCATGCTTTCATTAGGTATGAAAACAAGTGGAAGGAAGATTAGCTCATGCTTTCATTAGGTATGAAAACAAGTGTTAGGAAGATTAGTTGTGGGATGCATGCTTCAGTTAGACCCTAGGGTTGCATTGCATCCAGTTTTTGGGAATAGATTAGATTAGAATCATCTTCGGTGGCATCAAATCGCAACGAGCGTTCTTTTGTATTGTTGGGGTAAGGAGGGGAGGAAATAGAATTAGTTTTTTTTTAATCCTCTTCTTTAATTGATGGCATTATATTCAACATTCTTTTATAATATCGGCTGATCGTTGCAGATCATATAATTATTATATGCCTCTTTCCTATCTCTGGAGCATCTACTATGGAGTCTTGAGCATTGCATTATGTATTCACTGTTGGTTCTCTTCATTTGATGACTATGATCTATCAAACTGAAGAAATTAACAATCAATATTTCTCAGAATGCTTACTCACTCAATTTATTGGCTAGTCGAATTGGGTTGGCCTTGTTTTAGAGAAATTTCATTCTACCAACTTTATGCATAGAAGGAGATGGTTAATACATGGTCACGCTACCTTACTCGATGTGGTTGCCCAATAATGTTTTCATAATTTTAGGTTCGCAGACCTTAAAATAATTTAATAAATATTTTTATCAAATTAAAAAAAAAAAAAATTACTTTTATATATATATAATGAATCATTAATGCACTTTATAATCTTAATAGTGAAAATTTATATTTTTAGACAAAAAGGAAAATTAAAAATTTTGTTTTGTCCATTAATTAAAAAAAAAAAAACTAAATCATGTATAAAAGTTTTTTCTTAATTGAATCCCAAGACAATACAATCTTTACTAATAAAAATAAAATAAAATTTTAAAAAATAAATTATAAAATCAAATTTAATTAAAAACTAAAAATACCCTTAACTCTCCACCTTCCTCAATTCTCGATCTTTTGAACGGTTTTTTTCAATCTCACTTTCACTCATTCAACTATTAATTTCACTCTCCACATTCCTCAATTCCACTCTCTCAATCTTCGAACCTCCATCCATTCATAAACTTCCTTCGATTCTATGGGTAAGAAAACCACCACTGACCGATACAACCGTGGTCGGAAAGTCAAAATCGATGGGTAAAAAGACGAACGACGCTGCGACGACTAAGAAGGAAATTATCCAGGCGACGACGATGAGTAACACAAAAATTGAGGTTATTTTTTTCTTTGAAGCTTGGATTTTGATAATTAAGATTTTAGGGTTATAATTATGGGTAAGTGTTTGCTGAAGCTGATGATGTTGGTTTAATTTTGTGAATATGATAATGCTCTAATATGGTTTGTATTTTTATTCAATTTGATTGAAGGTTGGTTTGCATGTTTTGTTTGATTTGATTTGTTTATTTGGTTTGATTGGTAATTATGATATTTATATGCTCTGTTAATGTTATTTAGCGTGCTTCCCGGTGTTAAGGACCGGGAAGCTGAAGAAATTGTACTACGCTTTCTGGTACTTTAAAGTCAGCTTCCCGGTCCTTAACATCGAGAAACACGCTAACTAAAATTAATAGAGCATATAAATATCATAATTACGCCTTTCGGTACTTTACAATCTGCTTCCCGGTCAGTGATCTGCTTCCCGCTTTCCAGCACCGGGAAGCATAACCCAATTTCAAAGGCTTTCCGGTGTTGGACACTAGGAAGCAGACTAAATGGTACGCTTCCTGGGGCACCGAGAAGCATACCTCTATTTTCACAGCTTTCAGGTGTTCAACTGACGGGTGTCGAGTCCGTCAGTAATTTAAATATCCTGTAAACAACAAATTGATTGTAGTAAACAAGGTCGAATCCACAGAGAACGGTTATCAATTATGTATTGTATACTGACCAAGTAATGTAAATGGGGGTTTGAAAAGTGGATTTGGACTGAATGCTAAAAACGCAAAATATTAACAATCAAATATATTAAAAGACCCAGCTACCGATCATTTAATGTGTCGATCATTGATTCAAAAGATATCTTTATCGATTTTAATAACCACAGTTATAGTTATTGATAACGTGCCTAACAACCAATCTTTTCCTTAGTTATTAGACTGACCGGGTACGACCCTTCGAATCAATCACTAATCTAACACGTAGATTGCATTATAAACTAGAAAAGACCTGCGATCACAGCCAATGAATCAGTACGACAGTTCTTGAACTATGATTGTGGAACCTCAACACTACCTAGGTCGGATTAATTACGAATTATCTAACATGCAATGTATTAGCCTACTCAATTAACCAATCGCGCGCTTAATCAATTAATCAAATAAAACTAACATGACCTTAGCTATGGGCATAAAGTGACCTTAACTATGGGCACAGAGACTACACAAATATTAAAAGATAAAGCAACGAAGCAAAGATCTCACAACACGAATTAATTAAACTGATCGTTTAGCTGGGTAGACTAGTTTAGCACCACATGGATGCTGTCAACATCATCGTCTATATTCTGAATTAAATGTACAAAAAGAAGAGAAACAGAGTGTTTTTATTGAAAACTAAAACTAAAAAAAAAACTAAAACTCAAACTGCCAGAGTAAATATATACTCTGTTACAAAACTGAAACTCATTAAAAATCTCCTCAGAATCCTTATTTAAAAGTTCTAAATTCAAAATATAAAAATCCTTAATCCTCTCAGTTTATTTCTAAATAAGTATTCAGATGAAAATTGCTGACTTTGACTCTGCTTTGACAATTGTTGTCAATGATCCTCAAAAATCTTCATATTTGTATAATTGCCTTCAATCTGTCCAAAATTACAAAAATAGGCAAATTAATAGCAAATCTTCAATAAGGTCTAAAAATAATAAACAAAATAGTGTAGGAATAATGTTAATTTCATGCTTAATCATCAACATCCTAAAAAGTTTATTCTAATTTATTTTACTATTTATTTTATTATTGATGAAACAGGTGCTTCCAGGTCACCAGGACCTGGAAGCAGATGAAATTTCATTCTACTTCGAGGTGTTGGTGACCTAGAAGAACCTGTTTCATTATTAATGAAATAGGTGCTTTCAGGTCACCAACACGTGGAAATAGTTGAAATATCATTATATTTTTAGGTGCTGGGGACTTGGAACCACTTATTTCATCAGAAGATGAATTTTTATTTGAATTTTTGTTTGTGTATTTCGAATTATTATTTCTCTAACTTCTTATTTGAATCTAATATAGGTGAAGATAAAGTTGAATGTGATAGTGAAGATCACACGAGGGAGATTAGAAAAAAGGCGAGAAATGAGTCAACTGCAAATGAAGAAGACAATGGTTCAGATGAAGATGGAGATGAAGATGGTCGAGATGCCGAAGTTGAAGAGACAGTAAATAGGAAGAGTTTGAAGATGATAAAGAAGAGGGACAAGAGGATGGTTTCATTACCAGTCAGCGGTCACCAATTCAACATAACCCTGATATTGAAAGGGAAGGGATGGAGATTCAACAAATCATATGGACCTTTGGAAGCAGTTGATGATGCAATAACAATGAGGAAGGAAATTGCATATTCTATTTACGAGTACTCGGTGGAGGTTTGGATATGCCATCAAGTGATTGTTAAACAATACGTAAATTATACTAATGACAGTTTGTATAAGACTTTACATTAGTGTTTGTAATGAAGTTAGTTGTCATTTCTCAAGGATAATCTGTTGTTTATATGTGAAGCAAATCATTCAGGTCATAAACAGGGAATCAGAAGGTGTTTTACATTTATAGTTGAATAAATAACTAAAGAACCATGTTTCTAGGTCATGAATACCTGGAAGTAGGAGCCTTATTTGCATGCTTCTAGGTGTTGGTGATCTGGGAGCTAATTTACATAGCTTCTAGGTAAAAAAAGCAAGCTCCTGTTTCCCAATCTTGTAGGCCTACAGGACTCGAAGCTTTTTTTTTTTTTTTTTTTTTTTCTGTTTGTTTGTTAAGAAGTGCAAATTGATTTACAAAATTTATTTGACCCCTATACATATTTCATCATTTTTATAATATTTATGATTGAATAAACAACCAAAGAACTATGCTTCCAGGTAAGCCACATTTGGAAGTAGGAGCCTCTTTTGCATGTTTCTAGGTGCAATTGACCAGGAAGCTGGTTAGTCTGCTTCTAGGTCCTTCACACCTGAAAACTGGCAAAAAGGGTCCGCAGCTTCCTAGTGTGTCGGACTTGGAAGCATATTTTTTGGTTGTTAAAAAGCAAAAATTAAGTTTCAAACTCATAAATAAAGTAATTAATGACCCTGTAATTTATTGTTTTTTTAATAAGTATCATAAGACTAGAGGGAATGCGCCGGTTACATATTCTAAAAAGTATATTCCTGCTTAGGACTAGGAAACATCATGTTTTTCGATTTTCAAAATGCGATAATACTATTATCTATGATTGTTCATGATGTTACTAGCATGATAAATGGATGGTTTTAACACCTCTGAATTGACCCCCCGTCCTTTGATTGTAGCACATTTTCAATACAAAACCATTAGTTGCATAGTTCAACGATTCAAATGGAGTGGAAAAGCATCCCCATAATATTTGTTTGACCCATGTACATATTCCATCATTTTCACAATATTTATGGTTGAATAAACTGTCAAAGAACCATATTTCTAGGTCTTAAACACTTGGAAGCAGGAGCCTTTTTTGCTTGTGTTTAGGTAATATTAACCTGGAAGCTAGTTTACATAGCTTCTAGGTCAACAACACTTGGAAACAAGCAAAAAATGCTTCTGCTTCTCGGTTTTATTGGCCAGGAAACATGTTCTTAGGTTGTTAAAAAGTGTAAAATTGGTTTTTAAAAATTGTAAAGTAAATAATGTTCCTACAATCAATTTGTTTACATAATTAAGGATCGTAACACCATTGAGAATGCGTTAGTTACTTATCCTAGCTAGTATACTCCTATATAGGACTAGGAAACATCATATTTTTCGATTTTCAATATGCAATGAAAATATTATCCACTGTTGTTCATGGGGTTGCAAGCATGATAAATAGATGGTTTTAACAACTCTGAATCGACCCTTATCTCTTAATATGAGAACATTTTCAATAAGAAATAATTAGTTGGATAGTTTTAGTGATTCAAATAGAGTGGAAAGCAGCCTCATAGTGTTTGTTTGACCCCTACACATATTCCATTATTTTTACAATATTTATGGTTGAATAAGCTACCAAAAAACCATACTTCCAGGTCTTGAACACCTGGAAGCAGGAGCCTTTTTGCTGTTTTCAGGTGTTGTTAACATGGAAGCTATGTAAACTAGCTTCCAAGTCAACAACATCTGAACACATGCAAAAAAGGCTATGGCTTCCCGGACTTGTTAGCCAGGAAGCATGTTCTTCGATTGTTAAAAAGTGTAAATTGATTTTTAAAAATCGTAAAGTAACTAAATAATGTCCCTGCAATCAATTTTCTTTTACGTAATTAAGTATCGTAACACCATTAGGAATGCGCTGGTTACTTATCCTAGCTAGTATACTCTTACGTAGGACTAGGAAACATCATATTTTTTGATTTCCAATATGCAATGAAAATATTATCTACTATTGTTCATAGGGTTGCAAACATGATAAATGGATGGTTTTAACAACTCTGAATATACCCTTATCTCTTCATCGGAGCACATTTTCAATAAGAAACCATTAGTTGGATAGTTCAATGATTCCAATGGAGTGGAAAAGTTTTCCCATAACATTTGTTTGACCCCTACACATATTCCATCATTTTAACAATATTTATGGTTGAATAAGCTGCCAAAGAACCATACTTCCAGGTATTGAACACCTGAAAACATGAGTCTTTTTTGTCTGTTTCCAAGTGTTGTTGACCTGGAAGCTATATAAACTAGCCTTTAGGTCAACAACACTCGAAAATAGGCAAAAAATGCTACTGCTTCCTGGTCGTGTGGACTGGAAACAGAATAGTTTTTGCACTACTTCCCAGTTATCGGGACCGGGAAGCACCTAAAAAAAAAAAAATCCTCAACTAAAAATACATTAAACCACACCCGTACATGAAAATTTGGTTTCAAATAACAACCAATCTATACACAGGGATCCTAAACTAATAAAAAAAAAACATGCATATAGTATATAATTAAATGTGCCTACACAACACAAAACATTCTCTACCTTGCCCATAACCCTAATAGCTTAAAAACATACATTTTAAGGAAAAATGAAGAAGATTTCTGAGTTACTTTTTGGAAGGAAATTTGCAATTATGATTAGGGTTAATTCAATTTGGTGGAAGGAATTCACAATTTGTAGGTTTTTTAGTTTCATGTAAAATTAGGATTCTTTCAATTTAAGATTTTTTTGTTTTGTTTTGTTTTTTTAATTGTTTACTTTTGTGGGGACCTTTTTCTTTTAACTAGACGGGGTCGTTTTGTGAATATATTATTTGAATTCAAATATTTAAATATAAGGGCATATGAAATTTTACACACTTCTTAAAAGCTGATAAAATCATTTTAATTCATTTTTTTTAATATGAGAAAGCACTAATGTCAATTTGGTCTATTGGATGTAAAAACTTATTTGATTTGTTTATTTTTTATTTTTTTTTAAGGTTGGACTAAAAATTTAAAGTTATTTAAGGCTCATTTATGCAAACAAATCATCTTAATAAAGCGATATGATTACTTTACTACCACCATTTCAATAAGATAAATTTGGTTAATGGAGTGAAATATTCAATTGGATAAAAAATTTTAGATCTCTTGTAATGTCCAAAATTTTTTGGCTTATTGTTGAACTATTTAAAATTTGAATTTAAAATTATTTTATTTTGACTCTTATAAAATTCCAAGTCAAAATAAATAAGATAAATAAAACTTGGACAAGTAGAGACTAATGACGTTAGATGATATTGGAAGCTTAAAGTCTAAATATTTTAAAAATTGAGAAAAACGTTGATTTTGGATCAAAACGTAAATTTTGGTGAAATTATTAAGTGAAAAAAATTAAAATTTAAAAGCGGTTACTATTTTTATTCAAATTACTAAAAAAAAATTTTGAAAATGAATAGAAGTGTCAGAATTAGGCTTCGGTGTGAAATAGACTCGAAAATTGGATTGGGCCTTCTCTTCGACCCAATGCAATCTAAGGCCCAGTTTACATGTTATGAAGCCCACACCCTTAAATTACTATTCATCATCTTTCAGATTTCCCACTCTATCTCTCTACTCACCACTTTCTCTTTTAAGAAGCTCAAAACACATTTTTTATACCCCACAAAATCCTACCCGCCAGCATAATTGAGCACCACCATCTAACCATCAAGATACCATTTTTATTACTATTAACAACCAAAAATCAAAACTTGCTTAGTGTTTTTAGTTTTTAAAGCTCTAAATTTTGAAGGTAAAATCCCTTCTCCCTCTCTAGTTTGGTACGTTCGGAAATGTGGTCTTTGGATTTGGTTCTTAATGGTGTTAGAATGCTAGCAAATGAGTTTTAGATTATTATAATGGTTAGGAGCTTGCAATTTGAATTGAAGATCATATGTCTTAATATATCTCTACTAGCTTAGCATAGCTTGCCATGAGTTTTGTAAAGTATATTGATATTGGTATTGTGTAGTGTAGTGTAAATTGATTTTTGGTGTTGATTGTGTTGTCTTGGTTGGTTATTATATGAAACCAACAAGGAGGAAGCAACTAAGAAGTGGAGGAGACCTAACTTGTGATTCTCTTTAAGGTTTGCAGCTTTGTTTAATCCCTCCATTAATTGTTTAATGCTTGTTGTGTTGGATAAATAGGTTTTTACATTAAAGGATGTTTATTGATGGTTATTGATGATAAGAGTTGATGAATTATTGATTTGTAGAGCTGTAAAACGGGTTAAATGGGTCAGCCCGTACGGGTTTAAACGGGCCGGGCCAATATAGTTAGAGATTTAAACGGGCTGGAATTTTTCCAACCCTAACCCAATCCTTGCGGACTTAAACGGGTCGGGTCAGCCCGTATATATTATGACAGTTTATAATATAATTTGTTACCCTATATGTTCATTCATAATTACAACATCGTTGTACATTTTAGTTTCTACATTCATTTCAATAATTGCATGCATCAATTCTTCTCTTCCCAATGTTGAAAGGAGCCGATATATTGACATCCATACTTATCATCTAATTAAAATAAAAAAATAAATTATATTAATTGTTAAATGGGTTGGCTCGCGGGCCAACTCGTATAAACCCTTTTAACCCGCGGGTTAAACGGGCCGGGCTAAAAAGCCCGTGTTTTAAACGGGTTATAAAAATAATGGCCCTAACCCTTTTATTCACGGGTTAAACGGGCTAGCCCGCGGGCCTCGACCCATTTTTACAGCTCTATTGATTTGGTATCGAAATATAGAAATTGATTTTGATTGATAATTATGAGTGTTCGATGAGTATTGTTGTGTTATTGTTACCTGTTGATGACTATTGGTGATTATGGATGCTAATGATGATATTTGGTATTCATATGGCATAATGGATATAATTGATAAACGGTGGGTAATAATTATTGATATTTATGTATTGTAGCATTGATGAAGATATATTGATATATTGGATGTATATTCTGATTGTTGATGAAATTGATCTAAACTATTATTTTTAGTTAGTATTGGATTGAATATCTAGAGGAATGACTTACTATGGTGATGAGTAAGTATATTGGATTGAATTTGGGTTTATGAATCCATTGGCCCAAGTTTATTGAAACATTGATGACTTGATAAATATTTATCGGTAAAAATGTCGAAACGCCCTTAGACTTGCTTTGATAATGCATGCCTAGGGATCATAAGTATTTTGGTACGAAAATATCATGCTTTTGATGTGGAGCCATGTTAAACTTCGGTCTATATTATATTCGGACTTTGGTACATATTGGAACTTTGGTTTATTTTGGGACAAAGATCCATATTTAAATTCTGAATTCTATTCTATAGTATGTTTATGAGAAAATGGTTAATTAATTGGACATATTAGATTCATATTGATGGTGAATTGTATTGATGGATGTGCTCAAATTATGCAATTTGAACATATGTTAATGACTTGGTAACCTTGTGTGTCATAATGGATAAACTTACCTATTTGTAATATGAATTAATTTGGAAATTTTGCTACCTATTGGCGTATAAACTTGATACCAAATTGAAGAGCTATTGTCTTATTGTGTAAAATTTGGGTAATTGTCCATTGTCGCAATAAGACAACCAAACCAGTCACTTGTTTAATATTGTGAGTCCAAGTGGATCATTTGGCAACTGAATTGTTTAAATGTATTTTGGTCGTGTTATAAAATTGAGAAAGTCGCTCAGAAAGGCAACTTGGAAGCTACCAAGTGTAGCAGGGAAAAACAAAGCATTTGTTGCAAGTTACTGAGATGGAATCTCAAAAACTTCCTCAAAAACCTTTTTTCAACTATTAGAAATTGCATTTTTCGCAAGTTGGTGAGATGACATCTCGAAAACTAGCTCGGCTAGATCTTGGCATGTACCATTTGAAAACTTTATGATTATTATAATATGAAGTTGACTGTTGACTTAACAATCGGTTGTAAGAACTAAAAAATTTATGATCAAATTATAATTTTAAAAAATTTAAGGGGTGTTTTGGTAATAGCTTATTATATGAGATTGTTTTCTCTTCTTTCTGTTTCATTTCTTATTCTCGCTAGAAGCTTCTATGCTTTTCTTCTCTCTTGATAATCTCTTCCAACTTCAATCTGTCATAACTTTCAAACCGCTAATCTGATTTCAATGATTTTCGTGTCATTGGATTCCTCGTGAAGAGTATTACATAACGCCTATAAAAAAGCCACAATTGACACTGTATATAACTTGTCTGTTGTGACTTCTAAAGTGATTTTTGGTTGATTATGATTTCGGTTCAAGGAATAGACACTACAATTGAAACTAGGAGATTGGGAGCTCCTTAAACCTCCTATCTAGTTATATTATCGCCACGTCCACCCTTTTCAGTTTCCATTCATCGCTGTAGTTTTTGTTGCTAGAATTTTCAAATTCTTTCCAATTTATCTTTATCCATTTCTTGGTGTATTGATGCTAATGAAATCTTTGAAAGTTAGTTATGGTCTATTCATGCTTAATTAGTTTTCAAAACTTTGACATAAATATCGTTATTAATAAATAAATTTGAATATCCTTATAATTTTTGATAATATAAAAATGTTTATTGATTAAATTATTTTGTTTTGGGAAAGTTGATTTTGGTTATTGATTAAGAATCAGCAGAATTTATATTTATGAAATGTGAAATAATATTTATTGCGGTAATTACTATGATTTGCTATCAACTTGGGAGATTTACATTTATTGTTGTGATAAGTGGATATTGTGAGATATCCCTATATAGATATGTTGGTAGGGGTGAGTGCGTGATACGAGAGTGGGAGAGTGGACACTGTCTCCTTGGGTGCGAATCCCTAAACCTACGTAGGATTGTGTCATGCATGGTTCACGGGCACTAGTGATATTATATTTTATTGTATCGGTGTAAATAACATGGAAACTTATGATTTTGATATGGTAACTTGATTTTCTATTACTATTTTATTGATTTGATAAATTTGGATTTGAAATAGGTTATTCGAATATTTGATTAATGTTGAAAATATTTTGGATAGGATAGTTGATTATTGCTCTGTTTATGAAACTATTTGAATAAACTAAATTCTGTAGATTTGTTTTCTGAATATCTAATTAAGTTATGAGTAGGAGATTGTAACCTACTGGGCAAGTAGCTCATACCTACTTAATTAACATTTTTCAGGTGATACTCAAGATGTTTTAGGACGTCAAGCTTGATAGGTGTTGCTTTCTGAAGGAACTTTGGGCACTTGGAATTGTGTAGGTCTGTAACTTCAAAATTTTGTTAAGTTATGTTCTGTATATGTAAAGATGGAAGTTAAATTAGTGGTGATATGATATATTATCGTCTTATCTAGAGTTGACTGCCAGGATGAATTTTATTTTATTTTTGACTTAAATTGCGCAGTCCCCGGGGACATTTGAACTTTCATTGATTCTTATTTACATTTTTTTATTTGTTTCTTTGACTTTTTAAAAATTTACAGCTCTATGAAAGGGTTGTGACAGTTTTTGGTATTAGAGCCTAGTTTCGATCCAGGGACTTGTGGGTTATGGGCCCACCACACTTCCGCTATCGGATGGACGGTTCAAAAGTTATATCGGATTGAAGTTGGAAGAGATTATCAAGAAAGAAGAAGAACATAGAAGCTTCTAGGAAAAATAAGAAATGAAACAGAAAGAAGAGAAAACAATCTTATATAATAAGCTAAATTACTAAAGCACTCTTTGAACTTTTTAAAATTATACTTTGACCATAAAATTTTTAGTTTCTTACAACTAAGTCCTAGGTCAACAGTCAACTTAATATTATAATAATACATAAAATTTTCAAACATTACAGGCAAGTAGATTCGGGTTGGGTTTTCAATATAGGATGCTGAGATCTAGCTCGGCATCCACCTTGGCATTGAGCTCAAAAAACCTCTTTGTCACAAATTTTCTTACAAGATGTCAAGCTTCTATCTCGACAAGTGTCTCGATATCATATTGGCAATCTAGATTGCGTTTGTTGTAAATTGTTGTCGAGTTACAATTTGAAAGTTGAGTTTTCTAATTCTGGTTACATTGTGTAGGATCAACACTCCGGGAAAATGATCGCGAGGGGGCCTAAAATTGGCGTCTTTTTTCATGTCTTTGTCATCGTTTTTAGCATTACCATCTTTTATTTGCAATTATGTTTTTGTTGATTGTCGAGTATGACATAATCGTTTAGGACATCTAAACTCTAGCGTGTTTTTTAATTTGTTTAAATCTAATTTACTTGGGAATAAAGAAACACCATATTCTAATGTCTTTCAATTTGAATGTGGTTCTTGTAAGTTTGGTAAAACTAAAACGCTACCGTTTCCTACACACACCCCAAATAATATTCAACCTTTTGATTTGACACATAGCGATGTGTGGGGTATGTCACCTATTACTTCTCATGAAAATTATAAATACTTTGTGACATTTATTGATGATCATAGTCCATTCACTTGGGTTTATTTTTTATGTTAAAAAAAGAAGTTTTATCCGTGTTCAAACTTTTCCATTCATACATTCAGACACAATTTTCTGCAAACATCAAAATCTTATGTTCTGATAATGGTGGTGAATACATGTCTGATTCTTTTGAAGAATTTTTAAAACTTCATGGTATAATTTCCCAACAGTCTTATCCTTCAACTCCTCAACAAAATAGGTAGCTGAAACAAAAACTATCATCTTCTTGATATCGTTCGTACCCTTCTGTTAAATTCATATGTACCTTCTCGATTTAAGTGTGAAGCTCTTTCCACTATCGTTCACCTTATAATAGGTTGCCTTCCTCTATTTTGAATCATGCATCTCTTTTTACTAAATTGTTTGGCCATTCTCTCAATTATTCTAATCTTTGTACTTTTGGTTGTGTGTGTTTTATTCATCTTCCTTCTTATGAGCGTACAAAATTGAGTGCTCAGTCAAATCAATGTGCTTTTCTAAGACATTCTGTGCATAAAAAAGATTATTTATGTTATGATCCGAATTTGTGTCGTATTGGAATTTCTAGAAACATTGTCTTTTATGAAAATCAATATTTTTCATCACATATATAAATCCTTATAGTAATTCTGGATCATTTGCATCTTTACCATTGTTTACTGATATGTCTGTAAATTCGACTATATCTAAACCTTTAATAGTGTACAGAGATGTCCTTGTATCGAGACTCTAATAACTACTGAGCCCCCTCCTACTCATCCACTGACTATTGATTCTATCCATGCAACTCCCCATGACCCTCTTTGATGAAGTACTCAAGTTTGTCGACCATCAGATAGGTTTGGTTTCACTCCTCATTTATCATTAGTAACCACTTTGTCTTATATTCCTATTCCTATTCCATCATCTTATAAACAGGAAATAGAGCATGAGTGTTGGCGAAAAGCTATTCAAATTAAACTTTTCACATTAGAAGAAAATCAAACTTAGGATGTTGTACCATGTCCCTCTTTTGCGAAACATATTGTCAGTAAGTGGGTATTCTCCATCAAGCTTCCTTTTGATGATTTTTTTGACAGTTACTAGGCTGACTTGGTTATCCTTGGAAATAAGCAAGAATATGGTATATATTATCATGAGACATTTGTGCTTGTTGCCAAAATGACTATTGTATGGAGTATACTAGCTCTTGCTGCCTCTCAATGTTGGACCTTACATCAAATAGACGTTAAGAACACATTTTTGCACGGTGATCTCAAGGAATGTTCTCTTTAATATGCCTACTTTTTCTCCTACTAATGTATATAAGAATATTGGGTTATATATGTATGAGATTGATGCTTTATAGCTATATGAATGACAAGTGTTGATATATATCCAAATACCTTTAAGAGGTTAAGAGTAATAATGAAAGAATTGACAATAAGTAAATGTTGTTAATGGCACTAAAATTATAAATGTCCTTAATTTAACTTATCACAGGGAATGGAATGACGTGCCATTTGAAAACTCAAGATATCTCAACATATGTTTACATATGTAAAACTTGGCTAAGTGGCTTACTTGAAAGACCGGGGCAAAGGCTCTTATATAGATGCGATGACATCACCGGTCTTTGGATTTATATATATAAAGGTCCATCAAGGTGGTTATTCGGACCACAATGAGGTTCAGCCAGTTTCCACAGGCTTGGTCTTTGGATCTATATATGAGCTTTACTTTTATTTAGCTTCAGCCTTATATCTCCCGTTTGAAAATTTATATATTAGAATTGAGAGCAAGTATGAAAAATTTATATATTGTGGTTGTGATTTGTCATAATGATATATAAAGAAAACTTAAATTGGCCAAACTTGTAAATGTTAAAGTTGTAATGGCCTATAATGAACTTGTTTAGCCTAAATATGTTAAATGTGATTGACTATTAATATTTTGGGTTGTTGGGCAGCTTAAATTTAGCACAATAATTGAATTGAACTAAAAAGATAAATTTTAGGGTTTTGGATAAAAATGAACTATTCTACTCTATTTTTCACACTAGTGTGATGGTTGGCGGCCCGGTCAAATGACCAAGGCGTGGACCAAGACACCATAATATCTTCGGTACCAATTTTTGGCCTAGTCAGTGGCCTTGTCAAGATGACTAGAGTGTATACCAAGACATGATAATACACACAGTACCATCTTTGGCAGTCTAGTTGGTAGCCTAGTCACTTAGACTAAGGCGCAAACTAGGTTGCTTAAGTAATTGCAATACTAAATTTGGTGGGTTGGTCGGCAGCATGGTCACTTAGACCAGGACACCTAAGGGTGTTCAATGTAAAATTTGGCGTCCTAGTTCGCGGCTTGGTCAAGGTGACTAGGGTGCTGACGACTTCAGTGACTCCCTAAACTTTACAATGTGTTCCAAGCTGCTTGCTGATGTTTGAATGATTGATGGTAGATGATTTGAGGTGCATTTTTTGTGTTCATAATAATTAAATGTAAAGAAGTATGAATATGTGTAAATTTTGAAGTATGAAAATGTTAACCAGGCATTGATAGCCTTACCCTCCTTTGTTATTTTTCTTTATCTCTTTTCTATGCAAGATTTGAACAAGTAATCAGTGAGTTAGGAACCAAGGTCATAACATATTATTGAATTTAGCTTGGAGATCATCTAGTGCATTTACTTTCATGAACCTTGTTAAATTTGATAAAATTTGTGAAAGCAAAATATTTGGAAAACCTATGTATTTTGTTTTGGAAAACCTATTTATTTTTTTTATTGGAATATTTAGTTTTTCAAATTGAATGCTTTATGTATTTTGAACCAACACACGTGTTATAACTTATAAGTTATTTAAATCATGTATTACCGAATGAGTAGATACTAAATAATTGTGGCAATTTGTTAGTTATTGATGATATTTAAGCTATAGTAAAGATATATATATATATATATGTTGATGTGGTGCCTCGGTTTCCGCACCTCAAGTCCTCCGGGACGGGGTTAGACGCTATAATATAGGTGGATGAGATTTATTTGTTTGGAAGGTATATAGATATACCATTCTAATGTTGTCACTCAAGATTGCAATAACAATGTTTTGCTGCTAACTTTTCCCCTTATTGAGTCAAAAAAACAAGAGTTATTGGATGTCTTTTCTTAAAAATTTTTGGCAACACATTTGTACCCAAGACAACTTATACATCATTTTTTGTTCGCATAATTCCATAAGTAAAGCACTTTATGAGATTGGATGAGGAGTATCAGAGCATATTGCACGTTGATTATTCATTCATCTGCTGCAAACTTTCATAAGGTATTCAAGGATATACAACTACATAAAACACTGAATAATGCAGGTAACACTTCTATTTTTAATTTTTTTTCTTCAGATAATTAGGTTGTCCTTTCATTATTCTATTTTTCAATGGTAGATTATGCAGTCACTAAAACCAATTTAAACACTGGTATGAAATAGCAGCATCGAAAACCAAGTGAAAGTAATGGGTTGAATGAGTGCCTGGGAAATGATAGATTCAACTTTACAGTGGTTATCACCGTTATGTTCAAATGACAACAAATTTTCTGGAGTGCATCAACAATATGTTTAAGGGAACCATTATCTGCTAATAACAACCCTTAATATTAACATATTTTTATGTTTTTTGGGTTATTTGATTGTAAGCGTGTTAATGTCGAAATGAAAGTAGTTGCTTTAAATATTTTTTCCTAGCATGTAATCAAAGTAATGTTTAAAATTTTGAAATTAGCTCATAATATTTGAATCGCCTAAGCTTTCAAATGGGTACAGTGGTTCAACACCATACATTATTTACCCCGTGTATAGGTTGGGGACAACAAAAATTTATAATAGATCTATTGAACTTGAAATGTGAATGCGGTATGTTCTAAATGCACAATTAACCTTATGCTCATGCATATCTGACAATCACGTCACAAAATATAGACTGAGATTCTTACATAGATAATATTTATTGGATGGAGAATTTAAGAAGAGCTTATATGTTAGACTTTGTTCAGATATGTAGTTAGGAGAATCAGCCTCATATCATGTCGTGACAATCTTCTTAGATCTAGAATTGAAACCTTAAGAGAAAGATAATCCCAAAATATCTGGAATTCAAACATATATGGATATCAGGGAGGATTCTACACCAAAGAGATGTGGTATATGCATGCAAGAAGGGTATTTCTATAATTCAAGTCATAATAAGGGAAAATATCTCAAAAAGTTATCTCGATTGATTATTTTACCCTAGTAATGACAGATTTGTTTCCAATATCTTTTTATATTGTATTTCATATTTTTCATTAACGAGTAATTCAATTATAATGATGGGCATATTGTTTCATGATTTGTAATGTACTTTTAAGAATAGTAAGTTAAATCCATCACTGTATAATCCTACTTACTTAATAGCTATTGATTGAGATTATTATGTTAATTTCATTTCATTGTAATAAAAGATCAACTTATAAAAGATACATTGGTGATAAATCGAAGACTTCATATACTTTTCCTTATAATTCTAAGTTTATTGCTATGAATCACAAGTAATAGTGAGGAATTTAATATTTTATTGGAAAAATTTTTAGGTTGATGAATTGAAGATTTAAGAAGAATAACATAGTCGTTCTTGACTATATTATGATGAGCAGGAGATTAATTTTGTTCAAATAATAAGGATGAAATTCGAAATCAACATTGAATATGTTGAGTGAAGATTCGATGAAAAATTGAGAAAAGTAAATTAAAGTCATAGTTGAATGGAAAAAATTAACATTTAGCCAATGTGGAGTGAATGCACCAAGTGGAATACGACAAGCAGAGCATCCATTTATTGTCAAGACCCTGTTTTTGGTTGAAAATTGTGTGCTCTCTAGTCATCTATGCACGAGTGGAATGCGATAAACGAACAATCCACTTGTCACCAAGACATTATAAAATGAACAATATGGGTAATCTCAGGTAAAGAATGAAACAAGCGGAATGCGACAAGTGAAACCCTTTCACTTGTCACCAATGAGCGCGAAAATTGTTACTTCGGGTGATATAAGCCAACTTTGAAGAGGCTATTTAAGAACTTTTGAGGCGAAATTTCAAGGAGCTTTTAGAGACATAAACAACAACAAGTAATAGAGAAGAAATCAAGAGGATTGAAGATTGGAAGCGAAGATTGAAGATAACCTTAATTTTCTTTCTCCTTACCTCTCTTGTTTTGTATCGATGAATTCATTAAATTTCTCTTATATTGTGATGATAGTCATGGATAATTAAACCCTAATCTAGGGATATGATGAGCTAGAATCATGTAACCTATTTATTTGATTCATTGTTTAATCTTTGAAAAAAGTTTATTCTTGGTTTTCTTATTATTTATGTTTAATAATATTCTTTGATTGAGCATATTGGGGTTGAATTGTTGATTTGATTTAGGCTTGAGAGAGGTAAATTAGGTTGGATCTAAAATAATAAGATGTCAATTGATTGATGATAAAGATATATTATGAGACTCATTATCAGTGACTGTGTGTTTAATGTGGTTGGTTAACTTATTGTGATAGAGATATACAACTTGCTAACTCAATTCGGATTTTCTTGTTCGAGATAAGGGTGACTAAGTAAGATACAACAGATAAAAACTGAGGATATATTGACATAGATAAATTGAACAATTAAGAAATAGGAATGATGAATCATAGTTCTAGACTTTCTATTATTGATTTCAGTTCGTGATAATTTAGGTAAGAAATTTAGTTAGTAATTTAAATAACCTTTATTTTAATGTGCTCAGATATAATATGTTTGCGTGGTTTTGATACTTAATTTTAGGAAGCAGTCTCTGTGGGTGCGATCTTTTCATTACAACTTGATAGTGTACAATTGCACTTTCATACTCGTTGTTTAGGTATAAATTGTCTATTTGTATCTAAAGTTACATAATACATTAAATAAGGTTAAATAACAGGTAAATGATATTAAAGGCACATATAAATCGATTAGTTAAGTACACAATCATTATTGTTGAACCCTACATGGAGGATATAAATTACTGGGTCATGGACAAACCCAAACACCTTTATATAGCAAATCCAATCTCCTTATTACTTTCTTGAGCTTATTATCTTATCTACCTCATTAAATAAAATTAATCATATTGTATTAATTTGCTTTTCCTTATAGCAACCCTCAACTAATGATGAATCCTCTTTTTGTAATCTTTTGTTGTATTTCTTAAAATAAAGTGTTACATATTAAAGTTAGCCTCCATTTTTCATGTATCCGTACCTTCAAGTTTAATCAGGATATATGGTAACAGAAATTTATAGCTTGAGATGTGGAAGTTTGGCTCTACATCCATCAAATGTGAAACGAAAAAAAAAAAATTATTCATGATGTTCAAAATCTGATAGTCAAAAAACAACAACTATATATAAAGATGAAACATTATGGTAAGTATAATGAAACAACAACAAAAAAATAACCATAATGATTAACATAATGTAATAAACATGTAAATTATGATCCGTCTCTAAATATAATTGAGAGGTAAACTAATGATATTGAGGCATAGTAGTACAAAAACACTAGATATGATATGATGATGGTAGAAACCCTATCGTGTCTCTTCTTAAGATCTCGTCCATGCCCAGAGGGTGGTGCAAATGGCTGGGTCCAAGACATGCTTTCTAGCGTTGAGAAATTGTACAACAAACTCTCAGCGGGTCAATTTTTTTAGGAGTGGGTCAAACCATAAGGTACAAACTAGTATTATGGGTCATACTCAGGTACAACACTAGTGATATAAGGTTGAGATAGAAAATATTATTTGAGAACACAGAGAGTCTACGAGTTGAGTTATCTATTCATCAATTTGTTTGATTGATTGAATATGGTTGTTTGGTAGGTTGATGAGAGAGAGATAGTTGTTTGATTATTTGTAAGATTGTTTCAAAATAGAAAGTCGCTACCTTTTGTGGAATAAACAATTTGCTAATCATGATATTTTATCTATGCATTTTATTTGTTTGGTTTTGATCATCAAATTTGTTACACAAAATCCTAATGAATTTGTATCAGAACTTTATTTAGGATGACGAAGAATGAGACAAAGGACAATAATGCATCTGGATCTTGAAAAAGATATACAAATCGGTCATCTATGGCAAAAAATGGCAAATACGATGAGTTTCAAGTAGAAAAATGTATTGGCACCAATAAATTTAGCATGTGGTTGTTAGAAGTTAAAGATCTCTTATTTCACGAGGGGACATTCACAGTGTTAGATAAGAAGAGATCCAACAATATGTATGAAGAGAATTGAGATTTCTTGAATTAACAATCTTGCAATTCAGGAAAGAAACTGGGGTGAAAACTCTTTAAAAAAAATTAAAGGATAGATGTATGACAAAACCGTAAAAAAATTGGCTTTACATGAAAAAAAGAAGCTTTTTTCACTTTCAGTAGTTGTATGGTATGTTTAAGATTAAGCATTTAGAAAAATTTTAACAAAATATTAGCTACTCTTTTAAATTTAAATGTTGAAATTTATGAAATATATATATATATATTTATTTGGTGTTACCTAACTTTCTGTTTGATATGTGATCACTTGACCACTACTTTATAGTATAGAAAAAAGTGAGATTGAGTTGATATGTCTAATGCTTTAGTAAATTATGAATACCAAAAGAAGGATTAGTCTTATCACAAGCGCGAATCAGAATGGTTAGGGATAAGGAAATGTGAGAGAAAAATATACAACAATGCTGAGAAGTCTTGAAATAATAAATGCAGTCATATAGGTTGGATAAAAATCAATGTGCTTGGTGTAAAGGGAAATGACATGAAAGCATGGATGTCCTCAATTTGGAAGATAGAATGTGAATGTAATAGAAAAGGGTGAGTCGAAAGTGGTATTAGAATGTGAATTTTGAGGCAGATATTTTCTCCGGAACCTTAATTAAATAATTATCTAGAGGATGGATTTTAGATTTAAGTTGTTCACATCATATATATCCAGATCGAGAATGGTTCTCGAAGTTGGAAGAATTTGATAGAGTTGTTGTTCGTTAGACTAATGCAGTTATCAGATTAAAGGGATGGGAGCAATAAAGTTAAAGACATAATTGGTGGACATAATTCCCTCGTATAGTTGAAAATTTAATAAGTTATTTTTAGTATGAATGAATGTACGAATAAGATCCAGAAAATAAAGTCGATTCAAGATTTATTATAATTACATTGAATCACACGAATTCCTTTTCGAAAATGACTTCTTATTTTCATTTTGAACTTTTTCTTTTTTTCTAATTAAGAAAAAATTGTTTTATTTTATTATTTTTTTTATTTCTAGTTTTGTTTAAACTTTGCTTTTTTATTAAATTACTTTAGAGTTTTGAATATGTACAAATAATATTATTTTAGTGAATAACAAGATGTTTGACTCTAAAACCAATACTATAATGCGATTGGAGTTAATCTCATTGTTTATGAGAGTATTTAAAATTAATCACCGACGGGATTATCAAACATGTTAAGAGGAAGTAGCATGGAAATGATAATCGGAAGTGATCTGTTGCACCCTTCTAGCAGGTCTCTCTTCAAACTGATATTACAAGAGAATAAATTCATAACCTACATTTTACAGCAGTTGTTTTAGGTGGTTGGAAGTCATACACTTTTCTCTTGTGAAGCTCTGCGAACATATATGACTATGACATGAGACTTTTTTCCTACAACAGTGCTGGAAATTTTGTGATAAAATGGCATTAACAGAAGACTAATCTACTTGAGAAATAAGTACCGTGACTATTGCAGACAAAACAGATGTAACTGATTATTTTAGGTATAAACAAAATCATTTTATTGACCATCTTTACATATTTGTTAGCCCTTCAATTTGGCATCTTAAATGAATGAATGAATCAAACCAGAATAAGAAATTAAGAGAACATAAAACAAAAACAAAAAAATAAACTCCCACCCCTTAAATTTGGTTCTAAAATTTCTTATAACAACCTGTTGATGCCGCCATCTATACTGACTGTACGGTATTATATGGAACTATGGAACTGTAATATTAATTAAAAAACGAAGCCCTCCCTACTAATGAACACAGCTCAAGTGTAGAAAAGAATGAGATGAAGAACGACTTCTTACTTAGGTAGTAGAACTTGGATCCTTTGGGACCTGGCCAAAGATATTTGGGCATGATTCCCAGTTGCCATTTTCTCTGGCCTCCCAATACCCACCTTTGTACTGGTATGTACCACTATCGTTATCCTTGGCAAACCATCTCGGCTTCCAGCCGCTATCTTGCATTTTACGTGCCTGAATCCATGCATTAGGTTTAGGTTTCTTGCTATCTCCTATAAACCAATATTGTTGAAACCTAATCATTGATCAATAGATGTAACATACCTGCCGCTGTCTTTGTTCAAGCCGTAACTTTTCTGCATTGGCCATTTCATACTTTCCATTTTCCAAACATCTTTGGTCAGGTCTCAATCTGGAATCTGTAGGTGGCAATTTCTCCTGTTTGCATTGTTCGGCATGTCAATGGCAAAAGATCGAAACAAAAGTGTGAAGATATATATTTGAAGCATTTAAAAATAGACTAAAGACGCAACAAAGTTCTCCACCCTGACCTCAAGTCCAGGTGTTAGCTCATTTAATGTGATGGCGAAACGAGAAAAACAATATCTGGTTGATAGTTCAGGTGGTTTACTACGCTTCCAGAGCAACTTGGGTTCTGATCCTTTTCCTTTACGAGAAGCATCGCCATCAACATAATGCATGCTTTCATCCCACTTTCCAAATAATGTTGCTACTGTTTTACCATTTTTATCTTGAACTACACCATGTACCTGCATGGCAGCTTAGGCTTATATACCATGTTTATAAAACATTACGTATGCACTAAGTAAATTATCCAGAGCTGTAAGCAAATTGAAATTATTTACTAAACCATAAAGAAAATAGTCTTGCTGATTCGAGGGTCTTTAACAAGAATATAATCCAGAAAGCTTTAACTTTTGGCCTTTAGGGTTAAATTTCATCCTTGCAACTAAATAGAAAATTTAATCTGTCCGTACTTAGGCCAACATCATTTAATATTTCTGCTACTTTCTTCCTCAAGTATTCTAAATTTTTTATTTCTGACTGTTATGAAAATCTAATTACACAATCCAATCACTATACATACTTCTAAGGAAAAAGGGATACAACATGCACCTGGTGAGGATTCCTGTCGATGATTGATTGCTCCTTGAATTTTAATTTACATGAAAATTCCTGATTTCCTTGTATACGCATTGTACCATAGTGATCACAATAGAGTTTGCCTAAAATGAGGTTGTAAATGGATGTTGTTACCTGAGCAGGAAGAATGAAATAATAAGATGCAAATAAGAGGATCATCAAGTATATAAAACTTCAAACTGACTTACCTTCCTCCACTGAAAAACTTCTCCGTCATCAAATTCCAAAGTCAGTAAACCATCAGGATCAAGTTGGATTGATCGACCCCAAAATTTACTCTTTAAGTTACTATCACCCCAAAATTTCCAGCCCTTGCCCTCACAATGACAAGCAACAACCACTGGGTGATGGCTAACCTGTGTCCAGAGAGAATTGTTACCAAATAACCTTGTAATTAGAAATGAAATATAAGTAAAGAAAACAAAGAAACAGAACAGTTCGTGGCTCAGGAGCCACAATATGGCAACCATGCATTAAATGTACAGTACAAGAAAGCCATCACAGGACAAGAGGAGGGGCATGATTGGATTAATGAGATTGGAAACAATATCTTTATTTATTTATTTATTTTTATTTTTTGACATGGCTAGTTAATTATTTGTTAGTATTTGTTCTCATCGAGTATTGAACTGCACATGTAGCTTGAGTACACCCTGTAAGTTACACTCAGCACTAGACTGAGCCTAGATGTGTTAGAAGCAAAAACTATTGCCTAATGGTAGCTTGCCATGTGGTTAGTGGTCTGAATGTAAATGAAACTAATGAGTAAGCAGAAATCAAAATAAAATGGATAAGGGACCAATCCTTTTATAGCATATAATCCTTTCAACCAAATCTCTGTCTCTTCTCATCTGTGATCTAATGTTTGCTGAATTTGAAAGATGATAATTTTGGCAATGTAAACTCCAACAGATAGTGGTTGCTACTTATTACTCGGATATATTAAGAAATGTTTCTTGTCAATTTCCTACTAACAATAATCTATACTTATATCCGGATATAATTAAACAGAATATATGACTCATCATTCCAATTCGCTTTTCTACAAT
Source organism: Cardiospermum halicacabum (assembly GCA_031304145.1). Classification (NCBI taxonomy): domain Eukaryota; kingdom Viridiplantae; phylum Streptophyta; class Magnoliopsida; order Sapindales; family Sapindaceae; genus Cardiospermum; species Cardiospermum halicacabum. The sequence goes on along the minus strand of CM062394.1, from coordinate 13,695,240 downwards.
TTCTACAAACTATAAACGATGAGCAGACATATATAGTTAAACTAATGAAAAGAAAACAATCATTTAGAACATTAAAACCTGAAAAGTTGACATGACCCAGTAAGAGTGAAACTGTAGAATGTACTGATATTCTTGGTCCCCAAGTGACTCAACAAATATAACCAATTGTGCAAATTACCCCTAAAATGGTTTGAAAATGTCCTTGACTGAGGCTGTTACATAACCTAAAAGCCTCCTACCAACAAAAGAAGAACTTCCAGAGGACCTGATACAACTATTAAGAATCAAGGATTCTGTTTCTTTGATCTCTCAAAATTTTACACATATCACAAGTGTTTGAGTATGAGTGTCCTACATAAGCATGAACAATGAAGCCCTGACACCAGAACTAATGCATAGTTAAAAAGAACCTATTGACAAGCCTCTAATAGTGAAATCATACCTTCTCGGAAACAAAACGAATTCCTTTGTCTGGATAATCAGCTTCATATGTCTCACCCAATAATGGATTAAATGGTTTGCAACTTCTTCCATCTGTAGATGCATATCCTGATACTGCAAATGCTGCTATGTTCAGTATCCTCATGAGACAATTACCCTACAAGTTTTAATCATGTAGATTAATATTCAATCAAATGTTGTACAAAACATAATAGGTGTCAGAATTATTAGCCAGAAATGCAAGAGAATATATATACACACACACGTAGCTTTAATGAGCTAATCAATAAGTATTGCAGTTGCCAGTCAAAATAATAATTATGTTCATTTTGCTATATGCAAAGAGTTTTAGAAATAACTGAGCAAACTACATATGCAAGAAATGTCATGGCTTGTTTATCACTATATATTAAATCTCTGTGACATTGATTTATCCATCATTAGTTCATTTTGATAACTTAGATATAGATCACTAGCTGATTATAAATACCCTGTAAAGAATTATTAGACATGTTGTGACTATAAACCAGAACAAATTTATGGAAAGAGCTTTTTGACAATGCCTGGCGTAGTTGTTATTCAAATTTTAGACAAGTAAAGCTGATATCTAACTATGCATACAGGCAGTATGTATTGCAAGAGTTTTACATCATCTCTCTTATAATATATTGATATTTCTTCTCTCAATGACCAGGAAATGTGCAGGGTAATATGAAATTATCTTGTAATATATTCCTCTCTACTTTGCTAGGAAGTAAGTGGCTAAAACTTATAATAATAGTAGAAGAACACTAAATACATTACAAGGAGTCTACATTCAGAAGACACCAAAGATATGAAATTTTCCATAACAATAGTGATTTAGATGCAAAGACAAAATTTATTTTGTAAATGTATCATACATCTATTTGGAAAGGATGCATATATATTTACACTAATGATGTCAATAACAAAAACAGCAGAAATCTCATAACATGTCAAGGATGTCTGAATTGTAAAGGACTCCACAAAGCCAACCTTATGTAAAAGAAAGAAATGTTCTAATATCTTAAATTTGAACTTACTTGTTTGCCAAATTCATAGGCTCGGTCCACAAGGTAAGAGTATTCCAGATCTTCAAAACATTTCTGTAAGGATGAGAGGGGCTCATTAAAATAAACTGGAAGACAAACTTTGGTAAGATCCTTTCCAATATTATCTTTAATCATGGACCACAGGCTAATTCCTTTCTCCTTTTCAACTGGATCAGGTAATTTCTTACGCCGCCTAACAATAGGATAACTAGACCCAGTAAATCTAACATCATCTTCTGATTCAACATATTCATCTTCAGAACCAAAAGCTGAATGATGAAAATCAGAACCATTAAATGAACATGATGAAAGGTTATCTCGAGTATCAACAAATATATCATCATCATCTTCTGTTTCTTCTTCTGCAACATCACGTCTTTCACGGTCATATTCAGAATCACTAGTGCTCCCTTCTGGACAATGTTATGAGGGAAATGCATCAAAAACGTAGATTTAGAGGAAATAAAAACTTCAAAGAATACACATTTCAAACAATAATATTATGACAAAAAGAAAAAAGAAAGAAGTAAATAAAAAAAAATGAAAAAAAAGCCTTAAACTTCAAATTTAAATGTAAAGTCATACTTCCCACCCATAAATCAGTAGGTAAGGAAAGATAAACAAACATACACTCATATGCTCGGATGCAAGCATCAAACTTCTCAGAACTATTGGCCCCACCAGCATGTCAAAATAGAGGGTTAAAAAAATTAAACATATAAATTTTATTAAATCATACCACTGTTCTTGTCATTCTTAGACTTCAAGGATGACCTCTGATATTTCAAATGCCGGCTCTCATCAACCACGGTATTCTCCAAGTCTACTTTTTCTGTCTGTATTGTAGTATAGTACATTATACAAGTAAGCACAAATGGAGACTATCATCAGGAATATTTCAAATAATGATTCAACTAAGAGAGTAATTTTAAAAAGACAAAGAAGGACAGGATTAATTCTGGAAAAGACTTCCAGCCACACCACAGAAATTGTGCATATTAAACTCAGTTATTGACAAACTTCAAATTCTTCATTTTAATATTTATTTTGTATGCATATTATAGACATAAAAATGCATAACATTTCAAATAACAGCCTACTGAAGCTCTTGAACTTGATTGTCTAAAGATCTGAGCACATTTAAAATAGATATCATTTTAAATATAGCTGTTCAACCTCCTAAAATTTGTTCCTGAGTTATTACATCTACATCTTCCAAACAAAGATCACACATTCCTTATCCATCAAAATACTATACTTCTCATATATTCCATCCTATTAGTAAATGTCATGCACATTCAATGTAGCTCAAGACTAAATCACAAAATAAAATGAAAATATATAACACACGATTTTCTAAGGTCTTAATTTTAATTTTTTTTCTTAAGGTTTTAAATACCTCCAACTCGCGCAAATTGTCAACAAGCAACATCTGCTTCTGCTTGAGGGCCACAAGATGGGTTTGAAGAGCTGAAAATTCATTCCTCATGATTTCCTCAGCATCCTTAATGACGGCCTCATTGAGACCTTCCTCCTCCAGCCTCTGCCTCAATTTCTGAGTCGAAACACCTTCCTCTTTTATTGGAGCCATCAATTCACTGTTGGACATTCGAGGAAACATGTCTTTCACCTTGTGCAATGCCTCCATCCACGTAAATCTATCATCCCTACTCTCTGCCCTCAAATGCAACTTCTTGGTACCACTGAATATCGAAAACCGTTTTTCATCTGATTCACTCTCTCTAATGGACGAAACCTATTCAAAACAACAGCAATCACATTCCAATTCAAAAACAAAACAAAAATTAAAGATGCGATAGAAACACTACCGCCATATGAATTTCTCCAATCGGCCTGCGTTGACGTGATCTATTAACGCTGGATTGACGAAATATCCGTTTCATGGAATCCTCCCCAATGACCATATATCCTTTCTCGCTTTCAGGATTAACAATGATCTTATTATGACCATGGATTTTGTAATAAGACAGAACACCATCTTTCAAAACAAACCATCTCGGACGCCAACCTCTACCATAATTGACCCACTTATACAGAATTCCAGATACTCCACCCGGATCCAACGGGTCAATTTGACCGTCTCTGACTTTACTCAACGTCGACTCCAATGCTGTCACCCATCTCCGTTTTCCTTTCTCATTACTATGACGATTCTTCTTAGAATTCTCTTCCGAGAATGCATGACGACTCGAAGAACACCCTTCAGAGAGAGACCTGTACGGCGAGGATGATTTCGCAGTAGTCGTCGTCATCGATGACTTCCACGGCGGAGGCAAACTCAAAAGCTCCGTCAATGTCTGCTTCTGAGAGGACGCAAATTGATTCGTATCTGAATCGCAGCGGGTGGGATGCATGTCCATACAGATTTCGATCCTTTTCCAATTATTATCAATTCGAAATTAAATCCAACGTGAGAATGTGGAGAAGAATCATCAAATTTTTACCTTAACAAAAATATAGAATTATTAGAAATGAAGAAGAGAAGATGAAGAGAGCTTCGAAATCTCCGTCACGAAAGGAGAGTGCGTGACAAGAGGCGAGTCCTCCAAGCACGACGCAACAAACAACAGGAAATAAGCGGAGGCTCAGGCTTCATTTAAATTCAGAACGGGACGGGACGGAACGGGAGAGACAGTTAGGCGTGTTATCGGGTGAGGGCGGGTACATGATAAGTGTGTGTTTTGTAATTGGGTCAACATATTAGTGGTTGCTTCCACGTGATAGTGGGGGCTTTTTCAACTGCCAGCGCCTTTTTTGCCACGTGTGCACCTATTCGTTCAATTTTAGTTAAGAGAATTAATTACTTCCAGATATTGTTTATTTTGTCAGGCATATACTTTCCTATTAAATCCTATATATGTTTTCTTTTTTTATTTCACCAATTATATTATTTCCAGAGAATTAATTACTTTATGTTTGTTTCGGGATAAGTAGGTATATATATATATATATATATATATATATATATATATATATATATATATATATATATATATAAAATGTACATGGGTTGTGACAATAATTTTGTTTTAATTCGACAATAATTGTCTTTAAATTTTTATTTATTAAAATAGTATATATATTATCTTTAAATTTTATATTATTTTATAAAATTAAAAATTATATGGATTAATTTCAAAATTAATTTAAATTATAAAAATAAATAAATAAATTCATATTTTATCTATATTATATCTTGGAATTCCATTTCAAATCAATTTTCTTCCATATACTTCCTCTGTTTCTATTTACTTGCAACATTTGAATAGCGTATACTATTCATGGATCAATCTTCTTTCATATGTTATTCCTTATGTAGAAGGAAAAATATAGTCAAGTTGGGTATTGTTTTATTCGTGTTGGTGTATATTTTTCAAATATTAAATTTATATAATTTTTAATTGTATATTATTAAAGATATTTACGTTTAAAGTTAAGTATTGGATAGCGTGCCCACATGAAATGTTGTAAGTATTTGGAAACGGATGAAGTATATACATAGTCATTCATTTCAATTAATCTCCTCATTCTTTTTGTCTCCTAATCGTAAGAAACTTTCGTCTTTTTTCTTTCTCATAATTGCAGGAACTTACTTTTTTTTTCTTCTCATAATCACAGGAAAATAGGTGTTGGTGGTTCTACTCTTCCTAACAAGATCGCCTTCGTGGTTCTACTTTCTCTAACAAGATGTCGTTATGATCTACTTTCTCTAACAAGATGTCGTTATGATTCTACTCCCGCTAATAACAATGATACTATTGGTTACAATGCAGTAGCTGAAAAGTTAGTTTATTGGTGATTGTACTTTCATTTTGTAGTATGGAGCGACTTTTCACAGCTGTTGCTTTACTTTACTCTTATTGGGATATTATTATATAATTATATTTTCATTATGGGTGGGAGAGTTGTACTTTAATTTTTTTGTTTTCAAATATGATAAATAATATAAATAAATATTAATTTACTGTATATATTTATTTAGAATACAAGTTCTTTCTTTCAAACTTAGTCTTTTATACAAACTATGACTATCATGACTATCTCTTTTAATATTACTTATCATGCTCCTACTTTAATTAAGCAAATTATAAAAATAAAATAAGCACTAATTAATCTATCTCTTAAAATTTTTAATATATAGAGACCAATTTTAAATTTAATTATAATTCAAATGTAAATTTACTTCTTTTTATATCTAAATATCCAAATCGATTAAATTGAAAAAATAAAATAAAATATTTTATATTCAAATTTATATTATTATGTAATAGAGTTTGATTTTATATCAACCATTATACATTTGATTAAATCTTTAATCTCATAAATTTAGATCTTATATAAATAAAATTTCAAAAATATAAATATAAAGTTAATTATATTCAAAATTATATTTATATTAGAAAATGATATAATATAAATCATTGCAATTTAAATGAAAATAAATTGAAAACATCACATTTTTATAAATTATATAATATTTAAATAATTATGATACCTATTATAATTATAACATCATAGATAAAAATCCTACATCAACTAAAATATCAGTAATGGGTATTACAATGGATGATAAAGACAATTCTAATAATGTGATGACTTATCTACATTAACTAAAATTCTCCACCAAATCAAAGTTATATATTAACTAAAATTCTCCACCAACTGTATTTGATTGGTGATCTACATCCCTATTTTGATAAATATAATTGTGATTCTATATTTATCTTCATATATTTTTAGATTAAAAATAATTATATATATATAATTAATATTATCAACTCAATAAAAAATAATTTTTGTGATAAATAAAAATATTATATATATAATTGACCGCAAAATATTATAATATTATTATATTTATTCTATTAATTATTAATATAAATAATTTTAAACTCACCCAACAACTTTATAGTAAATGCTTAATTAAATAAGCACTAATTAATCTATTTTTTATTTTAAGAATTTTATAATAAAATTATATAATATAAATTTTAATTACTAAACAATATTCATATCTCAAAACTTTTGATATATCGAGATAAATTATAAGTTTATTACACTTCAAATATAAATTTTTACTTCATTTTATATCCAAATATCCAAATTGATTAAATTGAAAAAAAAAATCTTTTATATTCAATTATGTATTAGAGTTGAATTTTATATTAATCTTTATACCTTTATTAATATTTGTTGGTTTAATCTTTAACATATAGATAAAAATTCAAAAATTATAAAATATCAAGTTAATTATATTAGAAAATCTTTTATTTATATTAAAAAAATAATGTATTATAAATCATTTCAATTTAAATGAAAATAAATTAAATTTACCATTTTTATTAATTATATAATATTTATATATATATAATACCTATTATAATTATGATATCATAAAATCAAAGTCTTATGTTAACTAAAATATTAATGGGTATTATAGTAGATGGTAACCACAATTCTAATGATGACATCACTTACAAATCAAATTCATACATTAACTAAATTCTTCAGCAATTGTCTTTTGTTGGTGGTAGATATTCATATTCATCTTTATTATTTTATTTATTTTTCTTAAACGATAATAATATTAGATAATTATTTTTTAAATAATTAAATGTAATTCTTATTCAACTACAACTACTAAAATAATTCATTAAGTAATCTACTTTAATATTTTTTTGATATATTTTCTCTACTTTATAATTCCATATATATATATATATATATATATATATATATATATATATATATATACTCTTTCCTTTTATGCAAATTCAAACTTCTTTTTAAACTAAACTATAATTTAATTGTTGAAGGCATGTTATTGTAAATAAATAATTATATTCTCTTTTATTTATATTCATATTCATGTGTTTATATAATAATATTATTTGAGTAGTGATTTTTTTAAAAGAAAAATAGTTTTTAAGTTAGAATAAATATATTATAATTTTATACATTACTTTGATGGATATAACATCAGTATAAATTTAAAATTAATATTTCATTAAATTATATAATAATAATAATTATTATTATTTAGGATAATAATCCTCCAAGACATTAATTTTATTATTAGTAAATGTAATTATCTTTAAATTTAATGTAATAAATTTAAATTTATCTTTATATCCTTTTATAATCTAAAGATAATTATGCAATTATATTTATATATTTTTAAAATTAATTCAATCTACATCAAGTTAGTGATAAAAATAAAATTATAAACAATTAATCTATATAATATATACTGAAAAATAATTTAATATCATTATGATTATTACTATTTACAAATGAGCTCAAATTAGGCTAACGAGTATTGAACAATCTTTTTTCATTAACACTAAAATAATTATTATTTTTTCTGAAACATTAATTATTTTTATTGTTCGAATAAAATTTATTATTAATTTTTATTTAAATATATATATATTACATAAATTATACGTAGTTTAGTTTTTTTATTGAACATTTTTATTAATTACTTTTTATTTAAAAATAATTTTGATTGTTCAAATAAGATCTATTCTTAATTATTATTTTAAAATTATATATATTATATAAATTATACTTAGTTTAGTTTTTTTTTATTGAATTTTTTTATCAATTACTTTTTAAGTGATTATAGATATTATTGAATTTGGATAAAATACAATTATGAGAATGTCAAATTTGGAAGAAGTGTCACATCTGGTATTTAACATATTTGAATAAAAATGATAGAGTTAAGAAAAATAAAATATATTTAAATAAATTAATATTAATAAAATTTACTAACTAAATCAAAGATAAATAAATTATAAAGATCGATTTAACAAGTTTTAATAAGATTAAAATAAAAAGATATATTATATTTATTAATTAATTTAAGGATATTAAGATTTTTTTAATTAAATCCACAATTATATAGAAAAAATATTAAAATAAAAAAATAAATATTAAATCAATATTTCACATATGAATCAATATTAAAAATAAAATGAAGTTAACTTTTTTAAAAGAAGAATGATATTATTTTAAAATTGAAAACATGATGGTAGAAAAAAAAATCCAACTTAATTTTTAAATTAATAAATTACTTTTAATTTTTCAAATTAAATTTGATATTTAAATTAAATTAAATCCATGATAGTAAAATTGACTAAATATTTATCCAAAATAAGAAAAAATAGAAAATAAAAAATAAATTTATTTAATTTAATATTTAAACTAGGCTCCAATTTAATCAAGTTAGAATTTCTTTTTAAAAAAATATAAGAGAAGGTATAAAATATATATTTTTTAGTTAAGAATAAAATTGATATTATATTTCTTAATTGATATTATATTGAAAACACATAAGTATATTAAGAAGATAAATGATATGTTATTTTAATTTTTTAAAAATTTAAATTTTAAATAAATTTTTATAAATAATTTTTTTTATCAAATTATGATGGTTAATTATTTAGAATTATTATTATTATTTTTATCTTTTATATTTATTTGTTGTACAGATGTGATTCTACTTTTACCCGAGGAACTTCGATCTCCAAATTGAATTTTAACTAATTTGGTTAAATTTTTTTTTATTTAAAATTTATCTTTAAAGAAAATATTTATCCATCTCAACTTATTAGAAACAAATAAAAATATATACCTAACCTATACCAAATTTGCAAATTATATTAGATTTGTTTTTTTTTTTTTTTTACATTATTTACTATGTCAAAAAATCATATAAAGTTTTAATAATATATATTTTATAATTTTTAGTTAAACAATTTTTTCTTTATTGTTATTTATCAAATTATTATCTATTTTTTTATATTTACATACATACTTATAATAATTTTTAATTTAAATATTTTTTATTAAATTTAAGGTGCGCATCGCGCACGGGTATTATCTAGTTTATATTTATATTTAGGAATATTTTTAAAAATTCACCAATGGGTTTGAGTTATTATTGAAAATATTTTTATTTTCATTTTTTAAAGTTATTTTTAATATTTTAAATTATTGTTCATCCATCCATAAGCAATGTGGAGTATTTTTATTTTTTTTTCAAAAATAATTCAATTTTTTTATTTTTAATTATTCATATATTTTTTAAAAAGTTAAAATTACAAAAATATCTCTAAGTTTACTGGTCATTTATTAACAAATGAATATTAAAATGAAAGAAAACAGTTGGAGAATAATTTCTTTTAAAAAAATAAAAATATTAATTTTTTCCTTCCTAATAGAGTAGAACGTGAGTGTTTTTTTTTTTCTTTTTTAATCTCCCTAAAATAAATAAAGGGAAAATATTGGAGAAAAGTGCTAGCATCTCATAGTATATTATTACTTTTTAAACTTATTTCCAAAATATTTGTTTCACTCCTTATTAAATTTGGTATTTTTTTTTCAAATTGCTAATTATATTTTTATTATTATTTTAATATTTTATTTTTATTTTAAACTAAAATTTATCATGTGTCTTATGTCGAAAGTCTTCCTAATAATAGAGTCTAAAGTGGATTTTAAAATAAAACTAAAATTTATTATGTGCCCATGTAGTCTGAAGTGGGTTTTCGTGAATGAATATCACATGTCATATCTACATTAGTGTATTCAGACAACACCAGTTTGTCACCTCAAAAACATAAGCATATTTTTGAAGTTCCGCAGATATTTAATAATCCACTTAACTGTCTCCCAATGTTTCTTTCCAGACTTTGAAAGAAACATACTCACTACTCCAACTACATAAGCAATATCCAGTCGTGTACATACCATGACATACATCAAACTTCCAACTGTTGAGTACTCGTTCCATCTCTTGTTCTTCTTCTTCTTCAATAGAATGGCTATACTTGGAACACAACATAAAGTGAAAAGTAAGAGGACAACTGACTGTTTTGGCATAATTCATATTAAACCTTTGGAGTACCTTCTCTTGTGACATCCACAATTTCTTGGTACTCCGACACCTTATAACTCTTATCCCAATGATTCGCTTAGTCGGCCCCAAATCCTTCATGGCAAAAGATAAACTCAGCAGGTTTTTCAGATTGTTAATCCTAGAGATATTCTGACCGACAATAAGGATGCCATCCACATAGAGCAATAATATCACAAAATCATCATCAGAGAATTTTTGAAAGAACACACAATGCTCTGAATTAGTTTTCTTGTACACGTGACTTGCAATCACCAACTCAAACTTTTTATATCATTGTTTAAGTGCATGTTTCAAATAATAAAGGCTTTTCTTCAACTTGCACACATTGCTTTCCTTTTCCTTAACAACAAAATCCTCTGGCTAGTCCATATAAATCTCTTCTTCTAAGTCACCATGAAGAAAATTTTTTACATCCATTTGTTTCATCTCTAAATTAAGGCTAGCTGCCAAACCAAATACAATCCTAATAGATGAGATCTCAACAACTAGGGAGAAAATTTCATCAAAATTTATACCTTTTCTCTAGTTAAAACCCTTTACAATCAGCCTAGCTTTGTACCTGGGTTGTTTACTAAACTCATCATGCTTCAATTTGTAAACACATTTATTCTTCAAATGTCTCACAATTTTAGGTAACCTCACTAGCTAATATGTATGATTTTGATATAAGGACTCCATCTCATCCTCCATTGCAACGAGCCACTCCTTTTTATGTTGATCATCCATAGCTTCAGTATAACACTCGGGTTTTCCCCTATCAGTCAACACACATAATTACTGGGAGAATATTGAGTAGAGGGACGTTGATCTCTACCAGATCTCCTAGGTTGAACATCATGAAGATCTTCAGGAACCGATAATTTTTCACTCGATTCGGCATATTCATTAGAGTGTGAAGAATCTCCTGTCTCAGTTACAATCTCCTAGTCTTCAATTTGCAAAGACTGTTCCATGGAAATATTATGAGTACAATATCATTTTGTTAGAGAAATAGTTGAAGAATGAAGTGTGGATATGAAAAAGGTTCACATTAAAGACAACCTAGCAGATGCAATGACAAAGCCAATCAAGGATGGCAAGTTACATGGTGTAGATGTTTTTATGACTTATCAGAATTATAAGCAGGAGAATCTTCTAAAACTGGCTTTTAGTGGGAAATTGTTAAATTTAGTAAAGCCAATTTTGGCAATACTAAATTAAATAATTAAATATTTACCAATTAATTTTTAGTAAATATATTTTATTTATAGTAAAAAAGAAAAATAAATAGGTGACTGTAAAAGAAAATAAGTTATCCGGAAAGAAAAGAAAAGAAAACATAAGAAATTTAGAGAGAAAATCGTTTCTCCTCAGAGTTTTCTTAATATTAGTATTCTCTTTTATTTCCATTAATGTCTCAATTCATTCTTAATTATATTTTAGCAGTGTGCGATACAGTTTTCTGTAATCTCCGAAATTCTAACACTAACGTGGTAAGATGAGTCTACACAAGTTTTTCTTCGTAAAAATCTGTGAAAAATAATAATAATAAAAAAATGAAATGAAGCTTGAATAACATTAGCTTCATTTGTGAAGCACATTATTCATCTCCTCCCTCGTAATTTGTACCAGGTCCTACATAAACAATAATTAGGTGAGATAATTGAAAATAATGGGTACTCGTTGGAAAAGGTCTTAATCATCTCCAACCCACGTACCCTCTCTTATATTTAGGGTAGAAAAATTACAAAAATGAAATCCAATCCATCTACCCTATTTATAATTTGAAGAAAATAAACAATGGTTAGGTGAGATAATTGAAAATAAAGAGCACCTGTTGGAAAAGATCTCAGTCATCTCCAACCCACGTACCCTATTTTATATTTAGGGTAGAAAAATTACGAAATGAAATCCAACTCATCTACCTTATTTATAATTTGAAGAAAATATAGGGTGTTTGCATGGAAGTCCCTCACTATTAATAGTGTTCTGTTTTCCTCCACACCTATTGCACCTATTTGCAATTTAAAATTTTAAATTTACATATTGATCCTTTAAGTATATATTTATTTATATTTATAATTGTCATAGACAGAATTTGGGTCTAGTTGGTTTAGGGGTTAATTTGACATAATTTAGGATGTGGATCGTTCTGAGGCAACTTGTGAAAAGTTTGGAGAATTCGTTTCTAGTTCATTTTGTGGCACGCAATAGCTTTTTGAAAAGAAAATTGCAAGAAGGACAACTTTAAGTTTGTAACAGGATGCCAAAGGCCGTGTTGCACAGTTAACGAGCCTAAATGCAATTGTTTCAGGGGTCAATTTTGACTTTTTCTATTTTTGCCAGTTTTTGGGTCCCTATTCCAGCAGGATTTTCATTCTATCTAGGTTTCCTTCGCACTATAGAAACATCTTATGTTATTTTAAACCTTGTCAAGTAATAATATTACATCTTTATCTCAATTTGAGATTTGGCTTTGTCATTCCCTTGGATTAGGGTTATTAACGTCCCAGTCAAACGAACTATATGAGGTTTTTGTGTTATATTACCTTCTGGTGTTAATTTATTAGAATTCCTAAACTTATAAAAGGGTTTCGGAAATTAGTTGTAGTTATATAAACCCTGCTGAAACCCTAGACCATCAAATTTTTCTATTGTGTCCACATTGTGTGATTTGAGAGGATTTCGAGAGAGAGGGTTTTGAGAGTGAGAATCGTCATGGTAGGCAAGTCGAACTGGTGGTCGTCACAAAAAGATTGTAGAATTGACTATGTTTTCGAGTCCGGGTAAGTCGGTTTGATTTTAGGATTCGGGTTTGGGGTTTTCTGTTTTGCGATCAGAGTCATTGTTCGTGGGGATTTCGTTTTGGTACTAAATCGCGTTTGGGTCTTTTAGTTTATAGTGGAAGTTACGAACCAGGACGAGGAGTGAGCTTTCTTGTCATTTGCTTGTTCGTCGGAGGCTAGGTTAGTAACTTGGTTTTTATCCTACAGATTGTTATGATGTTTACTGGTTGTTTTTACTGCATATGTTTTGTTTTGTTTTGGTAATTATATGATGTAATTGTTCGAAACCCGAGAGCCTTGTATTGTATGTTTTGATAGTTGTGATCTGTTGTGATTAGTGTTTAAACTGTAAACTAGAAATTTGGCATAATTCGACAGACTGTTATTACTTGATAATTGAAATGGAAATTTATAATAATCTGGACACTATTTTACGGATGAATGTCCTTAGGACAAACTATAGTAGAAATCACAGCATGCCTAGGGATAGAGATACCTCATAATGACAAAATTAATAGGTTGAAGTGTCAATTTATATGCGATCGGTTTTGGCTATACAGGGACTTTGGCCATATATGTGTGTTTCTAAACTGTTTTCCGCTTCTCTATATAGCTACTTTGGGCAGAATCCGAAAATTAAAATCAACTGGATCACGTGTATTGTTTTGATCATTCTGTGAACGTTGTGAGCTGAAATTGATAATTGTTAAGGCTGGTTAAATAACTAGTTGCTGATTGAATTGGTAATAACAAAGTGGACATGTAAATTGTATGTTGTCTGCCGCTGGTTATGCTTATAAATTACATAAAAAAAATGTAGGACTCGAACAGGATCATAAACTGCCTATAGTTAGTTAAGTCCCAAACTGCGAATATTTAAGACCTCTGTTAGCCTGAACTATTAAAGACGGTAAATGAATTATATATGTTTGTTAGCTAAATCAGATAAATTCATAATTTGCTGGTGGTAACTTGTATGGTGTGATCTCTACTATAGGGAGTTCTAGAGAACTTAGACCCTTGCATTGTGTGCTTTTACATGTTAGATTCGAGTCTAGAGGCAATGTGTGTGGTTGTTTGAAACTTGAGTTGCTAACTAGATTTTGTAGTCTAACATTGTACTTCCTTTCTCTTTTTGTTCCTTCTGTTATGTGGAAATCCCTAAATGATACATGTACTATGATCGATTAGGAGATGGCTATTACATCCGGAGCACGAGCATGCATTTGACATCTACACACCATATTTTAGCTTAGTTTCATTTTATTTAAAATGTTCAGACGATTGTATTTTCAGATATTGGTTTGGATACTTTGTTAGTTGCTGGATTTCAGATATGTAAACGTTAAAATTGATTTTTGGATATTTTTTTGTTTAATGGGATTATTGTTGTTAAAATTTTAGAACTCTGAGAATCGTTGGGTAATTATATGACATAAGACCTTGCATTATTTCTATTATAGGGTTACATCTACATTGTGGCGTTAGGCAAGGGCGAAGCCACGCATAAGCTTGGGTGTTCAATAGAACACCCCAAGATTTGAAAAAAAAAATGATACATTAAATTTTTTTAAGTAATTTTAATATTTAAATTAAAAAATGTATGATTTTTGTGACTCTCACTCATTAACATATATTAATTTTAACGATTTTAATATAATAATATATTATTATTATTAATTATAATTATATTTTCAACACCCAAATAAAAATTTCTATCTTCACCACTGGCGTCAGGCCTTTCGTCTTGTTTGCCTTTACAATAATAGTTATAAAATAACATTAATTATATGACATTTAAAATATTTAAATAAAAAATATTTAAATATTTATATTAATTGTTTTTAATGAATAATAATTTAACTTAAATTCAAACAATAATAATTCAAAAATAAAAATCATAAATTAAAAACTATATGAAATAATTTATACATAAATAAAAAACACCAAGAAAACTAACTCATACATAAATTATAAACTACCATTAATAAGAAAAAAAAAAAGTATGATACATATAAATTAGAAATGCGGATAATAATAATCATCTTCTCCGAGACCACTTATATGTAAGTTGCTATTGTTGGATGTGTTGGAACCACCATCTTATTGTTCTTGAATTTTTTTTTTTGCATAAATTTATTGTTGTTCCCCTTCGATAAATTTACGATGTGCAGGATTTGTTATGGATTTAAATTTGTTAATAGAATTTTGTTATCATACTTCCGTTCTTTTAACTTTAATTTTCTTTATTGAAAGTCAATATATTGTTTAAGTACTGCATCACTATTTTGAAATCCTACCAAACTTTCTTTAAACATTTTCTTAAATTGCATGTTTTCCTCGTGAATGATTTTAATAAACTCGTTATGTTCATCACTATTAGGAATTTTCAGTTCTACCATTGCTCCTTCCTAATTCCAAGTTCGATTCAACCAAAACAATTAGACAAAAACAAACACAATATTTAATGTGGTTCGACAAATTGTCTAATCCAGGGAAAAGATAACAATTTTACTAAAAGATTACAAAACAAATTCCAACAACTCTCTCTCTATACAAATTGCTTTCTTTCTCAATCAAAATCTCTTTTAGACAAACAACTCTCCCATTGCTAGACAACCCAAATCAAATCCTTAATTGTGAGACAACCCAATTCAAAACCTCTTTAATAGCAAGACAACCTCAAATCAAAATCTCCATAATGGCGAGACAACCCAATTCAAAATCTCTTTAATGGCGAGACACCCTCAATTCGAAATCTCCTTACTGGTGAGACCCCAATCCTCACACTCGAAATCTCCTTAATGGTGAGACCTCGACCTCAATAATCAAAATCTCCTTATGGCGAGACCCCGACACTAATACTTGAAATCTTCTTATGGCGAGACCCTAACCTCAATGATCACCCACAAGTACGACCCAAATCCAATTATCACCACCCTAGAGGGACGAGATACTTTCTTCTTTACGAGACAACTCTGTTTATAGTAATCACCAAGCATACTTTCCTAATTTGTTTTCTTTTCCAACTAAGGAATATAATCAACCAAATTAGGAAAACAAAATCTTTCCAAAATAAGGAATCAAACAATTTGGAAATAGATCCAAATTTAAAATAGGAAAACCTTCCTAAAAGAAAATCCTTATTATTTAAGGCAATCCTAACAAATCTCCACCTTGACTTGAATCACCTCAAATTTTTTAATCTTTTTCCTTTGATCACTATCAATCAAATTCTATCTGCATCATTCAATTCATTCCCAATCAAATCCAAAATGTTTCTCCACCTTGAATGAGAAACTACCAAATCCAAAATTACAAATCCAGATGTTTTCAGTTCTTGATCTAAATCTCATACTTTACCATGCTTTCAATACGCAATAGTCTTATTCTGTTCAACTTTGCTCATTATAAAAAGGGAGATTTCCAAAAACCAACCGCAGGTTTGAAAAATTAGCCAAAAACCTACAGCTCTTTCATTTTTGGCCAAAAACCAACATTCTGATAGATTCCATCCATTTTACTGTTCATCCGTCAGTCGATGAACAGTAACCAGAGGTATTTTTGTAATTTCCGATTTTAAAAAATATTCCTTTATTTTCTTTTGTTTTATAATTAATTTTTATTTTTTAAAAAATTGAAAATTACCAAATACCCCTGGTTAGTGTTCATCAACTGACGGATGAACAGTAAAATGGATGGAAACTGTTAGAATATTGGTTTTTGGCCAAAAATGAAAAAGTTGTAGGTTTTTGGCTAATTTTTCAAACCTGCGGTAGGTTTTTGGAAATAACCTCCATGTATCTTCTATAACATATCTAGAATTCAGCCTGATTCAACGGTTCATAAGAGATATGCCTTAATCAATCTGACTGCACAGGACAGATTCACGAAACCTGTGAACCCAATTGTTAATATCATATCTGTAATGCCCAACCCCCGCCCGCGACAGAGCCATAGAACGTTGGCCAGAGTATCACATTAACACAATGCATTCAATACAATTCAGTATAATGACATTTACAATAAATAGAACCGATATTTCAAAGTACTTCAATGTTTATAAAATTCAATAAAATCCATTGTTCAACAATAAAGAGTAGTTCCGATAATATCATAACATGAAATTTAAACCAGCAAAAGAAATGTAAAGTAAATGGTTTACATTGAAATTCCAAAATGGTTCGATAGAAATAAAAGGTGAACAAAATAGAATGGGTATGCTACTATGATGACCAATATGGATGCAAACGACTCGTATTAGCTCGATCAACCTATTAGTTTTCACATAGAAGGGACAAAAAGGAAAATAGGAAAGCATCAGGCTATCGATGCCTGGTTAACAATTCCATGCTCAAACAAACACAAGCATATGCGTCTTTATTAGCATACAATCATGATATTTGCACACAAATGCACTTTAACCATTACAATCATTAAACATTCAATATATCTCACACAATGCACTTAAATCGATACATTAATTAATGTACATTTAATACATCACACATTTAATGAAAAAGAACATTTAATAATTAATGACAATTAGGACACGGTCCGTGTGACAGACCATGTTAGAGTCTGTGGGAAACTGTGTCCGTGTAAGAGAGTTTACACGATCCGTGTGATTTAACACGGGCAGACCGTGTAACATGCTGGTGAAGTTGGTCTTGGGCAAGGACAAATATAGACCGTGTGGCATAATACAGCCAGTCTGTGTAAGCAGCTGTCAAATTGTCTCCGAATGGATTTTTCGAACACGGTCCGTGTGAAAGCACACAAGCAGACCGTGTTCGAGGCTGTTTCATAAGGCTAAGTTAATTATTCCACTTGGTTTTCCCCACCCATCCATTTATGACTAGAGTCTTTATGTTCCCTAGTCTATAACATTTCCCAATGTCATTAAATACACCAAACATACATGTTTCACAACAATGCACAAATTTTTAAAAGGACCAACAATTAAATGCAATATTAGGCCAACAATTTCAAAACAACCAATATTCAATAATCAAGTTCACATTTACTCAATAATCAACATTTCACAATATAATAATATCTCAATTATAGTTCTGACTGCCCCTAATCTAGACGTTATATCGAAACGGGAACAATAAGACCAAAGCCTGACAATAGGTGTGAAGACCAAAATCCATAGTCCCGATTAATCCCCCTCGGGACGGTCATCTACCTATGGATTCCATCTATAGATCCAAATATCAACAATAATAATAACTCGCAGGCGGTGGTGCCGTTATAACCAATAGAAGTCGTCACTCCAGTTTCCAATAATGGCTAGCTAAACCACGGTTTACCTATAATTCAATAAGCCGAGATCTCTCATTTTTCCTTAATGGCATGCCACTCCATCTCTGTTCCAATCTATGACCAACGGCAATCAAATTATTTAGTAATTTTTGTTTTTCCAAAGGATGATCCACAAAAGTAATTAAGAGAAGATTATGACACTTAAGATCGCGCATCTATTCAATAACATGGATATGGATTTTATAGCTTTATAGGGAAATAATAGAAAAAAATACAGGCAAAGAACGTGAATGTAGTAACTCTCCAACATTCATCAACAACCTAACAAAAACTCCTACAATTATGCATTACCATAAGACTTATTCAACTAGATAAAATAAGCCCTATAACTTAGCTAATAATCCATCATTCTAGTTTATCTAAGGCAGCTGCTGATGTGGACTGACCCTTGGACTTTAATTACCTTCAATACATCCCCTTAATCAAAGTTCTCTAACTCCAATTTTCTCGACAAATAATTGATGTTTGCCAGAGCTTAGAGTCTTTGTGAACAGATCTGCACTCTGAAAATTTGTTCCATAGAACTTTAAGATAATCTTCTCATCTGTCACCAACTTTCTAATATAATAATGCTGGATCTCAATATGCTTTGTCCTTAGGAGATAAACTGGATTTTTGGTCATAGTAATCGCCGACTGATTATCACACCACAATCCTGTTGCTCCATTTTGCTCAAAATACAGATCTTTTAATAACTTTCTAAGCCAAATTGCTTATTTGGCTGCAGCCCATGCTGCTACATACTCTGTCTCCGCTGATGATAATGCAATATTATCTTGCTTCTTTGAACACCATGTGATTGCTCCAGATCCCAAATTAAACACTGATCCAGAAGTGCTTTTTCTATCATTAATTGAACCTGCCCACTCACTATTTGTGAAGCCACTACACTTTCATACCAGACTCCCTTCTTGAGTGTAACAGCTATGTACTTCAGGAACCTCTTTGTTGTACCAACATGTTGCATGCTTGGAGCATGCATAAAACTGGAAACCATGCCACACTGTACATTATATTAGGCCAAGAGTGAGTTAGGTAAATTAATCCACCTATAAGACTTCTGAATTCTTTTTCATTCCCTTTTCCACTACCATCTTTCTTCTGCAGCTTTTCACCAGTGTTTATTGGAGTCTTTGCACCATCTTCAAATCTGATATTAAACTTCTTTAACAACTCAGGGGCATACTTCTTTTAACTTATGAAAATACCACTCTCATCTTGTGAAATTTCAAGACCTAGAAAGTACTTTAACCTTCCTAAATCTGTCTTTTCAAACTGCTGCATCATGGATTCTTTAAATTCTGTTAGCATGCTAGATGAGGAGTTGAGGTAAATAATGTCATCCACATATGGACATATTATTAGAAATTCATACTCTCCCTCCTCTTAACATATAGTGTAGGCTCATTTTCACTCATTGTAAAATTATTTTGAGTAAAGAATGAGTCAAGTTTTCCATACCAGGCACGGGGAGTTTGTTTAAGTCTATACAAAGCTTTATGCAGCTTGAAAACTTTGTGTTCTTCACTTTTCTTTGTGAATCCTTGTGGCTGATCTACATAAACTTCTTCCTGAAGATCACCATTCAAGAATGCTAACTTTACATCTAGCTGAAACACTTGCAACTTCCATTGTGCTGCTAGAGCTAGTACCACCCTGATGGTTTTGAATCTTGCAATCGGAGCGAAGGTCTCCCCATAGTCTATGCCCTCAACTTAAGCATATCCTTTTGCTACAAGGCGTGCTTTACACCTGCTTATTGATGAGGATTTTACTGACACATAAAATAACACAAAGAAAACAGTAATCTTATCAATGTCTAATTGTAGTTTTAAAGATATCGTCTCCACAGGGATTGTTTTACTTGGAAAGAAAATATATGATTGATATCTAGATTGAATTGTAAAAAGAATTGATCTGTTAGAGAATTGAAAAGCTCGTAAGATGTTATAAGAAATGTAGATACTTTTGACAATCATAACCATCACATGAAAGTTTTGCATTTTATTTTCAATGATTTAATGCAAAATCAAGTTAATTTACAGATCTCTTTTCCTAAAACCAAATTTGATTAAACAATTCAACTTCAAATCTCAGATTCACAACATAGATCATCATCAATGATCTGTAAAAGATCTCTCGATTTAATTAACAAACCTCAGCTAAAAAGTTGCATATATCTTTATAATACAACTCAACTAACTGATCAAGTGCAATCTGTAGAAAATTGGATCTATTGTCTATCTCTAGTACAATGATCCACTATTCTTAGATCTGATACCTAATTGTCATCTCTGGTCTATCAAGCATCACAATAACAAGATTACTTAACTCTCGTTCTCATAATTCAATAGGTTCATGAAAACTAAGCAAATCTAGCTATGAATGAACACAAATCATACAATAAAAAATTGATATAAAAACAGATCAGAGTATATCAACAGAGCTATTAGCTAAGCACAATTACTTTTCCATATGAAATACAGTTCATAAACATCTTCATCATGCTCAAAAGACCTAAATCTTACCAAGGAAGTTAGAAGTTGAACTTTGTCACTATTTTCACTTCAAGCTAATCTTTGAGATCATAGAAAAACAGAGCACAAAAACTTCTCCCAGAAACTTCTCACAACGAGATCTAAAATGAAAGAATAGAAGATTCTAGAAATATCTGAAAATGTCAATAGGTTCTAATTGCTTCAACTGAGTTCCTATTGATAGAGTTTCTCAGTGGCAATTTTGAAATTAAACTAAGAAAGAAACATAAATAGGTAAAGTACCAAATTCTCCTTTTATGTTGCATGTTCCTTCACCTGAACTCAATGACATTCTTCAATTCCGCTAACTTGTTCGCCATAATACAAGTTTTCTAGGCGAAATGTCTTTTAATTTTGTCTTCTATGTCGTCAACCATCTAGGCGTTTAAACTTCTTCTCTCATTCTTTGTATTGCCTCATTAAAGATCTTTGGCGAGATAATTAAATTTTCGTCGTCATTCATACTTCTTCCTTAGATGATGTTCAATATCTAGCCTTGGTTTGTCGTCTGTGTTTAGGAGACATTTCTTTTTGCTGCCTGAGGATTTCTCCAAGTATGGCGAAGTTGTGTAAACGAGATACGTTTATGTTGTCTTCCTTAACTTTCTCTTAAGGCGATATTCACATGTGTTGGTTCTTATGTAGCCTCATTTATCTGGGTAAGAGGGGCGAGATGGGTAGGCGACATACTCTTCTTGTATAACATTTCGCCATTATCTTGGACTGGATGAAATTCCATTTGATCTTTCTTTTTTCCTTATTTTTGCTCGTTTTTATTTTTTTTTTTCTGATCTTTTCATCCAAGTCTCTGTCTCAATAAAATAGTCTAGAATTACTAGAAATCTATTTAATATTTCAAACCTTAAGCTCAATTTCTACTTATTCAAACTCATAAAATACACCAAGATATAGGTAAATTCTAGACTTATCAATTACCCCCAACTTAGCCTTTTGCTTGTCCTCAAGCAAACTGACTAAGTACTAACTAAGACAGCAGCAATCAATGCAAAATTGTAAGCATAATTCAAAGCAACTTATCAAGCATATTTTTTAAAATTTTCAAACAGTGACCAAATCTTTTTCAAATTTCAAACCAACTAATTCAAACCTGTTCATTTTCTTCATATTGCAAAGTATCTAAGAGTATCTAAGTGTTAGAGTTTTGAAACTACTTCCTCACTGTAGTTTCTCATAAAGTATTTGATCACTCAGAATCCTAAGTTTACTCACACAACACAGTAGTTACTATTAAGAATTAGAGTTAAGTACCAAGACAAATGTGATTCTAGTGTTTCATAAGAACATTTGAAGAAAATTTAAGAACCTCACGATCATTGAATTTCACCCATACACTATATAGCACTTAGAAGTTTCTAAGTTTGGAACTGCCTGTCTTTTTGCCTTAAAATCTCTGATTTGTAAATATAGGGAAGATGTGGCCAAGTTAGCTTATGAAAGAAGGGAAATTATAAAGAGGATTCAAAATTTGGAAATACCAATAAATTCCTCCCAATCCCTATATTTTTCACTCTTTAGTGTTTCCCCACTCAATGAAACTTTATGTACATCACTACTTTATTTATATACAACTGTCCATTTTTTTCCTTACGATGGCTCTTTCATTTTTATTCACAACTCTCTTTATATATATACATATATATATATATATATATCCTGCTTTGCAGGTTTTTTTTTCACAATTTTAACTTTTCATCCTCAATTTTCTCAGAAACACTATTTAGTATATCCCTGCTTCCCATCTTTTCATCCCCAATTTACTGGTAAGTCCAAAGGGTAGGACTGAGATCATGTCTCCATTTTTATGGTTTGGACAGGATTGGGGACCAAAGAAAAGGTTCAGATGAGAATGGAAACAAAATGTTTTACCTCACAAGATATCAAGGTCTGGTTATATCAAGCAGGCAAAGTTTTTTTTTTAGTTTCACTCACTCTCTCAAATCAGGTCATGTTCCTTGGCAGAAATTACACAGATCCTTACCCGACTAATGCTCGGTACACTTTAGAAATGTATGAAAAATCCAAAGCAAACCTATGAAGGTCCTATTACTAATAGAAGAAAACTGATCAGACAATGTGTTCAATAAGGAACAGAATAAAAATAACCCCTTTCATGAAGAAAAGGGCAGAAAATGAAGCTCAAACCTCACATACCAACCAAGGTTTTTCTCCACTCTTTCCTTATCAAAACTCTTCAACTTGTTCACAATTCAATTTTGACCAGAATCTTCATCAACATTCAAAATTTTTTTTCAAAATTTGCCCATCAAATTACTTGTTTTGAACATTGATTTTTATGTTTAAAACTCCAATTTAAAAAAAAAAATTAAATCACTTTGAATTTCAAAGAAATTAGACGAAATAAAACATGCGAAAAGAAATAACATCGCAAAATTAGAGCAACATATCAGGCGATATGTCATGGCGAAAACTGACCATGTATAAAAAAATTCCTATAGGCGATCAAATGAAGTGGAATAGAAAGTTTGCCAAAAAGATAAATGACATATGAAGGCAAAATAAACATTGTCGCCTTTTTTCCAGATATGAAAGATAGCATCATCAAGCAAAACATGAATTCCTCAGTCATGTTCCAGGAGAAATGAGAAGGCAAAATACCTGATATCGCTTAGTCATGGAAATGCAAATTAGAATATTCCAACACTTCGGTCAACCTGCATAGAAAAATCTGTCTTGATATAAAATGAATCTCAATAAGTTATCATGACTGACAGACCCTATAAGAGAGAAAGTTTCCAAGTATAGGAAGAAAAGAAACCCCAACTTAAAAACCTGAAAAATTCCAGAATCATATGCATGTAGAGACCATCAACAATCACATTACTTTGAAACAAAAGTAAAAACAAGAAAAACAAGCACATTACTCTTTCTAAAATGAAACAAAATAGTTAAATTGACTCAAAATAATCATATTACTCTTTCCCAATAGACTAACAACATACCAAGTTCTAAATATTACAAAAAAAAAATCAAAATTAAAATGCAACAATTAAAAATCATCTAAAGTTGGGTCTGGTGATTGAGATGAGGTTTTCCCATGTGACTTAGGCGTCATTCTTCTTCTTCTTCTTCTAACTGGGCGCTCAATAGGAGTTGTTGAAGCAGTTTAGACCCTAGTGGTCCTTCTCTTGAGTCTTAACTCGTTTGCAACGATTCTCTTAATAGCAGCATCATTAAGAGCTGGAGAAGAATGTTGTGGAGTTGGTGCAGATGTTGGAGAAGGTCTTGAAATTTGAGGTGACTCTTTAGGATTGACAGATCTCTTTTTCTTCTTCTTGCCAACACCTCTCACTGGTTGTTGCCTCCTTGTATAAATCTTACCCTTTTGTTGGCTTGCTTCAGACTCACTATCTTCCTCAGGTTCATTAGCAAGAACCTTCCTTTTCCTACCAGCTAAATGAGAGATTACAGTGAAATAAGATCTAGCTGCAAACTCTCTGATGTGTTGAAATAATAGACAAATTTCTATCATTCATATCCACTCTCTGAGAAGTACACTCATCCTTATCATTTTCATTCAATTCAACCACAATTATAACAGAATCATCCTTTAAATGTTCTGTGCCTAAATCATCTGTGAGATCCACCACTTTAGTGTTAGAGCTTCCACTATTGGTTTGGTCATGTTTTGATGTATTTGGTGCATCAGGACTCAGAGAAACTTTAGATTCGCCATCCACTTCTTAAGTTGATACTGGTTTGTCAGCTGCTTTAGCATAGTGAGCTAATAACTGACTTTGTTCTTCAATAAATTTAGTATCAATCTCTTCATCAATGACTTCGTGATCGCGGATATAGGATACCAGGACAGCCTCGGCCTATTTGGTAAAGTAATCGGTCGCGAGATCATGTTCTTATAGCAATTAGCTATTTTTGGTAGCTTTCCCACGATGTCCGTACCCCACAAGGCAAATGGCCAATTAGGCGTGTATGTATGCAGCTCTTCAGCGGGTAAGTGCATTATGTTCGCATGTTTCTAGTATTTGGGGTACTTAAGGAAAAAATCGCGCTTATCGGACCTCATTGTAGGCCAGTAATAACCGGCTCTATAGGCTGCCAGGACTAATGAACAGGGACCGCAATGACCTCTGACACTACCTTGGTGTAGCTCACTAAGCAGATAGGCTACTTCCTCTCCGCCAAACGGACCTAAGCACTAGTCCATCGTAGGATCTCCAGTACAAGACATAGTTGGGATCTTCTGGTAGGCCAATGAGGGTGTATCGGGCCACTCTCGCCTTAATTTCTCAGGCCGCGCAGGTATCTACTGGCAATTTGTAATTCTACATATAATGCCTTATTAGGTTACGCCAGCCACTTTCTTTTACAGTTGCTACTTGAGCTAGTGAATTTGCATCGTACAACACTGTTTGGTGGAGTATGATGACAGGCACATTTCAGTCGTGCCTGTCCTCTATTGTGGCTCTGAGGTTGGCTAAGAGGTCGGCTCTGAAGTTTCGATCTCGTGACACTTGCTCGATGTCAAAACTATCAATTTTGACTATCAACTGGTCGTCGATGTTCAGGTAGGCGATCATTTTAGCGTCCTTAGCCTGGTATTGGCCGCTTACTTGATTTACGATGCGCTGGCTATCGCTGTACAGTTTGATATTCTTTACCCCCCGCGATATTGCTAACTGTAGGCCGAGAATTATCATTTCGTACCTCCTTTAAGGTGTCGACATGAATGATGTTGACAGAGGAACCATTGTTGACTAGTATCCTTTTGATAAGGCAGTTGACTATGCCTAAGGAGATGACCAGGATGTCATGATGTGGATTGAGGACATCTACGCTCTCTCTGAAGTTGAAAATCACCTCAAATTCGTCCTTCACATAACACTTTTCCTCGTCCCACTCGGTCACGTTATGTACTCTGCCCATATTTCTCTTCCCGACTGAATATATCGTTCCGCTTTCTTGCGAGCCACCCATGATGACATGGACAGTACGCACCATCTGCGGACCCGATTGCTTAGGTAGTGCCTAATTGTTAGTTGGTGCATTACCTCATGCCAAGAACCTCCTGAGGTGGCCCTGCTATAGAAGGCGATCAATCTTGTATTTGAGCGCTATGCAATCGGCCATGCGTTCCCAAAATCGTCATGGAATGCGCATTGCGTAGCTGCATTTCTCTTCTTAGGGTCAGACCGTAACTTTTCCTGGTCATCGGACTGTACGGCCAAGCTTTCCAAGTTCTTGCATAAGTTCCTTTGTAGATATAGTCTGGTCATGCCTTAGTGGTTCAGGTCACGCCTCAGCCCTTACCGCATTGGTCTGGTTGGTCTACTACTTCAGCAGTGGTGCACGATCATAGGCAGCGTAGCACTGATAGCTTCGGTCTCTGTTCTCGCGATCAAGCCTTGGACCGTGGTTTGGTCGATGGATCGAGGCTGGTACACGAGGGACCCATCTATCGTCTTCCTCCCATCTCGTTTGCTCGACTGCTTGTGAAAACATCTCCTTGATGGTTCTTGGCTTGTACTTGATCAAGTCAACGTAGAGGTCGGATCCTTGAAGCAAGCCTTTAGCGAAGGCTCGTATGGCGGTGTCTTGGTTACAATTGGGGATCGTTATTTTTTCTTTGTTGAACCTAGTGATGTAAGCCCGCAATGACTCACCATTCTTTTATCGTATAGAGTAAAGATCATCAGATTGCTTTTCAGATTTGCAGCTACAGGCGAAGATTTCTATGAACGAGTCCGTTAGCTGCGAGAACGAGCCGATTATTCCGACTAGCAAGTTCACGTACCATTCCAGCGCTGGGCCCGATAGTGAGTTCCCGAATAGTTTGCAGAATTTGGCTTCTCTTATGTCCCTCGAGAGTGAAGTGGTCAACATGGCTTGACGGTAGTGGGCAATGTGGTCGTTAGGGTCGGTTGTGTCGTCATAAGTCCGGAATCTTGGCGCTACGAACTTGTGTCGTAGATATATAAGGGCAATCTCGTCAGAGAATGTGGTCTCTGTGAAACAGTCTTTGGTCGATCTACGCAATGGGGTCGGGGCTCATAGCAAAAAATATGTCATGTCCTCTATTTCTACCAGCCATTTTGTTACCTTCTGGGGCAAGTCATTGTTAAGTTGTCGAAATCTCTCTGTGCGTGGTGGCGGTTGATTGATCGCCGGTGTGGCTGCGCTTCTTGGTGTATTGATTCGTAGTCTAGGGATCTCGTGATGTGGTTGCAAGCCGGTGGATTCAATCACTCTATCTCGCCTTCGTTCTTTTATCATTATTGCTAGGAGGGGTGTCGGCCAAGATCTCCTATTCGTCTTCATCATTGTCGAAGACTGAGGTATCTAGCCTGCGGATGGGCGAGATCGGGTCTTCTTCTTGTCCGAGAATCAGACCCGTTTTTATCAACAATTCACGTCTCGCGCACTGCATACCCTGATCGCTTTTCTTGGTGGTTTGCTTTGACTCTTGCGCCAATCTCGCTCGTGGCATCCGCATCTCTTCGACCGTTGGCTTCAGATTCTTGTTTTTTTGCTCGAGGGCGACAAGTCTGGCCATAAGTTATGACAACAAGTCGGTTTGCCGCAATTGTAGTGTTTGCTCGTCTTGTGACTGATATGCCGGCGTGGCGGGTCAACGATGCCTTGGATGGGAGTCGAAGTTCTTATCGATTCTTGCAGTTGACGAATCAATGGTGCATTGCTCTTTGTGTACTTGTTATCGCCGTGGATCGGAGACCGAAAAAAAGAAGAAGCCCCACGGTGGGCGCCAAACTGTTGGGGTCGAATTCTGGTAGGGTTCCGAATCCCTTCTAGATTGGGACTTCTCCTCTCTGATTCTTCGATCGATGGTCTATTTCTTCTTAGGTGAATTTGTAAATTGTGTGTAGAGAGACCCATTGTTGACTCAGAACCCCCATTTATAAGGGATTATCCTGTTATGTAGACCCCACCGAAATCCAAATAGATACATTGGATTCCCGGGGAAGTTGATAACTAACCACCAGACAAATCAAGTTGGACGTTTTAGAAGGTCATAGGGCTGAAGACTTCGGTCAAAATAGACGGGCCCAATACGCAGCCCCTTCTATGTTCGGCCGCAAGTTTTTGGGCTTTGGGACAAATGACGGCCCAATCTAGAGACCATCGCTTCAAACCAATTTCAACCAATACATGATGAGGGCCCCTACAACTGAATAAGACGCGGCCGAAATCCTTAGGGTACCTAGAAGGGCATGATCGCCGCGGGCTCCATTAGAATATATCTTTATATTTGAGATAGGGTGTAGTGTTGGCGTGGGTGGAAGATGACCTTATCCACCAAAAATTCTATTATTCATATTTTTTAAGTTGATTTATGGAGTTTAGTCTTCCTTCCAATTAAATAAATAAGTAAACAGGATTGCTAAATTCTACGGAAGAATTACTAAAGTTTACGTAAAATTTAATAGAAATTTCAAAAATATCCTTCAACTTTTAAATATAATTAATAATTATTATATCTTAATATTATAGCTTTTATTATTTTTAAATTCTTATTTTATTGTAATAACTATTATCTTAATATGTTATTGGCTTTATATTATTTATTTTATATTTTATTAATTTAATTTTTACATTATTTAATTTTTATTTTAATAATAATAATAAATATAATTAGTGCTGGATTACATACCTATTGAGGTTCTATTGGAGTAGTTGCAATGTTGAAATCTCTAATCCAAAAATTGATTAATCTCCACCCACCACCAATAGATTATCGGTTTTGATTTGGAGTATTGTAAATAAAATTATTTAAAAAATTTATTTCTAAATTCTAAAGCGTTTGATAAATATATTAAATAACTTTAATAATAACTTCAACTGTTTAGTGGTTTTGCAATGCATCACTTTTACGTAGGGTTGAGAATTCGATTAATCGAAACCAAAATCTAACCGAAAATTCGATTTTTGGTTAACCGAACTTCAAATTTTAATAACTGAATATCGAACCGAAATTAAAAAGGTTTACTGAAAACCAAAATCGTATTTTTGTGGTTAACCGAATTATTAACCGAAAACCAAATAATTAACCGAAAAGTTATATTTTTTTCAAAATAATTAAATTTTTTAAATAAATTTTAAGATGAAACACCAAATTTTTCAGAAAAATTAACTGGAAACCAAATATATTGACAATATATCTACTTATTTCTTAAAAATAATTAATTTTTTCCAATAAATTTTAAGATAAAACCCTTAAAACTATAATTTTCGGTTAAAAATTCGGTTACCGAAATCGAAAACCGAATTACAATTTTTGGTTAACCGAACTGAACTAATACATATTTTCAGTTAACCGAACCGAAAATTTGTTAGGTTATCGGTTCGGTTTCGGTAAAAACCGAAAACTACTCAACCCTTCTATTACGTAAAATACATATATATATATTTATATATATATATATATATGCCAAATTTGGAAGGGAACTTGAAGAACGATAATAAAAGAAATATAAATTTGTTATTTTATTTATAGTAATATATTTATATTCTAAATTATAATTCTAATTGAAATGGAAATCAAATTATAATAAAAATTAAAAATTAAATTAAATTAAAATTTGAAAAGAAAAAAATAAAATTATAAAAGTAATGAAATAGAATAATATAAAAAAATAAAATAAATAAAATACAAAATAAATATAAATTTATTTACTGGGGTGGGAATTTACATATTTAAATTTTAAATTATATTAAAAAAATATTTTTAAACTAAAAAAATATAATATTAAGAGATTGTTACGTCCATACACAAAATAAATTATTGTTCGAGGCGAGTTTGTAAACCATGAAAAATAGAAGTGACATAACGACCGCACATTTGAAAACTTCACTTGAACCGCAAAAGTTACGTTCATTCCACTGACACTTCTCTCTACTCTCGCCTCCATCCACAAAATCTCCATGATCGCCTGCAACTTCGATACACTTTCAATAATACCTAACAAATTTTCAGAACATCTTTTTTCCTCTCATTCTCACCTACATCACCGCAAATGCTTCCTCTATTACTCCACAACTACCACCGCTTTTCCCAACCTCACCACCAAATCTTACGCTTCCAGAAGCAACCACCCTAACCTCAAAAACAGTGGAGAAGATGAATTACAAGAAGAACAACAACAAGAACAAGACAGGGACGTTGATTGGCAAGTGGATGTCGTTTCTTGGCGGGAACGGAGAATCCATGCCGAGATATGTGTTCAAGCCGACATTGACTCCGTCTGGAACGCTCTCACAGACTATGAGCGACTCGCGGATTTCATACCTAATCTTGTCTGCAGTGGTAGAATTCCTTGTCCACATCCAGGCCGGATTTGGCTGGAACAGAGAGGCTTGCAAAGAGGCTTGTATTGGCATATTGAAGCTCGTGTCGTTTTGGACCTTCGAGAATTTCTCAAATCGGTACTTTCACGATTTAATTGCAGGTTGAGAGTTGATTTTGAACTTGTGGATATTAGGATCGTAGGTTGGATAACAGGATATTGGGATAGTGCTTAATTTGCTAGTAAACATTAGACTTCATTTGTGATTTTTATCCTTTCGACATGGCTCTCAATTGTTTGTGTATTCTAGATTTTTTAATCACTTGTAGTTGTCCGGATTTTTATACTTTCTGCATAGCATAGGCTCTCAAATGTATCGTTTTGTAATGTTGCAGGGAAATGAGAGGGAGCTCCACTTTTCTATGGTCGATGGAGACTTTAAGAAGTTTGAAGGAAAATGGTCGGTAAAATCTGGCCCTAGGTATGTCAATGTATCTAATATGGGAAGCTCAATATCTTTTCATTCTGTCTTCTTTTGTACTGAAGATGATTTGCTAGTCTGTATAGAAGGGCATTTGTGAGGAGTATGGAAACAGTGAAAGTTGAAAAGGGCAGATGGGATTTTTGTAGCTGTTGTTAATGTTTTAGCATTTTCCTGAAAGTTATTTGACTTTGGTTATTGAGTTGATTACTTGATCCATTTTTATATATTTATTTTGTTGCATCTCTCGTTGGCATGTCTTACATTATTTTATTTTTATTTTTTACTATTCATTTTCCATTGGTTGACTGGATAAACTATGTGGTGGAACACAATTCTGCAACCATATTTTTTGCATTTTCTGTTCAGACTTACTCACAAATGACACACCACTATTCACTGCACTTGCTTATTTTCCATCCCCAAGATTTAATTGTCTCACAACAAATGGAAGTGTCCTGAAGTTTTACATGGATTTATATGGTTCATGTCGCATGGCAGTACTTTAGCATTGACCTTAGATTAGTTATGCTCAGTAAATAAAAGTATTCATTTTGAGATTTAATGATTACATAATTCTGGCCCTAGTTTTGTATTCTTTACTTCTTCCATGATAGTGATAGGTTTTCCTCTATCTAGGCTATTCTCATACAAATATGATTGGAAAAAAAGTTCTTAACTTCTTCAACACAAGTTGTTTGTATACTATGATTCTACAAGTACTGTAGCAGTAACTTGAAAGTATCATATAATATTGTTGGCCACTAATCTCATATTATTTCCTAGTGGTTGAACATATTGTTGCCCTGCTAAGTAGAATTACAATTAAAAACTAAAAACTGTAGTTATGATAGTTTCCTGAATACTTTGAGGAATAAATGAGCAAAACAGACTTTCTTAAAGTTGTCTTGTGATGGTTTCTTTCTATTGCACAAAAATGTTATTATGATAATAATTTCTTAAGTATTAATTTATTATATAGTTCTGTTTATTTTCAGGAGAGTAGGGAAGGTCTTTAGGGTTTGTATATACAGGATATACAAATTTATGTTTGTATATACATGATGTACAAATTTATGTTTGTATAGACATGATATACAAATTTATGTTAAGTTATTGAAAACACTTTTTGCCCTATTTTTGTATTGCTTTTCTTGATTTGAGTCTCTCTCTCTTTGCAGTCCAGCTGCGACAACTTTATCATATGAGCTTAATGTTATACCTAGATTCAACTTTCCAACAATTTTCTTAGAGAGAATAATTAAATCAGATTTGCCTGTGAATCTCCGAGCATTGGCTTGTCGGGCTGAAAGGATGTATTTAGGGAATCAAAAAGTCACAGAAGTAGAAAGTTCAGCATCTGCACCAATATATACTTCACCTGGCATTGACTTGAATTATGCTTTATCTGAGGAGGATAAACTGCCATATGGAGAGCCTAAAGAAACTATTTCAAGCTCAAATATGGCTTCCAGTTCCACGAGTGATGTTAACAATAAATGGGGAGTGTTTGGAAAAGTTTGCCGACTTGATAAGCCATGCATGGTGGATGAAGTGCACTTTCGTAGATTTGATGGGTTATTGGTAATTTATTGACTCTAGAATACTCTGAAAAGGACTTCCTGTCTTGAGGAGGTCACTTTTGTTTAACAGTTGCTGATCAAATATATTTTTCGGGCTGAAGGAAAATGGAGGTGTTCATCGCTGTGTTGTTGCTAGCATAACTGTAAAAGCTCCAGTTCGTGAAGTTTGGAATGTTCTCACTGCTTATGAAAGTCTTCCTGAGTAAGTATGTTATATTTGTGTTCGATTGATTTCTTTGATATATTATTTAGATTCACCTAGTAAATAATTCTTCTTACAGGCCTTAGAAAGAAACCTTTGTAGCTGTTGACTCTGGCTATTTGTAATATTCCATTGCTTTCTAAATCATGTAACCTAGAGCATTTTGCTTTATAGCACTGAGCTTTTCAGATGCACTACCCTAATTGAAAGAGACTTAACTGATTAAAATCCTTGTGTCTAGTCTGCCATCAATATATTATACCTCTCTGCAGAATCTGAAGAGGAGGAAAAAAGGAAAATAACTCCTATCTGGTTACATGTTTAGCTATGATGCTCGGAGAGTTTCTTCCCTTATGTTGTCACCAATATATCATTTGCAGGATAGTTCCAAATCTAGCCATCAGCAGGATTTTGTCACGTGAAAACAATGAAGTACGCATCCTTCAGGTATAGGAAAAGCTGTTTTCAGTAAATATTATTCGCAATGCTTCTTAGTGTTCTTTTCTTTGCCACATATTAAAATAAAGCCATTACCATATATATATATATATATATATATATATATATATATATACACGGTGAGTCTAATATGCGGACCGTCCGCATATTAGTTAGATGCGGACATAAAATCTTCGCCGTTGAACTTATCTAACGCTTAATAACATATTAGAATATTCGTATTTAATTATCTCATATCTCTCATCCCATTAATTGCTCATTAAATTCATTGTTTTTATTCCATTTAATGTTTTTTTGTTGTCTTCTATTAATTCTTCACTCTCCTCTCTTTTTTTTTAAATTCAATTTTTTCTCACTTATTTCTCTTATTTAATTTTATTTTGTCTAATATGTTTTTTTGTCTTATTTAACACACATAAACATCATCAATAGAAGAAAACTCTAGTCCTAAAATAGGTTTAGATTCTGGTTTAACTTCAGGCAAGTATAGAGAATTTTCATTGCAACTCAATAACTGTTCTTGTAGTGTTTCAGAGTCATCTTCCAAATGATTTTTTGTATCATCAATCTAAAAAATAAGAGAGAAATAATTTAAATAACAATTTTGTGTACCGTACTTAAAATTCATAAATTTATAAACATAAAAAGTATGAAAGAGAACATAGCATCAAAAGAAAATAGAAAGAAATAATGTAGAGTAAAATAGCATCAAAAGAAAATTAAAAAAAAAATACATATCAAATTGATTCTTTAGTTGGATCTACTTATTACCATGGTGAGTAATAGAATAAGATCGCAGCAAAAATACACAAGACAATAATATGTTTAAGTGAAGAATTTATATAAGGTGAATTATACTTATATATGAATTTGAATATTTAATCACCTTAATCTCTTTCGTATAAGATTTCTAATATGTTGACTCATTCTTAATTTAAGAAAATCTACTTCAAGCATTCATATAAAAATAAAAGAAACCGAAAAAGAAATAAAACATATTAGACAAATAAAATTAAATAAGACAAAATCATTTAACAAGTGAGAAAAAATTGAATTTAAAAACACGAGAGAGAAGAATTAATAGAAGACAACGAAAATATTTAATAAAATAAAAACAATGAATTTAATGAGCAATTAATGGGATGAGAGATATGAGATAATTAAATACGAATATTCTAATATGTTATTAAGCGTTAGATTAGTTCAACGGCGAAGATTTTATGTCCGCATCTAACTAATATGCAGACGGTCCGCATATTAGACTCACCGTGTGTATATATATATATATATATATATATATATAAGTTATTAGAATATTCTATTTTATTATCTTATAGATTAAGATATTTTATTTTAAGTAAGTATTTTTTGTATTAAGTCTGATTGGTATCATATATATATATAAATTATATGAAACTGATTTACCTGAATTCTATTCTCCAGAAAAATCCTCAATTTTATAAAAGTTCTTAATTACTTTAGAGCATCTCCAATGGTTCCCTAAAAAATAAATCCTAAAAAACTCGTTTTGGGAGTTCCTAATTATTATTGGGACAAAAAAAACTCATGTACTCCAACCGTTCCCAATAAATCACTTTCTAAATTTTGCCACGTCATCCCATTGGACCCACCTATTACCGATTCAATTAAATCACTCTTGTACTCCAACACTCTCACTATATATTGTCAATTAAAAAATCAGATAGGGAATCCCAAAAAGGGAGGCAAATATAGTGATAATTAAATGAGTTTTTGGGTATGCCTAAATATTGGGAATGAGATTGGGAACGGTTGGAATGTGATTTTCTCTAATGATATCCTAAATTAAAATTTAGAATTGTTTTTAGGGAACCATTAGAGATGCTCTTACTACCTGAAATTAAAAATATCACTAAACTTGAATAGTTTATTTGTCTTCTTCAGAATTTCTTTCTGTGAAAGTGCCTAAACTGTGGCTCTTATTCTTTCTGCTTCATTTTCCCTTTGCTTCTTACATTTTTGGAGTGCTGCTTTGGTAGCCATTGATGATACAATTCTACAACCCCTTGCCATATTTTTGATAAAAAGCAAATTGTAACCTAATACACTAAATCCTTCCTCACCCACTGAGCTAGCTCTAGTGTCACCCATCATTTTTTGCTCTGGATTAAATAATTTTTTTCAGTTTTTCCTCTTTTTGTTCCTTTGTTTAAGTTGATTACTAATATTATATAAATTTATTTTTAAATGGGTGCTTCCCTTAACCTCCACCATGAAAATCAAGCAGTCCAAATAAGAAATAGAAAGTTAAGTAACAGTCCCAACAAATACCTACGAAAGTTAGCAATCTCACTTTATTTCTAAATAAAAGACAATGCCCTTAACTTTAAAAATTTTGCTTCATCATACTCAGATATTAAACCAAAATTATTAAAAATAAAGATTTATAGGTTCCTTGACTGCAATGCTAATGTTTGTTAGTTAACTGTGATTCAGTGGCTAAGTATAATACTTTCTTCTGAAATTTTATTTATGCTATAAGTTACTGGCCTTTCTAGCATGATTAAGGGCAATCTTTGAATTATGAGTAGGAAAAAGTTTATGAAGTATATCTTATGGGTGCTTTTGCATTGCAGGAAGGATGCAAGGGCCTATTGTATATGGTACTTCATGCTCGTGTTGTTCTAGATATACGTGAACATTTCGAGCAGGAGATCATCTTTGAGCAGGCTGAAGGAGATTTTGATTCTTTCCGGGGGAAGTGGATTCTTGAACAGCTGGGAAGTCATCACACGCTGTTGAAGTACACTGTGGAGTCAAAAATGCAGCAAAATTCTCTTCTTTCTGAAGCAATAATGGAAGAAGTGAGTTTGCTATCCTGGTACCCTGGTTTTTGGTCAGCTTCTTGTTATTCTCATGTTATATATCAATTCTAGTACATCATAACTTCAACCCTTTGATAAATTGAAAATGACTAAAAAGATTATATTTCTTTGAGCATGTAGGTTATTTATGAGGATCTTCCATCAAATTTATCTGCTATTCGAGATTATGTGGAAAAAAAGGAAGCTGAAAATTTTCCTGAAACATGTGATGACAGACAATTAGTTGAGGAATCTACTACTGCATCTGACAGTGATATTGAAGCTACTTGTACAGAAATAGAGCAGCTTTCCTGTTCCTATATTCCAAATTCAGTTAAACAAAGACCCCGAGTACCTGGCTTGCAGACTGACATTGAAATCCTCAAGGCAGAAATCCTAAAATTTATTTCAGAACATGGCCAGGAAGGATTTATGCCCATGAGAAAACAACTTCGCCTGCATGGCAGGGTCGATATTGAAAAAGCCATAACACGCATGGGTGGATTTCGGAAGATGGCATCAGTGATGAATCTCTCTCTAGCTTACAAGCATCGTAAACCCAAGGGTTACTGGGACAACCTTGAGCATTTGCAAGAAGAGGTACCATACCAATTTTGTTTATCAATTGTATGTGAGCTTTTATCTGGAAGTATAAACCCAAAGTAGTAACATTTGTGCTACATATCAATAAAAATGTGAAATGATGAAATTGTTTAGCATTTGATTTGTTTCCATGCATGTAATGGATATATGTTCTATAACTAGTTCCTGTGTTTATTTTCTTTGTGAACTCTCAACCGACTAGTGAAGCACATGTGCTAGATATGTTGATAAATAATAATGTTAGAGCTAAGTTTGATATATTATCTTTTCCTGTTTCAGATTTGTAAATTTCAGAGAAGCTGGGGAATGGACCCATCAGTAATGCCCAGCAGAAAATCTTTCGAGCGTGCAGGTATGAAATCATTTCAGAATCTCCAACTAGTTTATAAGCAGGTTTTTATTCAAAGTATTACTGTCACATACACAGGGCGTTTTGACATAGCTCGTGCACTGGAAAAATGGGGAGGCCTTCATGAAGTTTCACGACTTCTGTCACTTACTGTGAGACCTAACAGGAGAGCAACTACTGGTAAGAATAAGAAGGTTGATTATGTAAAATCTACTGATATAGCTAGTGAAACGAAAATCCATTCCAAGTCTTTCGTCTCTCACGATGCACATAAGTGGGCGATGAAACTGAAAGATTTGGACATTAGTTGGGTAGAATAAGACTATGCTGTGTACAATATGACTAGCATTTGCAATTTATGATTGGTCTGGCTTGTTTGTTGTTTTGGGAAGGATAGGAAGGGATATTTTCTTTTGGAAGTGTAAATATGTGATAAATTCCTTGATACAGAATAAGAAGATACGAATTTAAAACTCTTGACATGATAACCATTCTAGTAAGCTCTTGTTCAAGCATGCTATGTTCTAATAGGATTTGACTCTGAAATTTAGCGCCGGTAGCTTTTAATGACTTTTACTGAAGTGAATAAGTTTAGTGTACTATTATATTTTGTAGACTATAAGTTCAGACTTTCATAAACTTCATCAAAAAATCATATATATATATATAATTTTGATGGAATTTTTTTTTAATGGCCAATTACCTAATAGTGGTTAGCAGTGAGCCGATTGATTCATTAGTGGTTGGTTGGTTTGAGTAACTATTAGTTAGTGAATTGATGATACGTAATTAACTATTAATAGTATCACAATTAGCGGATTAAAAATGACGAAAGAACATGTTAAAATAATAATTTTTATTTTTTTTTATTTTTCGTAACATATATTTTGTATTATTACCTTCAAATAAATAATACAATATGTTAAATATTTTAATATTTATTAATAATTCTTATACTTTATTTTTATATCAATTAATTAAATTAATACAAAATAAATAAAATGCTTATTACAATACTAAAAAAATATATTATAAAATGTTTTAATTAAAATATTATAATTAAAATAATACTAAATGTATTAAATATTATTAAAATAGGTGTTACTTATTTTATTAACATATAATTAATATAATTATAATTAAAAGTGTGATAATTTGGTCTATTTAACAAATCTCTGATTTTAAAATCTCTCAAAAACTCATACTATCCGCGTTTTGAATCAACGGATTAAATTAGAGATTTAATTTTGGTCAAGCCTCTAAAATTTCTAAAAATGCTAACCTCTAATTGAAAACAACGTTGTTTAATAAACAAACTCTTAGTGACTTCTGTAGACTTTCAAAAACTTTTACAGATTTTTTAATAATTTTGTAAACTTTCAAATAGCAACATTAATTTTGATAAATTTTCAAATACTTTTTAAGAATGGATGAAATTTCATTGATATCAAGAATAAGTGTTTTGACATACAGAGCAAGAAGTATTTTTTTATTAAATAATATTCTTATTAAAAAGGACATTACTATCACGTCATCGTGATTGGTGGCATCAACCATGAATTATAATAAGTCATTACCTTTTCTAATGTTCATGCTTTATATATTTTTTTCCCTTTCTCTTTCCGTTTTCCTTCCTATTTTCTGAAACAAATCATTATGTTTATAAATATATAAAAGTAAAATTATTTAATTTATTAATAAAACAAAAAATATAACACTTGATAAAACTAAACATATACACCATTTCAAAGTATTTTGTAGTAGGTTAGATAAAACAATTAAAATAAATATTTAAACTAGCCTGTGGAGCAGCAGGTTAGAGTTGGGACCAGTGAAGGCACCAACTAGATGGACTAGACCCACTTTAAAATGATATGAATGATATACAAGTGCATGAAAGCATCTTCATGCGCTAAGAGCGCTTAAAGGTATCCTCATATACTATTTGCACTAGAACATCCCTGGATCCTCCCAGCACCCGCAAGGGTCCCTCCACACTCTGAGTGCCCGGGGGTCCTTTTGCGCTCTAAGTGCACAATGCCTTCCCTCTGAGCGCCCGTGTGCATCTCTCTGCGCTCTGAACGCCCATGCGCATCCCTCTGCACTTCCAGCACCTGATGCATCACTCTAATGTGCTCCCAATAATCGAATATGTTCCTAGCACGCCTTATGCTCTAAACAGTCATATCAGTTCCGCGTATCCATGCACTATCATGGACTCTTATACACTTTCCGCATTCCGACGCACTCCTAACGCTCCCAGGCTCCTGCACACTCCTATGTGATCATATCGCTCCTAATGCTCTAATGTGCTCCTAACGCCCCTTCGCTCTCCCAAAACTCCCAACGCTTCTCGCTCTCCTGCACGCTCTTTACGCTCCTAGCTCTTGAAGGGTCTCCGTGTGCTCCTAGTGCTTGCAGGTCCCTCAACGCTTCTAGTGCTTGAAGTGGTCCTCTATGCTTCTGGCGCCACAAACTGTCCATTCATGCTCTCGGCACATATAGGCATTCCTGTGCGCTCTTAGCACTCGAAAGTCCTGAAATGATCCATTACAAGATGAAAACGTATGAAAAAGCCCAAGCTGGGACTAATTATTGAATGAGAACGCCCGAAAGAGCCCATTAAAAGCATGAAAATCCTATTTGTGTGCAACCTAGCATTTGGAAAGATAAAGAGTGTTTGGGATGAACCGGTTACAAATTTGAAAGGTTGGACCTCTAATTAATTGAAAATTCATTAATCCATATTTTGATGAAACGGCTACTCATCAACGGGGGGACTCATTGTCATGATGAGTATTATTTGTAATAAATGCTTGATGATGAAATTGTCTCCTAGAAGAGCCCTATAAATATTATATAAAACAAGAAGGAAGGCATCTTGAAACCAATCTACCGAATCGATGTTGAAATCAAGACATGAAGCTTTTATCTTGAAGACCCTATAAACAGAAAGGGATATCCTATCTTCTTAGGTTATTCTAATTATAGATCTATATCCATTACAGTTTGTCACCCACTGTGGGGTCCTCTTGAAGTTTGGAGTGCTTTCACCAAAAAATTTGTCGGGGTACATTACGAAAAATAATCCCACAACCCTGATTTTGGAACAAAACTGACAGTAAGTAATGACCAATAAAAATTCCCAAAATCCGGATTACATGTTATCTTAAATTGAATTTTAGAGTTATTTAAGTATTTCAAGCTTTAGGCCCGAGAAACAAAACCGAAACCCAAAATAATTCAAAAATATTATTTGACCCAAAAACATTCCAAATAATTTGTTGCATGAGATTCGTGAAAAATGACGACTGCAAGCAACTTGCTGCGCGAGATGTTAGTATGCAAAACAACAACTGCACGTGACTTGCTGCGCTAGATGCTACATCTCATGCAGCTAGTCGCGCAGAATTTAAAAACTACATTTTGACTCCAGACAATTAGGTGCGCGAGATGCATCCGATAAGTTTAGAATTTACCTATATTTTAGTATATTTTATGAGTTTAAATGTATAGAAATTGAGTTTAAAAGTTAAGATATTAAATGAATTTTTAGTAAATTTAGACTATTTTATTGAGACAGGGACTTTGATGAAAAAATCTAGAAAAGAAGCAAAATCAAGCAAAAATCAGGACAAATAAGGACCAAATGGAATTTCATCCAAAGTCTAACAAAATGGCGAAATGTTTTATACAAAGAGATTATTTCGTTGTCTACTTCGCCTGCTTGCTCAAAGATAAAGGCGACATAAGCAACTGCATGCGCTGAACTCGCTTAAGGAAAAGATAGAAAATGCAACAATTAGTGTCTCGCTTGCATGATTTCGCCACACTAGGCGAAATGTTTAGGCAGCAATTTGGCATGTCGCCTTAACTCAGGCGATTGATTGAGGCTAAGTATGAAATGTCACTAAAGAAGAAGAAAACATTAAGGCAACATTTGGTCTATCTCGCCAAATGTTCTTGTTCAGGCAATATAAAGTTGGCGAGAAGGAAATTGATTGTCTAACTGATTTACAAACAAGAGGCGAGAGTTCAGTTATTTTGCATACATCGACTACCAAGAGGCGAGTATATCTGACGAATATTATGAAATGTCGCTCTAAGTTCAGGTGAAGGAACAGGCGACATAGAAGGAGAAATTTGTTACTTCGCTAATTTGTGTTTCTTTAGAAGTTTTATTTCAAAATTGCCACTGAGAAAAACTCTATAAATAGCAGCTCAATTGAAGCAATTAGGACCTTTTGACATTTTATAAATCAGAGCAAAAATTCTAAAATCTCCTGATCATTCTTAAGAGTTTTATTTCATTGAAGTTTCTAGGAGAAGCTTTATACTCTGTTTTCTGTGATCATTGAGATTTAACTTGAAGATAACGAAGTGAAGATGTGACAGCGTCTAACTTATATTTTCTTTGGTAAGATTTAGATCTTATAGTATATCGGTGATGATTTTGTGTAGAATTGAATATGCTGAAGTCGATATGTTAGCTAATAGCTCTATGTGATTATTGTAATCTATTGTCAATTAAGATTCTAATTGTGAAATTCTGTTCCAAATTTTAGTCAGATTTGCTGAGTTTTCATGTGCTTATTGAATTACAAGAACAAGAGTTAAGTATATTTGTTATTCTGTTGCTCAATTTAGATCAGAGATGGCAATTGAGTTTCAGATCTAAGAACAAAGGATCATTGTACTAGAGATAGATAATAGATCTGATTTTCCATAGATTGTGCTTATTAGTTACATGAGTTGTAGTCTAGAGATATATGCAATTGTGTGACTTAGATCTGTTAGATTGAATCGAGAAGTCTTTTAGCAGATCATTGATGATGATCTAGATGGTGAATCTGAATGTTAGAGTTGAATTAACAGATTAGAGGACAATTAACAGAAGAAGATAGCAATTCAGTGTATTTTATTTGAGATCTTTGAAATATTGAGTATAAATCTTGCTTGATTAATAGATGTCAGAAGTGTCTAAAAACTTTAATAGAATTCTATGAACTTTTAATTCGGTTACTAATGAATTCTTTTGACAATTTGAATTAAATCTTGATCTCATTCTTTCTTTCCAACAAACAATCCCTGTGGAAACGATATCATTAAAACTACCACGGACGTTGATAGGATTACTGGTTTCTTTGTGTTGTTTTATATGTCAGTAAATATTCCTCATTAACATCTCGCGTAGCTAGTCGCGCACTGCACTGGAACCCTTTTTTATGAAACCAAGTCTCTAGCCCCTCGGTCTGATTTTTGTGCTGATTGCTCGGTTTCGAAACACTCCCAAAAAGTCCCAAAAATATAATTCAAGATAATACATTTCAAGCATGCGTATCAAACATCACAAACAATCATTTTGCAACTAAATTGACCCAACCA
The DNA here is from genome assembly GCA_031304145.1 of Cardiospermum halicacabum. NCBI lineage: Eukaryota > Viridiplantae > Streptophyta > Magnoliopsida > Sapindales > Sapindaceae > Cardiospermum > Cardiospermum halicacabum. Next base: position 13,652,945 of record CM062394.1, on the reverse strand, counting down.
TTTGGGTGAATAAAACTGAATAAGTTGCCTACTTGCCCTACCTGTTCAGCAGCAACATAACATCACAATTTTCCAATTTTTTCATTCAAGATGTGGTATCAATTTCTACCAGTTGCCAACATTATTAACTTACTAAACATGACTTGATGAAGTCATTACATGTACAATTTATCACTTAACATTCCTTAACTAACTAATACCAAATCAAGCAAATCAAGCCAAGAACATTCAAGTCTAAGTTATCAAATCCTTTTACAAGTGAGCCCACATAACCAAATATAATTTTTGAAAACGAGATCAAATGGACCGAAGTACCAAGACGGCCAAGCTCGCAGTTGAATCGAAATTCAAGAAGATCCTTACATCGTAAGAATGTTTTGGATTCGTAAATGGATCGTCATCCTAAGACGGAACAAGTCCGTAATAACAAGACAGATTTGTCACCCCAAAGTAAGTTATCCGTGCATACTAAAACATGATACTTTCATGGGTTGAAGATCTTCTATCCCTAGGCATGTCTTCCATTCTACTTCCTATAACAAGCTTATAGGACTTTTGAGTCATTACCAAGTTGATCATTATTCACATTATTCCATTTTCTTTCTTCCAATATTTTGAGACTCATTCATGAGTAACATTACATATTAGTTATCTCATAAGGCTATTAGTAGAGCTGGCAAAACGGGTTCGCAGGTCGTGTTGACCCTGATACGAACATGAACCCGTTTAACTTGACACGACACGATTAATAAACTGGTTGTGAATCCTCCACACGAACACGACACGATTAAAAATGAGTTGACACGAACACGACACGATAACACAATTAATAAATGAGTTATTATCAAATCCGACACGCCAATACGAAAATAACACGTTTATTAAATTGGTTGACACGAATTTATCTAATAAAAATTAATTTTATTTAATAAAAAATCATAAATAAAATATTAAAATTTAAAATTACATATATATTCTCAATAAACGGGTCAACTAGTGATACGATTACACCAACACGAACACGACACGATTATTAAAATGGGTTAAACGGTTCAACACATTTATACTCAACCCTAATCATTAATAATCGATTTCGTTTCGTTTCAACTCGTTGTATCACGATCCATATTGCCTCCTCTAGCTATTAATGACATGGTTAGTCATATGTGTATGGTTCAAATCATTTATATATATATATATATACATATATATATATATATATATATATATATAACAATCGATTTTATTAATCCCATAATAGATCCATTACTGTTTTAGAAATTAATGTTATAAATAATAAATTTAACTTTATAATCAAATAATAATAATTTTAATTTTAATTTATAACTACAACAAATAACATTCAATTTTTCATATAAGTAATGGTTATTTACTGATTATCTAAGAAATTTTGAGTTCGTAAATAATGACACTCATCAAGCATATAATCACTCATTATACAAACTAAGAATTTAACCCTTCACCCCCATAACAACGTTGTTACTCTTTTTTAGTGTACAGGTTATAAATATTTGGTTGACATTACTTATAATCTTACTAGTTTATTTGTTAACTCGACCAACGGGTAAACTTGATAAAACTCTCTAAAACGTTCGTACTTGCTTTGTTTTTTTTTTTTTTTCAATAAAAGGTATTTTATTATATTTTTTAAAAATATGTATTTATTTAGATTATATACAATCGATCATGCTTCAAAAGGTCGTGAAAGTGGAGTTCAAGATTTTTTATCCACACTAGTTTTGTAGACGGTTTCAGAGTGAACTGACGTTGGACTGAGTTGAACAATTTTGGTGGCAGAGATAATTATTTTATACATTTTTAGTGTCCAACAAATGTGACGGTAGAGTACATAATCAGGGGCGGACCTAACCACGTCCAAAATCGAAAATTAAATATATAAATAATAAAATTTTAAAAATTAAAATTTATTAAAATATGTTGATAATAACTAAAATTAAACTAACAATATATATAACTTTTTATTCAAACTTCTCCATTTTCAAATGTATTTTTTTTTTTTACATCATTCTTTATTTCAATTTCTCTACGTTCACTCTTTATTATCAAATTTATTTTCTTTTTATAATTAATTTTTTAATATTATTTTTCTAAGTAGATGCTTATTTGTGGACAAGATTGCTTATTGTACATGATATTGTTAAGTATGTTTGTTTATTTTGCAAACTTCTTAATTCTTGGTGATAAATTTGTATTATCTTTATGGAGATTAAGACATGGAGACTGTGTTATTCGAGGCTAGATCATCACAAGAACTTATTTAGCCTTTATGTGAGAACATGATACTCTATTGTTAGAATTTTGTAACATGATAGTGGAGTGTCGTTAGTATTGTGCTTTATTTATTTATTTATTTATCTTTTAAGTCGTGTTTTACTTATTGATTTGAATTTAAAATTTAGTTTAAATATACATTGTAATATATATTAAATTTAAAATCTGCAACCCCCTGTTTCAAATCCTGGGTCCACCCCTGCATATAACTATTATATATAGTGAAAATTTTTTTAAATGGGCTTTTTAAAGTCAAAATACAATTATAGACCTATTTTGAAAAACATACAAAAACAAGCTTTTAAAAGTTTACAGACCGAGTTTCCCAAAATACCCTGAATTGTTACAATTTACAGATTCTGTGAATTACACTCACAGCCTGTGAATTACGGTCGCAGTCTGTGAATGACCTATGAAGTAAAAATTAAAATTAAAATTTACAAACTTTTCAAATATAGGCCTATAATTGTATAATAAACTTTTTATGGTTTAAAAACAAAATTTTCTCATATATTCTATATTATAATATGTGGTATTGTTATATGTATATACACAGTTAATTTACACATTATGAAGACCTTTTTCTAGTGGGAAAGGATTGAGAAACCGCACCTTTAATATAAAGGGTTACCATGTACAAGTGTGAAGTAGATAATTGCTCAAAATTGCATTGAGCTCTTTAAATGATATGTGTGAATTGGAAGTGTATTCAATGTTTTCACAAATCGAAAATCAGAATCAGAACGGTCATCTATTTTAGGCTGCCAGACGGTCTATCCAAAGACCAGACTTAATTTAAACGATGTTGACTTTTTTTAAGTTTGACTTTTTGTAATAAATTATTATAAAATATATAAAAATAAATTACAAAAATAATTATAAATACTATATTTCAAAATTTTATAAAGCATTTTATAAATTTACCACAATTTTTATAAATAAAAATATATAAATAGATATCATTAAGCGAGTTTCCTCATCAAAATTATAATATTAATAATTATTATAGACCATTTCATTTTATACGGAAAATAATAAATTCATTACTTTTAAATCACGAAATTTTAGTGTTTTTATGGTGGTTTAATTTAACAAAAGTTATTTATACTATAACAAAATTTTTCAATAACCTCTAAAATGGCTACGGGGAGGCCTAGGCCCATATGCCCAATTTCTCAAACAGGCTAGGCAGAGGCCTAGCCCCTATGCGCAATTTCTCAAACAGCGGCATTGATGCATCAAGTGTGTGCATTGACACTCATTCAACAATTTCATATGCATGAAATTAACTATTGTTTAGTGTAGGGCTAGAATGAGCCTAGCCAGATTTACGAACGGTTTGGGTTCCACTCGTCTAAAATTTGGTTCGAGCTCGAATTCAACAAGTTTCTGAGAGTCGAGAACCTAAACGAGCCAAACCACGAGTCTCAAAGTTAAAAACTCCCGAACCTGACGAGTCTAAACGAGCCTATACAAACCTACTCTAATATATATTTATATATATTTTTAATATAATTATATTAAAATAATGTATTGAATTAATAATTTATTTAATATATTTTAACTAGTCGAGTCCCAGCCGAGTCCGAGCTCGTATATAAGCTCATGAGCCCGAACCCGAGTTATTGCTAAACGAGCTCGAATACACCCTGCTGTAAGAGCACTTTACTTATATTTATATATACTACTGTATAAAATATAAATATGTATAATTTTATTTACTTGGGAAAAAAATTCCTAATGTAAAAAAGGTAAATTCTAAAACAATTATATATTTTGTGTTTCACAAATTTTATTTTAAAAAATATTTTTTATTATTTTTTTAAATAAAAGAAAAATCTATGAGGTATGTATGATTTATCTATTTTTTAAAGTTTTTTTTTAAATGCTACGATTATTTCGGTATAATGATTAATTTCTAAAAATATATAATATTGTAATTTTTATAAATATTTACTTGTTTAAAAATTTTAAATTGTGATATTTAATTTTAAATACATAATTTTTAATTTTTTAAAACTAAATGGGATGGTTCGAACGGTCAGAACTAGTAAAAGTTCAGGTCATTTAATTAGCAGGTTGTATAGGTTTAGTCCATTTAATCCGTCCCATTTAAGAGTAAAGATATTTCTACCTCTTAAAATTTGTATTTACACCCTATATTTTAATTTATTTTTTAAAATTCCAGTTATCACCATATACTTAATAATTAATTAAAATATAAAATTATATTTGTTATTATTTTATATATAATTTTTAATATATAAAAAATTTAAAAATTATTTTATTATATTTATTTTAAAATCAAAATGTGTTTATATAAAATCTAAATAATTTATATTATTATATTAATTAAATAAATTTACAATAAATATATATACAATATTTTTTAATAAAAATATTACTTTATTAAATAGTTATTTTTGTTGTATTTATAAAATATATTTTTTTATTAATATACTTTGTAAAAATTTATAAATTCTGATTTTTATTAAATAAAAACAATTAAATAAAAGATATAATTGACATTTTCAATAAAGTAGAATGTACTAACCAATTTTAGGGGTGGCAATATCCTCCGTCTTAATTAGACTTGGCAATACAGTTAAAAAAACGAGTAATAAAAAATTAATTTAAAAAAAAAACAAAAATTCAATACAGCAACCACTTTTAAACCTTAAAACACATATTTAACATTAGTATTAAAAAAAAAAAATTACACTTTCTCCTTTCTATATATTTGTTTAAAAAATACTTTAATATTTACCCATATATATACAAATAAATATAACCTAAATTTTCCATAAATTAATGGTAAAGTCCATAAGTATTATTGAGCAGCATAAAGACTTTTTATCTCTTTTGGAGTCATCTTGTTCATGAATCCTATTCTAGTGACTAGGTAGGTTTGGCGGGCATTAACTTGCATTTACAGTTACATTAACCACATCTTAAAATCCAAAAGAATTCTTAATTTGCCACAACAACTCCATATTTTAATTAATCTCAAAAATACCCTATGGATTCATTAACCTTTTACTCCAAAATTTGATAATATTATTGAATTTGGGATTCAAAACCTGTATATGTTGCTGCTTTATTCATCACTAATGTACAGAATAGAGAAGCCAAATTCTATACAGAAAATCTCAAATAACAGGAAATCAAATCACAACTGATCACATTGTGTAGGAATAAAAGACAGAGTTTCGTGATCTAGATCATGTAAAACCAACATGTTCTGTTGCTGTACATTTCCAAATATGGACATACCAGTTGACCCTCCCATAGCCAAGCATACCACACCCAAACCCTCATCACCAATCAGATAATTCTCAGTTGGCAAGTCCAAATCAACCCCATCAAAATGGAAAACCAATTTAGGAACCTCAAGTTCTGAATCACCCCCTGGCAATTTGAAACAAAGATCAAGCCCTGTGGACCCCGAATCGTCCACTTCAAGCTTCATCTGAGAACTAAACTCCTTTTTCAGAGCATCAAAAGCTGATTTCTCAAGGTAAGTTATAGTTGTGCCTGAATCAATGATTAAACCACCACTACCATCATCCTGTAGAGCAAAAGTGGATTCCTTGATTGGCAAGTTACTCCCACCTACTGATATGCCTTTAAGCGAAAGGTAGTAGAAAGAGGGTTGGTTTGAGTTTCTGATCAAAGGGGTTGTTTTGAGTGATGAATTCACATTTGCTAATGAACCCATAAGGAGCAAACTTGTTTTGGTATCATCCATTGAAGTTAAACAATAAGAGAATTTGGGTTCCTTAAGCTGTGAAACAAGTGACAGAGGTCCTCTTCCAAGGCCAACCAAACCAGCACCTTGACTGAAACCATCGCCTTCATTGTCTTCACCGCATCCGAAACCAATTTTTGCAACCGAAACGTCCCCGAAAGTGAACGTTTCATATGCTAAAACCCCTTGTGTAGACGAATAGTCCCCGTAAGTGTACAAATACTCACAACCATCAGTGCCACAACTGGACTGAGGCAAGGCTTGACAGAGTGAATCAGAACATGACAATTCTGAAAAGGAGGAAGACTTTTTGGGATCGAAAATAGGCGTAGGTTGTTTGAAACAGTCAGTACAAGGCTTGCATTGAGTCCAGATCAAGTCACTACCTGTGTCCAATATAGCACTGTACTTTTCCGGAGGTGTACCAATTGATAACTCCATTAGAAACTCACCACTTCCGGTATGAATTGGAGACTTGACAGAATCAGCTAAAACCATGGAATTCAGCTTCTCCAGCCTGTGCTGTCCTCTCTTCATTCCACGTTGTATGCGTTGGAATAACGTTAGGTTCTTGGAGGAGTCTACATGTTTGAGGTTGAGTCTGAAACCATTGGTGGCTGTGACAGTTTGTTTATTGTCTAGAATGAGCCTGGAGGCTGAGAAATGGAAACATAGTGAAAATGTTGATAGCAGTAGTAACAGTGAGGTTGATGAGGCCATGTAATTGTTTGATATTTTGGAGTGAATTTGAGAGGATTATAATGGGGAAAGGAAGAACATAAGAGGTAAAAGGATGATGTTGGGAGGTTGGTGAGGAAAATGAGATACAAAACCAACCACTTGACAAATAAATTGACTGCTATATCGTTACAGCATTGTATTTGTGAACCGAGAATGATGTTTCTTCCACACGCTTTTTCTTTTTTCTTAGAAATATCATCAGTAAGGGATGGCAATGGTTTAGAGCAGAGTTCTAACCCCAAATCTAAATTCAAAGGGATCGGATACACATTAAATTTAATATGTCAATATTATAATCACAATAATTATAATAATAATAAATTTAAATATATAATATTTATATATAAAACGTATATAAATTATAATAATATTATTTATTAAATAGATAAATTAATTTTAAATTTTATATAAAAATTTAATTAAATAAGTACAATTAATTAATAAAAGATATATTTATATAAAAATTCAACTAAATTAATTAAATAAAAAATTATTTAATAAGATTTTATCTATCTATTGTCGTGTATAATACATCATGTGAGATTAGATTTTTAATAAATATTTAATAATTATAATAATAGATTAAATTTATAATATTTATAAATAAAATTAATAAATAATAATATATAAAAAATGGAATAATTTCACTTTTATTTTTTTTAGTTTTAATTAATATATATATAATAATATTATTATTTATTATATAAATAAATTAATTTTAAATTCTGTATTAAAGCTCCATAAAATAGATATAGCTAATTAAATAAATATTAAACTTAATAAAACTTATCTATATAATAATGTATATAGAACGCTGTAAAAAAAACTACAATTTTTAATAAATTAGAAAGTAAAAATAATAACAATAATAATGTAATGGCAATATAATAATTTAAATTTATAATATTTATAAGTGAAATTGACCTGCAAAAAATATATAAATTATATAATAATATTATTTACTAAATAAATTAATTTTAAATTTTATCTCAAAATTCAATTACATCACGGTACCTAACAAAATAGATATACACATATTTATATATATATATATATATATAAATTAATATTTTCATTTTAATCACATATTTTTTATATTATTATTTTATATAATTAATTATTTTATATATAACTGAATTACCGGATAAAAAAAAAATTTAACTTAGTTTTGACTTGATAACTCGAACGAATCAGTATTTTTACCCCATACAGGCCATAAAGTTATTTTAATTACAAACCCGATCCAAAAATACTAGATCCGGATTTTTTTTTTTTTTACCCTATCTGAAATTAGTTTATATGTTTTATTTTTTTTTTATTTTTTAGTATAAGTTCACAGATACTACCTGAAATTAATTATTAAAAAGAATTTAAAAAATCATTAATATTTATTAAATTGTTTTTAAAATAAGTCTCTTAAAATAAAAAATTTCGTTAACCTTTTAATTTTTTTTTCATTTATTAAATTATTATTTGAAAAAAAAAATCTTATTTAAAAAACTGTATTTTAAAATTTTCCACTCTAATAGTAAAGGATCATATATCTTTTGTAGAAGAAACTCATGCTATAATCTAATAATTAAATCGATCCAAATTATTTATAAATGGAAAATTTACATATACTCCCTGAAAAGACTTTCCTACAAGTATTATATGAAATGAGTTTGAATGGTGCAAAATCATTGCACTTGATTACAAGAAAATAGAAGCTTGGGGTATCAACTAAGAAATTCATCACTTTTTAATTAATATTTATTCTTAAAATCCAATACTTGGTTATCCTGTATCTTACTCTCCAATGAGTAATACATAATTAGGTGGGCTAACTGGCAACTAAGTAGGTTTGATGTTATGATCCCATACTTCAGAGTTTGGTGTGCTTCCTTCATTGACATTTTTTCCATTTTTATTTTTATTATTTGTTTTCTAGATAGAGGATGAGTTAGATTAACTAGATTTGCATGTCCAACCTGCTATACACAATCTCATGAACAAGTATTTTCAATAAAACAAAAAGAAAAATCCAAAATTAATTACTCAGGGAGGGCATACAGAATATTTCCAAAAAATAAATATTAGAAAGGAGAATATGCAGAAATTGGATATGGCAAACCATAGTAGTAGGAGAGATGCTATTGTCAATTGTCACATTCAGAGGATTCAAGTAGAGTGTAATTAAAACATTGTTGAACTTGAAACTAGCCAATGAAGGATAAATTGCTTTCTTTAGGATCAACTTTCATATTGGATAAGACATGATACACATCATGTACCATTGAATTGAAAATACCTCTTCTTCTGATCTACAATATCCCCACTTGCCTTGCTAATCAATCATCCCATACCTCAAAGAAAATGTCACCTTCATATTTCATATCTGAAGTTCTGCATCACCTCTCTACCTGCTAATAGCCTTTCTTGAAAAATAAGTTATAATACTATTTACCAAATAAAAAACCATAATACATGAATATGTCAATGTTAAGCTCTAGATGTTAAATCATTATACTGCACTGACTTTGACATCAGTTATGCACCAGACTGGGCATGATAAAATTAACAGTTCAAAATCAAAGATAACATCATGGTTTTTTTCTTCTGCTAAGCTAGCTTTCGAGTTTGATTCGTTCTCAAAATACTATTTCAATTGGGCTACTGAGGCAGATAGATCATGAATCATATACCTTGTGCATAGGGTGTCTTGGACCCATTTTTTGTTTACCCGATGATTTCATTTTTTTAACACGTTCTTCTTCCTCTTCAAGCTTTTTTCTACGGGCAGCCTCTTCTTTTTGTCTCTGAATCAGTTCCAACTCACGATGCCTTTCTTCTTCCTTTCGCTGCTGCTCCAATGCTTCTCTTCTTTGAGCCTCTTCCACTCTTCTCCTGTTCTCCTCTAACATCTTATCCAGCTCTTCTCTTTCTCTCCGCGCTTGCTCCTGTGGGATTAAATAAAATATGCTCATGAATGGAAGATTTGAACACATGAAATACAAGTTAAGAATTAGTCGATAAACCTCCAACTTATTATATCAGTGAAACATCAAGCCATTAAATGAGATAGTGTCCTCAATTTATCAACTATGAGACCTCACAATAAGGAATAAAAGCCATCACATGTTGTAACCATCAGGGATCTTGGTATATGACCTATTGGTTCAAAGTAACTCAATATGTTTGCAGACCTAATAATGAGGACCGTGACAAGAGAGTCCTACAATCTGCATCATAGTATGAAGTTAACAACACTTACAATCAATATTTTGCATGGTTTCACATCAACAGCAGGATCCCACCCCTTTAGTTTCAACATGCTATTAGGTGCATAAGAAATACTCAGAACTCATTCAAACAAATAATTGCAGGGCAGTAAGTGGGCATAGCTGGTGGAGAACCATGCTCAACCAACATTAAGTGAAAAGATCATAAGATTTGTTTCGTGGCTGCAGTAAACTAGATAAGACAATAGTATCAACATGACATTAGTATTGACATGCCTAAGTATTAAAGCTTACTTCTTTTTGCCGAGCCTCTGCGAGAGCAGCTTGCTTTTCCTTCTCAAGCTGAATCACAATGTCATTAAATAATTTCTCACGGCCTTCATCTATTCGCCTCTCTATATCTAACTTAACCTCCTCAGAGTTCAACATCTGTTCGACATTTTTCCTTATAGCTTCCTCTATTCTTCTCGCAGTCTCTTCCTCCAACAATTTTAGTTCAATCTCAAGTTGCTGCCTAATTGGACATACAGAAATATTTATCAAGGAAATAAGCATTGGTAAATTGTATAAACTAAGATTATTTCAGTCCATTACTGCAATGTGTGATCCAAAAACATGTTATCAAATTTCTTGAAAAGGAATGCCAATAAAAATACAGCACACCATCTCCTGTAAGCCCTTTAATGCTCGTGTAACATGAGCCTTACCAGTAGAAATACAATCTAACATAAAAAACTTATTCAGTTAACTCTTTCACCTCATTATTTTCAGATAATGTGAGATATCAAGCAGTCTACAGTAGGAATGAAAAGCATAAATGTACCATCACCTAGATTCTTCTCTCATTTCTGGCTAAAAATCCAAGTTGTAATATGTTTATACAAGTCTGATTATTTTCCCAAGCAAAAAATATACAGGATAAGGAGGAATCCTACAAATACTTCTAGTATATTTGGCATTAGCAAGTAATAGTCCAGCTACGGCAGTTCTAAGAATTACCCTAGTTTTGCTGGTTAGATGCCAGTCATACCATGCACAGGGTGCTGCTGTAAGCAGCAAACACTTGATCATCCTATAGTAAAGCCAACGCATGGCATGCCCATCCTCCTTTTCACAAGATATTCTAATTTCCAGATAGAAAACAAAAGCACAGGAGACATATGAACTATAATCTGTGAGCAGAATTTGACATCAATGTAAGGCTTCCTAATTAATTACTAACCTTGAAAAAGCAACAACTACTCACATTTGCACTAAAGATAGTCATAAGACAGATTACTATAGTAATTAAGCAGGCAATGCAACAGGAAGACTAAAAAGATTATAACTGTAGAAATATTGCCAATAAAAAGAAAAGCCTACCAATGTAATCATATCATTTACTGAAGAGATGAGCAGCTCTTCTCTTAACAAGAGATTAAGGTACAACTCTAAATGAAATGCTTTGCAGCCAATAAACAAGCTCACTTACATTACGTTAATGTGAGATGAGTTTTTGTGAATAATCATTCCATCTGTGATATACATAATCATCAAAAGAAACCTTAATTTTTAACTATAAAAAATTTCATTCCAGTCTCCGCTTTGTCTAACATTTGGCTAAACAGACCAATTTATGTAGATGTTCCTACAAAATGAAGAAAAGCAAACTTACAAAAAACACAAAAAATTGAAAGCATACCTTTTCTTGTCTTGTTCCTCTTTCTTCAACTTGTCAATAGCAATTTTGTGTTCAGAAGATGCATGTCTAGGACTAGGACCAGAAGACCTCGACAAGGACCTGCTTCTGCTTCTCCTATGCCTCCTTGGTGTGGGTGATCTACTACTTCTACGCCTTCGGTTTCTACTGCGCCGCGGTGAACTTGAAGGGCTTCTTCGCCTGTTTTGCACACAATTTGCAATTACATCACAAAATATGTAATCTTAACAATTCATTCAAATTGTTGGTCTCTGGAATCATATATTTGAATCGCAAGATAATCAAAACCGAGCATATTGAAGAATGGATGTCCGAAATAGTTCATCCTAGGCTATAAAAGCGATACCTTATTATTCGTCTGGAATGGCGGTGACTAACTGGTGAAGGAGAATATCTCCTTCGGTACGACGGCGATCGAGATAAGCTCCTGCTTCTACCCATTCTTCTTCTCCTCTTCCATATCCCTGTCTAATTTCTGTACATGTAAGAACGCGCATGGATCGGTTGAACCCGACTTTGGCCCAAAGTTAAATGGATTCAAAATTGATCCGATTCGGTTGGATCCAAATTTTGTTTCTTCCTTTTTTAATATTTGATTGATTTTAAAAAAATATTCTCAAGCTGATTTTTTTTTTCTTTTAATATTATAATTTGAAAAATGTTGTAAATGTTTGGATCCCACCATCAATTACCGCTGTCCAGATCTAATTCATTATATTCCATTTTATGAAAGAACTTGCCCTCACTCCAGACTCCAGATTCTTTAGGTGTGGTATATAAAGAAATATACTGAATCTATTGTAAAAATGAAAAATGGAATTGGAGTAGAAGAGAATAAAACAGGTAAAATAAATTACGAGTAGTAAAGAAGAATAACCTTGTTACTTGTTGACGTGTGAATTTTCAATATTCTGACATGTCTGAGATGTTTGTGAGATATTTAATAAAGATAATCAAAAGTGTCAAGACAAAAGTAAAAACTTTTATTGATTTTGATTATGCCTTTTATAGGCAATACAATATGTTTAGTCATCGGTAGAATTATAGATAATTGACACTTGACAAATTAACTTTTACATGTCTTCCATGTAGTTGGTATAAGTGAGATGATGGAATCCACTTATGTTATTCTAGTGTTTATAACACTCCCCCTTGGATTTCATCATCTCAAATATTTCACTGCCTCATTAAAACCTTGTCAGAAAAACCCAATGGGACAAACACATAGACGAAGGAAAAAGAATACAGTAGAATCTAGACATTTTATACTCCCCCGATAAAAACATCCATAATCTCAATTTCCAAATTTTAGGGGTTTAGTATTTCGATTTTAAATCAATAATATCTTCACTAGAAAACCTTCTGGATTTCTGGAAGATCAGAGTTAATTCGTCTAGATTCCAGAAACTATTGGGAGTGATAAACGAGACATCTGGCTCGTATATGGTTACATCAGGACCAAACATATATTATTGTCTTCCTTGGTTGTGATGAATCTCTCCAGGGATCAAATCAAGTATTTCAACAACCATTGGCGTGTTTAATGGATGAATATTGAATCTTTTCAGAAGTTTTCAATATACGATAGTTAATAATCAAATTGTATTTGGTTTATGTTCAATTTCTTGGCCAAGTTAATGCTTTGATTTTAACTTATTTTCTCATTCAGCAATTTGTTTGACTTCTTCTAGAGTTCAAATTTTATCAAAACGAACTGCTACAATGGAAAATTTTGATCTCAACTTTCTTAGGAAAATACTGGAGCAATGGTATATGTTTTCTATTGGATAATAACTATACCATACTTGCCCAGATTATTTTAATTCATACAGGGATTTCTGTAACTTTCTGAATCTTGAGATCTTATTGATGTGATTCTAGTAAGTTTAATCCTTCTGGGATTTCTAAAATTTAAAGAGCCATATGAATATGCAATAATAAAATCTATCAGACACACTTCTGATTTTCAGAAATGGTACTGATCAGAACATGGAGTCAAAATTAGAATATAATGGTATTCACAACTGGGAATCAAATTTTATATAATCAATTCCAGATCTTGGTGAGAAACTAAATCTACAAGTCGGATTTTATCTCACAATTTCATTTCTCTCATTACGTTCGAACGAATATATTTATAACCAATCGATTGGACACTTCTGGTGTTTTAGCTATGTTTGGATTGATTTTTACCATTTCTCCAATCATATTCTTTCCTGCATTAAGCGGCTCACGATTATAAACATTAATTGACATTATTAGATCATTAATGATCATTTATCTAATCCCACCTCCTTTATGAGAAGTTCGGATTATCTCTCAATATTTCCTTCAGGGAGATTATTCTAATTTGTTTATCAAATATGGTTTTATAATTCAAATCAATTTTTCTATTGAATTAGGTGGTCTTTACGCTTCTGGCGTGGTATTAAAGTTTCACTGTTGTGGCCTTTTTTATTGTTCTACTAGAATAGTTACCCTTGCTGGTATATTATCTACTTCTGTGTACAACATGGTTATTTTAGAAGTATCACGTGAATGTTTCTGGCATTCGAATGCTTCTGGCATTTGATTAGCTACTATTTGTATTTTTCAGTTACATGAACATATTCATATGTGCTAAATATATGGATTTTCCATAGCAATTTAAATTTCTCTTCAAGAGAAATATTTCTTTTCCAATAGTTGGAATAACATATGTATATAAAGTATGCCCAGGGTTGGAATTGGAATTAGTATAACAAGATGTAATATAGAATATTTCCAAACGAAATTGGCAATTTTCGAGCGCTTTAATAATAATTCAGCTAATCCATTTCACGTATGAACATGCAAAACTGGATGTTCAATATCAATCCCAAATACTTGGTTGTATTCATCGAATACTTTCGATATAAGTTTACCGGCATTATCAAGTCTTATACTCGTAATAGGGTAATCCGGAAATGAGCTCATAATCTGTGTTAATGATTTCGAAAAATAACTTTGATTCATTAATAAGCACATATGGGCTATCTCGTAGATACGAAAATTATAATCATAGCATAGTGAAAAAGGGTCCCTCACGTATATTCATTGAGTTCTCTATATAAAATCGTGAATATTAAAATCCCACTTTTGTAAACAAAATATTTATTATGATATCCCTTCAAGAGAATACGGATACAAATCTTTGTGGGAAAGCTTCTGGCTTGTTACATATATTTCCATTATTAGTAAGACCTTATAATATCTTAATGGATCCTTTTTTTTTTAATTTGCAAACATTTCTATGCATCTTTTGGATCTCAGATGGACAAAATAATCATATCAATATCAAAGTATTTTGGGATATGAGAACTTCTGGTTCTTGATAGCGTGTGCTTAATTTTTCAATCTCAAGCTTCTGGCTTGTTCTAATTAAAGTAAACACAAATGTTTGACACATTTTTCATCCATTGTAATAGGTAAAGTTCTTCTGGACTTGATATAATGTAAAACATTTTCTGTATTCAATTTATCATTATTATGTAACAACATCATTACTCTTCTGGAGCATTTACCATATTAATGTTGCTCTACTGGAGCCCTCAATTGGATTATCACAGCTCTTCTAGAGCAATTTCTTATATAATCTTGGCTCTTCCAGAGTTTTCCAACAGCTCTTCTAGAGTAATTTCTTAGGTCTACTGGATTTGATATAATATTCACCTTCACTTGAATAGAAACAAATTCCAATAAATGTTCTCATGTTCACATCATAGTATGTGATGTAAAAACCAAAAGAAAGGTAGAAGGGAGAGATAAATAAAATAAAATAAAATAAATTGAGTAAAGATAGGAAATATAGAACCTAGTAGTGTTGATCTTGATTTTCAGATCTTGATCTTGTAAAAATATACAGATTCCCGCATGTAGATGAACGAGTGAACATAATCTTAACAGAATTGTGATTCATTTATGGATATCTTGGGTAATAGGTTTAATTCCCAAAAACATTGAATTCAACTCCCATAAGTCCTGGTTATTATTTCAATTCTTTGCGAATTCAATTTCCTTCCATAATGTTTCTACCATAAACATTCCACTTCAGGGGAACAATTTGGATCACTATATGGATGTCCATAATATCTCTTAGGAATACGACCTTGTCCCTGACCATTTTTAGATCCTCAACCATTTTCAGAACCTCGGCCATTATCATGACCATTCGCACGTCCATTTCCATAATTATCCTAATGCTTAAAACCACGGCCACGACCATGACTACAGTCTGGATTTTCATTATAATGTGCATTCACTTCTGGGAATGCTTGGGCGCCAACAGGGCGTCTTTCACTGTTTTTCAGCAACAGCTGGTTCTGTCTTTCAGCAAGATCTAATGAACCAATCAAATCATCATATTTCACAAATTTTTTTTCACGATACTGCTGATGTAAAATAGTCTGATAAGGATGAAAAGTGGTAAATGTTTTTTCCAATATATCATGGTCAGTTTTTGTTTCCCCACACATTTTCAATTTATTCATAATCATGTACATGGCAAAATTATACTCGCTCACACCATTGAAATCTTTGAACCTTAATTATGTCATTCATCTCGTGCTTCAGGCAAGATGATCTCATTTTGATAATTATATCTAGTATTTAATGCTCGCAACAGATCTACAGGATCTATAACATGCATATATCAATTTTTTTTTCAAGTCACCACTCAGGTGATTTCTGATAATAATCTACTTTCTCGAAAATAATTTTAACATTCTAAATTACTTCTGGTGAGTTTAAATTATCAATTCATAAAGTCTCAGGACATTATTTTAATACTTCCAGAGTATCATTTCAATTCGCTTCTGGGAATTATCTCAATTATTCTAACTAGATTATCTCTACTTCTGGATATTAATTTTACCACTTCGCGGGTATTTTCTCAACTAATTCACTTTTTCAGGATCTCAAGTAATGTTTACTTCCAAATTGAATTTCATTCAAAAAACATTTTAGTCTCTAAAGATCGTATGGGCTATAACAATAATATCTGAATAAATATCTTCAGGTATTTTATTCAATTTCACATTCTTTGAATAGAGGAAAATATAACACTAATTGAACAGAAATGTATTACATTTTTATAACGTTCACTATTCACAAATATTTACAATTCAAAAATCAAAATTACATTTCCATTCTATATTCATTCTGATAATTTTCACTCATCTGATCTGGGAGTGCGACAAACTCTAAAGTAACAAGTAGTAGCACCACACCTATAACAGGCACCTGGTTGCTCCAGAACCATCTTATCTTCCCAAATGATATTCTCCAAATTGATATTTTCCAAATGGATGTTCCTCTTTCCAAAGAGTAAAATCTCTTTTGTTTTCAATATTATCTATTTTTATATTTGATCACTTCCAAGAACAATATTATTAAGGAAAGAACAAGAACAATACTTGGTGAAAATTACCAGGTGTTTGATCTATTAAATTCAAATAATTCATTTTACTATTTTTGCTTCTTCTACTTATACTCTCTTTATACTTATATATTAAAAATTATTTTAAATGAATTTTTTAAAATTCAAAATATAATTATAAGCATGATTTAAAAAACATACAAAAATAAACTTTTAAAAAATTGATTTCCATTCCATAAGTCAAGCTTTCCAAAATACCTCTGAATTTTTACAATTCACCGATTGTGTAAATTACACTCACAGTTTGTGAACTACGGTCACAAACTGTGAATGACCTATGGAGTGAAAACTAGAAAACTAAAGTTTAGTTTTGCAAACTTTTCAAAAAGACCTATAATTATATACTAAACTTTTTATGGCCTAGAAAAAAAATTTTCCATATATATAAATATATATTTAAAATCTTAAAATAAAATTCAAATTTACAAATTGAAATTAAAAAAAATAGTAAAAAAATCCCAATACATGAAAATCTGAAAACGAATGCTGAAATGAGATAAATAAAACACCAAAACTTACGCAAATGTGTGACTGAACACGTATCTTTACTACATCACTTGACTGCCTGAATTTAGTATTTTCCGTCCCGATTAGTAAAATAGAAACATACAAAATAAAAATTTAAAAGTAACAAATTCAGATTATTGTTGCCTGGTTAGTAAACCAATTCCTAACAAACACAAATGAATACGTCTCAATTTAAGAATTTAACGTGAGCACGTAACAATGCAATTACTTGAGTGATATAATTTTCATTGAGAAGGGAGCAAACAATGGTAGCCTATAGAACCATTTGTTAACAATATTAACATCAGTTATAGGGTTTTAGAACCCTAAAAGACTCTAAATCATAAAATAGCTTTAACTTCCTCAATCTTAGTCTGTTTAAGACCTACCATACCATCATGGAAAGGAAATTATAAGACGAACCAATTTAAAAAGTGTGATTGGGGTCAAAGTTACACACAGAACATGTAAAATCCCCACATTATGGGGTCAAATTAGCCAACTACTATTTTTAACTAGTCAGTTATGATTTTCTACAGCCATTTAAACTTCACGAACTCATTTCCATAGCTAACGACTTGTCAATGGAGCATCAATTAATAGATCGCATGCGCCAGCACGAAGAGGAGAATGCCAGAACTAAGGCGGCTAACCAGAAACTCACCCTGCGTGTGAACAACATGACTACCAAAGGTACCCCATCTAAAGTCAATGCCAATGATTTGGTCACTTCTGAGGCAAATAGGCTCCTACTATCCGAGATCCAAGAGATCAAAAGAGGAATGACAAAAGAAGTTAAGAACTTCAAGGTTGTCATCGGACAATTCCTGGTATTCTAGCACCCTTCAAACACCCACATCCTGTCCCTATTTATGGACAAGATTGCTACAATAGAAATGCCGAAGAGGATTATCCTCCCCATCTTTCACAAATTTCGAGGGGATTTGGATCCGGCAAAGCATGTGGCCAAGTACCGCAAGGAAATGTCTCTGATCAATCTTTCGAGTGATACCTGCGAAGCCATCACCTACAATACATTTAGTAGTAGTCTGGGCGGTCCAGCCCTGGCCTGGTTCCTCAACCTTCTGAATAACTCAATCAATTCATTTTCCCAACTTGTTGATGATTTTGTTGTTAAGTTTTCTAACCGCAGGCACTTTAGGTTAACCATGGATCACCTATTTTTCATGGCAAAAAAGGAGAGTGAAAGCCTCTAGGAGTACGTCTCTCACTTTACCAACGAATACATCAAGATTCTAGACATCGTTGAATCGACTGCTACAACTGCATTTCGAAAGGGCCTGCCCCCATTCTCTCATCTCTACGAGCAGCTGACGGAATGTGAGACTCGGAAGCTAGAAGAATCCCTAGCGATAGCTACTTGATAGATCAAACTGGAAGAAGATCCTACAAGGGCTACAATGGCCAATAATAAGGCCATTGGCAAGTCTGAGCAGCGTAGCAACAAGCCTCGCAGGAGAAGGTTTGAGCCATACAAAAGGCACGACCCTCGTTCTAATTCGGGCTCATCCAAACTTCTGGCAGGAATAATGAGAACAAACCGAACTGGCAGGTTTCGACCTATGATTTAACCAGAGAGCCTAAAGCCCTAGTCATAGTAATTAAAGACATAGGGTCTTTTATTAAATGACCTAAACAAATGCGGACTCCTGCACACTAAAGAGATAATTTTTTTTTGCCAATTTCATAACAAACACGGCCATAGAATAGTGGACTGCGTGGCATTACGATTTGAGGCCGCCTCCCTATTGAAAATAGGACGCCTACGTGAGTTCTTATCCGAGAAAGAGAAGCAGACTCTTGAAAAGTCCGAGGAAAAGCATCACAAATCGAAAGCCATCGAGATGCCTGTTGAAGCCCCAGAAGTCGAACAGATAATTGGAATTATTCATGGTGGCTCAGTGGTGAGCGGAATAACCCAAAGTTCCGTCAAAATACACGCTCGGGAGCTCGGCAGCATCAATGAAGTTTTTCGTTCGGCCAGGTAGAACCCTCTTACCTATGAACTATCATTTTCTGACCAAGACATGCAAGGACTTGCATATCCGCATTACGATGCGCTAGTTATCACTCTGCAAGTTGCCAACTGGAAGTCCCTGCATAGAAGAATAAATGCAAATTTTTTATGTGCCCATGGAAAATAAACCTTATTAACCTTAATGGAAGTATTAGAGTATGAGTTATAATTGAATTTGATTAGAGGGTCCATCCAAAAACCAATATACTTTCATCATTTTCACATCTTGATAAACAATGAGAAAATATTCTAAGGATTAATCCTTGGGCAAATAATAGGGAATTTATGGATAATTGATTTTATCCTAATTTAAGGATCCTATATATTATTGTTTCTTTCAAACCCAAACTTCGTATTTTTGAAGTATTTTATCTATTTCATCACTCAAAAATTAAATAATACACTTATAAAAAATATATTATATAAATTTTGGCTGGATAAATAATTTACCCAAAAATGACTTCAGCTAAGTACTTGTTCTTAGATATAGTAGATAGTGTTAAAAAAAACTGTTGTATTTCCATCCTTATACTTAAACTAGTATCTACATATTCTTTTAGCTTTATAGGAAAAATAATTACCGTCATATGTTGAATTGCATATGTAATTGGAACATGAGATAACTAATGACATGAATGATTTTTTCGGATCAAAGAAGTTAAGTGAAATCTACCATTTAAAAAATACAATTGATATCAAATTAATTATAAAAATAATATATTAAAAATACAATAATCACTTACATTAAGTCCAATCAATCTTAGAAAATTACGACAATATTGTCTTGGGGGAGAACCCAATTGTATTTTTGTAAAAAATATTCATATAAACATTACTTTAAAAAAGAAAAGAAATTGGTTCTGCACATGATTAATGGAATTAGCTCAACCTATGTGATCCTGCTATAAAGAAATTTGGTATGTTGATATTGATTCATGTGTGATTTGGTCATTAGTTATTGATTGTAGCTTAAAGGTAGTTAGAAATTCGCATTAAACAAGTGTTATCACGACCATTAATATGATCATTATTAGAGTTTCTAAGCCATTTAAGATACAGAACAAACAATCATGACCAACCATATTATCTCACATGATATTATACATTTATTATGTGTTGAAAATTTAAAAAGTACTTAAAAATATACTGAAAATCAATTAATATACAATATTTTTATGTAAAATAGTTTTTTAATTTTTCAATTTTCAATACACCATAAATGCATCTTATTGTTTATCCATGGCCACAACGTAAAAAAAACCTATGTTACAAATTAATCATATAAATATTTTTATAAAATTGAACTATATGCAATACACATCTTATCAAAAGTTCAAGTAAATTATTTGTAACTATGTAATGGAATATAAAAAGATAAATGATATAAATTTATACCCAAAGAGCCAAATTTGTTGAATAATATATTGTATTAGCTTTCAAATAAAAATATCTAAAACGTTTCAACTTCTGGTTTAAAAAAAAAAATAATTATATGTTAATTAATGTAGTTTTTCAATAATTATTATTTTAAATAAGTTTTTCTATGGTGTGCCCATGGGCACATGATAAGATACATTTATATTGTACTGAAAATTGAAGAATGCATTATTTTATCCTAACGTATGATATATTTATTCCCTTTTAACATATTTTAAGTATTTTTAAATTTTTTATGCATAATAAATGCAAATTTTCACGTGCTCATGGAAAATAAACTTTACTAATTTGAATAAAAGAATTGGAAGACGAGTTATAATTGAATTTGATTAGAGGGTCCATCCAAAAACCAATATAGTTTCATCATTTTCACTTCTTGATAAACAATGAAAAAATATTCTAGAATTAATCCTTGGGCTGGGGAATTTTTAGATAATTGATTTTATCCTAATCTAAGGATCTCATATATTGTTATTTCTTTCCAACGCAAACTTCGTATCTTTGGAGTTTTTTTTTTTATCTTTTTCATCACTCAAAAATTAAATAATATACCTATAAAAAATATAATATATAAATTTTGGTTGGATGAACAATTGACCAAAAATGACTTCAGTTAAGTACTTGTTATTAGATGTAGTAGATAGTGATAAAAAAATCTGTTGCATTTTCATAGTGCTGTGAAGATGGACTCAGAGTCCGCGGGCAGTCCGGATCCGTTCCGGTTCGCGCAGACTTGGACTATGATATTGAAAGTCTATTTTGACAACGGACTTTAGGTCACGTTTGGTACGCCGAACTAGGATAGGATTGGATGGGATAATTTAAAAAAATTTATCCCATCCCATGTTTTGTTCTGCTAGGATAGGTTTCATTAAATTATCTCATCACAAATTATCCTCCCTTATTCTACAATTTTCCATCTCATCTCCAACATGGGATATTTTATTTATCCTCCCTACTTTGTCTCTCACCCACCTAAATATCATTATTTATTCATTATCTTTTATTATTATAATAATAATAATTATTATTATTATTATTTATTCAATTCATATTATTATTTTATTATTTATTATTATATATGTATTATTTTATTATTATTTATTCATTTATTATTATTATTTCACTATTTAATATTATTTATTCATTTATTATTGTTAATTAATTAATTAATATTATATTATATTAATATCATTTTATTATTATTTATTTATTCATTTTATTATTATTTTATTTATTATTATTTATTTATATATATTAATACTATTATTATTATTACTATTATTATTTTTTATTCATTTATAATTATTATTATTTTATTTATTATTATATTAGTATTATTTATTCATTTATTACTATTATTTTATTATTTTATTTTTTATTAATGTTTTATTCAGTTATTACTATCATATTATTATTTTATTTGCTATTATTAATATTTATTTAGTAATTATTATCCTATCCAATCCTATGAGACACCAAACATGGGATGACATTAAAATTTATCCCATCCTATGTCATCCCACCCCATGTCATCCTATGTCATCCAATCCAATCCTATTCTGTCCTACGTACCAAACGAGCACTTAAAGTCCACTCCGCACAGAGTCTAGGTCCGCGCGGACTGGACCAAAATTGTCCGTTTTTTATATATAATATTAAAAATAATAAATTTTATTATTTTATTTATATTAATCTTATATTTTTATTAATTTTAACTTTTAAAATATTATTAATATAATATTATAATTAAATACTAATGAATTTTTATTATGTGATTTTTTAATTTAATAATTTTATACAATTTATTATTAAATTTATTTTAAAAATTTTAAAAAAATAAAAGAAAAAATAATTAAAAAATTAAACAGACTGGTCCGAGTCTGTACGGACGGACCCAGACTTTGATTTTCCGAGTCCATAAATAAACGGACCGGTCCGGTCCATTATGTACAAAAGTCCGCGTGGACTGGACCGGACCGGACCCAATAGTCTGTTTTGACACCACTACATTTTCATCCTTATACTTAAACTGGTAGCTACATGTTCTTTTAACTTTATAAGAAAAATAATTACCGTCATATGTTGAATTGCATATGTAATTGAAACATGAGATAACTAATCACATGGATGACTTTTTCGGATTAAAGAAGTTAAGTGAAATCTACCATTTAAAAAATACATTTGATATCAAATTAATCATAAAAATAATATATTAAAAATAAAATAATTACTTACATTAAGTCCAATCGATTGTAGATAATTACGACAATTGTGATAATTAATCAATGAGAATAGTGAATTCTATTGGGGGAGAACCCAATCGTATTTTTGTATAGTATAACCTGATAAAAAAAAAATACTCATATCAACATTATTTAAAAAAAAAGAAAAAAAAAAAAGAGATTGGTTGTACAAATGATTAATGGAACTAACCCACCATATGTGATCTTGCTACAAAGAAATTTGGTAGGTTGAATACTAATTCATGTCTGATTTGGTTATTAGTTATTGACTGTAGTTTAAATGGAGTTGGAAATTCGCATTAAACAAGTGTTATCTTGACCAACATCAATATCAATATGATCATTAGTAGAGTTTTTGATGTCATTTTAGGGACAAAACAATTAATCATGACCACCCACACTACTCCCCTATTTGAAGTCAAGTGATGTATTTAGATTTAGTTTTTGTTTCATGTCAAATGCATATTTCAATTTTCAATAGAGCATTAATAATTATTTTCTAATTTTATCCTTAGATATTAATTGACATTTCTTATATAAACACTATTACCTTTCATATTAACTAAAGGGTATTTTTTTTTTATAGGGAGGTGTTATATGTATAGACAAATGCTTTACCGATTGTACACACTTCCCTTTTCAAAATTCTTAAGTCTATTTTACCCTTCCTATATAATCTTACTCATGCAATCATAATTAGAACTACAGTTCCACCACACAATTTAATTTCTCTTACTCTATATTTTTATTAATTACGGTTATAAAACTTTATCTTTATAACTAGTATAGTTACCCACACATTGCACGAGATTGTGTATTATGTTAGCTTATATTAAGAGTTAAATAAAAATGGATGTTAAATTAATTTTTTATGCAGTAATTGTTATTTAAAAATTCATTGAAAAATAGTTAAAAATCAAATCAATAACAAAAATCATAGTTTTGATTTATTAAAAAGATTCTAAATAGATATTAGAGGGAAATAGAAAAGACAATTAACTCGTTCACATGAATCTTTCACAAAAAATGGATTTAATATGCTAATCGGAACGGCTCTTTTCTTTATTTTTATTTTCTTTTTATTTTTGTAGACCATGATATTTGATTCATCAAACAGTAGGGATGACAATGGGCAGGCTATGGGCAGATAAGCCGGTATCCATATCATTATCCTTTATATTTTTTCTAAGCATATCCTTTTCATATCCTTTTAATTCAACGGGATAAGAATGCGGGTATTTATCCGCGGATATGGACTTATCCATGGATATATCCATATCCTCATAATATTTTTTTAAATAATAATATGATCAAAATTAATCCAAATTTTAAACACAAAATTAATCCAAATTCAATCATGAAATTAATCCAAATTATAAATAAAATAAATTTAAAATAAACAACAATTCTGACGCTTTTTTAACTAAAATTTCAAATAAGATAGTCAGAAAATATAAGTTTTAATGTTTGAAGTTCTCACCACAAGTTACCACTACAAAAAATAAAAATCAAAGGCACAAATATTATATTGAACTCGTGAATAATTTCTTCTGCTAATTTTCAAGGATTTATCATAGTCACAAGAATTAATATACAGAACAAAATAATTAAAAAAAAAACATATTTATGTAAAAATCTAGAGTTACCTTAAAATATTATGACTTCAACAAAATAAAGAATTTTCTTTTAAATTATATTTTATTTTATTTTTACTTTTATTTTGCGGGTAGAGGATATGGATAAGGATATTTTACAGTATCCATATTCATATTCTTATCCTTGATGGGTATAAATTTTCTATTCATATCCGCCTGCCAACTTTAATGGGTATATTCATACCCGCCCATAGCGGGGGGTATCCATTGGTAAACGGGTATGCGGGTAGAATTTCCATCTCTACCAAATAGATTATTATTGTTTGCAAATAGAAAATATCAAACAAAAAGTTAAAATAATGTTATTTTCAAATGTCTTCATTAGAAGTCAGTAAGTACAATAATAACATATATTATTGTAAAATTAAAATAATAACACATTCAAATTATTAGTATAGTAAGATGATATTCAAATTTCTAAATTATAAAACTAAAATGAATATAACTATTTATAAACTTTTAATACATAATCAATAAAGTTATTGAGATTTCTCAAAAGGGTTTCAAAAAAAAAATCATCTAATATAAAAGTTTTAGAGTAATTATCAATAATATATCATTTACTCTTCAGAGCAATCCATGTTCTTTCTTATATGATGCCTCAAGCAGACATTATAAGGATAAAGGTCCATATTAGTATAGTTGTAGAAGAGACGTTGGGTTGTGAAAATCTGTGGACGATTGGTGAGTGCGAGATCATATGTTTTCATGATTTCATCTACATTATAGCATAGGAAACCACTACTGTTGGGATCACACCAAGAGGTAAGGAGATGATTGGCAAAACTTCTCTCTCAGAGAGAGCGAAGTATTTTTCCA
This sequence comes from Cardiospermum halicacabum, assembly GCA_031304145.1. Classification (NCBI taxonomy): domain Eukaryota; kingdom Viridiplantae; phylum Streptophyta; class Magnoliopsida; order Sapindales; family Sapindaceae; genus Cardiospermum; species Cardiospermum halicacabum. The sequence goes on along the minus strand of CM062394.1, from coordinate 13,627,066 downwards.
AGTTGAAGGTTGCCTAAGACTGGAAGCTTAAGTGGACCTGGTGAGAGATTGTATTTTCTTCTTCTGGGTTTCTCCATAAAGATCAACTTCAGGACTATAACCAGGAGAATTGAGGTTAAGAAGATGGAGGATTGAAGCTTTCTCTAACCATTGGAAGTTTCTCTAAAAGGGTAAGTAGAAGACCATTTCTGGTTCTCATCTTATATAAAATAAACATTTGATAATGGGGAACGGTGATAACAACATGAAAAATCATACCAGTGAACCGTGACAGTTGATCAACCACATTTTCTTATTCTAATATCACTTCTCCTAGAAGAAAAAATTCCTTTATAGAGTCTAATTCCTTGCGAGAAAGAAGAAAGGAATACCAAGAATTAACTTATAATTCCTGAATTTTGTGATTCTAAAGGAAGAAGAGGAGCTGGCATGATTACATTATCACATCATCAGTGTGCATCATTATAACATTATTATCAGAACTTGGTATTACCATAACAAGCTTATACCACTGTACCCGTAAGTTATTTATAACTATCATAAGCCAACTTACAATTTGATTGATAAATTCGGGAGAGAATTCCCTCCAAATAGTTACATTTTTTTTTATGTATAACATATACAATAATAAGCAACATACAGAGTACAATAAAATTGTCCTAGGGAATCAAAATTATCATGCAGATTTGAAACAAAAGCATAGGTTCCTTTACAATCTTCTGAAAGTTCATAGATTAAATTATAGTTGGCTTAAGGTGTCGTTTTTACCTTAGCAAGAATAGAGATGATGATGATGTCTTGAAGGACCGTGGTATCAATGTAATTGCTCTCCTCTCATACTATAATCACAAGTCGCCTTTTATCTGGTTACAAATTTCCTTTCCAATGCCATTTTTATTCATATATTTGATCGTATGGGTAATTCTATCCCTGAACTTTTACAATTAATGTCGTCATGTTATCCTTTTTGTTGAATATCATTTCCCTCAAGTTAATCGCGACAAAAAGAATGAACTTCCTGCTAAAAAATTATAGATGTAGAATGGTTAATGGCAGGTGTTCAAAAGTCAGAAAGAAAAACTGACACTTATAATTTTACTATGTTTCTATGTTCCAAGAAAGGCAGAGAAACGTGGCCATAGTACTAATGGCGAAGTACATAGATGTTGTGTACTGCTTTTAGAGATCAATTTCTCTAACATACCCTTCAAACTTCCGGTCTAAGCATACCCTTCTTGTTGAGGAGGCAAAATAGTTTCCAGTTAGTAAAAAATGCAAGCTGCTCTGTGTGTACAATAGAAGTCAACAACAATGAGTTTCATAATCCTAGTAAACAAATAATTGGAAGAACCCACCCAAGATTAAAACTTAATCATATGAGTGAAGAAACAAAGACTCAAGCACCATCCTTTCAGCTCCACAGAACATAAAGTTGAAAAATATTTGTTGAAAATTCAAAAGTAAAGTGAAAGTTACATAGTTACATTTTTTAGCTGCCATATCAAAATTTGCAATCTAATCAACCACAAGAGAAAAAAACAAAATCAGAACAACAAAAATCACGAACTATACAACAAATTGATTGGACATTTCAAAACAACTATCTCAATCTCATTAGAAACACAATTATCTCAGTCTCATTAGAAATACCAATTACACAAAACCCATACTTTTTAAGCGAATCAATATATCGCCCATTTAATCAAACAAAAGAGTACTTAGATTATACCTTCGTGAGTAAGAGACAAGTCCAAACCGGACAAAAGAGACGGATTAGAATGACAGTTTTTGAGTGTACGCTAATGTTGAACAGCAGGATTGAGCTTTTGAGAGAGATCTTGTTTAGCAACCACCTCCAACCTTATATCATAATTCTTAAATCCATAAATTTATATCTTGAATTTTGGATAAAAAAAGAAAAGAAAACAAAACAAAATGGAAAAAATGAAACTGTAGATCAATTAAGGTTTTGTTTGGATGGCAGACACTACTATTTCGTTCAGTACAGTTTAGTTCAATGTTATTTCGTAAAATACTAAGGTCTTGTTTGTTTCATGTGTTTTAGTTGTATTGTTTTGTTTCGTCAAAATCAAAACAACGTTTGTTTCATGTGTTAGAATTGATTTGTTTCGTTCATTAATGTTTCGTGTTGTTTCAAAATCCACATTTTCTCTCCTTTTCTCAACACACCAAATCGGTGTGTTCACGTTGTTTTATTTTTTTCTTTTTCCATTTTATCCTTAGTAATTACTAGTATCCCAATTTTACCCTTTATTAAAATCAATTTCTTATATTTTCTACGTCATTCGCACAAACCCTTTATCTGTTCACGTTGTTTTTTTTTTATTTTTTGTACTATGTAATAATTATATTTATTTCTGAAAATAATACATAAAAAAAATTCAAATTATATAGAGACAAAAATTAAACAATGCACATGGCTTTGAATTTGAATTTAGATTATGTTTTGGGTCTTGAAATTGGATTCCTAGTATTGAGAATTGTGATAGAAATTTGAACTAGAATGATGGATTATGTGGTGGTGTGAATTTTACTTGCATTGTAAGCTGAGATTTTGATTGGTAACGCACTTAATTGAATTAAGATTAACTTGCACAAACATATATTTCTTAAACATTGAACTAGAAAATATAGTTAAGGGCATTATGGTTATTTAACAGTTTTGAAACAGTACCATACAATCAATCCAAACACAAAAATATACAATACAATACATTAACGTACCACTTATCCAAATATGATTTTAATACAGTACAGTATATTACAAAACAGAACAATACATTAATGAAACAGTGCTGCCAGTCATCCAAACAAGGTGTAAAATTCTATTTGGATGGATGGTGGTAAAGTCAATTGTTTTGTTTGAATTGATGGTATGGTATGGGTTAAAAAGATATAAATTGACCACAATACCCTTGCATACAATATACACACTAATTATTCTTTTTAGATGATTTAATTCATTTTTTTAGTTTTACCGCATTATGGTGTTTTTTTTAATACTAATTTGATAAAATAAAAAATTAAGGTGCCAATTATTTTTCTTTTTAATATTTTTATCTATATTTAAGTAATTTTGAATTTTTTTAACTTTTATCTCAATTTAAGTGCTATAAAGATATTTTTTTTTTTTAAAAAAAATTATTCTAATAGATTAGATATATTTAAATACTACTCATTGTATTTCCATATTAATCCATTTTAACAAAATAATATTGAAAAAAAAATATTAAAATTTATTTTGATTTGATTTTAAATAAAAGTATTAAACCAATAATAAAATAATTTCAGCCAATTTCGTGAACATTAAATTTACAAATTCAATTTATTTTTACTTTTAAAATTAAATGGATTTAAAAAAAATTATTAAAGGGTAAAATAGTAATAAAAATAAATTATTTTACTAGAATGTAAAATAATAATAAAAAAATACTTACTTATACTAGAATATAAAAAAAACACTTATATAAAAAGATTTAATATTTAAAATTTACAAATTAGGTCCAATTACATATTAGTGAAAATAATGGAACCTAACTAAATATTAATATTTTAATTAATTTGATTAATTTTAATATTTTATTGACAATCATATAAATAGATTGAAAAATAGAATAAAATTAAACCATATTTGAAGATAGACCACAACTATCTTAAATAACCAAATAAAAAAATAGTAAAATCAAATGAACGATCAAAACACTATATGGAATAACCAAATTAAATAAAAATATATATATATATATATTAACTAAATAAAATTAAACAGTCCCAAAGTAAAAATAAAAAGTAAAAGTCAAGATAGTGAAAATTCATCTATTGCAATTACACCATTATATTTTTATATTTTTCCTAATATTAGAAGGACAATTTTGGAAAACAAAAAAAATATAACCCATGCTAACACCCCAAATTGGTGGGTTATAAATTTTATAGAAATCAACCTATACATAACTAAACCAAACTAAACCATACCAACTTAACCTATAATCCAAACATGGTATAGGTTATTAATAACCTAAAACATACCATACCAAACCATAATCCAAACATAGCCTAAGAGACACTCACTTGAGGTTCTGTTAATGTAGTGCTGGTCTGACAAAGTTGCATAATCATGCTGCTTATGATAGTTCCATCTCTGCAAGGTTTTGCGTCCGCTCTATGTTAGGATTTGGAAGATTGTAGGGTCGAGAGTTCTCTATATAATAGTATATAGATTGGAGAAAGAGCAAGGGATAGAATTTTTTTTCAATAAGAGATAAAAAATGGTTGGAGAAAATGAAGAGATAGGGTCAGGAAAGGAATAATAAAGTACAATAATAAGCGGCACTTAGTCATGAAACCATTAAATTTTGAGAGGATAGAAGATGAAGGAGAATGATTTTAAAGAGTTAATGATGTGACAAATGAACTCCACATGGCACGTTGTCATTGAATAATAGCTGCTATGTCGCTGCCACACGGCGAATTCTCAAGCTATATGAACTACAAAATCTCTTTTACGTTTTGCTTTATATATCTACATAAATTATTCAATTTATTTTATATATTTATAAATATTTTAGTAATTTTTAAATTTTTCATTTTCATTTTAACTTAAAATTCCAAATTAATTTTCATCCTCTATTCTTTTCTCTGTTTTTAAATTCTTTCATCAGAAATATATATTTCAAATTTAAAGCAACACTTAATTCAAATTAAATAAATTAACTATTTCTGATTTAATTTTTTTTTTTTTACATTTATAAACTATTTTAAATGTATATTGAATATTTAAATAATAATTAAAGTAAATTAAACTAATATAATAATTTGAATTATTAATCAATAAAATTCTAACAGTATAATATTAAACCAATAATAAAATGATTTTCTTTTTACTCCAAACAAAGTAAATATGAGTAATTTAAATTAATATTTTACGTAATTGACTTCATTTTGGTAATAGGTATTATTATCTCTTCTTTTCCCCTGACGATTTTAACAAAATTATAATAATTATAATTTTAATTTATAATTAAAATTATTTTTATAAAAAATACTAGATTTTTCAACCCATTAAACAACTATCATAATACATGTCACTTTTTTCTTTTTTTCCGTAGATGTTATAAACATATTTATTTTATCTAATGACTCTAAAATACTAGTATGTCAAATTGGCTCAATTGATATGTAAGACATTTACTCTTTTTTTTAAAAATAATGATTTAGTATTTAAAAAAAAATTATATTAGATTATACATACCGATGTAGTTGTTCAGATACTACAATTAAATTTGGTTTGATGAAACAATTAAATTTGGTTTGATGAAACTAGATTAAAGTGACGATTGAGCATCAATCTAATGCAAAGACATCCTCCAAAAGTAAAAAAGTAACGTCTAAGCAAACCTTAGGGATACCGTGTGATTTTCACCATATGCACTCTAACGTTCAAGTCATCTATTTGCATCAAGAAGTAAACTAAAAATAAAGTAAGGAAAGAAATGACTTTTTGGACTGAATGGTTCCTATTGGAAGGAAGTGACAACTATTAAATGACACCAATAGCACTGGGCTCTAGAGATCAGGACTAAGTTGATAATCAATTAGAGAAATGACACTAGAATGTGATTAGAGAATTGAGTGCAACAAGTGACTGGCTGATTTTTAGTAGATTAAAAACCAATGTGAATTAAAAAAGCTCAGCTTCCTATTTATAGGAACCTGAGGTAGTTGTTGGCTAGCCTACTGAGATCCTTGCGGAGGATCTCCGTAGGATCTGAGATTCTCTCAACTGCACATCTAACCGTTGAGAAGCTTCAGAATCAGACTTGACCTCATGGACCGTGTGGACATTATGAGTTTGAATCTAAGGCTTTTAGCCTGATTAAGTTTTGGATCTGGAGCAGGACTTTCTTACCGAACTAGGTTTCGTAGTAACTAACCCCTTACAACTATAATATAATATAATATATAATGTAACTTATTTTAAAAAAAAAAATTTCCAAAGACAAGCATGTGGTTGAAGCCCTTTTTGGAAATGCATTTATTTTTTTATTTTTATTAACTTTACAAGTGGTTTCAAGTCTGAACGAGTTCTAAGTCTTTTTTAGAATGTCAGTATGGGAGGAAATTATATTATTATTTTTATAATTTTCAATGAATATGACACCAATGTGTGTACATATATACACTATAATATAATATTACTATATTTTTATACAACATTAATTTATACATTAAGACAACCTTTTCCTAACCAAAGAGGACTGTAAATGACACGCGTTCGATATAATAGTTACTATGTCACCGAGAATGCTGATAGTTAAGTGTGAAGCGGTTAATTGCGGAAATAATCAAGTCTCTTTACTTATTCTTTTCTCGTTATTTTTGATTGCTTGTGGTGTTTCATCCTGATATATATATATATATATATATAATCATTTACCAAATTGGCCTATCATATAAGTTTGCGATCATATCAATCGAAATTCAAAAGTTCTGTTGAAAATAAGTTGAAAAATTCCTACCAACACTTTAATAATTTTGCGGATAGTTTGAAGTTTGAGCTATTAGTCCATTTTGATAGAAATATAAGAGTTAGTAATATTGTATATTTTTAATTCAATATAACTATATATATATATTCGTATCAGACAATAACTAAAAAGTTTAATTGATTAATATTTATAAAATTTTAAATTTAATATTTAATATTTAAACTTAATTTATTATAAATAATATGTTAAGTATAAGAAATTAAAAATATGAAATATATTTTATAAAAATGTGGATTAAATTTAAAGTTGTATAAGAATAATATATATATATATATATATATATGTATTATGTAATAGTATTATATGAAAAAAATTTTCAAATATATGACAATTTTATTTAAACATGAAAACATAATTACTTTGTCTACATAAAAACATATATTAATTACTCTCTCAACTAACTACCACCGATCTCTCTCCTTTTAATTACTTTATAATTAATAGATGGTCTATCTCCTATAGGGGTGAAAATGTAAAAATTTATGTCAATACAATATATATACAAATTTGTCTGTGCACAAACCATTTCTCTCTTTTATAATTACACTAGTAAAAATACTCGTGCTTTACGCGAGATATATGTATTTTTAATTATTTTATTAATATTACTAATAATAATATATTATATTTATATTAAAAATATATTGAATAATTAATATACCGATTATTTTTTAATTTTTTAAAAAGAATTATTTAAAAAAATTAACCTTCAAAATTTATGCGATTTATTTCTTTTTAAAATTTATTTAGATATTCTTTATTACTTTGTTTCTTCATTAATTTTATTTATTTAGTATCATTAAGAAATAATTACAACTATTTAAAAAGAATTTTTATTTTTTTCCCTTAATATTGAATAACTCATTAATATATTATTTTTATTTTATTATAAATTTTCATAATTATGAAATTAAATTTAATAGTATCATTTAAAATAAGTTAGAGGGGAGGGAGGGGGTGATGAAATATAAACATTAAATATAATTTATTGTGTTTAATTTCAGTTATGAATTTTTTAAGCTGGTAAATTCCAAATTATTTATTTATTTTTAGAAATATGAACTCCTAATTTAAAAAAGGGAAAGATATAAGAAGATGTTTATTACATTTGTGGAAAAAATGTATTATCTCATGCACTTTTTAAAAGAAAATAAAAATACAATAATTTTATAGATATATTGTATTAATATTTTGTGAGATATTTATTTTATTAAGCTTACTATGAAATAAATATATTAATTTTACTACAACATGTTTAATGGGTGAATGATTAATTTCAATATCTTTTTTGTAGTATTTGACACATAAAAGAATAATAATTCTAATTTTATTATTATTTTTAAAAAATGAATAGTAAAATAAAATTTCTCAAGAGTAAATAATTTTTAAATAATTAGAATAAAAATAGGAAAAAAATATTTGCATAATTTAAATACTAATTTTTTTAATATCAGAAAAATTAAGTGTTGTTTAATTGCTTCTCTAATTTTATCATTTAAACACTTAAATATCATGATTTTTAGTCGATTTTAAAATAACTTAAATTTTATATTTTTCTAGTATTAATTGATTTCCTAGTTAAGTTCGAAACTAATAACAAATTTATATTAGACCTATGATTAATATTTTTTTATAATATTTATTACGATTAAAAAATAATTAGTGGTTTTATTTATTTATTTATTTATTTATTTATTATATACTTATATCTTATTTGTAAATCTAATTTTTTTTCATTTAAATTAGGTCACGGATCATAAATCTATTATATTTACCATCTTATTATTTTTATGCAATTCAATTAAATTAGTCTAATATATTGATTTGTTCTTGGCCCTCACTTTGATAAAATTTTTTGTATATATTATTTTATGAATATTTTAATGATATATATATATATATATTAATACACATCCTATTAATTTCTTACTGAAAATTTAAAAAGCGGTTAAAAAGTTAATTAATAAATGCATTGGAAATGAACCTTTTCAATTCTCAATGAATAATTATTACTACTTTAAGAAAATAAATAAGAAGTAACAATTAATGCATGTTAGTTTATTTAATAAAAAATACTCATTTTTTACCTCTTATTTTTTGTAGTATTATTTTTTTAATTTAATAATAAATGTATTATTAAATTACTTTTAAAAAATAATGTATTTTTAAATAACTTTCTATTTATTAAAATGATAAATTTAATTTAAAATATATGAGTACATGTTATTATTAGTGTTTTTAAAATGAGTATATAGGTAAATGCTAAGAATTTAAAATGTGAGTAAATATGTAATTAATAAACTACAAAAGTGTATTAAGAATACCACTTTCTAAACAATTAATGCACTTCTAAATTACCTTTAGTTTTTTGGCATAAGGGTCTTAAAAGCCCCTGAACTTGGCTATAGTTTTCAAGTTAGCCCTCCAACTTCACGAAGGGTCAATTTAACCCCTAAACTTTCAAGTTTTGTGTCAAATGAGCCCTTTTTGCTGATGTGGAGGGCATAATTGACATTTTAAAATTAACACTTTTTTGCTGCCAGATCAGCCTCCACATCAGCAAAATGGCTTAATTGACCCATCATTTGAAAGTTGAGGGGCTAAATTGACCCTCCATAAAGTTTGAGGGCTAACTTGAAAAGTATAGTCAAGTTCGGGGGCTCCTAAGACCCTTATGCCTAGTTTTTTTTTTATAATACTATTTTTAATTTGATAATAAGTATATTATTTAAAAAATAATTATTTTAAAATTTAAATAAACTTTATTCTTTAAATTTTTTATGCATAAAATTCACTATAAAAAATAAATTTTAAATAAAATAAGATTTAAAGTGAAAGAGATAAATGGAATGATTTTGGTTAAAGGATAAAATTTAAATAAAAAAAAGGCATAATGGTCACTTAAGCCCCTAAACTTGAATAACTTTTTCAATTTGACCCTCTAACTATGCGAGGTTTCAATTTGACCCCTCAACTTTCCAATATCGAGTCAATTTAACCCTTTTCACCTACGTGGCAGATGATGTGGCAGGTGACTCAAAACCAAATATATACAACAATCTTGCCACATCATCTGCCACATAGGTAAAAAGGGCCAAATTGACTCGATATTGGATAGTTGAGGGGCTAAATTTAAACATCGCATAGTTGAAAGGTTAAATTGAAAATGTTAGCCAAGTTTAGGGGCTTCGGTGACCATTATGCCGAAAAAAAAAATACTATTGTAGTTATTTTCATTAATATGAACAATATACCAATGATATAATTGTCAAATATGACATTTTAAAATATTTTTTTAAAAGTAATGTTTAAATATAAGTGAAAAAAATGGTAGCATGTGTAAATGATAGACGACATTAAATATAAAAATAATAATGATTGAAAATTTTGACCTTTTTAAAAAGATTTTTTAAAGTAGTGTGAAAGAAACACCTGGATACAATGTCTATTATTAACATTAAACAATTTTAAAAAAGAAAAAAAAACAAATGGAACCAATACTATTCTTAGTATGCAAGAAATTAAGTGACACTCCAATGGAATAGTGTCTAGATTAATTTTTGTAATAAAATCTAGTTACATTAAATTTAAAGAGAATATGAAAAGAAAGAGTCACATGGAAAGATAAAGGGAGATGAAGAGACACACTAAACCAATTAAAGAATATAATAGTGAAGGAAGGAGATAGAAAGAGACGCAATTAATGAGTATAGAAAGATAAAGAGACAAAGTATTATTGTATATAAAATTTTAATAAATATATAAATATGTATAAAAAATTTTCAATTTACAATACAAAAACATAAGAGAAATTATTAAATTTAAATCTTACAATACTAAAAGGGAATGAAAATGTACTCATCTAGGCAACGCATTATGATGCATAATGAGATGACAACAAAAGAGAAGCAAACAATATCCCTAACATTACTGGATTATCAAGAAGACTTTATCAACATCATTTAATATTAGCGAATTTTGATACCTGAAAATAAGAATGAAAATACAGGAGTGGGTATTATTATTTATTTTCACTCCAAATTCTCATTTGATAAAGGACAATTGCTGCTCGTACACAACGATCTTAATTTACAGGTACCCTGTTATAAAACAATGAACATAATATCAACATCTAAACAAATATAACGATTGAGTTGTCATCGTTAAAAATTTTATCGACTCTTATACTCGAGAATCGTCGTAGTGAAGTCTAAAAAAATAAAAACCAGAACTCAAAAATCAAAATTAAAATCAATCGGAGAAAACAAAAGTAAAAATAGATATGAATCTTACGAATAAGAGGAGTCGGCTTTGTTACATATGGTGTAGAGAGACAAAATTCCATTGATAGAAAACAAAAAGAAGAATGAGAATTAGGTAATGAATGGTCTTAGCTTTTGGTGGGCTTTTATAGAGAGAAGAGAACTATCAAATTTTAGAGAAAAATGAAGAGAAATGGTCTCACAAAATAAATGGGAGAGAAATGAAGAGAATTGGTCTTAGAAAATAAATGGGAGGAGATGAAGAGAAATGGTCTCACAAAATAAATGAGAGAGAGAAGAATAAAATTCTAAATCATCAACCAATTTGGAATGACACATGTAATCTTTTAATTGGACCATAGTTGCCACGTATATGCCACGTGTCGAATTTTCAAGGTAAATAAACTATCTCATTTTGTTTTATATATATATATATATTTATTCATAATTAATGACATTTAACTCATTTCTTAAGGGGTGTGCATAAACTTTAAATTGAAATGGAGAGAGTATCTCATATGATAGTATACATTTATTGTTTGTTGAAAATTGAAAAAGTGCTTAAAATATATTGAAAAGCAATAAATATACGATATGGTTGTATAATTTTATTTTCAATTTTTAATACACCATAAACGTATCTTATCATGTGTCCATACGCACACCGTAAATAAATATTATGTTCCAAACTAATCATATAAACATTTTGATAAAATTGAACTATTGCAATACACATCTTATCAAAAGTTCAATTAAATTATTTATAACTATCTAATGGAATATCAAAAGATTAAAGATGTAAATCTATATACTAAGAGCCAAATTTGTTGGATTAAATACACATATATTGTACGCGTTCAAATAAAAATATGTAAAAAGTTTCAACTTCTAGTTTTTGAAAAGATAATTATATATTTATTAATATAATTTTTCAATAATTATTATTTTAAATGAGTTTTTTACGGTATGCCCATGGGCACATGATAAGATACATTTGTATTGTATTGAAAATTGAAAAATTGCATATTTTATACAAGTATATGATATATTTTTTCCATTTTAATATATTTTGATCATTTTTTAAATTTTTATGCACAATAAATACAAATTATCATCTGCCCATGGGCACACATTGGAAAATCCTTCAACATATATTGAAGAATTTTCTATCATTTTGTTTGATAAATATAACCCAGTCATAACCCACCTACGTACTATCAGAAAAAATATATTCTTGATTAATTCCATTTAAAAAATAATTATTAAATATTAAATAAAAAAGTTATTATTATAAAGTTGGTAATAAAGAGAATAATTTAAATAATTGTAATTTAGTTTGATGTATTTTAATGTTATAAAAAATAAGGAAAATAATTTTTTTATTTATGAAATTTTATCAAAATTAAATCAAATAGAAAATATGAGAATTATTATTTTTTTAAAATTAAAAATATAGTGGCAATTATATGATTTTATTCCTGGAGGTGTGCTGATTTAGTACATGATCTATCCAGTAAGTATGGAAATTGTATACTAGAGGTAAGAAATGTATCTTCATACATTACCTTAAGCAATCCAAGGGATATATATTGATTCGAGAAAATTCTAACAGGAAAATATTAGAAGTAAAGTCATGTGATGTAGTTTTTGTAGAAAATGAATTTCTGAAGTGAGGTGATGTTGTGCGAGAAACTTCATTTTTTGAACAAAATGAGTCACAGAATTTGACATCTATAAAGTATGTAGAGGATCAATGAGTTGAAAGAGACTCTATTCCCAGTGGGAGTGGTCAAATGCCTATAAATAACACTCAACTTCCTAGTTGCAGTGGGAGTATACTTGAATTATCTGTCGAAGGAGTAGACGAATCTCAATTCTCTGACGATGATTTGATATTGAAGGGGAAGCTTTTATGTTGGCTTCACTCGGTGATGATGAATAAAAAAAATGTGAAAGAAGCTCTCAAATCACAAGCAAAAGATTTATGGGTTAAATCCAATGAGGAAATAGAGTCAACAAAAAGCAACCATGTCTGAGACTTGATCAATTTACCGTTGGATAGAAAAGTCATCAGAAATAAATGGGTCATTCGCCTTAAACGGAAGGAAAATGACTCGATTAAAAGATATAAGGCTAGGTTGGTGGCAAAAGGTTATACCCAACAAGAAGGTAAAGACTATGAAGAGACATTAAATGGATGTAAAAACTGCATTCCTCAATGGAGGACTAGAGGAAGAGATTTACATGGAATAACCTGAAAGTTTTATAACTGAAGGCCAAGAGGGTAAAGTGTGTAAATTGTTGAGATCCATTTACGGACTTAAAAAATCCTTAAGACAATTGTACCTTCGTTTTCACAAATCTGTCTTATTATATGATTTTGAGATGATAGAAGAATACCATTGTGTGTATATGAAAAGATTTTAAAAAAATTCATAATTTTATCTTTATATGTGGATAACATATTGCAGGTGTGTAATGACAAGAATTTTTTACTTAAGATAAAAGATTGATTATCTACCACTTTTAAATTGAAAGATATGGGTGAGGTGACTTTATTTTGGGAGTCAAAATTTCAAGGGATTGAAAAAGAAGGATTTTTGCATTATCACAAGAACCTTATATACAAAAGATCCATGAGTGTTTCCAAATGACTCATTGTAAGCCAATGGATACACCCATAACAAAGCTGCAGACTTTAAGTCTAGACATGTGCCTAATACTCCACAAAAGCTTGAGAAGATGAGAAATGTGCCTAATGCAAACGCCATTGGAAGTTTGATGTATTCAATTAAGTGTATTGACTCGATATTTGCTATGTAGTTAGACTGATAAGCATGTATTAAGCCAATCCGAGTAGAAAATATTTGATGGTTGTCAAAAGGATACTTGCCTACTTAAAAGGAACCACAGACTACTTTCTGTATTATCAAGGTGGTGATACTCACTTGCTTTGATACATAGATGCAAATTAGAGTAGTGAATTGGATGAGAGAAAATTCAATTCAGGGTATGTGGTTATACTTAGCCATGGGGCTATTTGGCTCAAATGACTCTTAGAATAACTAAATCTTGAAAATTATGACTCTTAGAATAACTAAATCTTGCAAATCAGGGTAGTGAATTGGATAAGAGAAAATTCAATTCAGGGTATGTGGTTATACTTAGCCATGGGGCTATTTGGCTCAAATGACTCTTAGAATAACTAAATCTTGAAAATTATGAGTCTTAGCTAGTTACTATGCATTATGATAGCCAAGCGACAATAGCATATACAAAGGATTGCCAGTGGCTCTTCCGTCCACAGGCGTACCTCATAGTTGCAGAATTGCTCTGATACCATTTGTATCTTACGACCCCACCTCGGATGACCCGAGGCATGGTGGTTGGGTGCCACATCACTACTTGGTTGATCTTAAGGCTGTCCACTAGCTCCACTATCCACCACTATGCTTTCCAGCATGCTTTTTCCTCACTCGCATGCTTTTCGAATAAACTTTCCGGATGGTCACACATCATAAGATTGCTCCAAGTCAAGCACACTTAACTTTGGAGTTCTCACATTCTGAGTTCCTGAAAAATAATATGCACATTGGTGATATGAGTAATAATATAATTTCTTTTAACCCTTTCTCAATATAGAGTGTTAACCGTCTAGCGCGAGTAAAAATTCTAGGAAGATTATGAGCACAATGAGGACGTTGTGTCGTAAGGTGGTGGATTGTAATACCCCATATTGAGGAAGGGTTAAAAGGAATTGAATTGCTTCCCATATTGCTAATGTGTACATTGTTTTTTGGGAACCCAAAATTTGATAACTCCAAAGTTAAGCTTACTTGACTTAGAGCAATTAATAATGGGTGACCTTTAAGGAAGTTTGTCCGGAAAGCATGCGAGTGAGGGTTGTGGGGCTAGTGGTCAACCTTAAAACAGATTACATGATGAGGTGGCGCCCAGCCACCGCACCTCGGGTCATACCGGGGGTGGAGGTTGGACGTTACAATGGGTGTTCGACCCATTAATCCATAATGGACTCGGGTTTGTAGGTTAATGAGTCAAGTTTAGGTGCAAAACTAGTATCGACCATGGCTTTGGGTGAAAAATAAAATCCATCTAAATCCGAACTCGATATATATATTAAACAGATTCTAAATTTATTTATGTTTCCAGTTAAATTCAAACAAATAAGTACGTTCTCTCATATATATATATATATAATATATGAATTATATATATGTATATTGTTGTAAAAATAAAAAATAGAGTTAGGGTAGGAGAGAAGAAGGCAGTTTAATATTAACTGGAAATAAATTCGGATCAGAAAAAACCTGGTAATCTTGGATTGGATCTTGAAACTTATCAACCAAATAACTATTAACAAACTCAAGTACAACAGAAACAGAAATAGGAAAGGAAGCAGAGAGAAAACAATTGTGTGGTATCTTTTTTCATTCTCAAGATTATACATGTATATATAGCAAATCTATAGGACACGTGGTGTACATGCAAAATTATCTACATGTATAGTGACATGTGGATATATGGTGGAATCCACCAGGTAGAATCACAACACTCCCCTTTGGATTTCACCATTTGAGATATTTGATTGCCTCGTTAAAACCTTGCCAGAAAAACCAAGTGGGATAAAAACTGGACGAAGGAAAAAGAGTACAGTTGGTGAATCCAATTACAAAAAATCCCCCTGTTTACAACACCCATAAACCTAACTTTCTAATCTGGAGAGCTTTCGCATTCCGATCTCATAAACGAGTTTCTCGAACGTTGATGTCGGTAATGATTTCGTTAATAGATCGCCGAGATTATTGGAAGATTATTTGCTTCACGTCAATTTGACCAGTATTCTGAAGCTCGTGGGTGTAGAAGAATTTGGGAGAACTATGCTTGGTTCGATCTCCTTTGATGTAATCTCCCCGAACTTGGGCGATGCATGCAGCATTATCTTCAAAAATAACAGTTGGCCCATTCGCAGTTTGGGAGATACCACAAGAATTCTGGATATGTTGGATCATTGATCTCAACCAAATACACTCTCGACTGGTTTCATGTAATGCCAAAATTTCAGCATGATTTGAGGACGTGGCTACTAAAGTTTGTTTTGTAGATCTCTAGGAGATTGCAGTACCATTATACATGAAAATATAGCCAGTTTGAGAACCTCCTTTATGTGGATCCGAAAGGTATCCAGCATCGGCATAACTAGTCAAACCCAGAAATTTATCAGAATTTGTATAAAATAATCTCAAATCTTTCGTACTCTTCAAGTAACGCAAAATATGTTTGATTCCATTCCAATGATGACAGGTTGGTGCAGAACTATATCTCGCTAATAAATTTACAGCAAACGAGATATCTAGTCTCGTACATTAAGCCAAATATAATAGTGCACCTATTGCATTCAGATATGGTACTTCAGTACCAAGTAATGGTTCGTCATCATCCTTCGGTCGGAATGGATCCTTTTTGGGATCAAGTGTTCTTACAACCATGGGTGTACTCAACTGATGGGCATTATCCATATTAAACCTTTTCAGGACATTTTCAATATATGTTGATTGATAAACCAATATCCCATTTGGTTTATGTTCAATTTCCAGATCAAGACAATGTTTTGTTTTTCCCAAATCTTTCATTTCAAACTCCTTTTTCAGATATTCATCAGTTTGTTGGATCTCTTCTGGAGTCCCAATGATATTCATATCATCGACCTAAACTGCTATAATTGCAAAACCAGACTCTGATTTCTTTATAAAGATACACGGACATATTGTATTATTCTGGTATCCTTCTTTAACCAAATACTCGCTCAGGCGGTTATACTACATTTTCCCAAATTGTTTCAACCCATACAAGGATTTTTGTAACTTTATGGAATACAAGTTTCGAGATTTTGATCGATGAGATTCAGATAATTTCAGTCCTTCTAGGAGTTTCATGTAAATATCAGAATCAAGTGATCCATATAGATATGCAGTAACTACATCCATTAAACACATTTCCAGTTTTTCAACAACTGTAAGACTTAATAGAAATTGAAATGTGATTGTCTCCATAACTGGGGAATACATTTCATCGTAATCAATTCCAGGTCTTTGTGAGAATCCTTGTGCAACCAAACGTGCTTTGTATCTCACAATTTCATTTCTTTCGTTTCGTTTTCGAACAAAAACCCATTTGTAACCAACTGGTTGAACATCTTCAGGTGTTCGAACTATGGGTCCAAAAACTTTTCATTTATTCAACGAATTTAATTCTGTCTGGATTGCTTGTTCCCATTTTTTCCAGTCATGCCTATTTTTACATTCTAGGATATCATGTGGCTCATAATCATCATATGAAATACTAATTTCTACTGAATATGAAAATAAATCATCAACTATTGTTTCATTTCGATTCCAAGTCTCTTGAATGAAGTCTATGGAAATTTCTTCATTTTTTGATTCTGGTATTCTCGTATTATTTTCTCCTTCTGGGAGGTTATTTTCAGGAATCTCATCAACTTTTGGGATTTCGTCAGATGTAGTTTTAGGATCCAAATCATTTTTATTTCGTTTTCATGGGATTGTATCTTTTGAACCAGGGGGTCTACCACGCTTCTGGCGGGGAATTGGAGTTTCGCTTGCTATTGTCTTTTGAGATTGTCCTTCTGGGACAATTACCCTTACTGGTATATTAGCAGCTTCAATATAAGACTTGGTTATTTTCGAAGTATCATTGAATGCATCAGTCATTCGATTAGCTATCATTTGTAAATGTACGATCCTTCGAACTTCGAGTTCACATTGCGGGGTACTTGGATCCATAAGCGCCAAAGTTGGAACCTTCCAGGTTAATTCAAATTTCTCTTCTAGAGAATTATTTCCTTTTCCAAGCGATGGAAAATTACTTTCATCGAAATGACAGTCAGCGAATTTAGCTGTAAATAAATCTCCTGTCATTGGTTCCAAATATCTGATAATTGATGGGGAATCAAAACCCACATAAATTCCTATACATCTCTGCGGTCCCGTTTCGTTCTTTTAATTGGGGTAATGGGTACATATACAGCACACCCAAATATTCTCAAATGTGAGACGTTAGGAGGATTCCCATATACCAATTGTAATGGGGAATATTTGTTATAAGCAGTTGTACGGATGCGAATCAAAACTGCAACATGCAATATAGCATGTCCCCAAACAGAAACGAGTAATCTTGAGTGCATTAACAATATTAGCGCAATTAATTGAAGGCACTTAATTAATGATTCAACTAATCCATTTTGGGTATCAACATGTGGAACTGGATGTTCAATATCAATCCCAGATACTTGACAGTATTCATCAAATGCTTTCGACGTAAATTCACCAGCATTATCAAGTCTTATACTCTTAATAGGGTAATCTGTAAAATGAGCTCATAATCGAGTAATCTGTGCCAGCAATTTTGTAAAAGCAACATTACGAGTGGATAACAAGCATACATGGGACCATCTTGCGGATGCGTCTATCAATATCATAAAGTAGCGAAATGGTCCACTAGGTGGATGAATGAGTCCACATATATCTCCTTGAATTCTCTGTAAAAACGATGGAGATTCAAAACCTACTTTCGTAAATGATGGTTTCATTATCAATTTCCCTTGGGAACATGGGATACACAGGTCCCTATCATTCAGTAGGATTTTATAATTTCTGAGTGGATGCACTTCTGAATTCGCTATTATTCTTCGCACCATTGTGGATCCCGGATGCCTAAATCTATCATGCCAAAGTTTGAATATTCTGAGATCAAAGAACTTCTGGTTCTCAATAACATGTGTTTCAACATGCCTGATGATTGTACAATATAATCCAGATGATGAAATGGGTAATTTTTCAACTAAAAGCTTCAGGCTTGATTTTCTTGAAATAATACATAGGTTTTCAATACCATTTTCATCAACTGTTTCAATGTGATAATCATTCATTCATATATCTTTGAAGCTGAGTAAATTTCTTCTAGATTTGTGAGAGTATAATGCATTTTCGATTTCCAATTCAGTGTTATTTGGTAACACAATTGATGCTCTTCCGGAGCCTTCGATCAGATCTACTGGACCTGAAATGGTATTCACTTTAACTTGAATTGGAATCAATTCTAGAAAATATTTTCTATCTCTCAAAATCGTATGGGTTGTAGCACTATCGGCTAAACAGATATCCCCATGTGAAGCCATTTCTTGGTTTGAATTCATAACTTCAATAAAATAACACACAAAATTAGTTGAATGGAAATGTAATACCTTTCATTAATATTTACAAATATTTACAACAAAAATCAAAATTACATTCCACTCTATTTACATTCTAAAATAAGAAAATACATTCACTTGTAATTAACGGTTCCGTCTCCAATCAGGTGATCTATCCTCCCATCAGGATCTTCAAAGAAATCAGCAGTTTCCAGATTTGATATGTCAATTGGACCGGTATCACCATCGCCAAAAATATCAGCCGTATTTGCTTCATTATTCTTTTCCTTTTCTTGTTCGCATCTCAGCTTCTGATAAGCTTCAAGTATATGTTTGGGAGCGCGACAAGTCCTCAAATAACAAGTGGGGGAACCACATCTATAACAAGGACCACAATTGAACTTTGATGGTTCCAGAACTTCTTTGCCTTTGCTGGAACTAGCATTATTATTATTATTCCTTTTCTGGGGAGTATTTGGATTATTATATGGATGTCCATAATCCCTATTACGACCACGTCCCTGGCCATTTCCAGATCCTCGACCACCTCGTCCATTACCACGTCCATTTCCATAATCATTCCAACGCTCAGAATTATGGCCACGACCACGACTACGGTAACTACGACTACGACCACGGCCTGGATTTTCATTAAAATATGCATTCGCTTCTGGGAATTCTTGGGCGCCAACAGGGCGTCTTTCACTATTTTTCAGCAATAGCTGGTTGTGTCTTTCAGCAAGATCTAATGAACCAATCAAATCATCATATTTCACAAATTTTTTTTTTTCGCGATACTGCTGATGTAGAATAGTCTGAGAAGGATGGAAAGTGGTAAATGTCTTTTCCAACATATCATGGTCAGTTTTTGTTTCCCCACACATTTTCAATTTGTTCACAATCATGTATATGCCGGAATTATACTCGTTCACACCTTTGAAATCTCGGAACCTTAAATTGGCCCACTCATCACGTGCTTCAGGCAACATGATTTCCTTTTGGCGATCATATCTGGATTTTAAAGCTTGCCAAAGATTTGCATGATCTTTTATATTCATATACTGATTTTTGATATCCTTAACTAGATGTGTTTTGATTATATACATGACTTTGCATTTTTCAACCTCAGTTGTTTCCACCTCCTTATTGAGGGTCTTAAATAACTCTTTGACTTTTAATATTAACTCGCAATGATCATACCATTTCATATAATTTCTCCCAGAAACTTCCAGCTCATCAATTTTCAGATTTTTCATTTTCTGCAAAATAAGAACACCTTTTAGTCACCTGATTCCAGATTTAATTTCAAAAATTCAATTATTCAGCTCGGGTGAATAATATTATCATTTTAAACTTTCTAGATCCACCATTTATTCAACTCAGGTGAATAATGGTATCTTTCCGAAAATTTCCAAACCCATCATAATTTCCAAAGTTTCCAGTACACACAGAAGAAAGAAAACATCAATACCAGACACTTTCTGATCTTGAAGATCCGGCAAAGCGGCAACTAGAGAGCATACTTGTGCTGATAACGTGTTGTAAAAATAAAAATAGAGTTGGGGTAGGAGAGAAGAAGACAGTTTAATATTAACTGGAAAATTTGGATCAGAAAATACCTGGTAATCTTGGATTGAATCTTGAAACTTATCAACTAAATAACTATTAACAAACTCAAGTACAACAGAAATAGAAATAGGAAAGGAAGCAGAGAGAAAACAATTGTGTGGTATCTTTTTTCATTCTTAAGATTATACATGTATACATAGCGAATCAATAGGACAAGTGGAGTACATGCAAACTTATCTACATGTATGGTGACACGTGGATATATGGTGGAATCCACCGGGTAGAATCACAACATATATTGATTTATATTGTGAATAAAATTAGAAGGTTTGAATGTTTTGATTGTTTTAAATTTCATATTTTAAATATTTAAAATTTTAATTTAATATTTTGGATATGTGGATTTTGTATTAGTTTTGTTGACAATGAATGATATTATATATAACTATTTCTATTGGTGGTGGAAGTTAGTGAGTTTTGGAAAAAAAAATAATGAAATACAGCTACTGTGCTCTTATTATATATTGCACTAAAATAATGAAGTTAAAAACATGGGAGATAACTATATGTTGAATTTGGGAAGCCTATAATATTATTTTAAAAAAATTAATCATTAAATATTAAATAAAAAAGAGTTATTAGTATTATAAAGTTTAAAATAAACAAAATAATTCAAATAATTGTAATCTAGTTTGACGTATTTAGGTATTATAAAAATAAGAAAAATAATATTTTATTTTTGAAAGATTATAAAAAATAAACTAAATAACCAATACGAGAATTATTTTTTTCTTAGAAAAATTAAAAATGTAGTGGCGGTGATGTGATTTTAGTGTTGAATTTTCAATAATTTATAAGTCATATTTTATTACTAAAATAAATTTTGAAGATGAGGAATCCAAATTAGATCTCCACGGTCCAAATTATCAATTTCTATTAGAAACAACATACTCAAATCACAACAAGATCCAACAGATAACGATTTTGAAGTTGGCAGTTGAGATCTGCTAGATGTATCCAACCAGCTCCAAAGACGGCACAATTCCTCTCAATCTAACACTCAAATGGAGAATCCCAAAAGTCAGAATTATAATAAAGTGTCATCAACAAGGCAACCAATTTGAAAATGATCGAACAGTAAATGGCTCCACGATCATCAAAACTCAAAACGTGACGAATGAAGAGACACCAAAATTTGATTATCCTTCCACTGCTCTAAAAGTTACTTAACTCTTTCGATCTCTCCACTTCTATAGACTCTTTTTACGTCCCGTCACTTGAAACCTTAATGTTATTTTTAAACCTTAAAGATCCTCTCCAAGTGGGCTTTTAATAAGTTAGGCTTTTTTTACATGAAATGGAAGCCCTCAAATCCAACAAATCTCTCATTTCCCAATAATGTGGAGGGACTCGTCATTTCGCCAATCATCATGAAAACTTCAAACTTCTTCTTCCTGTGTTCATCTTTGAAGTCTCAAAACAATATCTGCATTCTCCTCATTTATTCAATAAATCATAACTATGAGCAAAATCTAAAAACATATAAACCAAACTATTAAAAATTTTGAGAAAACAACAAAGTGAAAACATCACAATGCCTAGTGCTTCCCAATTTTTAGCTACGCCCAATAAAAAAGAAACAACCCTTAGAAATCCTAAAACTGTACAAAATAATAATAAGTAAACAACAAATAGCTAGTTAGATAACATTAAATAATAAAACACACTAAAATATCGACAAAACTTGAATTAAAACATCATTGTTCTATAATCAAAATAATGGAAAAAGTATATACGTAACAATTTTCAATTTGAATCCAAACTCAACGAAGAATTACCCACCCTCAGCAAATTATATATCTATCAATAAGATTAACAGATAGCCAGTAAGATAACCATAAAAAGAAACCCTAATAAAGTCATACCTTAACCCTAAAAATGTAAAAAGGATGCATACAAGCGCAACAACTTATTAACACACTAGAATAGCACATCAATCCATCTAGTATGAGCCAAGACTAAATAAATCACATCAGCAGTTTAAAATATCAATATATATCATGTGTATATAAAAAATCAATTAAATATGGGAAATTTTAACTTGTGCTTAGTTATAAACAAAGAGTAAACAAATTCATATATTTTAATCACCTTTAAAAACCATTATATACATGAACATATATAACCATAAAACAATGAGGAAAAAAATGAAAACATCATAATACCTATTGTTTCCCAGTTTTAAGCTAAACTCAATTAAAAAAGAAATCATCTTTAGCAAATCCTAAAACTATTAAAAAATAAAAAAATAAATAAACAACAAATAGCTAGTTAGATAGCATTCATTAATAAAACACACCAAAATATTGATAACTTGAATTAAAACATAATTATTCTATGATTAAAAAAATGGAAAATATATACCTAATAGTTTTCAGTTTTAATCCAAGCTCAACTAAGAATTACTCACCCTCAGCAAATCATATATCTGTCAACAAGATAAACAGACAGCCAATAAGATAACCATAAAAAGAAACCATAATAAAAAGTCATACCCTCCAAACCCTAAAAATACATAACAAAAACATACACACTAAGTCAAACACAAACCTAAATGACAAGGTACAACATATCCTGGAATCGACTTAAGCACAAATCTTTCAACAAGCTACCAACGCACTAAATATAGTAAAATTTAATACGATCACACAAAACATCAAAACCAAATAAAAAAAAAAAACAAAACACTAACTTTGAAACCCCACAACAAACACACTGGACTCAAACACAACTCATACATCGTGGATACACGACTAAAAATAACCTGTACAATTACTCAAAAAGAACCCCAGATACTCAACTCACAAAAAAAGCCACTAAAAGTAACCCTTAAACAGAAATAATTGCAGACAAGAACATTAATAGATGAATGAAACCATCTTCAAGATAACTGTTATGAAGAAAACAACAACAATCATATATCTAAAACTCGATTACATATTGTCAAAATGTAATGTTCAAAATTTGGGCCTAAATTTTTTATTAAATTACTTAATTATTTTAAAATATTATTTATTTATTTGGATTGATTTCTACTTCTATAAAATTTTAAATAAAAATAATAGGAGAAATAAAACTTGGGTATAAGGATTTTGTGGTAGCTAGACTAATTGGAAGCTAGAGTCAAATTATTTGGAAACCATAAAAATAAAAATACTGTTTTTGGAGTCAAATATTATTTTTGGTCAAATGACCATTTTGCCTTTTTGAGTAAAAAATTTGGATTTTTAAAACCATGGTAGTTTTTGATAAAAAGTTTGAAATAAATTTTTTGGAGAATAACGAAAGTAGCGGAAATAAGTTTCGGTGGAAGTTGGGCCCAAAATTGGATTGGGCCCAAAATTGGGCCAATCCAAAGTTAGGCCGAACATGTGGTCATGATACAACCCCACATCACCACTCATCTTCTTCATTTCACCATATGTTTCTCTCTTTACTCTTTAAAATCACGTTTTCTTCTTCTCCCTCAACCAAAACCTAACTTTTCAAACCTCTCATTTAATCTCACAACAACCACCATTTACCATCATTAATTACTCCAAGAACCTCTATTAAAACTTCTATTACTCTTTTCGTGCTTTTAAAGCTCTACATTTCAAGGTAATAAAAGCTCTCTCTCTACTCATGTCAAATTCGCAAAATTGATGAATGAGTCTTGTTTTAAATTGATTTCTTATTAATTTAGGATTCATTTGGGTTATCGATTCTTTCTAATAGCTTCCAACAGTGTCTAGTGTTAAACCCTAGCTTCTAGAATAGTAATTATACTATTGATTTGTTTGAAATAGTTTTGTATTGGTTTTGTAATTGTTTTGGATAAGATTTGATGTTGAATCCAACTCTTGTTTAGTTTAGGTCAACAAGAAGAAGAGGTAGACCAAGAGAGGTGTGAAGCTTAGTTGGTTAAAGCTTCAAATCAAGGTTCGTAGACCTGTTTTATGCCCTATATACTTGTTTGTTGCTTGTTGTATGTTTTAGAATAGGAAACATCACATTAGAAACCTTGAATAGGTTCCTTGTATGAATCACTTAGCTTAAATAGCTAATTTTGATGAAAAATTAATGGTTGTACTAAGTGGAAAGAAAATTTCTTGAATTGTGTGGATGTTGATGTTAATTGATAACACTTATCTTGAAAATCGAATGAAATGTAAGGACTTGATATGATTATGCATGTGAAATAATTGGACTAATAATATATTTGGTAGCCTTAATGGCATTTGATGGCTAAATATGTCTATAACCCTTGTGAGGTCTTAGAATGACATAATGGAACCAAATAAGTGGTTTAATTACTTGAAACTTGTTATTTAATGACTAAACCACATAAAATTGTGTAGGAATAGAATGAAAGGCATGCCTAGGAATACAAGTACTTTGACCCATGAAAATATCATGATTTAGTGGGCGTGGATAGCCTACTTACGAGGTGATGACCTCGTATTGATTATTACGGGTTTACCCATCTTGGGATAACGATCCATTTATGGATTCAAAGTATTCTTACAATGCTAGGATTGTCTTGGAACTTTGAATCAACTACAGGCTTGCCCGTCTTAGGACTTTGGTCCATTTTGATTCCGTTTTCAAAACTATGTCTTGTTTATGAGCTTATCGTGATAATGATTTATTGTAATAATTGTTCTGTTGAAATAATGAGATATATTGATAAAGTAATTTATGAAATGATGTTTGGTGTAGGTTTTATATAATTGGACAAGTTCCTATTTAATAGCCTATGGAATAAGTTAGAAATGATGCCCAAATTTGAAGAACTGGCCTAATAATAATGCATCATGTAATTGAGCCTAAAATTGGATAATCTGTTAATGAAAATGCCAGTAGACAATACCTTGTCAACTTCAAAAAATCATTTTGACAAAGCAGTTAGCGAGCAGTTGGTGCTTACTAACTTTAAAAATCATTTTGACAGAGAGGTTGGCAAGCGGTTGGCGCTCGTCAACTTTAAAAATTAGTTTGATAGATCAATTGGTGAGAAATGGGCACTTGCCAACTTTAAAAACCTATTTTGACAAGTTAGTTGGCTAGTAGTTGGCAAGCATTTATTAAGAAAACCCTGTTTTGTGTTGGATTTTTTTTTTAATTATTTTAGAATGTTTGATGGCTTGAAATTAATGTTTGGCTTATTTTGAACATTTTGTGTGACATTCAAACATAATAGAAGTTAAAAGCATGATCGTATGTCCATGTTTGGGTATGGTTTTGCGAACTAGGCATCGTTATCTTAACCCCGTTGTTTTCTCTATTTTTGTTTTGTTTTGTCTTTTCTTTTGTATCTGAATAGTAACCATAGGTGATCGACACATCTAGGAAGGGTAGGGTGACCTTCGGTAAAGATTTATCTCATTAGCACCTGCTTTAGTTGTATTTTGAAACTTATATGTATTGTTTTGACATACTTAAAATGTAACGTCCGTAATTAAGGTCTAGAAATTCCGTGTTTCCAGGTGAATTTTGACTTTTCGGTCAAAATTCGAGTTAAAGGGTAAAATGATAATTTAGAAAGTCAATCGGAAGTATAGAATCAAATGTATCAAAATGATCATTTTTAAAAGCATTTTAAGAATTTAGGAATTTAAAATAAAAATTAAAGTCTCACATGAGCGAAAAATATTTTAGAAACCGTTAAACCAATTATAAAGTGTTTTGTAATTATTTTATGAAAGACCCATAGCCCATATTTTAAAGAGAAGTCCGTTTGAATAACCCCCAAGTCAATTGATTGCCCTCATTTATTTTATTTCTCTAAAAAATACAAAACACGTAGTTTGGAATTATTTCTCAAGTTTTCTTCCTTACGAGATATTGGTAAGTCTCTCTAAAACTCTAGTTTTAATTTCAAGTTTTGTAAATTGACTTTCTAATACTACCATGATTTATGACTGGTGAACTAGTTTTTGGGAATTGAATTGTCCATTAAAGTTGTAACGCCCCAATTTTGGTGTAATACCCGAATCCCCGCCCCGACGGAAAGGGAACACGAAGACCAGATGTCACATGCGGAGACAGATACAAACATACAGATAACAATTAAACAGACATACAAATCATACTCAAACCTGAAAGACATGTAAATTCAAATTCAAATAGTTCAAAACAAATCCAAGATCAAATAGTAGTTCAACTACAAGTTCTCAATGAAAGGAAAAATCACATAAAAATATCCCAAAAGTACTTAATCTGAAAATCAATCCAAAACATAGTGCAGCGGGTTCAAATACAAAATAAGTCTAGCAACAATGAAACAAAAATGCAATCCAAGTCCGAAGAGGATGCCATGTGAATGCTCGATGCTAGTGATATCCTGCTATCCCACCTGACCATGTGAACTCAGCAAATTCCATTCTCAAAAAAGGTTCAAAATATACAAAACAAAAAGGAAAACAACGAAGGGTCAGACTATCAATGTCTGGTTAGTAAGCCAATGCCCAACAAACACATACAGATGCGTCTTATTAAACAGAATAATATGTCACACAAATGCAGGTTAGTTAACAACCAAAGGGCACAAACAGAAGCAAACAAGTTGATTATCAAATCAAGTTATCCCAAATACAAACTCCTTTAAGTGATCTAGGATAAGTGATTACAGATTATTTCAATTACCGACTGAAAATGGCTTAATAGTTGTCAAATTCTTTTCAAAAGGAAGACCGATACCGAATTAGGAGTTCGGTATACAGTCCGGTAGGCTATTCGGTCAGAGAGCATTACCAGATTTACCGAATTATAATTCGGTAGACATTCCGATAATCTATTCGGTCAGAGAGCAATTATACGAATCTAAGGAAGGTTTAAGTGACAGTTCGGTTCTTAATCCGGTATGAAGCTTGGTCAGAGAGTTTCAAGTCCCTCAGACATGCCGAATTGTAATTCGGTACTTAGCTCGGTTAGAGAGGTTGAACTGTCTTCTGAGGCTCATACCGAACTACAGTTCGATAGCTAGTTCGGTAAGTAGTTCGTCCGGAGAGTGAATCTAGTGATCTCAAGGCTGACCGAATTGTATTTCGGTAACCAGCTCGGTAAGGAGTTCGGCTAGAGACCATCATACGTCCAGTTTTCCAGTTTTAAATAACAATCCGGTATCTAATCCGGTAAACAGTCTAGTCACGGACCCTGGGCACAATTTTAGCCTAATTCCAATTATGTCGATCGCTAATCAAAGTCTAGTTATCTAATTGGGTCTGTTCCTAGCACTTATAGCAAGTTAGTAGTCACAATTAACATTACCCAAAGTTAGATCCCAAAAGAAAACATCTAGAATCAGCAAGAATCAAACCAAGACATATCCACACATAACCAGAAGCAGAAACATATTAATATCACAGAGCTTCAGATTACCCAATTATTTAGATGTTTAACTTACCAGGCCTCTCCTTAGTCTAATAACAAAATCGGGAACAGAAACAAACAGATAGGGTTAAACCCTCAGAGATGGGTCAAAGATCCCAGAAGTGATGTCGTCGCATCCAGACAGTGAGCAAAGCTCTAGAAGTAATGCCGTCGCATCCAGAAAGTGGTTGACAATCAAGGCCATATACGCTTTCGCGCATCGATGTATACATCTAGTTTTCCCTAACAGCATGCTGGTCTTATCGTATTAACCTTAGGACAGGACTTTAACAGATTACAGAATTCAAATTACAAACAGATATCAGACAGATAAGGACACCAATTCACATGTCCAATATGTACAGATAAAATGGCAGCAATATACCCAAGTAGTTTATATTAGATGTTGCAGATTAAGCTAATCAATCACAGAATTTCAGCTTATATTAATTTAACCAATTCACAAACAATCAACAGACAATGGCAATCAATAATGAGGGCGTAGACACGGCTACTAGCCTTATTCGCTAATCTAAATCAACCGAGTCTACTCCGGTCGACGATCCTCAACTTGGTCTACACCAAATCAAGAATAAATTATAAATCCCCAATTCACAATTATTAGGGTTTATATCTAAAGAACAAATAAAATCAATTGAGATTCAATTAAAACCCAAAATAGTGAAATTAAATCAAAGGTTTCAAAACCCAACCATATAAAGCAAAACCCCCAAATCAATTCGTTGGAATCAACTCCAAAATCATCAAACCCTAAGTATAGACAAAATCCCCAAATCTAATAAAATAAATTTAAAGAGAAGGAATCAATACCTAGAATGTGAAGAACCCAAGATAAGTGCAAAATCCCAAGTGAAATCCTTAGCAAATAGAGTTTAGGAATTCGTAGAATGACTTTTGGTTTGAGAGAAAAATAAGAACACGTGAATTTCAATTTTCTAGGTTTTGATGAGAATGAATTCTAAAAGCTTCTTTTCACATATATATGGGTGGTAAATATCTCCACCAACCCATATGTTTCATGTGGTTTTAAAAATAACCTCATTTTAAAAATATTTACAAAATTAACTCAAATATCAATTTGTTTTCAAAACCAACCCAAAAGTCAACTTAGTCAAATCATTTGATCAAACCGAAAAAGTCAACATTTTACAAAAATGCCATTTTACCCTTGAACAATAAATAGACCAAAAATTAAATAAAATTTCAAAATAAGCAAACGAATAGCCCCAGATTACGGACATGACATTTGGGGCTAGACGTTTTCTAACTTTCGAACTAAAGTTTATTGTTGAGTTATGGAACGTTTTCTTTAACTCTTGAACATTTGATTAATGAAATGGTATTCTTTTTCATTGGATTGCTATGAGAATGTCTATTGGTATTGTAATGATTGCATTTCGAAAATCGAAGCGAAAACGAAGTCGAATGAAGGAAGAGAAAGTGCTTAGCATTGGTCGTGCTGGTGACATAAGCTTTATGTCACCAAGCATGTCGCCAGTGCTGGCGACAAGGGCTTTATGTCGCCAGCGAGCGATTCCAAGTGAAATTTTGGTCGAGTTGTTGTATTGATTGCCGCCAAGGACTCTATGTCACCATCCTTGTTGCCAATCACCGTAATCGGGTTTTTAAAACCTATTTTGGCCGAGTCTTTTCATTCTCTCTCACTCTTTGAATCCTCTCTTCTCGCAAACGACTTTTCTCTCAACTCCTTCGTGATCTCTCCGTTTAGGTGTCTCTAGTAAATCTCCAATCGACCCTAATCTTCTTCACTTTAAGTTTAAGCATGAGTTATAATGATATTGGAGGTGATTGATAATGGTTTAGGGTTGATTAGGTATTGGATTAGTTGGGGTTTTGGTTGGAAACCCTAAATTATATTGGAAAGTGACTTGGAGGATCAAATCATGGATTTGAAGTGGGGTTTGGTATAATCGTGCTATCGATATGGTTTATTTTCGCACGTTTATCGTCTCTTTGCGATTGGAATAGGTTTCTCTTTTCGCGCGCCACGTGTTCGACCATTTGTCTAAATCTAATATTGTTCTTTATTATTGTTAGGCGAAGCGGACGGTGCCGAGGATCGTGTCGGTGATGCTTAGCCTAACTTATCATCGGAAGAAAGGTTAACAACGTCATTTTAAACTCTACATTCGGTTGTTGTATACTTTATGAATTATACATTAAAATGGTTAACAAGATAACCCCATGAAATGATAATTGGATAGATTAGATAGTGAATGTTAGAATGGGATATTGATTGCTATATTGTTGATTATTATTGATATAGAACTGCTAGTAAGTCTATTTCATGTTAGACTTAGACTTTGGTTAGTTAGAGCTGGAAATAATTGGATAAGGAAATAGTAAAGTACCTGACACATATTGATTGAAAGCCAATTGATTGATATAACAAAATGGTTGATTGTTAAATTGAATTGTTTGTTTTGATCACTTAACTAATGGAACAATGATTTCCCTAGTCATGGTTGAAAGTAATGGAATGACATGTCATTTGGGGTACCCGAGATATCTCAACCTATTGGAAATATAGGATTTTTGGTTTAGCTAACCATATTGAAAATTGAGTGACGGCTCTTATTGGGTGTGACGGCACCACCGCTTGCGGGCATATTGTTATTGGTGGTCTTTGGACCTAATTGATGGGATTCTAAGGTAGTAGCCCGTCCTAAGGGGAAATAAACGGCTCTACGGATCTCGGTCTTCGGACCATATTGGTGGCTTCGACCTAATTGGCCACGTTTCATTAGTGATCCTAGATTAGTGGCAGTCAAATAAAATTGGAACCTTAATGTGATTGCTATGGTGTGATGGATGCTAGTGGATAGTTGATTGCTTTGTGGGTTCGTATAAATTTAGGAAACCCAATTAGATATCTAATAATGTTAAATGTGCTTAATGACATAATTGGAACTATTATCTCACCTTGTTGAACTTGTTAATAGTAATGCACTTGGGCGAGATTGTATTCTCTTTACCCTTGAATAGGGGTGGGCAAAAAAACCGAAACCGAATTAAACCGAACTGAATCGGTGTGTTCGGTTCGGTTCAGTTATTTATTAAATTCGGTTTGGTTCAATTTTGATGGTAGAAAACCGATTATATTTTCAGTTCGGCTCGGGGTTTTCGGTTCGGTTGTGATCCGAACCAAAAAATTAAACTAGATTAATTCCGTTTTTCGGTTTTTTTCAATTTTGGACCTAACCGAACCGATTAATTTCGGTTTGGTTCGGTTCGGTTTTGAATTTAAGTTCGGTTCGGTTCGGTTTTTCAAAATTTATCAAAGCTATTAAAAATATATTATAACACTAAAATCTTGAAACTTATCATACAAAAATTTAAAAATTCTCAGACAAAATTTAAGTTGATACATATAGATACATACCTTTTGCATATATGATACAATTGTTAGATGCTCACCATTCCCTAGCTCTAAATCTTGCTTCAAGCGTTCAAAAACCAGCTCTATGAATAATGTCCAACCCCCGCTCCCGGATGAACCCGAAGCGCGGTGGTAGAGCGCCACGCCATTCACGATCGATCTTAAGGCTGACTACTAACCCCACAGACCACTATTACTCTTTCCAGCATGCTTTGTCCTTACTCGCATGCTCTCCGGGAAGCTTCCTAGAAGGTCACCCATCCCAAGATTGCTCCAAGCCAAACATACTTAACTTTGGAGTTCTCAAGTTCTGGGCATTCGTCCGGGGGTAAAGATTCTAGGAATGATGTGGGTCAACCACAATGAGAATGTTGTGTCCTAAGGGGGGTGGATTGTAACACCCCATATTGATACAAAGTTAAAAGGAATTGAATTGCTACCCATATCACCAAAGTGCATATTGTTTTTCGGGAGCCCAGATCATGAGAACTCCAAAGTTAAGCATGCTTGGCTTGGAGCAATCTTGGGATAGGTGACCTTCTAGGAAGTTTTCCCGGAAAGCATGCGAGTGAGGACAAAGCATGCTGGAAAGTATAATGGTGGTCTATAGGGCTAGTGGTCAGCCTTAAAGACCAATTGTGAATGACGTGGCACCCTACCACCGCGCCTCGGGTCATCCGGGGGCGGGGCCGGATGTTACACTATTAATGTTTACATTCTTAATGTACCACTGCCCAAGCAATAGGGTACATTTGCTGGTTCCTATTTTTTCCAACTGCAAAAATAATTGACCATTGCAAGCTCCTCTTAAGAAACTTCCATCTAACCTTATTATTCTTCTACAACCAGTCATCCACCCTTTCTTTAATGCATCTAAACATACATAGAAGTAATTGAATAAAATATTTTTCGGACAAGTTTCCTTATCGATCCTGATCGAATTAGAAATCCTTGGATTATTTTCTTTAAGAATCTCTGCATAATCACCTAACCTTGCAAACTATTTAGTCCAATCATCAATGAATTTCTTAATCACACTCCTCTGAGCCCTATTACATAAACTCTTTGAAACATATAAGCCAAATTTCTCCTTCACCAAATCTAGCAGCTTCCATAACTTGATTCTGGTTGTGAAATGATTCTATCTCGGAATCTTCTTGCAATGAATACAACATTGCGTAGCTTATTCTTGTTCTTCCTTGTACACTGATGTTTAGATTTGTATGTCTTAATTTTGAAATCTCCACTATCCTTGTCTATACTTGCATAATGAAGCCATTTACAACCTTGGAATTTGCATTTGACACGAACCATCTTCTTATCATTTGGATTTAGTTTTAATTGAAACCCTCTTTCTACTGCATAATCCGCTACAGCTCTTCTAGACTCCAAAACATTCTCAAATATCATGTTCAGCTCAACTTTGCAGATCTTCTCCTAAATCTAATATCTACATCTTTTCTCCTGCTTCAAGGTCTGCTTCCTCCCTACTATCCTCACTACCGGGATCATCAGAGTCATAATAAACCTCGTTTTCACCTAATCTACCTTTACGTCTATCATTCTCTATATCATTATCACCTTCATATCCTCTATCTTCCCCTACCTCACCTAAACTTACTTCCTCTACTAAAGTAGGCTCTTTTCTTTTCCTTTCCTTTCTCTTTTCCCTAGTTGCTTCCCTATATCTTAATAATTCTTCATCCATATCACTGCTGTCTTCTTCTGCACCAAAGGCATCACCGCTATTATTTGATTTTACATCTTCATCATTGTCATCTTGTACTAGATCTTCATCAGAATGATCTTTAAAAGCAACATGAGCATCCATATCTCTACCCACATTATCACTAGTGTTTTCACCTAATACCTCTCCAACAACATTAGTTGTCTCCCCATCTAAGCCTCTCATACCTTGTGTTCAATCTAAGTTCTCTTTCACACAAGATGAAGGCAGATCTTAAGACAAAATCCCTAATCCCTCAAAAAGCCTACTTTCCTGTAAAATATTATTCTCTATAGGTACAGATGCTTTGGGACCATCAATATCACTAAACTCTCTACCAACTTCTGCATTAGTCAATTGTAAATAAGGTACAGTGCTGACCACATGTTCAATATAAATGTCCATAATGTCCCACTCTTCATACCACTAACTATGCTTAATAAAACAGTGTCATCTACAATCTCCCTAAATTAATTTTTCATGTCCCTAAAGTATAGTTAATCAATTTCCACATACCTCAACTCTCTCACTTTAGCATATAAGTCAATCATAGACAAGAGGTCTTTATCAACCGACCACTCTTTAACACCAACTTCATTCATGTAAAACCCTGAATCATCATCCCTAATTAAACCTCCATAATGTAATCTAATCCTATGAAGTGAAACGACATTGTAAATAACCTGTACAGAATGTGACACACATATAGTTACTATAACGTCCGCAAATTGGGCCTAGAAGTTAGGGCCAATTTGAAATTTTTACATATTTTATTTTCGATACATTCCACTTCGGAATAAGTCGAAATACTATAAAGGGCAATGATGAGATTAGAAAAATTATTTTGAAAAGAAAATACTAGGATCAAAAACCTTTATTTAATTTGAAATTAAATATTCAAAAACGGACTTTGAAATCAAAATTGGGCTTTTAGGATAAAACTGGATTTAATTGGAAGCATGGAGTCAAAATTATTTTTGGACTTGGAGAAATATGAATTTTGAATCTAAACATCAAATTTTGTAAAATTACAATTTTGCCCCTCTTAGCGGAAAAATTCAGATTTTTGAAATCGATGGTGATTTTTAATTCAAAACTTGAAAATAAATTTTTGGAGAAGTACGGAAAAGTCAGAATTGAGTTTTTGGTGGAAAACGGGCTCGGAATTGGATTGGGCCCAAACTTGGCCCAATCTAAAACTAAAGCCCACATGTGTGTATAAGAACATACACTCACCACCACACTCACTCATTCTCCCATCTTCTTCTTCTTATTCTTCCCCCTTCTCATACGTATCCTTCTATTCTTCATGGCTAAAACCCTAACTTTTATTTCTCTCATTTAATCACTCCAACCACCATCAATTTTCCCATCAGTTTCATCAACAACATTCAAAGAGGCCATTGAATGCTATTTGCAAGTTTTGAAAGCTATATTTTTCATGGGTAAAAATCTCTTCTCTCTCTACACTTGATGGTTTTGAATTAATGATATGGGTTTTGTTTCATGATGCTTATAAATTGTTTTTGAGTTGATTTTAAGTGTTAAACATATGCCCTAGCTTCCATTAGAGTTTAGATGTTAAAAGCCCTAATTTTCACTATTGTTGTTTTGTTATTGCTTGATGAGAAATGATTTTTGTTGGATAAATATTGTTAAATAATGATCCTAGGATGTTAATAAATGATTTTGGATTATTTCCAACCCATTTGTAGAACCCTAATCTCATCTATTTGTGTTAATGCCCTTAATAGCTATGTTATGTGATGATTGAATTGTGTTGGAGTCTTGTGATTCTGATTGTAATGATATTATGGTTGTAGTGTGATAGTTGTATATTGGTGATGGCTTAGAACAAGTGGAAACCCTCACGGGAGCGGCTTTCTAACTTGTGGATCGGCGGATGGGAGGTTCGTATTTCCATTTTTAGTCCTACACACTTGTTTGTTATTGGTTGATGCATTGAATATATGTTTACTTGTAATTATGCCATGAAATCGGTTAAATAAGATAACCATCAAAAGGTTGATATGATGAGCATACTTGCATCTTAAGACGCTAGAGCATGTATGTAATGCATGTAGAATCATGCTAGGCGCTGCTTTGGGAATTGAAGTTTTGGGTGGACCGAGTCCACATTGTTTACGGATATTGAAGGGCATAGGTTAGAGATTTATCTTTCCGCTCTTGATTGTGGATGCTTGAAATGTAGTTGACATGTGTTGGTAAGACATGTTGGTTGTATACATGACTTGATAATTATGAACATATTGCATTTATGACTATGTGAAAGTGCATATGTGTTCTCCTTGTGGCTAGATGATTTCAAATGACAATGTTGTCTTGGTACCTCTAAGAGGTCAAATATGCAAACGAAAGTTATAAAAGAAAGGATAAATGTGTGATTGTGGTTGAATCACAAAAACGGATAATTGCCCTTATTATAGCTAGTTAGCGAATGTAGTGGCATGCCATAGGGAAACAATGAGAATTATCAACATGTGTATACATGAATGATAAATTGGCATTGGGACAAAAAACGAACGAATTGAGTGACGACTCCTAACGGGTGTGACAGCACCACAGCCTTTTGGCCTAATGAACGAATCCAAAGGTATATGACCGACTCGAGGGAGAGTAAATCGGCTCTACGGATTATTGGTCTTCGGACCCCAACGAGAGCTTGGCTCTAAAATGATGGCTTCGGCCCTAACGTCCCGTTTTCACTAATCAAGCTAGAATTAAGGGCGATTGCTTAAAAATGGCATAATGTGTCTATTGAACTTGATTGTTGAGTATTTTGAAATTTGTTGGTCATATATTATGGAAACTTAACTTGTCAAATATTTTTGAACTAGAAATATTTCTACTTGGATTATTTGAACTTGAATGTTGAACTTCAAATGTTTTGGAACTTGAATTGTTTAAAACTTGCAATATTTTAAACTTGCTTCGTATTGAACTTGAAATGTTATTGATGATGATCTTGACGATGTATTGATATTGTCTTGCTAATGAACTTCATAACAAAATGACATTGTTATGAATATTGGAAATTTGGAATTGATATGAACATGCTTGGTAATTAAGATGGCTAATGAACTTGACTAAATAAGAGATCATGACATGTCTTGTGCATAATCTTGATGCTTTGGAATGTTTGTTTAGTGAGCCAACCCTTAGTCCAATACTCTTGTCTAGTGGTGTGATCCTAATATGTTTTTGTCAAGTTAAAATGGGTCTTTGTTAGCTTAATTGGCTAAAATATGAATTTGGGAATCATATTGAATGCTAATAATCAACTTGTTGTTAACTTGGTTGGTAAATGTTGGTTTTACTTGAATTGGTATTGAAATGGTGGAATAAGTAGGAACTTGAAAATTGGAAATTGTTGTCTTGTGTTGCTGCTGCAACAAGTTGACCAAATAGGCAACTTGTTCAATTTCGTTTACCCAAATGGTTGGGTCGCTTGACAAATGGATTGTTTGTATGTATTGTTTGATATGCAGAGATGATGTGTTTAAAATTTGGTTGCATTCCGATGTTGTTTGGTCGGGTTTTGAAACTGAGCAAATCGCTCAGATAGGTGACCTGGGCAGAATCTGCCGACTTACCAAATTACAGTGTGGTAAGTAATTCGGTATGTAATTCCTCCAGAGAGCTAGTTTTGTGTCTAGTTACTTACCAAATTACATTATGGCATGCAGTTCGGTATGTAATTCGTCCAGAGAGCCAGTTTGATGTTCAGTTACATACTGAATTACAGTATGGTATGCATTGTGGTATGTATTTCGGCCAGAGAGCCAATTTTGCATCTGTGTACATACCGAATTATAGTATGGTATGCATTGTGGTATGTATTTCGGCCAGAGAGCAAATTTTTGCGTCTACTTACTTACCGAATTACTTTATGGCATGCAATTCGGTATGTAGCTCGGCTAGGAAGCCAGTTTTGTGTGTCTAACTTGTCTGTCTTCGTTCTCCCTCATCCGAACTCCAATTTAGGTGCCGTTTGTGGCTACGAATTTTTCCTTAAGTCTACTTTCTAAATATATCTTCAGATTTTGAAAATATGATCATATTTATACCCAGATTTTAAATCTCCTCCAAGTGTTCGTAAATTTCAACTTTTGGAAAATACGTGTAACTAGTATAAGTTTTGTATCCGGACTCCAAATTGAGTCCTGTTTGTTGCTATGAATTTGTGATGATTTCCTTTAATTACTATATTTTTTGAAGTTATAGAAATAAATCAATGATATTGAAAGGATTTCAATCTTCTTTAAATGTACGAAACATCTTATATTTAGGAATCGAAATTCTTGAATTAAAAACCTCTTGATTGAATTGTTTCCAAAACTTTTTAAATCTTTCACGAGTATATTTAATTGCTAGTAAACTCACCTACTTGTGACCATTTTTGAAAAGTTATTTTGTTATCGAATATCTTGTTGACGAAGTATCTTTAAAGGTATTTAGAAACCATAAAGTCTTGTAACATGAGAACTTGCAATGTGGTCAATTTGTTGATTGCTTCTTGTTCAAGAAATGACCTTGTATCTTTTAATTTTTATTTGACACCGAACTGTAATTCAGTGTCCAGTTCGATAGCGAGTTCGGTTAGGGAGCATATTTTTCATCTTCACGGGTTACCGAATTATAATTCGGTAGGGAGCTCGGTATGTAGCTCGGTCAGAGGGTTTGTCTTTCAATTATGTATGTTACCGAATTGTAATTCAGTATACAATTCGGTAGTGAGCTCGGATAGAGGCTTTTTGAGTCATGCATTGGTGTCACTGAATTGTAATTCGGCATACAGTTCGGTATTGCATTCGGTCAGGGGCGTACTGTTGCATTTCATGTGTTACCAAATTGTAATTCGGTAGGCAATTTGACATAGTTTGGTAATGTGTTTAAAACCTGAAAATTGAATATAATCGTGGCTTGATTAAACCCCATTGATTAAGATTGAAATCTTCGATTGTTGGATTGATTGCTGATCTCCTAGAGTCGAGTTGTTTGGACTAAGCGGAGTTTGGCTCACAAGTCTATTGTAATGATTGGTCGTCATGAGGTAATTGTATTGATTCACTTAATTGAATTGATCGTCTTGATTGACTCGATTGTATTGATTGTCCTATTAATCGTATTATTGATTGATGGATACATATGGTTAATGTTAAGGAGAAATGAGATTAATCTTAATAATTGGTAAACCATAGAATGAGCATGAATGTGTGACATAGCATGCCTCAAATGATACACTAGCATTATTGATTGCTAGGAATTGGTTGTGCTTGACTTCTATGAGTTAAGGTGAGCTTAGAGATGCTCACATTAGAATTGCATTGTGTGTTAAAGCATTGCATATCGACAGAAAGGTAAGAGCATCTGCGTGTGCTTGTTTGGGATGGGATGCGAACCAGGTGTGTGCCTGACCCTTTCTTCTTTTTCTTTTTCCCCGTAAATTGTGTTTTCAGGTTTGATCGAGCAAGGCATGTGGTATTTGAGCTCTCATGGTGAAGTTCACTAATGATGTAATCACTCATACATGTATTTTAGAATTTTATCATATTTGTAAATGACCTTACAATATATT
Organism: Cardiospermum halicacabum; assembly: GCA_031304145.1. Taxonomy (NCBI): domain Eukaryota; kingdom Viridiplantae; phylum Streptophyta; class Magnoliopsida; order Sapindales; family Sapindaceae; genus Cardiospermum; species Cardiospermum halicacabum. The sequence continues at coordinate 13,588,277 of CM062394.1, read as the reverse complement.
TGAAGTATAGTTGTAAAAGATATTTTATTCATTTGGAATTTTTAAATATCATCTATGTATGATTTAAACCAAGTATCATATATTCAAGAAAGTAACATCTTTATTCGTTTTCTACACAAATATCATATAAACTGATCGACTTTTTTAAATGTTTCTAAATGGCAAATCGTAACTGCATCGTTAATGTGGCGGTTCAGGCACCCGCTACAGTCTCAACCGGGGCGGGGGTTCGACGCTACAGTTACAAATATATCCACATTGTACACTACATTTACAAAAATACCAAACTTGTATACAAAAAACAAGAGTAAGAATCCCCATAAACGAAGATATAGAAGCACAACATAACCTGGAGCGAGTAGTCAATCTTTCTCCAATGTTGTGATTACATCGATTAGAAATAATAAGACGGCAAAATTGTTTCTATCAAATTTCAAAATCTCTTCACTGTCGGCGTGCAAGAAAAATGAATGTCGATACCTCGCTAGAAAGTGAAACGAAACCCTAAAATCTCCCCTTTCAAATCACTTAGAACTCAATAATTAGAAAAGACAATTGTTATGTTTGTATATTTTAACCCTAATTTACATTTGAAAGATTACATCAGCAGAAGATAAATTATAAGCTGGTGTCACGTTAGACCAAATAGACCAATTTTGAACACGTCATTATACGTGTAATTCACGCACTAGGTCGAGATTTTAAAACTTTTTTTAGAGGATCCAAAGCACTTGTTTTTATTAAGTTTGAATATCTACGTGAAACCCCACATACTTCGAGTACCCAAATGAACAAATGGTATAACTTGAAGTACCCAAATAGTGATTATCCAACGATATTATAATGGAGAATAAGGATGACAATGTGGCAGGTCAGGGCAGGTCATTGAGATATTGGACCTACCTTGCATGCAGACTGATTTGACCTGCCCCGCCCTACCTTGTGGTGCAGGGTAGAAGATTAGGACCCGTGACCTGCCCTGCCCTTTGGGGACTTGCATTGCTCTATTCAAAAAATTATATTTAAATTATATAAAAAAAACCACCGCATGTTTGTCAATTTTCCCAAAAAACCACATCAGTTTGAAATTTTCCCATTTTCCCACTTTTCAGTTACTTAACAGATGGTTACTATTCAGTCAGGGGCATTTCAGCATTTTTATAATTTTTAAAAAATAAAATATTTAATAAATTAAAAAAAATTCCTTTTCTTTTTTTTTTTTCTATTTTTTCCTTCTCTGTTTCTCCTATTCATCTCTATTCCTCCTCTGTCCTTTAATCCATTACATCGCAATTCCCAAATGGAAAACAAACCAAAACCCTCAATCAATTCCCAAATTGAAAACAAACCAAAACTCTAAATCAGACTTAAAAAAAAAATTGAAACCATCACCACCATCCACCAAAAATCAAATCGATATATACTCATCGGTGACGTCGTCCACAACAACAACACCAACGTGCCCGCAATTTGTTCGCAGGGATTTGCAATTCCGAACACGTAGAATAGCACCGCCGACCTCCACCATACGCCGGTCAATCAAGTTTCATCCATCTCCACCTTCGTTATACGTCGGTCCACCAAATCCCATCCTTCTCCTCCATCTATGTATATGTGAAATAGAAAGACAAATGAGGAGAGAGAAGCGGGAGGAGAGAAAGAAGAAGAGAAGAGAGGGGAGAAGAAAAAAAAAAGAAAAAAATATTGTGATGGATTGTCTGAGAAGAAGATCAGGTCTGAATGGTTGTTGGAGAAGAAACAGATCTGATACAAGAAGAGAAAAAATAGAAAAAGAAAAAGAATTATTTTAGAATTTTTAAATATTTTATTTTTTTAAATTATAAAATTACTGTAATGTCCCCTGATTGAACAGTAAATAATGATTTTAGTAACAAAATAGTAGAAAAATGGGTAAAATTCAAACTAATGTGATTTTTTTTTGGAGAAACTATCAAACCTGCAGTGGTTTTTTTAGGATTAACCATTCTTTATATTACTTCCTATTTTGTCAAAAATCTTTATATGTATAATAATTGCTGTTTTTCCCGCTCATTTTGCATTCGTCCAATGAATGATGAACAAGTGACGAATATATATAATGACATGTGGTGATAAAATATTAGAAAAAGTTATATATATTTTTTACATTAATTTGACAAAGAAAATATATCATATCTTTATATTTTCTATTTTAAATTTTATATCTCATTATAAATACGCATTTGTCTTTGGAGAGAAGTGTAAGATTTTTTATTTAATTTTTTTATGTTTTCGTCTTTCTATGTAGTGTTCGTTTGCTTTATGTTTTAACAAATTTTCGTTTTGTTTTCATATTCTTATATGGGGTGTTTTTATTTTTATTTTTTTGGCAGATGAAGAAGATAGAAATACTATATCAAGAGAAGATCGAAGAGAAAGATGATATAAACCTAAAAAGTATGCAAGAGAATATTTAAAGAGAAAAAAAAAGATGATAAAAACCCGAAAAGTGTGCTAGAAAAGATCGAAAGAGAAGAATAAAAAGAAGAAGAAAAAAAAACATTGAAGATAAAACATGAACACTATTGTATGTATAATAAATTTGTCTAATTTGTTTTATCTCTTTTCTTATTTTCTCTGCGGATTAATTATATAATTTTTAATATGTATTATATTAAATTTAAATTTTTTTTATAATGATATGTGATTTATTTTCTATTTTGGTTATAAGAAAAATATTATCGGTATAAATAGAAAAATCTTAAAAGAATTATTTTTTTTAATTATTTTGTATATGTTTAGATTTCATTGTAATTATATATATATATATATATATATATATATACTTAATATATAAATATAATTTTATTTTTTTTTCTAATGAAATAATCTCTAAATCTATACAAATGTGATGTATAGAGAATATTAAATTAGTAATGTTCGTCATTTACGGGAAGAACTTTAATTGAAATCTTTTTTTCTTTAATTTTGCAAATATGTATTACCATTTTTGCAACCCTTCCTATTTATGTATTTTGTCTAATTCAGTATATATTTACCAACTAATATTGATCTATTCGTATTTTTTCCCAATTTTACATCGATTATTTTATTTTATTTTATTTTATTTTATTTTATTTATTTATTTTATACAATCCTAATTTATAATATATATATATATGATCTAAAATTAAGAAATATTTTCATATCTAAAATTTAATTTGTTTTAATTTTTCCCACTTTTGTCATAATTTCAATAATTCCATCGAATCTTAATATATGTTAAGATATTTGTGGTGCGAAAATGACCATAAAGTATCATAGTCGAAGGTAAGAGCAAGCAGAGGGAACTGAAGCCTAAAGCCAAGCTCGGCCGAAGACAGAAGGGGTACCCTAAAACCAAGCTCGGCCGAATATAGGGAGGATACCCAAAAGCTACCCTCGACCGAATAAGAGGGCCAAAGGCCCAAGAAACGCGCCAATCTAGCTCGACCGACATGGTCAAAAGGCCCAATGAAGTTCAACTCGGCCGAATATAGTAGAGTCCGAACCGAAACACTCCAGCCCACCAAATGATTACCTAACTAAACACGGATTTCCAACGCCAAACCCGAGAAGGAAGACTAATCATACCAGGCCAAGGATTTCCAAAGCCCGATAGAAAAACGAAGACCAACCCCTATTGAAACAAGGATTCCTAAAGCCAAATAGATAAAAGGAGATCAAGCCCAAGAAGAGATTGAGCCCAAAAAGGAGACCGAATTCAAGGAAAATAAGAAGTATCAATCCAAATCGAAATAGAACCCAATTACCTCCTATAAATAAGGGGTAGAGATGATTGTAAAAGGATCCGATTTTTACTCATTAGAACTAAACTCTGTGAGACCGTATCTATAAGCTGTTTAGCTACTTTATTCAAGCAATCTTAGCCTAATATTTGGCTGTGGTTTATTTGGCACCACAGTTTGGCGCCCACCGTAGGGCTCGAACCTCACACACAAGGTTAAGGTTGAAAATTCAAAATTCAAGTTATAGTCCACACCTGCTCTTATCAGACATGGCTCCAATGAACCCTAATGCCATCAATTTAGAAGATCAAGTTCCAAAGACGCCAAAGGAACAGCTGGCAATCTTGACTGAGATGTTGAAGAAAGCTGAAGAAGAGAAGAAGCAGTGGAAAAGAGAAGCTGAATCGAGAAGGAAGTCCACGAACCTCACCAAAGAGAAAACCCGACAATCGAGCCGGAAATACTCACCCCTCCGAAAGCGCAAGCTCAACTTTGAAGACTCCGGTAGAGGAACATCAGAAGAAAGTGACGGGTCGACAGAAAGTGTAAAAACATCGACCAACGTAATTCAAGCAGGTCCGATGAAGAGACCAGAGGCCCTAAATCCACCCGTAAAGACCGAGAGAGACGCTGCGATCAGAAAATCAAAGAACTCAAAGACCTGGTACAAACAACTTCGGGAAAAAGAATCACAATGAGGTCGTCAACAATGCGATACTCCGACATGCCCTTCACATCTTGGATCCTAGAAACGAAGATGCCCAAAAGGTTCTCAATTCTAAACATGAGACCATATGACGGGACAACAGACCCTGAAGACCATATCGCCGGATACAAAAATCGCATGGGAACCTGCAATATCCCAGAAGAGGATATGGAAGCAATTATGTGTAAAAGTTTCGGTTCCACCTTGACGGGGACCGCCCAGAGGTGGTATTCGGCTCTGCTAGAGAAAAGCATCAAGTCATACTCATCACTAGTCACCAAATTCGTGAACCAATTCTCAGATAGCAAGAAGAAGGAGAAAGACGTAGATGATTTGTATGATCTAAAACAAGGAAGTGCTGAAAGTCTCAGACAATATGTCAGAAGGTTCAAGGAAATCAAAATGGCCATCCCCGACTGCCGAGACAAGAGCGCCACCAGAGCTTTCATCAAAGGCTTGCTGAAGACCTCTAAGTTCTACGAAAGCCTAAAACTGATCAAACCCCGCACTTTCGAAGACGTTCTGGAAAGAGCCGAAGACGCGATGGAGTATGAGGAAGAGCTCCAACCCAAAAATCACAGAAGCTCCCAGAATAAGCCAAGCTCTCGCGGCCAAAACAGTACTGGAAATTTCGGCCGAACTGAAAGGCCGAGGAACAACTTCAAGGAGACTAACAGCAGCGGCTTGTCTAGACCAGATTATACCGGCCATAATTCTTCGAGGCCAGATTACTCCGAACACGGCCGAAAGAGAAAAGAACTACTATCTTATCCACTCACCATTCCCACAAGAGAAACCCTTACAATTCTTAAAGGAATGGGAGACAGAGTCAGATGGCCTGACAAGCCAGCGAACCCCGCAGGAGCATGGAAAGATAAATCCCGATACTACCAATTCCATGAAGACCATGGCTACAACACGGATGACTGTTGGACACTCAAGAGAGAAATCGCCGAGCTAATAAAAGCAGGCCACTTACAGGAATATTTATCTGAAAAGGGGCGAGAAATCGCGACCGAGGCCGATAAAAATCGCCGATCTCCAAAGACGGTCCCAGTCGCGAATGCGGAAGAAGAAAGGGTGATCAACATGATAGCTGGGGGATCCGACATATGTGGACTAACAAGCTCGGCAGCAAAGAGAAAACTGAGAAACTCCCTCAGCGTATATAGTATCAGAGACGGACCCACAACCAATAATTACTCTATCACCTTCACAGAAGAAGAGGCCAATGGGGTCAATGCGCCGCACCACGACGCATTAGTGATCAAAATCTCGATAGCAAACTTAACTGTAAAGAGAGTATTGGTGGATAACGGAAGCTCGGCCAACATACTATTCCTCGAAACATTCAAAAATATGCAACTGGACGAGAGGATGATGTGCAGAAAGGCCGTCTCCCTCATCGGCTTCGATGGTAAAGCCACCTCGACAATCGGGGAGATCGAACTACCAGTGTTCACAGAAGGGATCAATCTACACACAACCTTTCTCGTGATAAGCTCGAGGTCTGCTTACAACGTAATACTCGGAAGACCCTGGATACACGATATGAAGGCAATCCCATCTACATATCACCAACTTATCAAGTTCCCAACCCCGCGAGGGATAAAACAGATAAAGGGTGAACAAAGCTCCTCCAAGGAATGCTACGCCAACTGCTTAAAGCAAAAGGGGGTTGAAGAATAGTAATTAACGGCTCGGCCGAACGAACCCCGAAGCCCGCCCGAAGACGAAGTAGATGAAGTCCCCCTGGACCAGGATGGGGCGAAAACGGTGCAGATTGGGGCCGCAGTAGAAGGCTTGGAACGGGAAAACCTGATAGGCTTCCTCAAAGCCAACCAGGACTGCTTTGCCTGGTCGCATGAAGATATGACTGGGATCGACCCAGCAATCATAACCCACGAGCTGAACGTGAAAGAAGGCGCGAAACCAGTCAAGCAGAAACGCAGAAGGTTTGCCACCGAAAGAAACAAAATTATCAACGAAAAGGTCGAAAAACTCCTCGCAAACGGATCCATCAGAGAAGTCCAATACCCGGACTAGCTTGCTAATGTGGTAGTCGTCAAGAAAAAGAATGGGAAATGGAGGGTCTGCATCGACTTCACAGATCTGAATAAGTCGTGTCCAAAAGATCCATTCCCGCTGCCACATATCGACCTCACCATCGATGCAACTGCGGGCTACGAGATGTTGAGCTTCATGGATGCCTACTCAGGTTACAACCAAATCTTGATGCATCCCAACGATCAAGAAAAAACTGCATTCATCACGGAGAGGGGGATCTACTGTTACAAAGTAATGCCTTTCGGCCTAAAAAACGCAGGGTCTACATACCAGAGGCTCATGAACAAGATGTTCGCTGACAAGTTGGGAAAACCATGGAAGTCTACATCGACGACATGCTGGTTAAATCCGAGGACACGGCTCACCATGTACATCATTTGAGCCAGGCTTTCGAGACACTCAGAAAATATAACATGAAGCTCAACCCCACAAAATGTCAGTTCGGAGTAAGAGCAGGGAAATTCTTGGGCTATCTAGTCACGAAGAGGGGGATCGAGGCCAATCTGGATCAGATAAGACCCATCCTGAACATAGCAGAACCTTGGAGCAAGAAGGACGTACAAAAACTCACGGGAAGGCTAGCCGCGCTAACTCGGTTCATCCCTAAGGCTTCAGAAAAATTCCAGCCTTTCTTCGAGGCTATTAAAAAGTCCAAAGAATTTGAATGGACCGAAAAATGCAGCAAGGCCTTAGCCGATATCAAGGATTTCTTGACCAGCCCCCCGCTCTTGGCAAAACCAGAAGAGGGCGAAAAAATTTATTTATACCTTGCACACTTAGAGATCGCAGTAAGCGCTGTTCTGGCCAAAGAAATCGGGGGAAAACAGCAACCAGTATACTTTGCAAGCAAGACTCTAACATCGGCCGAAACCAGATATCCTACCCTGGAAAAAGCCATTCTAAGTCTTATATTCGCTGCGAGGAAACTTCGGGCGTACTTTCAAGGGCATCCAATCGCGGTCATAACTGCGCTACCCCTTCGGAACGTAATTCACTCCCCCGACAGATCCGGGAGATTAATGAAATGGGCTCTAGAACTTTGCGAGCACGACATATCCTTCGAAGGAAAGAAAGCGATCAAATCTTAAGCGCTGGCAGATTTCATGGCTGACTTTGAAGCTCCACCGGCTGAAACAGCCTCAGTCAATATTAACCAGCTGATAACACCCTCAACTGATGAATGGATACTAGAAGTAGACGGGGCTAGCAGGCAAAGCGGCAGCGGCCTAGGCGTATACCTCAGGCCCCCAAACCTACCTCCAATACTTCAAGCAATCCGATGCGAATTCCAGCCACCAACAACGAGGCCGAATACGAAGCCCTTATCGCAGGGTTAAGAGTGGCAAAAGAAAGTGGAACGCACAATTTAACGATCAAATGCGACTCCTAGCTGGTGGTAAATCAAATAAACGGTACATACCAGGCCCGAAACGAAAAAATGGCCAAGTATTTGAAGATAGCCAAAGGTCTTATGAAACGCTTCCAAAAATCCACAATAAAACAGGTCCCAAGAGAAGAAAACGAAAGGGTAGACGCTATGGCAAACCTCGGAGCTTCAATGCATAAAGACGAGCCGACGGGACCAATTGTATACGCCTTCCTTCCCAAAGTAGCCATCGAATATGAAGAAGCCTTGGCCATAGAACGAAGTGATTGGAGAACCCCAATCATCAGCTACGTCAATCATGGTCAAGTACCTGAAGACAAGGCAGAGGCTAGGAAGCTGCGAGCCCAGGCTGCCAGGTTCTGCATCATCGGAGGGTTACTTTTTAAAAGATCCATAAGCGGTCCCTTCCTAAACTGCATCTCCCTCCCTGAAGCCGAACTAGTGTTGTAAGAACTCCATGAAGGACCAGCCGGAAACCATTCCGGAGGGAGAAGCCTAGCATTCAGGGCACACAGAGCCGGGTACTACTGGCTAACCATGAAGACAGATGCGGCTGAACTTGTAAAAAAGTGCGCCAAATGCCAAAGACACGCCAACTACTCCAACCTTCCCGCCGGAAATCTACACAGCATCACCTCTCCATGGCCATTTGACAAATGGGGGATGGATATCATCGGGCCTTTCCCGATATCCACACAGGGTCGAAAAAGATATATACTGATGGTAACCGATTACTTCACAAAATGGATAGAGGCTGAAGCACTAGAAAGAGTCAGAGAGCAAGAAGTACAGAAATTCATCTGGAAACACATCGTCTGTAGATTCGGCATACCAAGGGAAATTATCACTGATAACGGCCCTCAATTCATAGCGCAGACTCTAAAAGAGTTCTGCAACCAGCTAAACATAAGACTTACATACTCGACCCCAAGGTACCCCCAAGCCAACGGCCAAGCCGAAGCATCCAACAAGGCGGTGGTAGACTCACATAAGAAAAAACTGGAAGGAGCCAAAAGATTGTGGCCCGAAGCCCTTCCCGAAGTCCTCTGGGCATTCAGAACAACCCCCAGAACTTCAATATTGCAAACCCCCTTCTCGATGGTATACGGAACAGAAGCAGTACTCCCAACGGAAATCCTATCACCACAAGAAAGACTAAATGGAAGGGCCAATGAACAAGTCCTAGCTTTCGAGAGAGATACTTCGGATGAAAAAAGAAATAGCGCACAGCGAAGAATAGCCGAATACCAAATGGGGATAGCAAGGCAGTACAGCAAAAAAGTCAAGGCCCGAGCCTTCCAACCTGGAGATTGGGTACTCAGAAGGGTATTCCAAAACACGAGAAATCAAGCCCATGGAAAACTAGCCGAAAGCTGGGAAGGACCATACCAAGTGGGACGAGCATCCGGAAAAGGGTCCTACAAGCTGCTCACGAAAGAATGAAAGGAGATAGAGCATAGCTGGAACATACATCACCTTAAAAGGTACCAATTTTGAAAACAGCATGATAATTGTAATAACGGGCACTCTTCTCCCCGAAAGGGGTTTTTAACAGGGCCCCACCTCAATGCAATAAAATAGCCTTTTTATCTCATCCACTACTCTCAACGACTTATGCTTTGCCAAAGGCAAGCCTCCGGTAAATCTGGAGGGTCTCGGGCGAAGACCAACTGCTCAAAGAGCAAAAACTGCCCAAAGGGTAACCCGAAAATTGCCAAAGGCAAGCCCCCGGTAAATCAGGAGGGATCGGACGAAGACCAACTGCTCAAAGAGCAAAAACTGCCCAAAGGGCAACCCGAAAATTGCCAAAGGCAAGCCCCCGGTAAATCTGGAGGGTCTCGGGCGAAGACCAACTGCTCAAAGAGCAAAAACTGCCCAAAGGGCAACCCGAAAATTGCCAAAGGCAAGCACCCGGTAAATCTGGAGGGTCTCGGGCGAAGACCAACTGCTCAAAGAGCAAAAACTGCCCAAAGGGCAACCCGAAAATTGCCAAAGGCAAGCCCCCGGTAAATCTGGAGGGTCTCGGGCGAAGACCAATTGCTCAGAGCAAAAACTGCCCAAAGGGCAACCCGAAAATTGCCAAAGGCAAGCCCCCGGTAAATCTAGAGGGTCTCGGGCGAAGATCAACTGCTCAAAGAGCAAAAACTGCCCAAAGGGCAACCCAAAAATTTCCAAAGGCAAGCCCCCGGTAAATCTGGAGGGTCTCGGGCGAAGACCAACTGCTCAAAGAGCAAAAACTGCCCAAAGGGCAACCCGAAAATTGCCAAAGGCAAGCCCCCGGTAAATCTGGAGGGTCTCGGGCGAAGACCAACTGCTCAAAGAGCAAAAACTGCCCAAAGGGCAACCCGAAAATTGCCAAAGGCAAGCCCCTGGTAAATCTGGAGGGTCTCGGGCGAAGACCAACTGCTCAAAGAGTAAAAACTGCCCAAAGGGCAACCCGAAAATTGCCAAAGGCAAGCCCCCAGTAAATCTGGAGGGTCTCGGGCGAAGACCAACTGCTCAAAGAGCAAAAACTGCCCAAAGGGCAACCCGAAAATTGCCAAAGGCAAGCACCCGGTAAATCTGGAGGGTCTCGGGCGAAGACCAACTGCTCAAAGAGCAAAAACTGCCCAAAGGGCAACCCGAAAATTGCCAAAGGCAAGCCCCTGGTAAATCTGGAGGGTCTCGGGCGAAGACCAACTGCTCAGAGCAAAAACTGCCCAAAGGGCAACCCGAAAATTGCCAAAGGCAAGCCCCCGGTAAATTTGGAGGGTCTCGGGCGAAGACCAACTGCTCAAAGAGCAAAAACTGCCGAAAGGGCAACCCGAAAATTGCCAAAGGCAAGCCCACGGTAAATCTGGAAGGTCTCGGGCGAAGACCAACTGCTCAAAGAGCGAAAATCGCCAAAAACCCTTAAAGCAGACCGGTCGAAAAAATCAACAAATATCAAATAAAACACGTCTCGGCCAAAATCAACCGAACTACAGCCACGAAACTCTAAAAGAATAAAAAACGGCGAGCGTAGAAATAATATGCTTAAATCGCAATTAAAAAGCTGGGGGATTACACCTCACAAATAAATTCAGCACAAAGTACAAGGAAAAATAGAAATTTCATTAATCAAAAAAGGGGGGGTTACAACGAGTACACAAAAGATCGAAAAAGGTATACAATACTCGCTCAACTCTCCTCACGAAGAGCAGCCAACGTGTCCAGTTCCTTCTGAGCAGACTCAGGAGTCAAAGACCCTTTGATGACCTGCTCCAAAGAAAAGGACCTGATCACGACTTCGGTTTAGGCTGCCTCAATGGTAAGACTCTCAACGCGGCTCTCGAGCTCCTCTATTCGACCGAGTGAGGCTTGTTTCGCCGCCCTCAACTCCTCCAACTCCGCCGCTTGGCGCTTTAGCTCCGCATCCTTCGAAGCAATCGAGGCCTCTAGCCTAGCGTTATGAGCCTCCACCCTCTCAACTCGGCCGACAGCCTCAGCACATTGAGCCACTGTTTTGCCCAAGTCATCCTTAGCCGCCTTTAACTCGGCTGAAACAGACTGATACTTAGCCTCAAGAGCCCACTTGTCCCGCAAAATAGGGCCGAAATGCTTGCGCATACCAACCGCCCCTTAGAGCCCCTGAAGATAAAGAAGGTAAGCGAGGAAACCACCTAAGAGAACAAACAAGAGACGAACTTAGCCTATAAAGGCTCGAGATAGACATCTCGTAGAACTTTGTAAAGGACAAGGACTCTAACCACTCCTCGTCCTGGGAAAGAAAAAGCCATCCGCGGCCGCAATCATCTCGGCCGATATCTCCCTAGTAGAAGAATCCCCTGGGAAGTCAATCACGTGACGACCATCGCCACGAGGCTTTTGACCAACATGCTTGGTCCGCTTCTTGGCCGGCGCCACGCCACCCGCCATCGGCCGCTTCTCCTTCGCAACCGAGGGGCGAGAAGGCTTCCGAGAACCCTCCGGAACTGTCGGACGAGAAGCCTCAGTAGCCCCCGAAGGAACAGGACTCGGAGGAAGGACAGGCTCGGCGGCCGGCTCAGATCGCTCTTTGACCGGCCCTTCATTCCCAGCAGGACCAGACGCATGGGCCTTCTCTTGTTCCGCCTGGATCTGGCGCATGATGGCCCGCATGGCCAAAGCTCTCTGACCCTCAGGCTTGGACATCACGTAGTCGGATAACTCTGAAAAGACAAACATCAGCAAAATTCGATCGAAGGAACTCTAAACACAACACAAGCAACTCACTTGTCCTGGTAAACGCCCAGAGACGGCTGACAGGCAGCTCACCCAGAAGCGTCTTGTAATCTCGAGACTCAGCCGGAATAGCAAGGATGGCCTCACTCCTAGTCCGCGCCCGAGGAGAAGACTTGCAATTCTTTGTCCCGAAGTATGCTGAAAAGGAAAAGAAAAATCAGCCAACTAGAACGATCGCCCGAAATAAAGAGAGAATACAGAAACCTACAAGAATCACGCCAAAAGGGAGGATAACCCAACCCTTTCCCCAGACGGGTAACGCCTTTAACAAAAAAGTATTTATCCTTCCATCGAGTCTCGTTGGAAGAAAAACCTAAAACTAAGAGCTGGGCGTTTGCCCGAGCATTCAAGACATATCGGCCAAACTCCGGGTTCTCACGCTTCACGAAGTATGAGTAAAAGAAATCCTCGGCCGAAAACTCCAAATTGTGTTTCTCCTTCAAACGATCGACGCAAAGAATAAGCCTAATAGCCATAGGAGTAAGCTGGCTCGGATGAATTTGGCACAGAGAGCACAATTCCTCGACCAGACCCATGATTGGGAACCTGAGACCAATCTTGAAATGACGCAAATAAAAAGGTTCCCAACCATCTGCCAGCATATCATCCACTTTCACTTCAGGCTCGGGCAACCTAGCCCGAATCCAACTTAGGAATTTATAAGTGAAAAAGGCTGACTCCAACTCATCCATGGTCATAGTGCTCCTAACATTGAATAAAGGAGGCAAAATGCCCTGGGGACTAGACTCGGCCGGAGAGTTACAAACCGATGAACACTCCTCGCCCACATCCTCCGCGGTCGAAAATTTGGAGGTTAAACCACCAAAAGACGACATGCCCAAAGGATCAGTAGACATCTACAATCGATCGAGAAAAGCAGCAGGTTAGAGACTCTCGACCGAAGTTAGTACAAACAAAAAGACAGAAAGGGAAGGCAAACGAAGTAGATCAAAAAAAAAGGGAAAAAACAAACCAAGCAGACGAACAGACACACAGATTCAAACCCAGCGACTCACCAAGAACCAGAATACAAGTAAAACAAACCAACGACAGAGATTTGAGCAAGGAAGGCTAACCTTGGCCGGAAGTGAGGAGAAAGGACCTCGAAATGTCGCCGGAAAGTCGAAACCGGCAAGGGAGGCAGACGGTCTTCGAAGATAGAGAGAGAAAGAAGATTTGAAAGTGAAGAAATTAAGAGAGAGAAGTAAACCACCAACCTTTATATAGGCAAGCCGTCATGATGGCAAATCTTGAACACGGTAGTCGAGGAGCCGCCATGATGGCAAATCTAGGGCACAACAATCGAAGAGCCGCCAAATCTAATTGAGACAAGACAGCCAGGGCTGACGTGGCCCACCAAGAAAACCACAGAAACCTCAGCCGAAAATAAAAACAAATGGAAGCCCAAACTCGATCGAGATAACGACAAATATTGCCATGCTCGAAAGATTCAAGCCATGGCAATAGGGGATTACTGTGGTGGGAAAATGACCATAAGGTATCATAGTCGAAGGTAAGAGCAAGCAGAGGGAACTGAAGCCTAAAGCCAAGCTCGGCCGAAGACAGAAGGGGTACCCTAAAACCAAGCTCGGCCGAATATTGGGAGGATACCCAAAAGCTACCCTCGACCGAATAAGAGGGCCAAAGGCCCAAGAAACGCGCCAATCTAGCTCGACCGACATGGTCAAAAGGCCCAATGAAGTTCAACTCGGCCGAATATAGTAGAGTCCGAACCGAAACACTCCAGCCCACCAAATGATTACCTAACTAAACACGGATTTCCAACGCCAAACCCGAGAAGGAAGACTAATCATACCAGGCCAAGGATTTCCAAAGCCCGGTAGAAAAACGAAGACCAACCCCTATTGAAACAAGGATTCCTAAAGCCAAATAGATAAAAGGAGATCAAGCCCAAGAAGAGATTGAGCCCAAAAAGGAGACCGAATTCAAGGAAAATAAGAAGTATCAATCCAAATCGAAATAGAACCCAATTACCTCCTATAAATAAGGGATAGAGATGATTGTAAAAGGATCCGATTTTTACTCATTAGAACTAAACTCTGTGAGACCGTATCTATAAGCTGTTTAGCTACTTTATTCCAGCAATCTTAGCCTAATATTTGGCTGTGGTTTATTTGGCACCACAATATTTATTTATCATTTAAATATATTATCATGGTTATTATACACATGTAATATGTAATATATTTATATTATTTTATAAAATATTTTATATAATATATTTTATTATTATATAATAAAAAAATAAAAAAATGATATTTATATTAATATTCATTATTATATGTGAAATTAAATATTAAAAATATGCATCACTATTCAATATAAATTATACTTTACAATTAAATAAATATTTTTATTAATTTATTTAACTATAATCCATTAAAATAATAATATATTTGCATTGTAAATACATATCGATGACAATCTCATATTTCAAATGGATGTTAAATGAAATTTCAAATTGATGATTATTTTTTTTATTAATATTTTCTTATGAACATCATAAACCAATGTATATTATTTGAGAGTGTCTTAGGTGTTACATGTAACACACTATTTTATTGTGTTACAAGTTTCACACGTGTGAAACCATTCATGGTGAGAAAACTGTTTGGTTGTTTTTTGTGTATCTGTTGAGATGCTATATGTATCTGTTTGGTTATTTTTTTTGTCTGCGAGGTTATTATATGTGCCTGTGTTTCATGTATTTGTGTCTGGCAATTCATATATATATATATATATATATATCTGTTGAGATGCTATATGTACCTGTATGGTTATTATTTGTGTCTGCGAAGTTATTATCTGTGCCTGTGATTTATGTATCTGTGTCTGTTCAATTCTTATATATATATATATCTGTTGAGATGTTATATGTACCTGTGTGGTTATTGTTTATGCCTGCGAATTTATTATTTGTGCATGTAATTTATGTATCTGTGCCTGTAATTTATAACAACCCCTTAATATCTTATAGTAGCCTTAATTCCAATATCTTATAGTAGAAAGTGGAACGAGTATTGTCAGATTACTTTCCCGATTCGCTTGTATGGTGGAGATTGAATCCTTCTCAATGCTGTTCATAGAGTAGCCACAAGGTTCGAATTCAAAATCACAAATGTTGGAATCAGGGAGGATTTCTCTCATACCGGAGTCTTCTGTCATTAAAGTAGCAGAGCTTTCGGGTGTTTTGAAGAAGACAGATGCTTGCTTCTGGTGCAAACCAGTCATGCACATCTCGAGAGTGTAGATAGGCTTCGAGTTCGAATTCGCCAGTGACTTAGCAGCAGCAGAGTAGACATGCCATTTCTTGGTATTGTCTGGGCTACCCATCAGATAAGCAGCGCTGTCCATATCGAACTTGGCGAAGTGGCTATCAAGGACAGCGACTTCTTCAGAGATGCGGAAACGTGCGTCGTCGGAAAGAAAAGGACCTATGGACAGCGACTTCTTCAGAGATGCGGAAACGTGCGTCGTCGGAAAGAAAAGGACCGATGTCAGGAAAGAAAGTAAATTCGCACGTGTGTGTTTCTGAAACACAATAATTTATTGTGTTTCAGAAACACCCCAGACTTTGCCATATTATTTTGCCGAGTGGTTGTTTTATATTAGAACTCCAAATTTGCACCATTAAATTTGATTAAAAAAATCAATAATAGAGTAAAATATTCAAGTAATGACATTAAAGAGAATTTTTTTTCTATTTTTTTTTATTATTTAGATTAAATATGCGGTTTGATTATTTTTTTTTCCTTTTGGTGTATCTTATTTTGATTGTATTTACCATTTTATCCTTCTTAATTAATTAATAAAATTAATCATTTATCTAGCATTTTTCTCTTTTTATTCCATTTAATATATACATAATATGAAAATATATTATAAATTATTTTGATTCAATATTAAATTATTTAAATTAAATAACTTTTATTTTTTTAATCATATCACTTTATTATAATAAATGCATAATTGATTTTTTATTAGAATAATTAAAATTTTAAAATAAAATATGGTGACTGCATTATAATAATTATTTTATCTATGTATAAAAATAATTATAATAATTTCAAATAATAATTTTAATAGTTTCAAGAAGTTGTAATAGTTAATGTACAAATAAATTTTATAATTTCAATAATAATTTTGATAATTTTAAGAAGAATAAATGATTTTGAATAAGTTTGACAATTTATATAATATTTGGATAGTTTCAATAGTAAATAAATGATTTTTATAGATTACAATAAATAAATTTTATGATTTGAATAATATTTCTGATAGTCTAAAAGATAATAAATAATTTTCACAATTTCAATAATAAATAAGTTATTCATTAATTTTATAAAAGTTTATAATAGTATGAAAGTGATTTCCTATGACATTTATTAATAAGTAGTAAATTTTTATTTTTTTTAAGAAGACTTTTTCCTATTTTTCTTTTTCACTGAGTACATGATCGATTATAATATATAAAAATATATATATATTTATAATATATTACTATTATACTTTCTTAGACGATATATTATAATTCAATTAAATCTCATCTCACATGAAAAATTTAACTCACTAAATATAATGTTGTTGAATTGATTTTGATATCGGACTTTAGGTATGAATACTTTTAAATTAAAAGAAGCTACTTTCTATCAAATTTTAAATATATAATAATAATAATAATAATATTTTTTTTCTCATTTTTTATCAATTATATTATAAATTCTATCTCTTTACTTTTTTTTTAAATTTTTTTTTAATATATAATATTTGAACAGACTATTATGCTCTATTAAAAGTTTAACTCAATGATTATCTTCTTTATCGTTGTATACGTGAGATGTTTATTCAACTGATTTCACATTGACTTTTAAGGCATTGGTCTCTTTTATACATCGACAAAAGCCACATACCTCTACATGTTTAAATGAGTTTGTAATATTCAAAATTTTTAAATCCAATTTATAGATTTTAAAATTGATACAAACCAAAATCCATATTGTAATAATTATAATAATATATAATAAAAAAGTTTCGGTAATCTATATGTACTATTCATCTATTTATCTATATAATAAGTGTTATTTTTCTCGCTATTTTTTAACCAAATTTGTGATCAATTTTAATATTATGTGTTACTATTTAAAATTATTTTATTTTATTTTTTCAACTAATTGTTATAACACATCGAAAGTTTAACTCACTGATTCCAATGTTATATATCTGTGCGTCTTGCACGGGCATATATACTAGTTATATTTTTAAATTTGCAATAACATTTGAGTTTGAAAATAATTAATTTAATAAAA
The DNA here is from genome assembly GCA_031304145.1 of Cardiospermum halicacabum. NCBI lineage: Eukaryota > Viridiplantae > Streptophyta > Magnoliopsida > Sapindales > Sapindaceae > Cardiospermum > Cardiospermum halicacabum. The sequence continues at coordinate 13,570,781 of CM062394.1, read as the reverse complement.
ATTATTGATTTATTATATTATTTGATATTCAATTAATTTTTTATTTAATAAAATTATATAAATATATATTGAAAATAATTAACTTTAATACTATTTAAATGTAATAAATAAAATAAATTTGTTGAGATATGAATGTGATGTGTAATACCAATAGTAAATTAAATTTACTTTAAAAAATACAAAATTAAAAATAAATAATCTAAGTAAATAAAATTAAAATGTAATTAGCAGGGCAGGACGATACACCACAAAAATCAAATTTGGACTCGCCCAGGCAGAGCGGCTCATGCCTCAGCTCAAGTCTCCCAAAAATTGCCATCCGGGATGGAGAACACAATTTAACAATAACCACTCTAGCTAATCAAAATGACCTGTAAATGAAAATGTGAGGTGAAAACTGCTTTGAGAATTGAGGGCATTTTGTGAATTACACTCGATAGCATTAATTGACGCAACCAAACTAGACCCCCATCTTCCAGAATCACCGACCTCAACTGAAGCAACTGCTGGTTTAAAGTGAATGGAGATATATTACCAGAAAAACAATTTCGGGAATGAGAAGGTACTGCAATTTGATCAGAAAACTAAACAAACAATCAAGGAGCACAGGTAGATTGATATGTAGCGAGTCAGGCACGACGACGACGACGAGATTCGCTGCTCTCTGGGGAAACGGAGACCATGGGCGTTTGGGTCTAAGGAGTCTGCAGTCTCAATGGAGGCCCGTCGTTTGCTCTGCTTTTCACAATCACAACCTTAAAGCAATTGCTTGCGGTGGAGCTCACACTCTCTTCTTAACTGGTAATTGATTTTCTTTCCCAGTTTTAGAAATTAAATTTTACATGATGCTCAATTAATTAATTGGTTTGCAGAAACTGGCCGGGTTTATGCGACTGGACTTAATGATTTTGGACAATTGGGAGTATTAGATAGAACATCTTATGCTTTGGTATTCTCTGTCATTTTGCTTTCTCTAATTTTTACTAAATTGAATAGTTAGGTTAGAATTAAGGTAATAATGATATGATGGAGACTAGATTTTAGATGCTAGAATTGGTGGTTCTGCACCGGGACAAACGAAGTCTCAGGTTTTGGTTGGAATTTTTTTTTTTTTTTTTTTTTCATGACTCCTACTCCACAAGATTTTCTACAACTTATGTTAGATGTCCTCTCCCATTCCCCAGCTTTCATTCAGGTTTTAACGCAAAATCTAGCACATTATATGATTTTTAATGTTAATACAAGTGCCAGGGTCTAGATTTAGGTGGAACGTGGAATATTAAAGGATCTGATTTGAGGAAAACGAATTTGGTTTATGTAACAGGATTATTGATGGTACTGTATCACTTGGATCATAGCCTACTTTTCAGTGGAGGGCTGTACCTGTAGGGAAAAAATTCTCTCCCACAATTATATCAGAAACCTCAAGCGGTTACAGCTCAATTTTCCCATGTCTCTTTATCTGTTTTCATGTATTGTTTGAGTCTCTTGGTAGTATAGATAATGGAGAAAAGGACATAAATTTCCTATCAATGTATTATGGATATGCTACATTTTCAGTATACAGCTTAATATTTTATCCATGTTGGGAACATAGAATTTCTTATGAAAGTTCATTATCATAATATCAGTTCCTAAGTGAACTTTCAGGCTGATTCTCTGCAATGCCTCTCTGTGGAGAAGGAACTTTTTGTAGATCTTTTCTTTATCTATTGGCTTTGCTGCAGGAGCCACTTGAAGTTTCTGGGATTGAGAATGAAGTTTTGCAAATCTCAGCTGGTTATCATCACTCTTCTGCCATTACAGGTTAGGATCCTCTAAAGCTGTAATTGTTTATTGACAGCATTTCTAGAAAAAATTAGGCTGAGTTTAGCTCCAATTGTCTTTCTCTTTTCAAGCAAATAAAGAAATGTGGGGTATCATCACTTTTTATTTTATTTCAATTTATTTTAGGGGAAAAAGAAATTTTGTACCTAAGAACTGATTTATAGTTTAAACAAAGAGATCCTAACTTGAGTTTTATTTTATTAAATAAAATAGTTAATTATATAGAAAGAAAAACTATTGATGTGTGCAATTTACTTTTCACAATTAGTTCATCAGTCAGGAAAATTATAGATAGGTAATGTTAAATGTTAATTTTCCACTAAAAGATACTGTTGGATTAAGAATAAATCGTGATTTATGCATTGTTATATGTTGAAATTGTAGTCAAAATTTTAAATTAATAATATGGCATTATTCAAATAATATCAATACGAATAGTAGGATAATAGATGTCATAGTTTGTTGCAAGTCTTTGGGTCTCAATCTCGACAATTGCCCTTATAAATTGCCTAAAAAGCTACCAAGTACACTTCGTGACTTGCAGGCTTGAGATTTTTGGGTAGCAATTTAGCATTTAGAATGCATCTACCCTATATATGGATAGATGAACATGATTACAAGAGTATATAAATGTGTGCACAACATGTGTGTGTATGACTTCAACACATGATAGTTTTTCATTCTACTATTTGTATGAATATGTCTATTAATTGGTAAATTGATAGTGTTTTCTAATGCATTCTAAAACAATTTTCAATTTCTTGTAGTGGATGGGGAGCTCTATATGTGGGGAAATAACTCAAATGGACAGCTTGGCCTTGGGAAAAGTCTATGCTCAGCCTTTTTCTTATATAATTGCATAACATTTTCCCTGAATTTTGCTTTTAGCTTTGTATATGTATTGGTAGAAGCTGATTGGTTGGAGATTCTATCATCTTTTCTATTGTCTATGCAACTATTTTTTACTTGTTTTTCTTTGTGAGATCAGTAGACTATTACACTTCGTTGGTTATAAGCCTATTTTCTCTGAATGTTATGTTGTGATCATATGCAGAGGCATCAAATGTGATATCTGTACCGACTAAAGTGGAATATTTGAGTGGAATCATCATAAAAATGGCAGCTTTGGGCTCTGAGCACTCTGTTGCTGTAACTGGTCCGAACTGAACATATATATATATATATATATATATATATATATATATATATATATATATATATATACTGGTGTATTTTTGGTTCCTTTTTCTTCAACAAATAATTTTTAGGTGCTAATTCAAATTTGTCTCCATTGTTATATTTATCACCAGATGGAGGTAGGGTACTAAGTTGGGGTGATGGAGGATCTGGAAGACTTGGCCATGGTCATGAGACTGGCATTTTAGGATTTTTAAAAAGCTCCAGGTGAAGTAACCGACTTTAGAAACTTCATTCATCATGCTAGATATCATGGACACAAAATGAATAACTTTTTCTCCTCTAGCTATTGTCTAGTATAAATGATAGCTTCTTCAAGTCTTGCTAGAAAGTTTGATCTGTGGTTGTTTCCAATAGAGTTTGGTATACGCTTTAGGGATTAATGACATGTGTTGAGATGTTTGTTAGTCGGTTATAGAGGGGATTAGTTGAGGTGTCTGTTAGTCTGTAAAACAGTGGAAGGAGAGAAGGTGAATGGTATGTAATGCAAAACATAACAGAATGGTAAACAGTTTTCTTGAAAAAGAGAATATGAATAAAGAAATACTTAGTAAGAAGTGTATGTAGTGTTAATCTATGGTTGAAAAACAACGTTGGGTTCATATCAGAGTTTGATGTATGTAGATATTGTTAATGCTCAAATAGCTATGTAACACCTTAGTTTTCATAGATAATGCTGAGGGACTAGTTTTCTAATATGTAGTAACTATAATTTGCACTTATATGTCAGAATACAGCAACATAAGTTTCTCAGCTATGTGTGTGTAACAAAATCTTGACCTGATAAATAGCGAAATCAGATTATATCAAACTGGGTTTAATTCAATCGGTACAACTTCTGAATTTTGATGGTCTCATTGAAGTATTAAGTGTGTGTAGTTGATTTAGCAAAAACCTGTCCTCAGTAGTTATCTTATCTATACTGTGGTTAATTGTTGTATCCTTTTGCAGTTTTTAAATTTTTTTTATGGCAACATGCATCCCAGCTAGTTGTAATGTTTTCTTGTATGTGACTTGGGCATGTAAATCTTAACATGATATTGCTGTCAAATAAGAATTGGATGTATAATTGCAACATCTGTCGTTTCCTAAAAGCTTCAGCATTAGTGACTTCTAGTGTCCAGGATGATTCCTGTGTCTATCTTTACAGTTCTTTCAGTTCAATGAACTACAAATCTTCACTGAAAGAAGGATTTCTTACTGAACAGTGTAAGGAAGCTGTCAATTGGTGTCCAACCTGTAAATTTTAATTTTCTGATAGTGTGTAACTAAGCTTCCTTGCAATAATTTGTACTTCATCCCTTTCTTTTTCACGTTACCTTTTGTGATTGAAATTCTACTTTATATGTTTGTTTAAATTAATCAATTTGTTCAGTGAATACACTCCTCGACTTATCAAGAAACTTGAAGGGACTAAGGTACTTCAGCTGTTAAATTTTGGAATGTTCATTTTCCTTGTTCAGCAATGAGATCAATTAGTCACCCTTGTTAACATAATGATCTTTTGCTTCTTGCTGGTGAAATGCTAGGTTAAAGCTGCAGCTGCCGGGTTGCTGCATTCAGCCTGTATTGATGGTATCTTGATGGCTTTTTCATTGGTTAACTGCTTCTATGATTATATTGTTTAGCTAATCTTTATTTGTTATAGCTGTTAGAATTGTCTACCTAATTTGGAAATCCTTTTCATATATAATTTTTCTGTCTATATCTTTCAGACAATGGTTACGCCTTTATATTTGGTGAGAGAGCTGTCGAAAAGATGGTAAGTTCTAGGATTAGTGCTTTGATTGTGTTTAGCAGTCAAAGTTCAGCTATATGTACTATTTTTCTAAATAAAATAAATATAACCAAATCCCTTCTCATCTCATTTTGTGAACTAAATTATACCTAGTAAATATTTTCTGGAAATAATTATAGGTCTTGCAAGCCAGAAATAATGCAACAATGCCATCCATAGTTAGCAAAGTGCCATTTTCAGAAGATGTTGCATGTGGTGGCTATCACACATGTGTTGTGACAAGTAAGCTATTATTTCATTTGTCATTATTGTTTTATTTTGGAGTTGGTTGATTATTGCTCAGATTGTAGTCTAGAGAAGCTCAGAAGGAAAAGAACATGGATTTATTTATTTTGAATAAATAAAATAAACTTTATAATGCATCTTTCATAATATCAGTAAGGATCTTTGGTAAAATGGTCAACTCCAGAAGTAACTGTAAATCTTTTCATAGTTTGATAACTAAAGAGGTTAACATGGCAGGCAACAAGAAGTTGAAGGGAAGATTATTATCTATTGCAAAACATTATTCTAGTTGTCAGGTCTTTAAGCTGATGCCTTAAGTTAGGCTCAAGGAGGTGACTTAAAGGAGATGCCCTTTTAGAATAGAGAATCTGAAATTCCATTTTCCTTTGCTGCTTGTAGAAAGTTTATGGCTCTTGGCTAATATCTAAAACTGACAGGAAATTTGTTGGTGGGTATATTTGATGGTTATATTTTCCAGAGAAGAAGAGAGCTGACATCAACCATAAAGTATATGACTAACTGTCAAAAGAATTAGGTCTCACAGTATTGCAACTATAGCCACGAAAAATAATAATAATAATAATAATAATAATAATAATAATAATAATAATAATAATAATAAAATAAAGAAATAAAATAAAATTCTGTGTACCAGATAATATTAGAAAAGAAATTAATTTGGATTTTTGTAAGTACAAAAATATGATAGTGAAAAGGAACTTACAGTGTCAGGAAGAGGTTCAGAGGCAGAGGGAGGTAACAAAACAGTTAGCTGCCGTGGTACTCTGGAAATTCAGAATTGAAAGTTTTTTGGGTTGGCTGTCTGGAGAGTAAAAGCTGAATGAAGGCTTTGTAGGAAAAAGAAAAAAAAAAAAGTTATTTGGTAGAAGTTTCTGGAATCAAAAGTTACACTGAGTATATTATCTTCCTTCTAATTATCCCACTGTCAATAATAACCCAGCTTAGATGCATATTGAGGTTGAAGTTCATTAGACAGAGCTATCTGATCATTTACCATCTTTTCTTCAGTTCTTTCCTAAATATTGATTTTGGGCTGTGACTTGATCTTCAGTCTTCAAGAAACTGATTTCTAGTTTTTATGTCATCACTCTGTTTGGAGAATTCGAATAGTCTTCTTTTTTCCATATTAAAAAATTAAAATTTTTTATTAAAAAAAATAAATCTGACAATTTATGTGTATATGTATCTATGATTCTTATCTAAGTTATTCTTTTTATCTACATATTACTTTAGGTGGTGGGGAACTTTACAGTTGGGGCTCCAATGAGAATGGTTGTCTTGGAGTTGGGTAAGATATAGTATACGTTTGGGGTTGTTTTTGATTGTGAAATAATCATGTATGCGGGGGCGAAATTTCAAGTATATCCCTCCCACATCCTAAATTTACATCTAGAAGAGTAATCTATATAAGTGCAAATTTAAGATGTAGGAGAAATATATTTAGGATTTCGCTGCATAATGAGTGATTATTTCATAATCATAGGCAACCCCAAACGCACGAGTAGTTTTAATTTTGTGGAACCTCAACTTTGGTATTAACTTTGTTTATGCATATTTGGAGTTTCTTTAATACAAGCTCTCTTTCTGTTCATTTATTTCTGCTGTCAGTTCTACTGTTGTCTTTGATTCTCCTGAAAAGGTTGAAGGATTCTCAGAAGCTCCTGTTCACAAGGTTTGTGATTCCTTATTTCGAAAAGATTTATTTTAGTTTAGATAGTGTTGAAGAAAAGAATTCACCCAATTAATTTTGCACCAAGGCCTGTATATGTTGGTTGTTTTCAATCATGACATCCTAATATTTAATGTAAATGATGAAGATACTTCAGTGATTCCTTGTTTTTGTTTTGAGTTAGTGAAAAAAATATGCAACAGATAAATAAGAGATGTATGAACACATCAGATTTGGAGAAAGAAGTCCGGTTTATTTATTTATTTTTAATAATTAAATAGAAAATTGTGGCGCCTTTAGATCTTCTAACGAAAATACTTGCAGAACATGTTTTGCACTAACAACTTAATGCTCAAATCCTTCTCCATCCACTCATTTAGTCAGTTGTCTACTTTTCTAGAATGATATTCCTGCTCAAAATTGAACACTACTATTTATGTTCTTTAATAAATTTATTTTTGCACAGGTATCATGTGGCTGGAAGCATACAGCAGCCATATCTGGTAAGAATTTTGTACCAAGATTGTCTTTATATGGTTTCTGGCATAATCATTCATGTTCATGGCAGAGTAGAGAACTTATTCATTTGCAGAGTATATTTTCACAAAATGCACTATGTCCTGAACTCATGCTTGTGCTATCGAGGTTTTAGATTATGCATGACTAAGTACTTAATTTTTATCTATATTACAGCTGGGCTTATGCAATGCATACATTTTTTTTTCCCCTTTTATAAATCAGATGGGAACGTGTTCACCTGGGGCTGGGGTGGCTCTAATGGAACATTCTCTGATGATGGACATTCTTCTGGTGGACAATTGGTTAGTTTCTAAATTTTTACTTCCCTTCTACAATGTTGATTTGTAATCGTTTTTAGCAATTTTGATGAGAGGTACATGAAAATATTGTAGGCCTAGAAAATGATTGCTAGGTATTCATTATGATACCCAAAAACAACCTTCTAGTTTTGACTTCTCAATGTCTCAAGTTTGTCTTATTAGGTTTAGCCTTCTTTACTGACAATAAGGAAATATATGTTGTTGGTGGAAAGATGTATTTACATTTATATTTGAGATTAGGGAAATTTTTTTTATAGGCCATCAAAAGTTCACTATATAATTATAGGCCACTTTTGAAAAGTTTGCAAAACTAAAGTTTGATTTTCAGGCCATTCACAGCTGTGATCGAAATTCACAGACTGTGAGCATAAATGACAGTATCTGTGAATTGTAAAGTTTTAGGGGTATTTTGGGAAACTTGACCTATGGCGTGAAAACTAAACTTTTAAAATTTTTCAAAATAGATCTATAATTGTATTTTGAACTTTAAAAAGCCCATTTGAAAGAATTTTTACTTGAGATTATTGTTAATAGTGTTTGAATATAAGGGTTGTTTTATTAGTGCTTATCTAAAAGTTTTTAGGAGTTAAAACTAGCAGTTTGGATCAAAATAAACCCCTCATTACCAGCTATTCTATATCGTAACAAACTCAGCTAAGTTGCCTATTAATAGTTCCCGGAAAAAATAATTTGAGATAGATGATAGAATGTAAGAAGAAACTGATATCAAAGGATCTATTTGGAACTTTGAGCAAAGGAAATGAAGCGAATAATCGTTAGAAAAATAAATCTTTGATTCTGATAAAAATTTGGAGTTAAAAAATGTCCATCGGGGGATGGACCTTAAAAACTCCCCAAATTTGAAATCTAGACGGTGGGTGTTCTCGTCAGGTTGGAGTATAAAAATGTCTAGATTCGACTGTACTATTTTTCCGTTCATCTAAATTTTAACCCGCTGAATTTTTTTAGCAAGGTGGACCTTAAAATTTTGGTAGAGTTCGAAGAAACAATTCCGATTCTGGTCGAAAAAAAATAAAAATAGAATCTCGGTGGGATTTGAAAACTGTGGAAAGATTCTCCTTTCTCTAGCCACTTGTATAAATCACCACTATTAGATTCATCTCTAGCTCGACCAGAATCTTAAGATTCACTTGAATAATTTCTAAAACTTACGTGGGAAAACTGGTATTTTTCAAAAATCATGTCGAAAAATTGATGATATTTCAAACTTTCATAAAGATTTTAGGATTACAATAAATAGAGATATTACTCTTGGGCATATGAAATTATTTACACCCTTTTTCAAAATCATGAAAAACTAGTAGTAAGGCCTATTGCTACTAACCTAAATTATGTCAGTTGAAGCTGATTTAAGAGTAAAGAAGTAATTTTTAATGCATAATCATCACACACTGTGACGTTTAACTGAGTAAATTACATTTAGGGTCTTGTCAATTTAGAAATATTTACACTAATAGTAAAAATTAAGTTTTATGATACTTAAACTCTTTTAATCACATTTTCACTCAATTAGGATGTTGCAAATCATTGGTTAGTTGAAAATTATGATTTATTGTTATCTTTTATTTCTTTTATCTTTTATCCAACCCCCAAGTTGGCTCCTTGTAGTAATTTCTACTTGATACAAGTTTTTAATAGGCATCAAGACCTCGGGAGCCCTTAAACTTGACTATATTTATATTTTTCAAGCTAGTCTTCTAATTTTAAAAAATGTGAATTTAACCCTTCGACTTTCTAATGTTAGGTCAATTAATCTCTTTTTGTTGATGTTGAGGTTGAGTTGGCGGCAAAAAAGTTAATTTGAAATGTCAATTAAACCCTCCGCATCAAGGGAAAAAAAAAGTTTAATTAACCGAAAATTTACAAATTGAGGAGTTAAATTGATCATTCATAGAGTTGGAAGACTAACTTGAAAATATAATTAAGTTCATGGATTACAATACTCTTATATCTCTTTTATACTGATACTCCAGAATTATTTCTCACACATAAAATAAAATAATGAAAAGTAACATATCCTTCTGCCTATGCAAATTATTAGGCAAATTAGAATGTATACTTTCTTACTTTTATGGATTTTTTTTTTTTTAAATATATTCTTATTTATATATGTTTTCTTACATGTTTGATATCCAAGCTAACAGAATAGAAAAATAATACAAAACATGGGGAGTGTATGATCTGCTGTTAGTAACAATCATTTTTCACCTTTTATTTTTACATACCAATTAGTTGTTTTGATTTTGAATACCATTACGCTGTTCTGGTTGTCTCAACAGGGTCATGGAAATGATTTTGACTACACAGAACCTACCATGGTCAACTTTGGAAGGAATGTGAGAGTATTGGATGTATCATGTGGATTCAATCACACAGGTGCTATTCTTGAATTTCTCTAGTATTGGCTGCTGCTTTCTATCGAGCATTATCATCCTAACCCCTCAATTTAATATACAAATTTCCCATTTATTCATTTGATTGAATTTGGGAGAAGGTTGTACCAAATAAACTGTTATTCTACGTGTGTGTGTAACATAAATCTTTCTATAATGATTCACATGATAGCTATGTAATTTGCTATTTCATACGATAATATATATATTGTTATAAAAAGAAAAAAGTGGAAGAGGAGAAGAAGAATAGTTAAATGAGTTAATTAAAACAGAGTAATGTAATCACCTTAAAATCTTCTGATATGGTCCTCTGATCTTCAATATTAGATGGATAATGCTTATATGAATGTATAAAGGACAAAGAAGCAAAGTAGTGATGTTGGAAGAAGAAAATATAGAAAGAAATCAGTATCTTCTATTCTTTACTGTAGGCCTTTTTATAGGCCTTTTTATAGGCACATACATTTACAGATATCATTCTGTAATTAAACAATAAATGCATGCAATACATGTGTGCTGTATTGTCGTGTTTGCTTGGGTGGTGGAAAACGCTTGTCACTCAGTGTGTAGTACATTTGCATGTTTGACATGTATTATTAGAAGTGGAAATCCACCTTCCAGATCATTATTCACAACACCCCCCTTTGGATTTCCATCAAATAAGATATTTGACCGCTTCGTTAAAACCTTGTCAGAAAAACCCAGTGGGATAAAAATTGGACGAAGGAAAAAGAGTACAGCTGATAGAATCCAATTTTACAAAATTCTCCCCCTGTTTACAACACACATTAACCTAATTTTCTAATCTGGAGAGCTTTCGCATTCCTATTCCATAAATTAACTTCTCGAAAGTTGAGGTCGGTAAAGTCTTCGTTAATAAATTCGCGAGATTGCTTGAAGACCGGATTTGCTTTATATCGATTTGTCGAGAATCTTGAAGCTCGTGTGTGTAGAAGAACTAGGGTGAGATGTGCTTCGTTCTATCCCCTTTGATATATCCACCTCGCACTTGGGCGATACTGGCGGCATTATCCTTAAAAATTATTGTGGGCTCATTCATATTTTGGGGAATCTCACATGAACTCTGGATGTGACTTATGACAGATCTCAACCACACACATTTACGATTTATTTCATGTAATGCCAATATTTCAGCGTGATTCGAAGATGTGGCAACCAGAGTTTGTTTTACGGATCTCCACGAGATAGCCGTACCATTATACGTAAAAATATACCCAGTTTGAGAACGGGCTTTATGCGGATCCGAGAGATAACCAGCGTTAGCATAACCAATCAAACCAGAATGTTTATCTGAATTTGAGTAAAACAGTCCCAAATCTACAATTTCACGAAGGTATTTGAGAATATGTTTGATTCCGTTCCAATGACGACGGGTCGGAACGGAACTATATCTAGCCAATAAGTTAACAGCAAAAGCTATATCTGGTCTCGTACATTGGGCTAGATATAGAAGGGCACCAATAGCACTCAAATATGGTGTTCCAGAGTCCAGGATATTTTCATCATCCTTGGGTCGAAATGGATCCTTTTTGGGATCAAGGGAACGAACTACCATTGGGGTACTTAACGGATGACATTTTTCTAAACTAAAACGTTTCAGAATTTTCTCAGTATAAGCTTTTTGATGGATCAAAATCCCATCAGATTTATGCTCTATTTCCAATCCAAGACAATATTTCGTTTTCCCCAGGTCTTTCATTTCAAATTCCCTTTCCAAATATTTAGCAGTTTTCTGAATTTCATCTTGTGTTCCGATTAAATTCATATCATCAACATAAACTGCTACAATAACAAAACTGGATCCCGATTTTCGAATGAACACACATGGGCATATAACATCATTAATATACTATTCTTTAATCAGATACTCACTCAAGCGATTATACCATATTCGTCCGGATTGTTTTAATCCATATACTGATCTCTGTAACTTTACAGAATATAAACTACGATCTTTATTTATTTCAGGAAGTTTTAACCCTTCTGGAAGTTTCATGAAAATATCAGTATCCAAGGAACCATACAGATAAGCAGTAACCACATCCATTAAACGCATTTCGAGATTTCGTTCTTTGGCCAAACCAATTAAAAATCGGAAAGTTATCATATCCATTACAGGTGAATACGTATCGTCGAAATCGATTCCAGGCCTTTGAGAGAAACCCTGAGCAACCAAACGGGCTTTATATCTAACAATCTCATTTCTTTCATTTCGTTTCCTAACAAATACTCATTTGTAACCAACTGGCTGGACACCCTCAGGTGTTTTAACTATGGGCCCAAAAACACTTCGTTTATTCAATGACTCCAATTCAGCATGGATTGCATCTTTCCATTTTGGCCAATCATTTCATTTTTTACATTCCTTAATGGATTGGGGTTCATATTCATCATTCATTATTTCAGTTGTTACTGCATATGAAAACATATCGTCTAACATAACATATTTACGGTTCCAGATTTCTTTCTTGTAATTTATTGATACTTCCTCATTTCTGGATTCAGATGTTCTTTCATGATTAGGATTTTCAATTTCCACAATTTGCAGATTTTGAGATGTGGTATCTTTTGGGAGCATTTCTTTAATAACATTCTCATTTGTACCTTTTCGTTTTCGTGGTACATTATCTTTGGACCCAACGGGTCTACCACGTTTTCTTTGGATTTCAGATGATTCATTTGCTATCATTTGTCTAGATTTATCAATTGGAACTACCAGTCGAGCGGGTGTATTTCGAGCATGGATATGAGATTTAGTTACTCTAGTTGTATTAGTAAAATTATCTGGTAATTGGTTAGCAACCATTTGTAAATGAATAATCCTTCGTACTTCACCTTCACATTGACCAGTACGTGGATCCAGATAATACAACTTCTTATTTTTCATATGAGTTCATTATTTGTTCTGATAGTAGTCTCATTTTTACCAAGTCGTGGGAATTCTTGTTCATTAAAATGACAATCCGCAAAACGTGCAGTAAACAAATTCCCAGTCATGGGTTCCAAATATCTAACTATCGATGGTGAGTCATAACCCACATAAATTCCCTGACGACGTTGGGGTCCATTTTGGTTCTTTGAGGAGGTGATATGAGAACATATACAGCACAATAAAAAACTTTCAAATGTGATATATCTGGTTTATGTCCAGTTACTAACTGTAACGGAGAATATTCATGATTTCCAGTGGGTCTAAGGCGTATAAGCGTAGCTGCATGTAATATTGCATGTCCCCAAGCAGAAATTGGTAATTGGGTTCGTAACAACAAAGTGCGAGCAATTATTTGAAGCCTTTTGATCAATGCTTCTGCCAATCCATTTTGGGTATGAACGTGCGGAACTGGATGCTCAACATTAATTCCAATTGACATGCAATAGTCATCAAATGCCCTTGATGTAAATTCCCCAGCATTATCCAAGCGAATGGATTTAATTTGATAATCTGGGAACTGTGCTCTCAATTTAATTATCTGGGCAAGCATCTTAGCAAATGCTGAATTACGGGTTGATAACGAACAAACATGCGACCATCTTGCAGATGCGTCGATCAACACCATAAAATATCGAAACGGCCCACTTTGTGGATTAATTGGTCCACATATATCCCCTTGGATCCTTTGCAAAAATGATGGACATTCAAAATTTACTTTAACATGAGATGGTTTAATTACCAACTTTCCTTGAGTACAGGATGTACAAAAATAATCACTCGATAACAGGATTTTCTGATCCTTTAATGGGTGTCCATTTGAGTTTTCAATAATTCTACGCATCATTGTAGATCCAGGATGACCAAGTCTATCATGCCATAATTGAAAACTTTTAGGATCCAATATCTTTTGGCTCACGTTTACATACGCTTCAATTGAGGATATTTTTGTATAATATAAACCAGATGATAATGTGTGGAGTTTTTCCAGAATGACTTTTTGTCCAAAAACAATGGATGTTATATATAGATACTCCACATTTTGTTCATTTACAGTTTCCATATGATATCCATTATTTCTTATATCTTTGAAACTCAACAAATTCATTTTGGAATTACTTGAATATAAAGCATTCTGGATACAGATTTTTGTTCCATTCTCCAATAGGATTATGACTTTACCATATCCTTCAATTAAATTAGCGGGATCAGATGTAGTATTCACTTGAGCCTTATAATTGGATATATTTAGGAAATATTTCTTATCTCGGAGGATAGAATGAGTGGTTGTGCTTCAATTAAACAAACACCTTGAACTTTCATATTCTATTCACATAAACAAAATATTTACATTAATATTCACATTACAAAACATATCCATAAATATTTCTGACTTTAATTACAAAGATATATACAACAAAATTACAAAAATCCAGTAGAAATATTTTCATCACTCCTATTCACATTTACAGATAGACAATTCAGGTTGCCTTCTGATTTTTATTCTGATCTTGATCTTCAGTGTAGTTTATGAAATTTTCGATATCCAGATCATCGAAGAAATAGGTATGAAAGCTTGAAACATTCTTCTGGGAGGTTCCCTCTCCACTTTCCATATTGGCAACATTTGCCTCTATAGGATTCTTCCCTTTCAAGGAAGCTTGATACAATCTACCAGGTGTTGGGAGGTTCGACATTGACGGTGGAAATGATCATTGCTTCCACATTTGTAACAAACATTTTGGGAATTATTATTATTTCTATTCCCAGAATTTTCATTCCTGTTCTGGGTTTCATCTCTGGTCCAAACCAGGTTTCCACGATTATACGGATGAAACCTATTTCCACTTCTTCCATTATTTCGGCCTTGTCCACGGCCTCTATTACTATTATTGCAGCCACGACCACGGCCACGTCCAAAACTACGGCTAAAACCACGACCTCGGCCACGATTTGGGTTCCCACGATCACGAAATGTATTATTGTTTACTTCCGGTGGTGCCACAATACCAGAGGGTCGTAATTCATGATTTCTCATCAACAGTTGATCATATTGTTCCAGTAATGTCAACTTAGAAATTAGATCACCAAAACTTTTGTAATCATGTTGTCGGAAACCCGACGATATCAACACCTTATCGGCATGGAAAGTGGTAAGAGTTTTCTCAATTTTCTCTTTATCTGTAACTTTTTCTCCACAAGATTCTTTGATTGCTGTTATTCGGTGGAGTTCAGAATTATACTCACTAACAGATTTAAAATCTTGAAATCTCAACTGATTCCATTCATATTGGCCTTTTGGAAGGTCAACCTCCCTTCTGTGTTCATATCTGTTTTTCAATGCATTCCACAACTCAAGTGGATCTTCCATATTTAAATATTCAGATTTCAAACTTTCATTTATATGGTGTCTTATAATCTCCATAGCTTGAGATTTTTGTTTCATGGAAGTTTGATTTTGTTCCTCAACAGTATCCAACAGATCTCTGGCTCGTAAGTGGATTTTCAAATCCATCACCCATGCTAAGTAATTGCTTCCAGATAGTTCCAGTGCATGGAAATCCAGTTTTTTCAGATCTGACATTTTTCTGGTTTCATATCACAACAATTTTTCCCAATCAGCAATAACCTAGAAACAACGATACCAAACATTTTCTGATCCAGAAGATCTGTCAAAGCGGCAACTGGAGAGTATACTCGTGCTGATAACGTATTATAAAAAGAAAAAAAATGGAAAAGGAGAAGAAGAAGAATAATTAAATGAGTTAATTGAAACAGAGTAATGTAATCACCTTAAAATCTTCTGATATGATCCTCTGATCTTCAATATTAGATGGATAATGCTTATATGAATATATCAAGGAAGAAGCAAAGTAGTGATGTTAGAAGAAGAAAATATAGAAAGAAATCAGTATCTTTTATTCTTTACGGGAGGCTTTCTCATAGGCACATACATTTACAGATGTCATTCTGTAATTAAATAATGAATGCATGCAATACATGTGTACTGTATTGTTGTGTTTGCTTGGGTGGTGGAAAATGCTTGTCACTCCGTGTGTAGTACATTTGCATGTTTGACATGTATTATTAGAAGTGGAAATCCACCTTCCACATCATTATTTACAACATATTATTTATATATATATTTATATAATTTTCTTTTCTTTTCCTCCATTTTTTTTCTGGAGAGGACATAAAATCAAAATCGAATTTAACCTGTCCGGCCGAATTAATAAGTTCAGGTTGATTTTTTCGCACTAGTGGGTTGGGTGAATTTTTCAAAGTGGAAAATTAGGTTGTGATTTTTATAAAAGAACATCTACTATGTTTATAATGTTTTTGGTGTTCAATTTTTTATTTCAAGCAACAAGGTTCATGGCAATCAAATTCATGCCTAATTTAACTAATTTAATTGTATGATTCTCTTGTTTTTCTAATTGTGTCTATTTATAATATTTGATTTTGCTCCGATTATGCTTGTGTATAGTTGATAATGATATTTGTTCGTGATTAATTTATTGTTGGAATCAGTCTCATATTCCGATCGTTAATATACTTTTTGGTTTTGAAAGGATTATATTAGGCTATCTCCGAGCCTCTATAATAAAGTTTTAAATGGAATCTTTTCAAGTTTTCAAAACTTCAAAATTTGTTCATCTCCAACCATTAGAACTCAATTATGGAATAAAAATATATATTATAGTAATCAAATTAAATAATCACTATAATTGAATATATTATATTAATATAAGTAATGTCAATATGGAATTCAAAAGAAATGATATTTTAAATTCTCTATAATAATATATCTTTTATTACCAAAAAAAATAAAATAAAATAAAATAATTCAATCATTAATTAAAATTAAAGTTAAAATATAGTATAATGTTTATATTATGATTGGAAAGAGTGTATTTGGAGTTGCATAAAGTGAATGCCTTATTTGGAGTTTCATAATCTTAAAATATATTAAAACTTCAAATGTTTTATTGGAAGTTGAAAAATGGAGGCTTGGTTGGAGATGATTTAGACTCTAAGATGATATATGGAAGTTTAGTTGGAGATAACTTTAGGATCCATATTTGTACGCTAAATTCTATTGTGGATGCTATCATCAGCAAAAATTTAATTCATCCATTTCCGAATTAGACTTACCATCATCTGCACAAGACGTAAACCAGTTATAAATGCAAACTCTCAAGGTGCACCACGAACATGAAACCACATCTCTTCAACCATCTAGTTCTCTAAAGTTTTCTCCAAAACTAAAAATTAAAGGACTAAGGTGATCCGAAAATCTTGTTTTAAAAAAAGTTTGGTACGTTATGAATAAAAAGGAAAGGAAAAAAAAAGAGTAAATATACAATTTAATAAGGTAATTTTATTTTCAGTAATTGTATTATTTATATATTTTTCTGTAATTCAATTGATTAGTAATGTATTAGATTTTGAAATCAAAATATAAATATCTTCACTATAGTACTGATTTATTATTCAAATTCAACATATTAAATATAGGTATAAAGGTTTCAAATTCAATATATTAAATATAGGTATAGAGGTTTCAGGAGTATCTGAACTTACTAAAATTATCAAGTTAACCTCTAATATCATGAAGAGTCAATTTAACTTCTTAACCTCTATGCATATGACAAGAGCTTAATTGTTCTTCTTTCGAGTTAATTATTTTTGCCGCTAGCTCCATTTTCGCATCAGCGAAAATGTGCTAATTGACCGTTCATGATGTTGAGGACTAACTTTAAAAAATATAGTGAAGTTTAGGGGCTATTGAGACCTTTATACTTTAAATATAATAGGCATAAGGGTCTCGGGAGCCCCCAAACTTGACTATATTTTCAAGTTAGTCATTCAACTTCACAAATGGCCAATTTAGCCCATCAACTTACAATTACTAGGTCAATTAGGCCATTTTCAATGTGTGGAGATTGAACTAGTAGTAAAAATTGTTAAATTGAAAAAGTCAATTGAGCTTTCCATATAGGAAAAATGACTTAATTGACCCAGTACTTGGAAATTAAGAGGTTGAAATGACTCTTTGTGAAGTTGGAGGGTTAACACTAAAAAAAATAACATTAAAAAAAAAATCAAGTTTAGCGGTTTCTGAGACCCTTATGCCCATGTGATATTTAAATCATAAATCCTTTCTTAAACCGTCTTTTAAAAATCATATTCTTCACTTATTTTTTTTCTATCTTAAATTAATTTATTGATAACAAGTTATATAAAAATTCAAATGATAAATATATTCTTTATGTGTGGTTCTGTTACTCAAATTCAAATTATAAATATATTATGTACACATTATTCTATAATTCACATTATTGATACTTAAGTTCCATAAATTTAATTTGTTTTTTTAAAAAAGAAAATAATATGTGAATAAGAGATATTTTATTTGGCTGATACTATATTTTATTTATATTTATATAAAAATTAAAACGAGAAATTCAATTTTAATTTTAATATATCACGTGAATTTTAATAGATAATTCTAATAAATGCGAGATTGGAAAAAATATTGAAAAAAAAAATTAAAAAATCTTAAAGACAAAATAAAATAGATGTTAGCGATAAAAGGATACTGATAGTTGCTATATATTAAATGAAAGCTTAAACTCTATTTTTTTAATCAATTTTTGCATGAATTAAGGGCTATGATGACCATTTAATGATTATTTCAGGATTCGTGGTCAAGTAGTCAAAATGGTGAGAAAATGGAATAGAAGACCATGTATTCAAGCAAAATTTCAAAGGTATCAAAAGGATGCTAACAGAACAAAAAAGGAGAAAATCAGAAGACCACATAGGATATTCGCGCCCTGGCTCAACATGACCAGGCTACAAGAACCTTGACCGTGGCGCCCAAATTGGTACCGAGATTCCTAACTCATCCTCGTCTGCGCCCTGCCTTTACTAACCAAGCTGCTAACTAGATGCCAAAACTGGTACCGCAAAGCAATGTCGCGTCCTGGTCCGCGCCTTGGTTGCCTTTATCAGGGCGCCCAGACGCAAAAAGACTGATTTTTAGCTAACTTGGAGGGCATTTCGGGAAGAAAGATAGTGGGTATAATAAGACACTTGTTGGGTTTTTGAAGGGGATTCTGGTCTGGAGAATAGTGGCTTGAATTGGGAAAGTCTTAGGCAAAAGAAGAGAAGAAGGTTTTCATTAACCAAGTGATACCAAAGGGAGAAATGACTCAACCTTCTGGTAGTTCTCAACTTTGACAGCAAGGATTTAATCCTCTATATCTGGTTTAGTTGTTCCTTATTTTTCTATGATTCTCTTGTATATATCCTATGTTAGTAGAATTATGAATAGCTAAAGACAAGACATTTTGAGGTTATTTGAACCTTAACTATTGCTATGGTTATCATTTCTTGATAAATGAATGATGTTGATGTTTCATTCATATGAACTTGTATTTATGAGTGTTTGATCAACCTTTACATTGAATTAATGTGTGAACTAGTTTGAAATAGTAGTTAATGCTAGATTTGGGTCCATATGCTTTAAAATATATGTCTAGAAATAGAGTATGCGAATTAGAGAGTTAATGATAGGGAAATTCATGGAACTACTCTTACATAAGTAACATAAGTAAGGTAATAGGGTGGTTAAACTATTAGTATGTCAATATTTAGTAATGATTAACCTTGAGATTAATTGACCATTATTGATATTTTCTTGGATAACATAGTTACAATAGTGAGGGAGACAAGAACCTCTTCAACCGCAATTCATTCTATTTAGCCAAAATCTTAGTATAGTCATTTAGTTATCATCCAATTGAATTAAATTTGTAATTCCACACTTGATTGAATTCAATTAATCAATTATCACTTCTAATGAATCAGTGGATGGACTGTTTATATTATTTGATGGTTTATGCGTGCACTTGCACTAGGTGATAAAATTATATTATCAAATACCAACAATGAGAATCTGAGATTTGAAACAATTGTTTTATGTATAAAATAAACTCAAGAGTAAGGATAAGTTTATTTTAACTATCAAATTCCCTTAAAATGGTATTTACATATTTAATTATATATATATATATATTAGTTTTTAAAAAAGTGATAATTATCACTTTTGGGCCAATCCAAAATTAAGTCTCTATTTTAACCTAACATCATAAATCTTTCAAAAGTAAATAATTATAAATATTTTTTGAAAAAACAGAACCAAGTTTACTATTTTACCCCTGATATTTAAAAATAAAATAAAAATAAAATCTAAAAAATAGAAAAATAAAAATAGATCAGAATTACAAATCTACCCCTATGTTAACCGTTTGAATCTAAAACCATTTTCCTCCCTCGTCACATTCAACATTCACTTCTCCGACATCCGGTCTCTTCTCTTCTCCACTCTTTACCTCTCTGAACGCCCTAATTTTGCAAACTTCATCTCCAATTCCACTAGAAGATAAATTTGTTAACAGTCCTCGCACAATAGGAAAAATAATCCCTAATTATATTAGAACCATAACTTTTACAATTCTAATTCCTCACATTCTTGGAACACCGAATTCAACCTTGTCTGTTAAAGTGTCTGCACATGTTTCTCCAATATATTTATGAAAATTCATCTTCCATCACAACTTAAAGGTATGTTTTTAAAGTTTTCACATTTTTTAGCATGGTAGTGTTAATGTTATGGTGTATGAGTCTTGAATATATGATTTTAGAGTTCATGGTAACGTCAATATGGATATTGGATAGTGTTTCGAGTCAATTGTATGGTATAGGAATGCAATTTTACGAGTTAGGGTTGTAATTCCCGATTGTTAGTTTTCCAGCCATTTTTCAGTTTTTATACCAGGAAACTGACACAAATTATTCCATTTCCCGGTATCCATACATGGAAATGGTGTATTGATACCATGACACATGTTAGGAAATATTATTATTATTTTTTTTTGGTTTTCAGACGTCAAAATCAGGACAAAGGTAGTGTTTTTTTTGCCTATTTTCCTGTACCCATAATAGGATACAAAAGGGATTATTTTTGTCAGTCATTTCTAGTGTTGAAGACCAGGACACAGGTTATTAGACGCTCTATTTATAACTTTCATGAAAGGGAAAACATTTACTAGAGTCCATACTGAGAAATAAGGGCTCACTTTGACTGGTTCCCTTCCATTATACGTGGAAACAGACTTGCATTTTTTTCAGTGATTTTCTAGTATCAACATTGGAAAATTGGTCAAAAGTGCTCCTATTTTCGGGTGTCCATATCGGGAAATTTCTTTGATGCATTATTTTTTTTTCCTACGTTTAAAAAAATTATGTTTTATGTTTTCAGAAATGGGTTTGAAAAAGACACTAGTGTGGAGAGTGTAAAGAGTTAGGGCATATCATTCGCACATGCCCAAACAAACATATCGAAGTTTTGAATTTAGAGGAATCACCACAAAATGAAGATTTGACACAAGCAGTGAACCCTCAAGTTGAAAGCTCCTACGGGGATATACCATTCCATCCGGAAGCCAATTCACCCCAGTCTCCTTTACTTTAGATATATCACTTTTGTTATGATTTTGTTTGAGCATCGTTTATCAATTGTTTTTTGTCGAATATGGTTTGGTTGTTGAATTTGGTTTGGCTGTAAGTATGATTTTGAATGCAGAAATTTATTTAGAAAAAATGAAATTATAATGTAATAGGTTGTTTCCCTCTTTTAACACATGGAATCTGGACATTTTTGTACTATTTTTCAGTATTCACATTGTGAAACTGACGGACCAGCAATAATTTTCAGATACAAAAACATAGAAACATGAAGATATTTGGTCTGATTCCTGGTATTGATACAGGGACATGGATTAGAGAATTTCCTAGTTATTTTTTGGTTCCAAGGGCCAAAAATAGGCCAATTTGATAGACATTTCACTGTCTTGAGGGAGGGAAAGGACTTGAGATTTTGCAAAATTATTTCTTGGTTTGATATCATGGAAACTTAATATTTTTTTTGTCTATGTCCCGGTATTCATTTTCCGGTGTCAACACCAGTACAGAGGTCCCAATTTCCAATATGTCCAGCCATGATATTTAGGAAACTAATGGGGTAGTTTCCATGTTTCAGGTTTAGGACATGACTTAGTTTGGGCCTTTTTTCCTGGTTTCTAGAGCTAGAAACTTCAAATTCCCACATTTATTGCATCATCTTCAACACCAAACATCTTAAAACACTTATGAATAGCACTTGGATGATTTATTGATTATCTCGTTTAACCCCATCAAGTTATGGCACACTAGGATGGATTGGTTTATGAATGTAATAGGTTTAAAGTGGGGTTTAGGTATCTTCTAATGGCTAAAAGTGGATGATTATCCATGCTTACACTAAGTGGAACTCAAATCGATAAAAAAATTTCATAATTGAAATGGTAAAAAAGCATGATGTTTTATATGGCCTAAGTAAGAGTACATTGTCCATCATGTATAACTCTTGCATTGTAAGTGGAGCAAAGATATAAACTCTTAATTCCTAATAACTTGTTTTAGATTCCTTTATTGTTTCCATTGGTTTTGTGGTTGTTTTAGGAATAAATTTATTATGAAATAAAAATTTCCATGTATAAGTACGGGGAAACGGGTCCCATTTTGGACCATTTCCAGTTATGTGAGTTAGGAAACTAATGGGATAAGTTCCATGTTTTAGGGTCGGGACATGGCGTAATTTTGGTCTGGTTTCCCGGTATCGACCCCTGGATACTTCAAATTCCCACATTTTATTGCATCATCTTCAAATCCAAACATCTTAAAACACTTATTAATAGCACTTGGATGATTTATTGGTTGTCTCCTTCAACCCCATCAAGTTATGATACACTAGAATGGATTGGTTTATGAATGTGATAGGTTTAAAGTGGGTTTTAGGTATCTTCTAATGGCTAAAAGTCGATGATTATCCATACTTAAAATAAAGGAATCCAACACAAGTTATTAGGAATTAGGTGTTTAGATCTTTACTCCATTTGGCATGTAAAAGTTATACATGATGGATAATGTACTCCTACGTAAGCCATGCAAAACATCATGTTTTTCAACCTTTTCAATTATGAAATTTTTTGATACATTTAAGTTCCACTATGTGTAAGTAGGGATAATCATCCACTTTTAGTTATTAGAAGGTACCTAAAATCCACTTTAAACCAATTATATTGATATACCAATCCATCATTGTGTGCCACAACAGGCTAGAGTTTAGGGAAGCGACCAAACAATAATTTTTATATTATTACTAGACGGGAAAAGTTGATTGGAGTTGAAAAAAATTCTATTCAATGGGGAAAATCGAAGTTTCCTGGTGTTAATACCCGGAAAAGTGTCACAAATTGCACCATGTCCCAGTCTCGAAGCCTGGAAATGAGGCCCTCACTTTCCTAAATTTAACATTGGGGCATAGTTATAAATAACTCTAATGTTTCGGTCCCAATACTCGGAAACCAACATTTCATAAACTTGTTTCTAGTTCCCGGTCATTTCCCTCCCTTTATATTGGGAAACAGTTGTCATATTGGTTCATATCCCGACCAAAAAATATGAAAATCACTAGGATTTTTGACAAACCATTTCCCTGTAGGAACACCAAAAAATAGACTAAGTTTTAACATGTTACCATGCACTCATACTAGAAAATAATCACCGGTCGATCTGTTTGACTGTATGGATATCGAGATACAGGCCAAAAAAAATAATTTTTCAAGTTATCACACCAGGAAATAATTTGGAAAAATGTCAGCACATTTCCCACCCTTAGGACCGGGAAATAACTTTCATATTGGCCCACATCTTGCCCATGAAACCTGGAAATCATTAGGAATTTTTTCAATCAATATCTCTATATCAATACCGGGAAATAGACCAAGTGTATGTTTGGCATTAGATTTTTAATTAGCTATTACATCAGCGTTTCAAATAACGTTAGCAATTAGCTGCTAGATTAGATTTTAAATTAGCTGTAAAATTAGTTGTTTGATTGACCGTTTGGCATTAATTTTAGTTTTTAAATTAGTTGTTACATCTAAAATTACTAAAATTTATTCAGATATAAATATAATTCAGAAGATAATGATATAATTAATTATAAGATAAAGGTTAATAAAGTAAACCACGGTTAGCGTTTGGATTAGAAGCTATCTTTGATAGCTTTTTTAAACGCTATCTTAAACGCTAATTAAAACGCTAAACACTAATTGAAACGCTATTACCAAACATGTATTTTTTTAAAAAGCTAATATATAATCTAAATGTTATTTAAAACGCTAATTGAAAAGTTTTCCCAAACACACACAAAATATCATCATGTTTCCATGTTGACGTGCCCGAAAATGGTTACTAGTCAACCTGTTTCACAGACTGGGAAACAGTATAAAAAATTTCCAATTTTCGTGTATTAAAGAGTGAATAACCTGTTTCATTGCAATTTCATTTTTTCAAAATCCATTTCTACATTCAAAATCATAATTACAGCCAAACCATATTCAACGGAGATCATATGATAAACGATGTTCAAACAAACTCATAAAAGAAGTGATGTATCTAAAGTAAAGGAGACTCAGGCGAGTTAGCTTCCAGATGAAATGGTATATCCCCGGAGGATAGGGGTGTAAATGAGTCGAGCTGCTCGCGAGCAACTCGTGCTCGACTCGAACCGTACTCGAACTCGACTCATATTTTTCGAGCTCGAGTCGAGCTCCAGTAGAGTTTTTTTTTTCTAGCGAGCCGAGTCAAGTTCGGTATTATTCGACTCGTAAACTCGCGAGTATAATCGAGTACATACACTCAAATATAATTATTTAAATATTATGATGTGAGTATTGAATTTGATATGGTAGTTTGGTTTATTTTGTAAGGGTGGCATATTTAGGTTTTTGTGGGCACTAAATTTAATTTGAAGACCTAATGTTCACAAATATGGAAACAAACTATATAAAGTAGTTTTGATTTGCTTGGACTTTCTTGGCTAAGTGAAACATGTGACCATTGTACATATTTGCATATCTTTTATTACTTTTTGTTTTGTTGTTCAAGTGATAGAGATTTACTTGAGTGTTGTTATAAAAGTACAACTTTAATGACTCAAGTTAAAATTGAGAGAAATTGTTATTATTAAAATAATTTTTAGTACTCTGTTTATTATTTTAGAGAATTTGAACTTGGTGTGTTGGATGTGAACTCATGAATTTTCAATTAATGTTAGTTTATTAATGGCTTGGAAAGACTTTTATTTATGTACTGAATGTAAATTCATGAAGTTTATCAACTATATTTTTATAATTAAGTTGTTTAATTATGAATATTTTAGAGAATATATATTTTTCATTATTTAATTAAATTATTATTACGTTAATGTATGAAAAATATTCAAGTTTCAAGAAAGTTTCACTTTTTTTCAAAATTTGTATTTTTCAAGAAATGATGAATTAATTCACAAAATTGTATAAATTTGATAAACGAGCTTAAAACAAGTCGAGCTCGAGTTATTCGAGTATCAGTCGAGCTCGAGTTCGAGTACTAAAATTGAAGCTCGACCGAGTTCAAGCTCGAGTTCGAGTTCAATAAATTTAAAACGAGTCGAGTCAAGTATGCTGGTACTCGAGTTCGACTCGACTCGTTGACAGCCCTACCGGAGGAGCTTTCAACTGTGGGGTTCTCTGCTTGTGTCAAATCTTCATTCTGGGGTGATTCCTTGGAATTCAGAACTTCAATATGTTTGTTTAGGCACGTGCGCATGGTATGTCAAATAAAGTTTTGCTACCAATTGGGATAGTGAAATATTGTTATCAAGAAGCATAACAACCATTTCTCTAACCTTATATCCGCCTCCATCCCAATTCTCCTTGAAGTAGACTAGTGTCTTTTTCAAACTCATTTCAAAGTTGTTTTCCGGTATGGACACCCAGAAATTGGAGCTCATTTGGCCTGTTTCTCGGTGTCGATACCAGAAAATCACTAACAAAAAATACAGGTCTATTTTCATACATGAACACCGAGAAATGGTATAATTCTTGATAGTTTCAAGATATGGAACCCAAAAAACCGCTGGAAAATGTAAAATTGAAAATTTCAACCCTAACTCGTAAAATTGCAGTCCTATACCATACAATTGACTCCAAACATTATCCAATATCCATATTGACGTTACCCTGAACTCTAAAACCATATATTCAACACTCTTATACCCTTACACTGTAACATTAACTTTACCATGCGCGAGAATGAAAAAAACTTGTAAAACATACATTTGAGTTGTGATGGAAGACGTATTTTAAGAAATATAGTGGAGAGATATTTGCATACATATTTATGATTGTAAAGGGACAAACAAAGTTGAATTTAATGTTCCAAGAATGTGTGGAATTGAGATGGTAAAAGTTAGGGTTTCAATACAATTGAGAATTATTTTTTCTATTGTACGGGGGCCATTAACAAATTTGTTGGGGCCTTTTATTAAATATGGTGGGGTTCATATTTGAATTTTATTTTTGAATTCAAAATTTTAAATTGAAGGGCATAATAAACTTTATACATCTTTAAAACAAATATATTTTGAATTGATTTTTTAATTGAAAGGGGTATTACTATTATGTTACTCTTGGTTCATTGGGTGGAAATTATTTTTTAAATTGTTTAGTTTTTTTAGAAATTTAATTATTGTTTTAAAATATATTGAATTTAATTGGATGGCCCAATAGTGCAAAAAATCCTTTTTATTTATAATTTACACAATTAGACCAAGTTAAAATTAAAAACTTAGTTTTAGCCTAAGATTAAAATTTTTACAAAATTAAACTTTTAATGAAAGTTTTTACACTTTTAGACTAAATTGACTATTCTATCCTTAATATTAACATAAATATATATATAGTATGTTATATTTGAATGCAAATTGGGCTACATGAAAATGTGTATTTAATATTTTCATTGTGAAATCACAATTTTAAATTTTAATATAAAAGTCTATTTAAAAAAATAAAATTAAATATTGGAGAGTAACAAGGTAATTTTGGTCTATTTTTGAAAAAACTTTTAAAAAATATTTAGTTATGTAAAAATTTTAATTGAAGTCTAAAATTTTACTCCCTCTGTCCCTAATTAATTGTTACACTTATTAAAAATGGATGTCCCTAATTAATTTTTACACTTCTATTTGTTCTAAGTTTTTATAAGGGTGATTTGCACAAGTGGCCCAAAAAATTAAATTCATTATAGTTTTAAACCAAGATTAAAATTTCTACAATACTAAACAATCTTATTAAGTTTTTGCAATAAATGAACCAAGAAGACCTTTATATCCCTCCCATTAAAAAAAATAATTTAAAATCAATTTAAGTTATATTGATTTGTTTTAAAGATATGGAAGGTCTATTATGCCCTTTAATTTAAATATTTGAATTCAAAAATAATATTCACATATAGACCTCACCATATTTAATAAAAGCGCCTCACAAAATTCGCTTATGGTCCTTACACATTAGGAAAAATAATCCCCAATTGTATTGGAAACTTAACTTTCACAATCCCAATTCCCCACATCCTTGGGACACCAAATTCATAACAAATTCATCCCTATTTGTCCCTTAACAATCCATAAGAATGTCAGCATATAGTTATCTAGTACATATCTAAAACTTCATCTTCCATCACAACTCAAAGATATGTTTTTAAAGTTTTTTCATTCTCGAGCATTGTAGAGTTAATGTTATGGTCCAGGGGTTTATAGGTCTTGAATTAATGATTTTAGAGTTACTTGTAAATTCATTATGGATATTGGATATTTTTTCGTGTTAATTTTATGGTATTGGAATGCAATTTGACGAGTTAGGGTTGAAAATCCCGAATGTAGTTTTCTAGTTGTTTCCCGGTGTCCATGCAAGAAAATTGTCCCAGATTAACACCATTTCGCGGTGTCCATGGCAAGAAATGATTCAATTTAATTTTTGTACATTGATACCGTGACACATGTTGGTAAATAATTTCTTGATTTCCAGACATCCATACCGGGACATAGGAAGTTTTTTTTTTACTAATACCGGGATACATACAGAATAATATCTATCAGTGATTTTCACTGTTGAAGCACAGGAGATAGTCTATTAGAAGGCTGGTTTTCAGCCTTCATATGAGGGAAACCATTTACCGGCCTCCATACCGGGATGTAGGGGCTCATTTTGATTGTTTCCCTCCCTTTATGTATGGAAACAGACATCCGGGAAACGACATCGATGCATTGGTTTTTACTTCCTTTAAATAATTTGTTTTTTTTCCTTTTTGAGAAATAGGCTTGAAAAAGACACTAGTGTACTTCAAGGCAAATTGGGCGCAATTGAGGCAAAAATAATACAGGTTCTCATTATGCAACTGATGGTGGGCCAGGTGATAGTGCCGCAGAAACTACAGATGCTCCTCGGAAGCGATGCCAAGATGTCTAGTGTGGAGAGTGTAAGGAGTTAAGACATACCATTTGCAAGTGCCCAAACAAACATATCGAAATTCCCGATTCACCTCAGTGTCCTTTACTTTAGATGTATAACCTTTGTTATGATTTTGGTTTAAGCATTGTTTATCAAATGTTTTTTTGTCGATTTTGGGTTGCTTGTTGAAATAGGTATTGAAATAGGTATATAACTGTTGTACCGGTGCTGACACCGAAAAATGAATATAGACATAGGCAAAAAAAAATATTAAGTTTCCATGATATCGAACTAGGAAATAATTTGGCAAAATCTCAGGTCATTTCGCTCCCTTAAGTCTGGGAAATGTCTATCAGTGTGGCTCATTTCCTACCCTTAGAACCGGGAAATAACTGAGAACTTTGTCAATTCATGTCCCTGTATCAATACCAGGAATCGGACCAAATATCATCATGTTTCTATATTTTCATACCTGGAAATTATTGTTGGTCAATCAATTTCGCAGTGTGAATACCGGAAAAATAGTACAAAAATTTCCATATTCCATATGTTAAAATAGGGAAACAAACTATTTCGTGCTAATTTCATTTTTTCGAAATAAATTTCTGCATTCAAAATCATACTTACAGTCAAACCATATTCGACAAAAAGCATTTGATAAACGATGCTCAAACAAACTCATAATAAAAGTGATATATCTAAAGTATAGGAGACTGGGGTGAATTGGCTTCCGAATGGAATGGTATATTCCCGTAGGAGCTTTCAACTGGGGGGTTCATTGCTTGTGTCAAATTTTCATTTTGTGGTGATTTCTCTAAATCCAAAACTTCGATATGTTTGTTTGGGCACGTGGGAATGGTATGCCATAAATCTTTACACTCTCCACAACGAACTTGAACACTAGTGTCTTTTTCAAACCCATATTTGAAAAAAGAAAACACAAATTATTTAAATACAGGGAAAATAATGCATCAAAGCAGTTTCCCGGTATGGACACCCGGAAATAGGAGCTCATTAGGCCTATTTCCCAGTTTCGATACTAGAAAATCACTGACAAAAAATGCAGATCTGTTTCAATGCATGGACACCGGGAAATTGTATAATTTTAGACAGTTTCTAGGTATGGAACCCAGGAAATCGCTGAAAAACGTAAAATCGGGAATTTTAACCCTAACTTGTAAAATTGCAGTTCTATACCATACAATTGACTCCAAATACTATCTAATATTCATATTGACGTTACCATGAAATCTAAAATCATATATTCAAGACCCTTACATCCCTACACCATAACATTAACACTACCATACTCAAGAATGAAAAAACTTTAAAAACATACCTTTGAGTTGTCATGGAAGATGAATTTTCATAAATATATTGGAGAGGCATGTGCAGACATGCTTATGAATTGTTAAGGGACAAATAATGTTGAATTTGGTGTTTCAAGAACATGATAAATTAGGATTGCAAAAGTTAGGGTTTCAATACAATTGAGGATTTTTTTTTCGTATTGTGTGAGGACCATTAATAAATTTATCTTCTAGCAGAATTGGAGAAGAAATTTGCCAAACTAGAGCATTGTGCGGAGTGAAAGTTGAAGATAGAGTCTCTGCCGAAGAAGTAGAGAGTGGGGAGGATAAGAGACCGAGTGTCGGAGTAGTGAACGTTGAATGTGATGTGGGAGGAGATATGGTTTAGGATTCAAATGGTTAACATAGGGGTAGATTGGGAATTATATATATTTTTTATTTTTTCTATTTTTTGAATTTTATTTTTATTTTATTTTTTAATATCAAGGGTAAAATAGTAAACTTGGTTCTGATGTTGGGTTAAAATAGAGATTTTGATTTTGGATTGACCCAAAAATGAAAATGATCACTTTTATAATGGAAAAGACAATATTACCCTAATACTTTTTAAACTATTCAACCCCACTAACCAATATAATATACCACTTATTCTATTTTTAAAACTTTTTAAATTTTGACACTATCTCCCAGATGGACCCCTTCCATATTGTATTCAATTGTAATTTATTTGTTGTTGTAACAGTAAATTTAGCAATTCATAATTTATTACACTATCTCACAAATTTTCAACTCTAACAATTAATTAGGGATAGAAAAAGTAATTTTTTTAATAAAAAGTCCAAAAATACAAATAGTCCAAATTTTAATTCCAATAAATAATTCTACCGTGAAATTGAAAAAAATAATTAAAAAGACTTCAGGGTTTTAATTTTTTTAAAATTTAATGTTTTAAAAAAATATTAATGATAAAAAATACCGATAATAAAAATTTATAATATTATTTAATGAAATAAAAAATAATATATAAAATAAATTTAAGAGTAAGAATAAATTTATATTCATATATAATTTAACCATGAAAACAAACATAATCTAAATTTACAGTGGAGTCAAGTCAAGTCGATTCTTTTATATGTATAGAGTTACAAATATTGAACTCAAATCTAAAATACCAAAGACAAGTCATTTCAAAAGATAAAATTTCCAATTTCTAGAAGGGGTACAACAAAAATTCTATATCGAGTCCTTTACAATATCTTTTATATGACGTGAGTGATTTGAGTTCGTGTAAATTCTCTCTCGTAATTTACAAGCAATGTGGCAATCTACAATCTACCAAAGAGCTATTCCTGAGATAACACAAAATACTTTTACTTTTATAGAACTGGAGGTGTCAAAATCTTGTTAGTAGCAGCAACTGAAATCACAAAAGCTGTTAACTGGTATTGCATTGTTTCTGCACTTTGCTTTTCACTACTTGATATAATTCCGTTTCCCAAGTTCTCAAACAAAGACATTACCTCAGGGAGAGCACCACCATGTTTAAAGCAATCGCAGGAGACACGTTCCACTCACATTTGAGGCAGGTCCAGCATAAGATAATAAGTACTGGAGATGCAAACTCTCTTAAAATCAGACAAATATGTAGTATGAAAGACACAACACAATGGTATATTAATTTTACAGACCTATCATTAGTAGATTAAAATTCTACAAAGTTATCTCAATTAGAATCCAACCTAACCAATCTTGCCCATTGAGACACTAACATAATAAAATGGGTGATTTCCAAAAAAAAAACCACCGCTAGTTTGATCCGTTGGCCAAAAAACCTCGGTTTTTTTTCATTTTTGGCCAAAAAATCTCTTTTGGATGAACCCGTCAGATTTACTATTCATCTGTTAGTGGATGAACAGTAATTGAGGGACATTTTTATAATTTTCCCATATTTATTTATTTTTTAAAAATATTTTTAAAATACTTTTTGAAAAAAAAATCTCTTCCTTTTTCTTCTTTTTCTTTCTTTTTTTTTTAACTTCTTTTTCCCCTTCATCAAACTCTCTCACCTCTCTCCCCCCTACTAAATCTCTCTCCCCTCCACCAAAAATTAAAATATTAAAAATAAAATATAATCTCAAGTTTATTATTATTATTATTATTTAATATTGAAGTGAAAAAAAAGAGGAGAAAAAAAGAAAGAAAAAAAATAATAATAAAATAAAAAAATGGAAAGAAAAAGAAAAAAAATTTATTTTAAAATTAAAAAATATTTTTATTTGGAAAAAAAAAACTTTTTATTCTTTTTCTTTCCATTTTTTTTCTTTGCTTTTTATTTTCTTTTTTTCTTTCTTTCTTTTTTTCTTTTCTTTTTTTTCCCTCTTCTTTTCTTCACTTCAATGTTAAATAATAATAAAATAAAACTTAAATTATTTTTTATTTTCAATATTTTAATTTTTGGTGGGGGGAGAGAGATTTGGTGGGAAAGAGAGAGGGGAGAGAGTTTGATGTATAGGAAGAAAAAGAAAAAGGAAAAGAAAAGAAAAAAAATAATAATAATGGAAAAATTATAAAAATGCCCCTCGATTACTGTTCATGCACTAACAGATGAACAACAAATCAAACAGATTCCATCAAAAAGAGATTTTTTGGCCAAAAATAAAAAAAAAGCTGAGGTTTTTTTGCCAAAGGGTCAAACTAGCGGTGGTTCAAGCCATCAACTTCAAGTACCTACCCTCCTTACATATAATCGAATACTACAAGATAAACATATAATCAACAGAACTCATAACGAAAAAATCAACCTTTTCAGTAAATTATATTTTATTTATTTAAATCATTATATTTTATAAACTTTTAATTTTTAGTCTTATAAAAGTCAGTTTACAATTTACAATTATATTCTTTTATTTACATTTTACACCCTACTTAGATTCGAGCTATACCCTGAGTGAGGTATATAGGTTGAGAACTGTTAGCAACGCTACTATCTAGTCGAGTGCTCTGTTCAATGTCCGTTGCTTGTTCCCTTCCTTGGCCCTATTCTCATTAGATCTACCAGAAGTAAATCACGAATCTACCTTCTTCTGGCGCTCGACCTTGTCACCTCACCCTCGACCTCTTCACCTCACCCTTGCACAAACAAGACTGGTCGTTCTTGGGCGGATCCAGGCGCTCCACAACTTCATATTCTCTAAGTCGTTTCTCTATTTCAATCAAGAAATAACATAATAGCATCACATCACAAGATTAGGGTTTTAACTTTTATTCATTTCGTTTTTCAACTTTCAATCAAGAAATCGACAAAGTACCTTGTCACGTACCTTATCACGTACTTAATTAGGGTTTAGGGTTTTGGTTTTTATGTGTCATTAGCTGTAATTGTTATAATAAGTTAATGTGATTATTTGTTTGTTAACGGTTGTTTTTGGATATACATATTTTATTTTTTACATGATTATTTGGTTCTTTCAGTTGTATACATCAAACTCTCTCCCCTCGCTCTCTTTCCCAGCAAGTCTCTCTCTCTCTTTCCCACCCAAATCAACATCTCACTAAATCACATTCTCTCCCTCTAATCCCTAACCTATTCAACTTCTCATACCTAACTCCTCCCTAGAATATTTCTCTCTTCCTCCGATTTCAAATCAATTTCAAATTCCTAATTTTTTTTTTATGGAGTGGAGGTGAAAGAGAGGGATGTGGAGGAAGTTGTAGAGGAGAAAAGAGGGAGGAAGAAGAGGATGAGAGAAATTTGATGGAGAGGAGAAAAAGAAGAAGAAGAAAATTATAGTTTTTTTTTTTTTTTAAAAAAGGATAATTTTCAAAAATCCACCGCTACTTTGACCCATTGGCAAAAAAACCTCAGCTTTTTTTATTTTTGGCCAAAAAACCTCTTTTGGATGGAATCCGTCAGATTTGTTGTTCATCCGTTGGTGCATGAATAGTAATCGAGGGGCATTTTTTGCAATTTCTCCATTTTTATTATTTTTTTTAAAAAATTTTTAAAAAAAAAAAACTTTTTTTAAAAGATTTTTTTCTCTTCCTTTTTTTTTTCTTTTTTCTTTTTCTTCCCCTACATCAAACTCTCTCTCCTCTCTCTTCCCCACCAAATCTTTCTCCCCCCACCAAAAATTAAAATATTGAAAATAAAAAATAATCTAAGTTTTATTTTATTATTATTTAACATTGAAGTGAAGAAGAAGAGAAAAAAAAAAGGAAAAAAAGAAAGAAAGAAAAAAAAAACAAAGAAAAAAAATGGAAAGAAAAAGAATAAAAAGTTTTTTTCTCCAAATAAAAATATTTTTTAATTTTAAAATAAAACCTTCTTTTTTTCCTTTTTCTTTCCATTTTTTTTCTTTTTTTTATTTATTTATTTTTTCCCTCTTCTCCTTCACTTCAATATTAAATAATAATAATAATAATCCTAAGATTATATTTTATTTTCAATATTTTAATTTTTGGTGGAGGGAGAGAGATTTGGTGGGGAAGAGAGGGGAGAGAGTTTGATGTAGGGGAAGAAGTAAAAAAATAAAAAAATAAAAAAAAATGAAGAGAAAAAAAATTTAAAAGTTTTGTTTTAAAATTTTTTAAAAAATAAATAAATATGGGGAAATTACGAAAATACCCCTCGGTTATTGTTTATCCACTAACAGATGAACAGTAAATCTGACAGATTCCATCCAAAAGAGGTTTTTTGGCCAAAAATGAAAAAACCAAGGTTTTTTGGCCAAAGGGTCAAACTAGCGGTGGTTTTTTTGGAAATCACCCTTAAAAATAGTTTTTTTTAAAAAAATTATTTTTTATTTTTTAAATATAAATGGAGAAATTACGAAAATGTTCATCGATTACTGTTCATCCACTAATGGATGAACAGTAAATTTGACAGATTCAGTCCAAAAGAGGTTTTTTAGGCAAAAATGAAAAACGTAAGGTTTTTTTGCCAACATGCCAAATTAGCGGTGGTTTTTTGGAAATCACCCATAATTTTAATATAAATTTTCCATAAAAGTTAAACTTATGCCCTTTAAGTCTAATCATCACAATAAAACAAATTTCAAACATCAATCATTCTAAAGTTCATAACATCAATGCTAATAAGAACTAATATGCAATCCGACAAATAGTTTTGAAATTTTAGATTACCAATTACTAGTGTGTCTTAATCTAATTATCACAAAATAGATGTGCAAATAAAAAGCTTCTTCGTTCCAGTGGATATCCTAGAAAACCCTTCAATAATTCTTGATCTAGAATAAGACTCATATATACTTTATCTTCCATCTCAGGTTCCAATCCCAATGCTCCAAGTAAGGTTAAAAGTTCTTGTGATCGAAGGCTTACTCACAAGATCTCTAATAGTAGAAGTCACATCAGCAAATCCTTTCTTCATGACATCATATGCAGTAAGATCAATAAGATCTTAGTAATTTCTGTTGTTGCTCTTTTTATTGGTCTAGACTCGGTTGCTTCATCTGTTGCTTCTGAGGCAGGAGTATCTGGAGTCTGCATATCAGGAGAATTGCTATCAACTTCGTACAAGTTAAATCCCACTAAAGTAGCCATATTTTGTGTATCATATTGTCAATATCCTCAATTGTTGGTGCACTTCTTTTTCTAGTAGACCTTACTTGTCGTTTTCATCTATTGATTGGTTACTTACTATTCATTCCTGATGCTCTATCTTTTCCAAATAGCTCAACTAGTTTGTAATAGTTTCGAATGCGTTTGTCCTTCAAAGCTGCAGGCTTAGCCTACAAAATAAACAAAAAATATTAATTTGTGAAATTACAGTCATAAGATTTATAAGAACTATAAAATTAATAAATTTTCATTCTCACCTCACTCAACTGTTTCCGAAATTCTTCAGCTTCCATCATTTCAATTTGTTCATTCCAAGAAAATCCACTCAAGTCATACAAGTGAAATATGTCATACCATTTTGCAAATAACCTCTTTATATTTTTTGTTCAATTATGAACCATTTCCTTATCCATTGGCTTGTTGACAAATTTTTCCTCAGCTCCTTAACAATACTTTCAGTTACATGTGATGTAAATACTCAATTAGCTCTATTACCAATATGTAATTTGTTCAAATATGCGTCAAGTAGCGCATCATCTATTACATCATTCCATGAACAAACTCCGGTTGTTGCTTGAGATTTAGTAGTCATTGTGATGACACTACATGTTAGTAATGAAAAAAAACCATATAAATTTTGTAATAAATATAAGAAGAAAAACCCACATATGAGCTACTATGGAGTCTCTAATTTGTTCTCCTTACCTAGTCTCCTCAGCGTTATCCCACACATTTGAATATAGTTCTCGTTCATTACCATATTCTTGATATTCAGCTTCAAATTGTGTTTGAATCTATCATTTGGATCGCAACTCCTTAAATAATTATGAAGAATAAAACATGCAAATATGATGAGATTTTAGGTTTTGATCCTATAAGTAGGTTGAGTAGTGTTACCTATGATAGGGAATCTCATCTTAAGTACTCCAAATGCTCATTCAATCGCATTACGCAAAGGTGTATGACGATGATTGAATAGCTCACGAGGATTCCGAGGTGTATTTTTTTAATACTCTGACAAGTGGTATTACACCCCTCTATAAGGGGTAATAAGTTCACTTCTACGCATGAATCTAGCATTGACAATATAATATTTAACTAAACACAAAAAATAATACAATATTATAGTCAAGTTTAGGAATCATAAGGACAAAAGGCCAAAAATCTAAATATTACCTTGTGGAATTCTTAAGCTATATTCCCTAGATAATGCATCTCTAAATATCCTTGAATTAGATGTTGTTCCCTTTCACCCAGCTAGCACGTAGTAAATTTTAAGTCAAATGTATAAGTTGCCAGTACATTTTGTGCAGGAAATTCTTTTCTCCCATAGAATCTAGGAGCATCTTTTCTAGACACTTTGACACATACATGTGTGTCATCTATTACCCCTATACAATCCTGTAAATTAAATATTATTATGAGTATCTGACTGAAAATTATACTAATTTTTAGTAAAGTATTGAGACTAGTCACCTTAAAATAAGGAAGTTGTTATTTATCTCTGATGGCACTACAAAGCATCCGGCTGCTTAAGGAATTTTTCCTCGAACTCTAATATAGCTCGTAACAAGTTATGAACATGACGACTTGTTCATTCTCTAGATCGGCAAAACCAGAAGGATAAAGTGTAATTTGTCTCACTAGGTAAAGAGTTTTAGCACCTTGTTCTTCAACGGTTACATGCATAAACCCCTTGTTCTTCAATGGTTACGTGCATGGTCTTAGACCTCATTCCCTAACTAGTAAATTACAAAGTTCTATAAAAGATGGAATTTTCAACTTTGTCATATCATGAGAATCAGTGTTGTAAAAAAATGGTTTTATATAGTCGTATATACCCGTATCGGACTGTATCGGGGGTGGAGTCGTCTGAAAACGATAAAGAAATAGAGATCATTGCTTCTGTACGCCATATATACAGAAAACAATGTTCAAAAAATCAAAACCCTCCAATTGATGATGAAGATCTAACCGTGAATCAAAGGATTGTACAGTAGGTTTAGGTTGGTGGAGAATGAGGGAGGGAATCAGAGAGTCGCAGGAGGTGGTTGTTGTAAAGGGTCAAACTCAATAAATATGAGAGAGATGTGTGTTACGGTGGAG
Organism: Cardiospermum halicacabum; assembly: GCA_031304145.1. Lineage (NCBI taxonomy): Eukaryota > Viridiplantae > Streptophyta > Magnoliopsida > Sapindales > Sapindaceae > Cardiospermum > Cardiospermum halicacabum. The sequence goes on along the minus strand of CM062394.1, from coordinate 13,533,399 downwards.
CGGTGTGGACATAAAAATCGAATATCGTTTCCGAGGCTGCCACTGGTCCTATACAAAAAGTAAGGAATGTCTCTAGCTGGTCTTCAGAATTCGACATCAGCAAGTGTTTTCACACCATCGACCGATATCACCACCACTTTTTTTTTTTTTCATCTCTTTGTTCCTTTATTATTATTATTATTATTATTATTATTATTATTATTATATATTCTCTTGTTTAAATGTTTTTTCTAAATTTACTTTTTAATTATAATTTTTATTTTCTTAAATCACATTCAATTAAATTTAAATATTAATTATTAAAAATAGATCAAATAATTAATAAAAATAATTATTTTGAAATATCAAAAATTATTTTTTTAAAAAATTATTTTTATTTTATATTTAATTTTTAAGTTATAATTAAAAATAATTTAAATCATTTTCCATATTAAGAGACCGTATTCCGTACTGTATAGAATGTATTACGTATATATTTTGTACGGTACGTCGTACAAACTGTATTTTGCAACATGGATGACAATAGCCACTGGTAGTTAGAAATCTCATCAACTTATCTCTGAATTTTTCACTTTCTAATCTAGTAACACAGGAAATGCTACTCTTATTTGGTTTTTCTTAACGCTGCTACGAGTTTGTTCAACATGTCATCCATCTACAATATTATTAAAGTATGATTTATATTAAATAACTAAATTTACCAATTAAATACAAACTTCAAAGCATACAAAATAATTTTTTTTTTTTAAAATATAAATAGAATAAGTTATAAATATATTCTATATTTCTAAATATTCTAATCAATAGGTAAAATTAATAATTATAAAATTTAAACATATTTCCATATTTGTTTGTTTTGTTTTTAGAAGTTGAGTGTTTGATTGTTTTGTTTTTAGAAGTTGAGTGTTTGATTTTTAATTGAATGTAAACCTAAAAAGAATAAAGGGTCATTTTATAATTAAAAAATAAAAATATTTTAAGAATGAAAACATCAATTTGACAAAAAAAAAAATAATAATAATAAAAAAATAAAAATGGTGAGGTTTGGTACCATACCACCAAAAACCTTCCATGCAATCAAGGGTTAATCATCAAATTCTCATTAATTGTTATGTTAATTGAAAATTGTATTATATAATCTAACCATCAAAACAAACAAAATCTTATAGTCGAGTCAATTCTTTTATACGTATAGAATTACAAATATTGAACTGAAATCTAAAATACCAAAGACAAGCCATTCCGAAAGACAAAATTTCCAATTTCTAAAACGGGGGGTACAACAAAAATCCTGTATCGAGTCCTATTGATATATATTACATTTACAATATCTTCTATATGACGTGAGTTATTTGAGTTCGTGTAAATTCTGTCTCGTAATTTACAAGCAGTGTGGCAATCTACAATCTACCAAAAAGCTGTTCCTGAGATAACACAACATACTTTTACTTTTGTATAACTGGAGGTGTCAAAATCTTGTTAGCAGCAGCAACTGAAATCACGAAAGCTGTAGGGCGATCTGCTGAAGTAGGATTTTCTTTTGAGATGCATTTATAATTCCTTTGCATTCAGCATCCATTAACACATCTGTCATAATAGCAGCAGCATGCCCTCTGGGTTCCTCTGAGGCCCTCCTCAACATGAACACCTGAACATACCACACCACACCACACCACACCACAAACTCCCATTACAATTTCAATTTTGAATTTGACATTGTGCTTAGATGAGAGATAAATGTATTACCTGCCCATGATGTGTAATCTCTAAGCACCCAGGCTGTAGAATGAATGGTTCCCCATCTATTTGTACTGGAAAAGGATTGGAGGCATGTATTCTTATGACCTGCCCTTGTGCTAGCCTCTGAGCTTGTGAAAGTCCAACCTGCATTACAAACAAGCTTTCTTCTTAAATTGTTCTGCAGATAAGAACATTTGATATGAAAACAAAGACTATTGCTAGCAGCATCGCTCCCACTAAACATATTGCTGTGAGCATCAGATGACTTCTACCAAGTCTACTTGACTGTCAAGTAGCTTATTTCCAGAAGTTAATGTCTAATACACATCTGTTCACAATTATTCCTGATAACCAAGATGATTTTTGTGCTTGTTTTGCCTTTCAGTAACTCCAAACGAGTCAGCATAAAATAAAATAACAGCCATGATAAAAGATATTGAAGCACCAAAAGTGCACAGTAGCTATGCATTCTGCTAACTGATGACCCAGAAAGACCAACCAGTCACCTGATAAACAATGGGATCTCAAAGAAACCTTTCTTAAACCATTGCTGAATTTTTAATCTAGAGTTTTCAGCATCAGAGTCTTCGAGCACTCATTTATCAATTCAAAGTGTAATCCATTTATACTTTTTCCTATTATTTAAAACATGATTATGATATGACTGCCTCTTCCCACAAAGATCAGAATGACCATGACCCAATTAACTTTTTAACACTGAACTACTGACAGCAGGAATTCTACAGTTTCATTTCATGCAAAAAATACAAGAAGTGTGCAAGAGAAGTTTCCCTTACATTGGTGAACACTCAGATAATCAATGATGAGAGAAGATAAAAAAAGGTCAAATAAATCTTGTCCCTCAATTAACCAGCAAACAAGTGTTCCACATTGTAAAGAAAAAATACCCAAGTGTGTACTTAGACCTGAACAAGAAGTTTGAATTGAAAAGATTCCCTTAAATTATGATAAGAAACTCAAAAAATGATTATGAAAATAGAAATAGTCCAAAAGACCAAGCCCCTCAGTTAACTTTTAACTATGAACAAACGGCAACATGTGTTTACCAAGAAAATTTTACAGATGTAAGCAATTAGACCTTGATTTAGAAAGTTAGCACAAGCTTCCCCTAATATGATAACTGAAAATTCACATAATGATCATATAAGATAAAATCTACACAATTTTGGTGAGGTGGGAACTGAAAAAGAGGGGGGAAAAAAGAAAAAAAAAAAAAAAAAAAAGACAGCAGAGGAAGAAAAAATAGTATAAGAACTCATACCTGTAGTTTCCCTAGATGCCATGCTCCACAAATACATACAACCTCAAGCATTTTGTCATGCAGAGACTGAATTCTAAAACCATCATCATCATCAGAATCATTCTGCCATAGATCTACTCCACCCATGTAGCTGGAAATGTTCAGCACAATTAAACCTTCTGCATCCTGAAGGTAAAGTCAAATAAAAGAAAGCAGCATGTAAATATCGAGAAAAAACATTTCATGACAGGGGGGAAAAAATCAAATTGTAATAATTTTAACAAAATAAATAATCTTTTGAAGCACAAAGCTAGTTTTACCAAAACAAAGACAGTACATGATCCTTAAAACAAGACAATAGATGAATGGTACTTGATCACTTACCTTCGGTATCTGGATGTCTTTACCATCAACTTCAAGCCAAACATGCCATGGTAAGTTAGCACAAGCTCTATCCATTATATCCCTCGCGCCTTCTTTAGCATATCGGAGTTTATTCACAAACTGTCCATTAAATTCTAGTTAAATTAAGTGCCAAACAACACATGCATTCAGTAAAAAAGAAAATCATATTTAATATTAATTATCTGGATGAAATTGCATAAACTACTCATAAAAATTTCCTAAAGTAAGAAACATACATAATACAAGCTAAAATCCACCAGGATAAAAATCCAAAAGCACATGAAGGTTTCTGACATCCTACTTATTACATTAATAAATTCAGCCCAGCATTGTATTAGCCAAAGGCAATTGATTACTCTATTCCCAAGGTCAAACAGAAAATGGGTTGTTCACGTATTAGTAAAAATGGAAACAGGAAATATTAAATAGATGGAAAATTTAATTTTAACCATGAAGATAAGAATCCAAGAGAAAGTATAATTATGGAACAACTGTAATAAACTTAATCAAAACATTATAGCTTACCCGGCTAGAGAACTTTTCAGGATTCTCCTGCCGAGTCACATGAAATTCATAAGCAACCTTCGCATCACATCCAATACCTACAAAAACGTAATTTGGAATATTGTTAATAAATACAATCATTTCAATAACAAAACTTGAAAAATAATTTTTTTTAAAAAATCAGATATATACCTAAATAGTTCATCATAAACTTTGACTGCTCTTTTCTTGTATCACAGTCTTCATCTTCATCTTCATCTCTTATAATTACTTTCCACCGATCTAGCATCGTGATTGCTGCTTGATCGATGTCATTCAAAATTGTGTTTAAACCGCCCTGTCCATCAACTTTAGAAAAACCTCTTCCCCAACCTAGTACCCTTGACATATCATTCCCTGTGCCTAGTGGAAGTATAGCAACTGGTGGAGGAGAATCAAAATTGCGTCTCTCAATTGCCTCGAGAACCCAAGCAACAGTACCATCTCCACCACAGACTAAAACTCTAAAGTATTGCAAGCTACTAAATAACTCTAAACCAACATCAGGACCCTGGGATTCACTAAGTTCAAACACCTGCACAATGAAAACATATAAATCAGTCAAAACATCTGCAGCAACTAATATCTATGCAGAATAATAGACTTTACATAAACTCTTACAGATTACAATAATTTGTTATCGTGTGCCCTCAAAACATGTATCATACAAATATTATTTGAATCCCCTCTAGCAATTAAAACCTAGGCATGTTAATAAACTAACTATCCAACACTATTAGTAAAGCAGAGAAAAAAAAAGTACAGTAATCCAGTTAGGTCTTTTGTTCTATCATTGCTAAGTAAAGTGTAACTATGCTCACCTGAACAGGATTCAAAAGCATGTTCAACCTCCTCCGAAGATGAGGCCCAAGCTGACCTCCACTCTTAGCATTGATAAAGACCAAAAGAGGCCTCGCGTCTTTCGGCAAATCAACCAAAGTATACTTCTTAACTGGAGTAGAGACACAACTTCCATTTTGCTTCTGCACCATTCCGTTACAATTACCTTTTGTGGCGCCAACTACATTACTAGCATCTATCTTTGAAGAATCAAAAACCTTCTCACTGCCAGATTTCTTCAACCCAACAAACCCATTTAAAACGTAATCCAAACCCGAATCAGGGGACGGAACATCATGAACCTTGGCATTACCCCCACGCCCTTTCCCATTCTTACCTCCACGACGCCTCTTCTTCAACTGTCCACGAACAGAAGAATGCAAGATAGAGTTCAAAACCCCACCAGCAACACCACCACCAGTTTCTTCTACTTCCTTAACACAAAGGGGAGAAATAATCAGCCTCCTAAGCGGACCCAAATCACAATCATCTCCGCTCTCTTTCAACATAACGGCATGGCACTTAACATGAATAAGACGTTGACACCACAAACAATGCCAAGTAGGAGAAGCATCAATAAACGGAACACCACAAGGCTCATCACAATAGAAACAAAACGCAGCATTGTCATCAACATTATCCCACCTCTCAGACCAATGATGACGCACATGACTAAAAAACGATTGCGCCAAACACTTACAATCCTTAGCAGCAAATTCCGAGCAATAAAAATGAGCAGCGACGCCACAAACGGTACAACGATGAACAGGAAAAGAAGAGGAGGAGGAGGAAGTTGAATTGGAAGGAGGAATAGATTGCTGAGGAAGGAGAGAAGTAAAGCAAACACAGCAAGTGGTGGGATGTCGAACGTAAGCGAAATCGTCGGCCCAAATGTGAGGAGAGAGAGGCGCTTTCTTAAAGAATTTTTGCTTGGCTTTGGCGGCGTCTTTTAACCAATTGAGAGAATTCTTGCGATGCCAGATGAAGACGGCGTAGAAGATGATTGGGAGAGTTAGGAGGGCGATGAGAGTACGAGTGTTGGTGGATGCGAAGTGGATTAGCCATCGGGAGATTAGGTAGAAGCTGAATTCGATCATTGTAGAAGAAGAAGATCAACTAATTAGGGATCTGCATCGGACGAGGACGATCACGAACGATCACGACGACGATGATTTTATATGATTTTTTATTTTTTATTTTAGACGAAGGGGGAGAAGGAGAAGGAGACTAAGAAAGGTTTTTCATGGCGCAAGAAACGCGCCTTACTTTTTGGGAGTTTAAGATATTTGATATTTTTCGTACATTACGGCTTTTCACCACGTGTAATGTAATTACCTAAATATCCTCGTCACACGCTGTCTCCTCCTTTGCTACTACTGCTTCTTTCTGTCCATCGTTTCTTTTTAGACGGCAACTGCTTGTCCTTTTCGATTAGGTAAATACTTAATCCAAGTGTGTGTTTTTTTAGCCTCAGCTTTTATTATGAATGGGACGTGATATTACTCTATAAATTAATATTGAATTAATCTATTAGTAGTAATTAAATATGCAAGATTGTGTTTCTGATCATTATTTATTTAAATGTACTAAATTCCAAATATGGGAATGCATTCACATCTCTATTATAATAAAAAGAAAAGATAAAAAAACGTAAATTTACCACGATCAGTGGCTTTATAATATTAAAGCACGTCATTGATTTTATATGAAATTATATTTTTATTTATAAAATTATTTAAAACGACCGATATTTTTATTATATGAAATTATATTTTTATCCATAAAATTATTTAAAACGACCGATATTTTTATCATTTTAAAAGGTGAGTGTATTTCAAATGTTTGAGCGCGTTACTAACTTTTTTTCACCCGCCGCGCTAATGCGCGTGTATTCAATGCTTAGTTACATTCTTTATCTCTATATTCAATTAATTAAATAAATAGTTTTGTTATTTTCCTTAAGCGAGTGTTGTTTAGCACGTAAATGTTAAATTTACTTATCAACTCACTTCTTTAACTATCAACTCTAAATTTAATGTTAATACAATATATAATAATTTTATTTGACTAATATATATTTATAAACAAACTTATAGTTATATTTTAATTTATTTTTAGCTATAATAATAGAATAAAATTATTTTATAATATACTATTTTATTATAATTTTATTCTATTTTTAGAATAAAAAATAACATCGATTTTTTTATATTAAAATATAATAAAATAAGTGATAAATAATATAATATAAAATTTATAAAAATAATATTTTAAACAAATTATATAACCGAAAAAAATATAATGCGAATTACATAATTTATATATTAAATATTATAATTTAATTTGAATTTTATGATTTAGATATTAAATATAATAAATTGCTATTTAAGACATTAATAAAATTTGAGGTAAGACATTAACTTTTTATTTTAATTAAATTATGTTTTAGAGTTTTTAATTTGGTTTAGGATTTTAATTTAATTTTTAATTTATTAGAATTTGAATTTTACGAATTTGATTGTTAATTTAATTAAATTATTTAAATTGTTTCAAAATTTTAAATTAAACAATAAAAAAAATAATTGTACTTTCTCAACTCACGTGACACCTATATCTATAATAGAATCATTCTCCATAGCATATGGATTATTCCCAATGAGTTAATATGAATATAAATTTTACATCTCAAAATTAACAACCAACATGTGATTCCTCAAATTGAACAAAATTGATATAATAATAATAATAATAATAATAATAATAATTTTAACTTACTTTAATAATTTAAGTATTACATTTTGTTAATATCATATTACATTTATGTATCATTGTTTTAGATTTTTAAAATATATTTTTGCTAAATAAAAAAATTATATTAAAAATAAATTTAAATTAAGATATAGTATTTACTAATTCCATAATAAAATAATATTATTTTTTTCCTATCAAACTCTCTCCGCCAAAAATACATTAAATATACCAAAAGTATTTAAATAAATACGGAGATCTCAAAATATATACATATATGAAAATAATATTCAGCGAAGGGTTTTTTTTTAGTCATATTCTTTATGGTATATTTGTTTTAGACATATTATTTAAAAAATTTAATTTTTAGGTAGTCCACTAGGTTTTCTAAAGAATTGAACTATATAAGAATAAAAGTAAAGACATGTTTTAATTATCTTTCAAACCCTAGAGAAAAAAAAATCTATTTTTCTTCTCAATTTGATATAGTGATCGCGAAGAAGAGTGGTCAAATAGTTTAAGTTTTGGTTGGATTGATTGTTTGAAAAATAAGTAATTAATTATTTATTCTTTAACTTCCGTTTGATTAGAATACCTTACGAATTGATTGCGGAATACGTTTGCAAGGACTCAAAAAAGTGAGTCGTTCTTCAATCCTTTGAAGGTAATTAATTATATTGGAAAAATATATTAATTTTATTGAATCGAAATAAACAAATAAAAAATTGTATAATTATCATACCTTCTTAGACACTGAATTAAGCATGTTGTGGCTAATTGTACGGACGATCACCCACCTTAACAGTTTTATTACATGTGTTGGTTGTCGGAGTGAATATTAAACATGATACTGGTTTGAGATTTATTGATAGATGTAGATTGCAAGACGTGAAGGGACGAAGTGCACTAAATTGATATTTTCTTAAAAATTAGTATGGCATCACATTGGTGGCGCTTCAGCAGTAGTTATCTCACGCTAAAAAATAAAAGCAATTAGGGAAACTTATAATTTAGAATTATAATTTGTTAAATTCAATATAAAAAAATAATTAGGCTATAAAGAAAATTAAATAAAAAATTATAATATTATTTCATACAATAAATAAAAATAATATATTAATAAAATAATATGAAAAAATAAATAATAATAATAATCCAATAATGTAGGTTTAAATAGTGGATAGAAATTTTCTTTTAAACTCTTCAACTTTCTGGTGTTTTAATTTGACCATTCAATTGGACTTGACATGAATTTAAATTTAAACCCTTAAACTTGCTATTATTTCTTATTTGGACTCTCAAAAAGTTTCTGAAATAGAAACTAATTAAACTTATTTTGATCATGGGCTATTTTCATTTACATTGAAAATATTAAAAGGAGGTGAAAAGAGTAGGACTTATTCTTCAATAATTTTAACATAATTATAGTTAAGAAATATACTATTTTAATTGAATGAAATCAAGTAATGTACACTTAGTATACTTTTTGTGTAATCCATACATTCATATGTCCTAAATAATATTGTCATTAATGTAAACAATAAAATAAAACTAAATATTATAATAATATTATATATATTTAAAAAAATAAATCAAATATGGCATAAACACATGCCTAATTTATGACATTTTCATGTCGAGCATTTGTCTTCATTTATGATTTTATTTATGTTTTCAATGCATTTTATTTATGTTTTTTATGCTTGCAAATTTTCAAAGTAGAAAATTGAAATTTTATTTATTTATTTATTTAATATAATTTATAGTGATTTTTTATATTTAATATTTTGTACCCGTTATCAATATATTTTTCAATGTTTTAATTTTAATATAATGAGTTTTTAAAATTTTATTATATATATATATTGAATTCTAAATGACTAAAGTAAATATTTTATATTATTATAAATATAAGAAGGTAAATTTTTTTTTTTTTTTAAAAAACTATATTTTAATGTTCACTATTCTATGTTAGTAATGCATTTAAATAATAATTTTACTTTTCTAAAGATAATCTAACTAAAATTATTTACAAGTAATCTAAAAATAATTATTTTAATTATAACATTAGTTTTTCTTTTGATTATTTAAAAATACAAAAGTCATATAAAAAGTGATTTTGTTTTGTGTTTTCCAATATTAAAAATCTAGAGTTATTCTATTTTGATTTTATATTATTTTCTTATCTTCTAAGTAAACATGCATTATATCATTTGGATATCAGACGATGGACTTGTCATCAAATGGAATGGATTACAAAAGAAGGAAATATAATCAATCACCAAAGAGCAAGAAGTATCTGTCAACATGTTTGCAAGAGGGTAAGTTTCTATCTTCAATTACATTTTTTAAGGATGATACATTGTTTCTTCATTTTTTCAATGTATATATATTTAATTTAGGCGATAATAAAAACATGTCATATTTCAGGATAATTGATAATGGTATGCATCTCATTTCACATCCGCCTATAATAATTTTGTAGTAAATGTAGATATAATATTAAGAACAATTATCATTCTATTTGTTTAAATAATTGTAGGGTACAAGGAAGTTCCATCCGCCGCAACACCACAAAATCTTAATTTAAGTCAATTATGCTTTTATGAGGTAATGTTTTATCTCTCACACACACATATATATAATTAATTTATTTCATAATATTGCAAATGATATATATATACACATATATTTCATATTCAACTTTAGTATGACATTTTTTGGTATTTGATTGAATTCACAGCTAGATAACTCATCACAAGAAAGAAGCAAGAATATACAGAAAAGATATTTTGGCTGCAAAGAAAAGGAAATCGGATTCTACATCTATCAGTGAGATTATTAGTATTTGTGCCGTACCTAAATGATTATGATCATAATGATTCATGATGGTAGTCATTTCTTATGTGTACAATATTTTTGAACTTGTGATGTAGATGTCAATGTCAACACACCTACGGATGAGCTCAGAGAAAAAAATATTACTACTACTTCCTCAAGGATTGACAATGGTAGTAATAAAAGTAAATTGATTTTATATCTTTATATTCTTAATTAATTAATATATTTACAACATTATGTTCACAGGTCTTCACCATATGATATCATTAGGATCTTATGCATCATACGAGATGGTACGTATAACTTATTTGTATCTTAATATACAATTCAGAATAATGATACTGCTCCCTACAATTCGTAACGGATGGGAGAGATGACACCAAAAGATGCTCGCTGCCAGAGGAAAAGTTTTCTTGCTAATCAAAGGAGTAACACTTCAAATATATTTTTGCGTAATAATTAATATTTTATTATTATATATTATTTTCGATTAATTTGTATACATTTGATTTTATTGAAAAATTTGTTATAAATATATGGTATGTGTTATGTTGTGTAGCCACATCTGAAAGCAGAAATCAATTTTCAAGTAATAGTGAAACCGGATCAGAAGAACCACAAAGGATGCCTTTCCTAGATATAACAAACTCAGACTATACCTTGGCTAAAGGGAAACGAATTGTGCAAGACAAAAGTGTTATGAAATCAGTAGCAAGAAGTTTGACTAACACCATTGAGGGTATTCCGGATTCCACTATGCATTCTGTTTTGACAAAAGAAATCCCAATTTCGTCGTCGGCTGAAATCAAGATTGGTAAATTTTTATTCAACATTAATATTTATATGGTAGAGTTTTATCAAGCATTTTCATTTGAATACCTATCAAACTCTAATATAATGTAGGGAAAACTTCAAAGAGGCGAAAATATAAAGATGCAGCAAAAATTTGTTCGATGCAAGTTACTAATTCGACAGAGAATAATGATGCAGGATGTGAGGACCATATGATGAATGTAATTACACACGCATGTAAGTGAATGTGTTTATGTTTTCTATTAGATAGTAATTATAACCCCTTCATTCTATAATTTGTACTAATCACTAATTAAATTTTTTTTTAAAAAAAATGCAACATACATGGATATAAGAGATGCTATTCACAAATGTGAATACTGCGGTGCTCTATTTTGGTATGGTGAGAGGCTTAACAAGAAAATTAATACCAAGAATCCAAAAATAGGAATGTGCTGCGGAAGTGGAAAAGTGAAACTTCCTACACATAAATCTCCACAAGATATTTTGCGGCGTCTAATACTTGGTGATGATATTCTATCCAAGAAATTCATGAAGGATATCAGGATTTACAACTCGATGTATGCTTTCACGTCAATGGGTGCCAAGATCGACAAGAGTGTAAATGAAGGAAAAGGACCAAAGATCTATAGAATTTACGGACAAAATTACCATCGAATAGGATTCCTAATTCCATCTGACGGAGAACCAAAGTTCTCCCAACTATACGTATATGACACTCAGAACGAAACCAAAAACAGGCTCACGGCAATTAGGTAAGAGATATTATATGCATGATTATTCTATTCTTCATAATCCTTAATTCTACTCACTTTTGTTATACATTTTGATTCCATTTATTTTATGATTATATATAATTTTGACGTCAACAAGCTACACGAGCAAATAATATCCGACCTTAAGAAAATGTTAGATGAGCACAACATCTTGGTTCAGACTTTTCGAACATACAGGGATAGACTTCGTGATTATGGAGAGGAGGATTTAAAAATGGTTTTGCTTGGAAAACGTTCAAAAGACGGAAGGCAATACAGTCTTCCTACACACGATGAGGTTGCAGCTATATTCCCTGGAGACTTCGATGGGAATACACATCCTAGAGATATATTACTCGAGAAACATTCAGGAGAATTTAACCGTATCACGGAGTTAAGTCCATCGTATCTTCCATTGCAATATCCTTTGCTATTCCCCTATGCCGAGGACAAATATAGAGAAGATATAAAGTTGTGTCAGCCGAAGAAACAACCAATGAAACGAGTAAGATATACGATCACATCGATAAAAATTTTTAATTATAAAAATATTTTACATTGATATGTAAAATAAACTTACTTCCGCAGGGTGTTGCATCAAAAAAGAAAGAGCAAGACGAAGAAAATGAGGTTGGCGTATATTCTAATGCAATATATATATATATATTATCTTTTCAATCAACATTTTATATTTCCTAATTTTTACTGTTGGAAAAAATATTTTTGGAATAAAATTGTAGAAAAATGACGAGACTGTTGAAAATGAAGACGAACCGTGGTCTGCAAATGTTAAAGGAAAATGTGTATCAATGAGACAATTGTTCGCCTTCAAATCCAAGAAAGGCAGGACTTCAACATTTTCGTAAGGTGTGGAAGATTGACACAACAATTTATTGTGGACGGGTATACCATGGTAGAGACTTCGCGTCTTTTGTACATACATCTGAACCAAGTAAAATTGAGGAGAGATATGTATAAGGTATCCAGGAGCACGTAGCGAGAGGTGATACAGATCCTAATAATCTTGGTCAAAATGTTGTATTACCGTCCAGTTTTACTAGTGGAGCAAGATATATGATCCAAATCTACCAAGATGCAATGGCCATTTGCAAATGGTGTGGATACCCGGATATTTTCATCACTTTTACGTGCAATCCCAAATGGCCAGAGATTGTTCGTTTTTGTGATAAGATAAATCTGAAGCCAGACGATAGACCTGATATACTGTGCCGGATTTTCAAGGTTAAGCTGGATCAGATGATCAGAGATATAAAGGAAAATAAAATTTTCGGCAGAGTGAAGTCACGTAAGTTTACTCTTAAAATTCAAGTTGAATCGTTAAAAATATTTTCTAATATATGTCACATAGCCATCTCAAATAAATCATAAAAAAGTTCTATTTTATTTGACAGTTATATACACCGTTGAGTTCCAAAAAAGAGGACTTCCTCACGCGCACATATTGGTATTCTTGCATAAGGAAGACAAGTATGAAACGGGAGAATTCAGAGATCGAGTTATATCCGCGGAGATACCTGACGGCAGCACGGATCCGGAATATTATGAAGCTGTGAAGAACTTCATGTTACATGGTCCTTGTGGTCAGGGATATGAGAGGTGTCCATGCATGGAAAATGGTAAGTGCTCGAAGAGATTTCCGAAACCGTTAGTGGAGACAACGACTATAGATGAGGAAGGATACCCAAAGTATAGGAGGAGAGATTCCAACAGAGTCATAAAGAAAGATGGTGCTTCATAGGATAACGGCTGGGTTGTGCCTCATAATAAAGAGTTATTGCTAAAGTACGGTGCTCATGTTAATATCGAATGGTGCAACCAATCAAGATCCATTAAGTATCTATTCAAGGATATGATCGAATAACTGCAGCATTCTACCAGAGCAGATCTGGGGAAAGCTCTGAGAAAGCTATGGATGAAATAAGGTCTTTCTATGACTACAGATACATATCGTCTTGCGAGGCCTTCTTGAGGTTAATATCATACGATATACAACATCGTGAACCCTCTGTTGAGCGCCTTTGTTTTCACTTGGAAGGACAACAAGGAATAGTATGGCGCGAAGGCCGCGACCTTGAAGACGTCATTGATGAGGCAAAAGATAAGAAGACGAAATTCCTGGGATGGATGGAGGCGAATAAGCAATATGAAGAAGCCATACAGATGACTTACGGTGATTTCCCTCAAAAATTTGTCTAGAACCAAAAGAAAAAGGTATGGCCTCCGAGGAAAAAAGGATTTTCTATTGGAAGGCTAAATTATGCTGCACCGGGATATGGAGAGTACTACTACTTGAGAATCCTGTTGAATTGGGTATGTGGTCCGACGAATTATGAAGAAATAAGGACTACAAATGATGGGATCATTCACAAGACATTCAGGGATGCATGCTACGAACGAGGACTCTTAGATGACGACAAGGAATACATTGACGCTATTAATGAAGCTAGCTTATGGGCAAGTTTGAATTATCTGAGGAGACTGTTTGCTATGTTGCTTATGACAGGAAGCATGGAAAGACCGGAACACGTGTGGTCCCAGTGTTGGAAGCATCTGTCCGACGATATTTTGTATAATGAAAGAAAGAGGACAAATCATTCAGGTAATATGAATATTTGGACATCATATCTAATGCATTTATTATATCAAATATTGTGCTTATATACTTTAAGCATATTGTGCAATATTATCCTAATTTAAAATAATAAGCGTATTGTGGAATATTTTTCTAATTTAAAATAATAAATGTGTATGCACACTGGCAGGCTTAGAGCTCTCCGAAGATGAAATTAAAAATCTGGCACTTTTGGAGTTAGATGATATATTGCGTCCGTGCGGTATGGCTATTCGTGATTTTGAAACTATGCCTGCACCGAGTTCAGAAGGATGCGGCGCCACGTATAATAGGCTATTACAAGCATAGATGAACTATACAACTGCTGACTTGAAAAGTGACCATGATAACTTTTTGAAGAATGCGACGGGTGAACAAAAACACGTGTATAACACAATCATTGATGATGTGAACAGTGGAAAAGGAGGTTTGTTTTTCTTATACGGCTATGAAGGTACAAGAAAGACTTTTGTGTGGAAAGGTTTGGCTTCGGCTCTGAGATTGCAGAACCAAATTGTACTGACGGTGGCCTCAAGTGGAATCGCTTCCCTTCTACTGCCTGGAGGAAAGACTACACACTCGACATTTTCCATCCCGTTGACACCTACGAAAGATTCAACGTGCAACATCTCTCTTGGAAGCCATAAAGCTAAGTTGCTCATGCAGGCAAAGTTAATCATATGGGATGAGGCACCGATGGTGCACAAGCATTGCTTTGAGGCAGTAGACAGGACATTAAAGGACTTGATGAGAACAGTTGACCCTAAATATGATAGCCTACCATTCGGTGGTAAGACCGTTGTTTTAGGAGGAGATTTTAGGCAAATTCTACCCGTTATACTGAAAGGTAGTAGAAACCAAGTAGTCAATGCAACGATAAATTCTTCATTTCTCTGGGGGTACTGCACGATTCTCATCTTGACTAAGAATATGAGACTCCAATCCATGGCATCGTCTGTAGAGTCTTCTGCTCTTAAAAATTTTGCAGACTGGATTTTAAGTGTCGGTGATGGTACTGTCGGAGAAGAAAATACAGGAATCACCGAAATCGATATGCATGAAGATCTGTTGATCGAAGAATCTCCTAATCCGCTCGGTTCCATAGTGGAAGCAACATATCCTTCGTTCTATAGCCACTTTAATGACCCTATATACTTGTAGGAGCGCGCTGTACTGGCTCCGACGCTGGATTTGGTGGAAGAGGTAAATGATTACATGACGTCGATGGACTTTAATGATGAAAGGATATACCTCAGTTCAGATTCGGTGTGCCAATCGGATACAGTGACTGATGTATTTGCTGACCTCCACACTCCAGAATTCTTGAATAGCATCAAGTGCTCGCGTTTACCGCTTCACGAACTTAAACTCAAAGTTGGTACACCCGTGATGCTATTAAGAAATATTGATCACTCGGCAGGATTATGCAATGGTACAAGGTTGATACTTACCAGGTTAGGAAGAAAAGTCTTGGAAGCTAAGGTCATGCAGGGTCCGACTGTTGGGCAGAAGGTGTTGATACCACGACTTACATTGACGCCGTCAGATTCGAGACTACCTTTCAAATTTAAGAGGAGACAGTTCCCTATCTCGGTGTCATTTGCAATGACCATAAATAAGAGTCAGGGACAATCTCTAAATAATGTAGGTCTTTATCTCAAAAGACCCGTTTTCAGTAATGGTCAACTATATGTCGCTGTATCAAGAGTAACGAATCGTAAAGGTCTAAAAATACTGATTTTAGACGAGCATGGTGCAATATAGAGAACCACAACCAATGTTGTATTCAAAGAAGTCTTCCCCTGACTATGAATATGTATAAACTGTATGTCCTTCACTTCATTTCGGCGATATATCTCCTTCAGTCCACTTCAATTGAATAATATGTTTTTATCTTTATCAAAATTTCTTTGTTTTTTTATTTTTATTTTTATTATCGATTGATCAGGATATCATTTATAAATTATTCGATTGAGGTACACTTTTCATTTATTTATTATTAATTGTGAAAATTTTCAAAATAATGTATTCCGAACACATTTTATCACCCGTGCGTACCGCACGGGTCCAAAAATCTAGTTAATTTATTAATAATATATTTTTTGGAGGGAATTAATTAATATTATTATTATTAAAATATTTTTAATTAAATATGTATTTATTTTATAAATAATATAAATATTATTTTAAATGGTTAAAATTATTTTGCATCATAAAATTTTTTTTGAAAGAATTTTTTTTTTAATTTTATAAAAAATTTTAAGAAGATTTTTTATTTTGAATTTGAAACTATTTTCTATTTGTTGATTTTTTATTTTGAAAAGATTTTTTTTTTTAATTTGATAGTATTTCTTAATTAGAAAGAAAACAAATTAGGAATACATGCTTGATAGTATTTGTGAATTAGGGTATTTTTCGTTTTTGCACCCAATTTTTAAAAATAATTCAAAAAATCCTCCACTTTTGAAACTAATTCGAAACAATCCTCACTTTCACATGAAAAGTTGTTTTGGAAAAGTGGTTTTGGATAATGATTCCGTGGTTTTACTTTATTTCAACCTTATTTTCACTAATTACATTAAATATTTACCTTTATACAGTCATTATTAACCACTTATTAAACTGTGTTATTTTTAATAAAAATAAATTTATTTTAATTTTAATTTTTAATTATATATATATTTTTTTTAATTTAGTTATTTCTAATAAAAATCCAAAATAAATATTAATTTATTTCATTTTATTTTTAAAATTAAATAATATATTTCTAATATATTATTTTTAATAAAAAAATTCAAAAAACATTTTTTTGAAAAAAAATAAAATAATACATAATTATGTTACTTCTTATTAAAAAATTAAACAAAAATAAATTTCATATTATTTGATTTTTAAATTAAAAATATTTTTTTGTTTAATTAAAATAAATATATTTTTATTTAATTTTTCTTTATTTAAACTAACATATTTCAAATAGATTATTATATTTACAAATGAAAAATAAAAACAAAATTCAAATTATTTTTGGAACTTTTTATTAAAAATAACTAAATTAAAATATATATATTTAATTAAAAATTAAAATTAAAATAATTTATTTTTATTAAAAATAATACAATTTAATGAGTGGTTAGTAATGACGGTATAAAGGTAAATATTTAATGCAATTAGTGAAAACAAAGTAAAAATAGAATAAAACCATTATTCAAAACCATTTTTCATGTGAAAGTGAGGTTGTTTCGAATTATTTTAAGAAATGGGGGGTTTTGAATTATTATTAAAAAAATGGATGTAAAAACAAAAATAATCCTAAATATTATTGTTTGTATCGGATTATTCTTATCGAATTAAACTCGAAGTTGATTTTTATAAAAAAAAAATTAAAAAATAAATAAATAAAGAAGATAAAATGGAACCGGAAAACAAATCATTTCAACTAGTTCAATTTATAAAGACAATAAAGGGGTTCATTTTATTAAAACAGTAAAGCAGATGTGCCAAATATTTGGACATTGTTATACAAATTTTTATTTTTGAGAATTTCAATAGACTGGGTGGTTTAGTAAATTTTATTTTTTATTATTACTTGAACATGATACTTTAATCTACTTAAAATAAATAAAAGATAATTATTATAATTATAATTGGATATATGTTTAGTATTGTAATTTATTTTTAAACATTCAATTTTAAATAAATGTAATAATACTGTTAGGATTGTTTTGAATCACAGAAATTTCTTTTTAAAAAGGTTTTTCTATTTTGAGTTTGAATCTATTTTCTAATTGGTTGATTCCTTGTTTTGAAAATATTTGGTTTTCCTAATTTAATTGATTGTATTCCTTAGTTGGAAATGAAACAAGCTAGGAAAGTATGTTTGATAATCACTATAAATAGAGTTGTCTCATGAAGAAGAAACACCACATCCCTTTGGGGTGGTGATCATTGGATTTGGGTCATACCTAGTAGGGTAATGATCATTGAGGTTGTCTCACCGTTAAGGAGATTTTGATTGGGGATTGTCTCGCTGTAAGGAGATTTTGTTTAGGGGTTGTCTCATCGTAATGAGATTTCGTATTGGGGTTGTCTCGCCATGGTAGAGTTGTTCGCCTAAAAGAGATTATGAGAAAGAAAGCAATTTTGTGGGGAGAGTGTGTGTTGTCTGAATGACTTGTAATTCTTATTTCTCATAGTAAAGTTCTTATCTTTTCGTGGATTAGGCAATTTGTCGAACCACGTTAAATATTATATTTGTGTTTGGCTGATTGTTTTGGTTGAATCGAACTAGGAACTAGGAAGAAAGTGGGATAGAATCGAAAATTTCTTAAAAAATTGGTACCGGAGCTTCGTTGGAAGATGGATTTCATGGCTAGATCCGAGTTTGGTGCCTTGTGTCGAAAGTCTTCCTGATATTATGGTGGTCAAGCAGCGGATCCCATTGGTAATAACGGCTATGCAAGATGATTTGATGGATCGGTGGGTTATCTCGAGAGGATACTTCTTAGGGTTTTGGAACTTTGGTGGAATCTCGTTTGAAGATCAATAACTGAAAACATCTGGATTTAGAACTTGGTAGTTTCTCATTCGAGGTGGATAAATATTTTTGATTTGATAGAGAATGAATTGAATGATGAAGACAAAATTGGATTGATAGTAATCAAAGGAAAAAGATTCAAAATTTAAAGTGATCCAAGTCAATGTGGAGATTTTTTAGGATTGTCTTGAATCACAAGGATTTCCTTTTAAGAAGGTTTTTCTATTTTGAGTTTGGATTTATTTCCTAATTGTTTGATTCCTTATTTTGGAAAGATTTGGTTTTCTTAATTTGATTGATTGTATTCCTTAGTTGGAAAGAAAACAAATTAGGAAAGTATGTTTGCTGATCACTATAAATAGAGTTGTCTCATGAAGAAGAAAGCATCTCATCCATTTGGGGTGGTGATCATCGTATTGGAATCTCATTTCTATGGGGTGGCGGTCATTGGATTTGGGTCATACCTAGTGGGGTAATGATCATTGGGATTGTCTTGCCATTAAGGAGATTCTGATTGGGGGTTGTCTCGCGGTAATGGGATTTTGTTTGGGGTTGTCTCCCCGTAATGAGATTTCATATTGGGGTTGTCTCACCATGGTAGAGTTGTTCGCCTAAAAGAGATTTTGAGAAAGAAAGCAATTTTGTGTGGAGAGAGTGTGTTGTCTGAATGACTTGTAATTCTTATTTCTCATAGTAAAATTGTTATCTTTCTGTGAATTAGGCAATTTGTCGAACCACGTTAAATATTGTGTTTATGTGTGGTTGATTATTTTGATTAAATCAAACTAGGAACTAGGAAGAAAGTGGGATAGAATCGGAAATTTCCTAACAAATAAATCATCATTTACAACTCTATTTTTCATTCTACATCATGCCATTGGAGATGCTCCTATAATATATTTTTTAATAATGAAAAATATGAATTAGATATTTTATAAAATTTAAATATTTTGTTCAACTTAAATATTAAAAGTTTAAAATAAAGAGATTCTAATTATAATTCATTAATAAAATAAATTTCTAATCAAATATATGATAAATAATTATTAAAATAAAATAAATTTAAATTTTTATTTAAAAAATACTAAAGTTGATTTATGATTCTAAATTTCTTATATGGTAAATGATGATTAAAATTTAAGATGAAACAAAATTGAATTAAAAAGAAAATAAAATTACTTTAAAATCAAATATAAATTGAGTAATAAATAAATTTTTAAGGTTACATTCCATACCATAAAATTTGTGTAAAGTTTCAAATTGTATTAAAGTGGATAAAACAAAAAACAATTATAATTTTTGTGTTTGATTCAAATTTAATTGTGTGTGAGTGGATTATATTGTTTTTATTCATTATGAAACCTAAGGCCTTCCATTGGAAAGTCATGAAATGATTTACTTAGATATATAGAGGGATCAATAGATTTAGCTGGTTGTTGATAAAATATGGAAATTTTTTTATTAGGATGCTGTGATTTTGTTGCTAAAGAAATATAATTTTGAAAATTCACCTTATCTTATATTTTCATTAGGTACAGAAAGAATGTTTCTTTCAGATAACATCTCGAATATGATATTACTTTGTCCGGAGGCTAAATATATTACATTAACTAAGAGACTTAGATCAGCTATGTGGATTCCTAGATTATTGTAGTATTTGGAGGTTTTTAAAGGCCAGACTTCTATGTTTACAAGTAGCCAAGCACCTTTTCATGTAAGTCGTAATTCGATATACTATGATCGTAGCAAACATATAGATGTGAAGTACAATTTCATTAGGTTTCATGTTCTAAATGGGACAATGGACGTGGGAAAGTTTCAATTTATACTAATCTAGCTAATATGGAACCAGAGTAAAGCACAATGAAACTCAAAGATGTAGATTTTGAAATATGAAATATATTGATGTATTATCTAATTGGAGAAACTCTGCTTGAAACAAATAACAAGGAAAATAACATCCATTTTAAAATTCAAGTAAAATAAATTTATGATATAAAAATATTCCATCATTTCTTGTTTAACCGTAAAATATTAAGGACTCACATGTTTTATAGGATAAAAATTGAGATAAGATTATTTATGCAATTTATATTTTCATCAAGCATTGAACTGCTAGTTAGAATAAGATAAAATAATATTAAGCATCATTTTTTTACTATGCATAAATAGGATAACTTTATCATGATTGAATACTTTTCGTATTATATTTTTATTTTATTATCACTAAATTACCATTTTGATAATTTTTTTTTAAAAAGACAAAATACAAATAATATTTAGTTTTTGAAAAAATATTAATATATTTTATTTATTTTTAAGTTTCGATTTCAAATAAAATTAAAGGACCGTATAAGTGTTAGTTTTAAATTTCAACATAACTTAATTATTTTTTTTTTCTTTTTTTACCATTCAACAAATATATAGCATTATATTTCAACCAACTTATTTAATGAATGAGCAATTTAGTCAAAATACTGATAATTAAATATTGTCCTTAGTTTTTCTACCCACACGGAAGTAGACATATCTCATCAAACAGAAGTAGTATTTTGATTATTTATCAAATTTTTCAGTATTTTGGCCATTCATATTATTATCTTATTACTTATCAAGTTTTACCATATATAAGTTTAGTGTATATATATATATATATATATATATATATATATATATATATATACTATCATATCATGTTCCTTATACAATAACAATCAAATACAATTTTCGGATAACTTAATCCTTATACAAAACTTTTATCCAAATCTTTTTCCTTATACTATACTTATTCCATACGACGGTCCATGTGAGTCGTAGGTTAATTTTAAATATTTATAAAAGTTTATTGATTTCTATTTATTTAACTTTTATATGGTTTCATGGATTGAACTTCTACAATACACCATATAGTAAAACAATTATTATTTTATTTTACTAGCAAAGGATACGGGTAAAATATTCAAGGCGTCTATAAAACTTGTACTCATATCATACTAATTTTAATGGATATATTTATATCAACTCATAGTGAGCTGATATATTAATTTTAATGGATATACACATATCTTCTCACTTTAATGGATATATTCAAATTGAGGAAATGATAAAAAATAGCATCTTTCCAAATGGGCTTTGCAAAACTAGCACTTCCTTATTTATTTGAGTTTCTTATAACACTAATGGGTACGATTTAGTTAAATACCCTTATTCCTATCCGTCCATGTTTGTTGTTTAAACGGCAACGAGTTAGGGCTTTATTATAAAGATGATCGTACACAAATTGGATGGATGATGCCAAAGAAAAACCTCTCAACTTGTAGCAAATTATTCACAAATAAAGCAAAGAAGAAGTCACGACAAGAGAGCTCGCTGATTACAAGTATCAATCTCTTCTCACAATTCCTCTTTACTTTGACTGGTTGAAAGTTTGTGCTCTTGTGTAACTCTTTCGATGACTGGTTCAAAATGTTTGGGTCGTCTATTAGGTATGGAGTTCATCTTTTCTATTTATCTTCATGTTTTATTTGTTTGTTTGCTTACAATATTTCAATTGATAGTATAATTGATAACTAGTTAGGGAAAGATGAAATAGTAAAATGAAAGGGATGTTATAAGTGTTTGAAATTGTGTATGGTTGGTGTTTTTGTGCATATAAGTACTTCTTTGGTTATGTAAATGGATAAAATGTTGCCATTAAACTTGAGTTCATGTGTTATTTTATCGTAAATGATATTTTATGAGTTTAAATGGTCAAAATTATTAGGGTGTGGAAAAATAAAGAACAGGGTGGGGTAACATTACACGAGAAAGGGTGTTAAATCTATAGATTTGTGTTACTTGTAGTGAAAATATCAAGGGTGTTAAATCTGAATTTTGACAGGTGTGTTGTAAGGTAAACATGTCGTCATTCATATTTTCAAATACAATTTGAGCCACACAGTGACTATGTCATATGATAAGCAGATACCATAATTCGAATAGTGCATTATAGGAAGTTTTTACTGCACTTTCAGCATGTAGGCTGTAGGAAAATGTAAAAAGTTTATTTCAATATTGGTTTATTTAGTTGATGATGTTGATCTTTTTAACGCGGGAGACTCATGGATTCACAACATACTTATTCATGTAAGATTTGGTGGAAAATGGATGGAGTGCCATCTTGGGAAAGAATATTATAAGGGTGGCATAACCAAAGGTCTAGTGATAAAAAAAAATATCATATGCTCTATTAAAATCCAGAGTCATTGAGTTGTGCAATTATCACGGAAATGACGTGCTGCTACATAGTCTAGGTAGGGATAACGATGAGATGTGTCGTGTGCTCATAAATGACGCACATTCTCTCAATATCTTTTTTACTTTCATTCACAAGGAATGACCGAATATATGTGTCTTTGGATGAAACTTGAAAGAGAGAAGTTAAATTTAATGGAGTTACTATAAACAATGATATAGATCAGTGCGATGGCAATAACAAGAAGGGTGAAAGTTCAACATGTAGCAATAAACCTGTTCTTTTTCAAGCCATGAATGACAACTTGGATTTAATGAAAGACAGTGTAGGAAATTATAACCACAATAACTTAGCATTAAATCAGAATGAAGCTGTTGAAGTTGAGACTGTGAACTCTTCTCCTGATGTCAAAGAGGTTAACGAAGAACTAGTTTATGAAGAATTTGACCAAAGTAGGCCAAAATTGTCATTACCTTCAACTAGTCCAAATGGTGCAAAGATGAATTTGTTAATAGATGGAGGTTTACACTAAGAAAAATATGGTTCCAAAAGAAGGATATAATAATCCTTCAATTGAAACAAGTTTTGGCTTAAATGGGCAAGCATGGAATATTCCTAAATCAATGTTTACGATATTCTTATTAAAGTTGCTGGGCTGGATGGTTTGGACTGTGACGACCTTCAAAAAAGATAAATATTTGACAGTAAGGATGATTTGGAAAGGCTTATTTGTTACCATGTCATGCAAGGAAAGTTCAAGTTCAAGGTAAAGAGATCGAGTAAATGCTTTATATCACTTGGTGTGCAAAATACATAGGTGCAAATGGAAAATACGGGTTGTTGGTTTTAAGAAAGGCAAGCATTTTCATATTTAAAGCTTTAAATCATTCCATACATGCCCGTTGGAGGAGTTAAATCATTCACATATAGATTCCACTACAGCTACCATCGTGACCACCATTGCACTTAGACTTCAAAATATGGAAGGTCGCATGATACGTCCAATTGTTGTTACTTTGACATCCAAGATATGTTCGGTATAAAGTTGTTATACTCAAAAGTACATCTAGAATTAAAACAAGCAATTAGGCTGACGTATTGGAGACCTAACACATTCATTTCAGCTCATATCATCATACTGCTATGTGTTTGAGAAAGAGAATCCTGGTACAGTTACACATATATTAGCAGATGAAAATGGCAGGTTCGAGTATCTTTTTATAGCTCTGGGAGTATCAATCTAGGGCTTTATAAATTACATAAGACCTGTTGTTGCAGTATACGGTATTCATTTGAAGGGAAGATATAGAGGCACAATGTTTATTACTACTGCACTTGACGATAATGAACATTTATATCCACTTGCTATAGAGTATGGGGTTACAAGGAATAATAGGTCTTACAATTGGTTCTTGGGATAGTTGCGCAATTTAATTGGAATGTCGGATGACTTGGTCATTGTATCTGACCGAAATGAAGTTATCCTTAATGATGTCGATGATGTATTTCCAAAGTCAAGATATCACTCATCGACAGGTAACCGACTCTTTTATAAAGCTACAACTGCTTATATAACTAATGAATATGAGAGGAAAATGCAACATATATGGGTCATTCATAGAGGTTCATATCAATTTGTGATGGACAAGGATCCAACACGTTGGTCTCGTGTTCACTCCCCTCGTAGACATTACAATATCATGACTACGAATATTGCAGAGAGCTTTCTACACTTCATTGTTCATTGGGGTGACTATTACCAATATTGAATATAATGGGTGTTATATGCAGAATATAAGACTTTAAAAAAAAGTAATCCATTAATTAACTCCGTTGAGCGGAAATAGAGATTAATAAACTCAACAACATGGAATTCAACATTTCCTCAACGTGCTTAAGCCCTAGGCGCCTAGTACACTCCAATTTAAGGATGCGTGAGATTATGTTTTTATTCAAAATATCAGCCAACTTCACGCGCAAAATAGGAATCACCTTAAGCACCCATATCTTCGGTATCGCGTAACAGTTTATGACCATGTCGAGTTAAGTGAGTATTTAAAAGATAATAGAAAATAAATGAAAGTAGCATTATGATTGCATTACATTAGGGTTGTTTGAAAGAATACTTGAAATGCAAATGCAAATCCATCAATAGCATAACACAAGTGCGTATTATTTCCCTGCGTTAATTAAGCATGCATAGCAAGATAATTACAGATTCTAATTAATGATGCTTTAGTTGCATCATAACTTAGTTTACCCCATGCAAATGAGTTAAATGCTTTTAGAGAATCTACAAGTTCCAAGTACTTAGTCTCCACCAATTCTACACTGTCACATCTGAG
This sequence comes from Cardiospermum halicacabum, assembly GCA_031304145.1. NCBI lineage: Eukaryota > Viridiplantae > Streptophyta > Magnoliopsida > Sapindales > Sapindaceae > Cardiospermum > Cardiospermum halicacabum. Next base: position 13,507,708 of record CM062394.1, on the reverse strand, counting down.
TAGGAAACTGAATAGAAAACACGGCAGATATATTCGGACAACGTCCTCATCTTTTCCAACCTTTCTAGATCTGAGTTTTTTATATAGAGTGTTAACTATGACAATTTGGTCGCAAGGATATATCCTTTTTTGAATTTCTGATGAGGAAGTAATTCATTGTACGTATGGATTAGGTTTGCCTTTTAATCTAGTGACTAAGTAGAAATCTAATAGAGAAAAGCAGATGGCGATGTCGGCGCAAAACATAATATATCCCCTTCCTTCATCCACAATAAGTCTCCTGATTATAATGTTGTGTATTAAATTCTTATATAGGTGAATCTTAGGTAGACTCATTAGATGTCTGAAACATAATTGTCTGAACAATTCTTATTGCTTTACTGTGAGATATTCAATAAGTTTGTCCAGTAGACCTACCTACCCCATAAAAATAATTATTACATGTCGTAAGAGGGAAGAATTTATCATATCTGCATCGGTGCTCATATATATATTTTTTATATTATACTACAAATAGAATGGAAAATAAGTCTGCAATATGTATCCTAGACAACATTATGCAATTACCTTTAGTGTTACCATATAGAATCTACTACTCATTGCAAGAACGAACATTAGAATTGGATGAAGTCCTGTAGTCAGAAAATAAGTATTACAATAATGTAGATGCTTTTATTGTATGATAATATAAAATTAGAAAAGAATGTAGTAAAATAGAAAATATTTTTACTATGCATGGTGAGAACTTACATTGTTTTAGGAACAACTACACAACCTTAAGAATGTTAGAGTAAAAGTTGTTCAAGATTTTATTGTTGTACTGTATGCAACATGTTTATGGGTAAATTCTTTGAAAATAGATCTTAAATCGAAGAGGTAAATTCAGCTAGTGGTGATTTTTTTTATTATAAAAAATAATAGTATAATTTGTTATCGCATACAGACTTGATTTGTCCTGAATTTATTGTATTGCACAAACTAAGTAATGACTAGTCTTATGAGTATTATACTGTTTCCTTGAATAGGCGACAAACATTCCCTTTAATATTATGTTGTACAATCGCATTTCAGGCTTTAGAAAATCAAAACAATATATCATGTATCTTCCATATTATATTTTAATGTTTAATATAACAATGATACTGCTAGACCCAGTGTAGCAGGCAACCATATGTGGACAATATCCAAATACTAAGTATTCAGAAAACATTTTTAGAAAATCAGCATGAAAGCTTTTGTTAACTTCTACCTTTACAAACATAGGCATACGTGGAAGTTTCAAACAACTTTCTACTAAGGATTGTCCTTTAGTGGCATATATACAAATGTGTACAAACAGTCGTACTCAATAGTATTTAATAGATGTCAGTATCAAGAATTGTGTTACTGTATCTCATTCACCCATGGTAGTAAACTATTTTCAATTCTTTCACAAAAACACTTTTTACAACTCGTATGGTGTGCTTGTTCTGCATTACTAAAACCTGTTATATTTTGCTGTCCAATTCCAACTAAACCAACAAGATTAATGTTACTGTATCCAACGCTTAGTGAGAAGGTCTGACTTAAGCAATATTATATGCTGCTTAGTAATAACTTGTGCCGTTATGTAATGAACAACTCAGGGTATTTAGAGTTTATTGTCAATAGATCATGTACAAACCACATAACCCTTGGTAATAGCACGTGGTGACTTCTTTTCATTTTCAACACTGTATTTTCATGCATCCGAAAGTATAGATCCTTCATTAATTAAATGTTGAACATTGACTATGTTACGTATGCCTTTCACTTAAATTGAGATCAAAATGAGTAAATGAAATCATTTGTATATAGTATTTTTCAATGTTATAAAAATTTTAAATCAACCGAAATCGAACAAGAGTATGTAGTGTTGTTATGGTGTATAATAAGTTTGTAGATGTGGATATATATATATATATGGTATATTAATTTATTAAATTCCCTATTTTTGGACGGATCTGACACACCCATTACTATCCCATACAATTTCAAATATATGTAGGTTCCAAATGTGTCCTACGGAATATCGACCTCTATTCGAAAATATTATTTTAGCATATGCCGGAAGTGTGGTTATCGAGTTCGTATTAGATACATCCCAACCCATGCAGACTCTTGAGCAAATGAATTTTGTGTAATGGGGTTGCCCCGAATTGAGATTAGACTTTACCTGCAATTGGTTACTAACAACGGATGTATATCATTTATGATTCACATTTGATCGAGCCGCTGGTTTTTGAAATGGCTAAGTTTCAACGTTGAGAAATATTAGCTTGGTTAAGAAACCATAACTTATTGTAATTATTAATTGTCCATCCATCTCATCATTTTGGGTGATTCAATAATTTTAACAGTATAACACACCTGGTAATCATTTTATTATTCATCATTTAAATAAATAGAGAATGATGGGATCCCCTCAGAAGTTGGAATGGATGAAGTATATAAAAGTGGACAAATAAAAACACAATGAGAACTATTGAGGGTATCGCCTGTATGGCGAGTGGAAGAATTTCCATATAGCTTGTTTTCTTACATGTTAGAAATATTTGATGAGAATTCAGGTAGACTCTAGTATCCAAAATTGGTTTATATTTAGAAAAAGACCTGAAAACTATTTTGGAAGTGTCATATTTGATTATGAATGATATTTCATAAAGTGGATTCTAATTAGGAAAATGATCCTTGGAAATTCTAAATAGGAAAAGGTTTTCTAAATGGTTTAGGATTACTTTATGACTATGTAACTCGGTGCTATAAATATGTTTGCTTGTATCTATCATGAGATATCCTGAGAAAACATTGTAGATATGGTTAGTTAGATTTCGAAGGTACTCGATGGGGCTTTGTAAAGTGTGGAGACCATGGAGATCTGGTGCTATATTCTGGTTGTAACTGTTGCAATAAACATTACATAGTGAATTAGTCCCTCATCATCTTGACGCATGTGGTCTAGTTTTGGATTTGCTCATAAAATCTTGTGTCTTAGTTTTACTTTGTGGTTACAAATACTCATCTCTCCTATAAATGATCACTGCATTATTTAATAAGTGGTATCAAATCTAGCCAAGTTTTCCCAATAGGACAGTACAATGGTCGTATTGGGTCTCCAACAATTATCTTAAAGGTTGTCGTTGACTATGATATTTGGACATGGCATGCATAGGTGGATATATTCATGCACGATTTGCTATAATGAATGGGCCAGCTCATTTTTAATGCTATGTATGAGCTTTGCAAGATATTATGATAGCATAAATTATAATGCGTAACATGATTGATACAAGCATAGCAGAAGGTCCAATCATGCGTTCAAAAGCAAGGAAGCTGCAAGCTGAATTTGGGAACTTAGCTAATGCTTATGTTGAACGAATGAATGAAGAAATTATCAAGGAAGAAGATAGAAAATCAATGGAGGCAAGAATCACCAAAATGCAGCCTGTACACTTGTGTTTGGCCTGCAGCATCTAAGGGAATGATAAGAAGTTCACCTTCTCAAAAATATGGCAGAAGGATTTTTCTACATTGATGGGCAAATACAATACTGATTCTATCATCAAATGATAGCAAAGTTAAAGAGAACATCTTAAGCTTTTCAACACATCAAGAATCAATTTAGTTGGATTGGTATAGCTCAAGTTATTGCATCTGGAAGCTGGAAGAACAGATTTAGGCGGGATTGACTAGTCATCTTTGGCTGTCACAAGATTTGTTTCCTTTTCTTTTTATCTTGCAAGTCAGAATTTGGCTATTTTTAATGTCTTGATTTATTTCCTTATTTTTAGGAATTAATTAGGGTTTATAATATTTGTTCCCTATATAAAGGAACAAGACAGCTTTTGTAATCAGTTTTTTTGAGAAATTAAAAAGAGTTCTTTTCAAGAGCCATGTATTGTGTGCAAGTGAGGTTGTGACTGCTTCTCTTGTTGAACCAAGAAGTTGGATCTAATTATCTAGGTAATTCTGTCTTGTGTGTCTTGATTCCAAGTTTTTGTACTTTCTTATCCCAATCACTTGTGTTTTTAAAGACAGGTTTCTTAAGGGTGTAATAGGGAGGGTTTTAATCTTGTGTTTATCTTTGGGATCAACTGTGTGTTGGGGTTTCGGTTTCTCTATAAACCTAGGGTTTCTGCATCAATGATAATCGAAACTGAACATGATTTGTTAACGCATATAAATATTTGTGGAGAACCAACAATACCAAACGTAGGAAGAAATCCATATGGAAATTGTGGACATGGAATAATTTAATACTCGATATAGGCAAATTATAGATAGAGAAACGCTTTTAGACATTAGTGATGCTTTAACCACTCATTTAAGGGAGCGATTTGGAAACTCAAAAAAATGAATGAATTTAGTGTCTTGATTGTAGTAGTAATTATTTACCTATTTATTTAATCTGTTGATGTATTATATAAAATGAAAGCTCTTATTCTATTTGGAAGTTTATTGTGATTACTTAAACTTTGTTAGTTATACATTATCAATCAAATTACACTCATACAATATTCCTTATAAAAGAAATGGACTTAGAATTGTATTTTTAGATAATAATAGATTTAAATCAAAAATTTAAGTTAGAAGTAAATTTCATAATAAATACATATTACATGTATTAATTTAAATATTTACTATCTGAAAACAACTTTCATGTGCTATAAATCCCGCATTTAAAATAAAATTGTTCGCGGTTAGAGATGAATGATATATTGAGTGAAAAAGTGAGCAGCATTATTATAATTTGAAACTTTAAAATATAGGAGTCTTTTTCTAACAAATGATTAAAAAAAAACTATAAATTGTCTTTGACTGTATTTTTAAAGATTGACCAACGTAATTAAGTATTACTTACTTAATCAACTTTATAATGAAATAATAGTTACCAAAAAATATAAGTGTTTTTCAATATTAATTGCAGAAATTTTAATATATTCATATTGAAATATGAATATACATATTTTAGTCTAAATAAATATAGTGGAAAATAGTTTGTAATTATATATAATATATGATAATTATTACAATAATTTTAATTATTAAGGTACTCCTAGATATTTATATGAATATTCAATTTAGGAAATGGAAAATGTGTGGCCATCGTTATACAAATTTAAATATTTGCAATAAAATGAATTTAATTTATATTTGAAAATAATTACGCTGTATGCTTCCCATTTTAAATAAGGAACGAGCTTGATTAGTGGGCCCTACAGTACCAAGTTGATGATGTATGAAATTCGGGAAGTACAACAACCCATAAAAAAATTTAAAAAAAAAAAAAAAAACACTTTACCATTCGACATTACAACCTCTGAAAAACTAGGGTTAGTTGTCGACATATTGCTACTGTCACTAATAACTAAATATGGAAATTGTTGTTGTTAGGGAGAGGAAATCAAATAAGGTTCAATTACACCCTTACCACGAATGAGCTCCAAATTGTGCACCTTACCTAGTTGATCAGTGTGAAGGTTTGGTAGGGAGAGAGGTTCCAAAGGCGCAAACAGTACATCCATACAGAATCACTGGGTATGATTGACTGGTTTGCAGAACCACAAGAAAAGGTGTAAGTATTTGCCCATCAATCACCTTCATGTAAATACAGAAATACTTATACATTCTTGTGAACTTATAGACGTTATGTTTGGAATATAACGGTCGTCAACACAGATTTGAAAAAATTCCTTTCTACTTCCACGTGGATGGATGCTTCAATCCTTGATGCCTTCATTGTTAGTGTTCATAACGTTTCTCATCCATCATCAAGAATGGGAATAATAGGTACCACATTCACTCACACCATTAAGCAGAGGTATGATAATGCTTTATTTACGACTGCATGACTACAAATTATTAAGTTAGATGATTTCTAGATGTGTGTTGTTAATGGGCCACATCTAGGAGATTTCAAATGAAAGCCTTGGTGGGAATTGGATTTTGTAAGTGAAAATTTTTAATTAATTATATATTTGCATATTGCTAAACGATAATCGGGCTCTTGTTGACACACCAATTAATTGCATATCACTGATCTTCACTTTATTTTATTTTTCTTGGGTTATCTGCCCAACTCATGTGTTGAACAATTATTAGGTGATTATAATAATGCATTTAAAGGAACAGATTATTTTGGTCCTAGATCCTAATGTTCACAAGGCTGCAAATATGTCTCAAAAAATGGATATAACAGCTGAAATGAAGCATGTATCACTTTTAGTGTCATGCATTCTGGAACGTTCAAATTACTATAATCGTGGAAGGAGACCGATGGGAACCAGTAACGGCGGGAGAGTTCATATTTCCTCCCCGGACATTTTACCCTTACAGCCAAACAGCAGTGGTTGCGGTCGTGGTGTTGTATGATGATTGAAGATATGGTGTGAGAAAGGAAATTTTGGTCAATTAGCAAAATGAGAGATGGTCGTGGATTATTAAGAGCTACATTGCATCAACTGTATTCGATAATTCACACTACATTATAGTTTACTAGTTTATTAGATGATTTTTGCCGATCACAAACTTATATACTTTTTGAATTAGTTAACTTTATTCAACCCACTAGTACTAATGACAAGCAAATATTAAATTCTAGTTTTATAATACATGGTTGTAGTATTTGCATATGTTGCTATTAGAGCATTGAATTGTGTCAATGACAGTCAATTTTCGCAAGATGTGAAAGAATCAAATGTAGCTTCAGTTATTCATAGTGACAGTCATTGTATGGTTCCTCCGTCATTATACTAGAAAAAAAAAAGAAATAAATTCACCATTACTAGCAACATAAATGTTGACAATGTTATCTTTTTATAGAAGTCTCAGTCATACATTAGCACCTTTTACATTTCCAACAGTACCAAGTCATTTCATCACTAAATGAACTGGGTTTCATTTGTCAATGATCTGTATTTCACTTAACAAGGAACTACACATTAGTGCCTCAATGAAAACAGAAAAGAAATGATTAGCAATTCCTACCAACCTAACAAGGGACGACGGGTAATTATAGATAATTGGCCCTATTAAGGGAATGCATGAAACTGGTCCTCTTTCTACTGGTACAAGAAGAACCTATCAATTCTCTTAGCGCAAGATATGGTATGGTTGACTATTCCCAGGAAGTGAACGGATGGTGTATTATTCTACTAATGTTTACAAGAACAACTCTCTTGGAATCCAACTGCCAATCAAACTGAAACCCACAATTCAATAACTGAAATTAATTAAATCGAATCAGGAATTGGAATTGAAAATAAATCTAACTCAAAGTTGAAAAGAAACGAAGTTGGCTGTAGAAGAAGATGACTGAGGCAATGAAACTGCAACTCAATCTCATGTAAGCTTGAAAATTAGACGAAGTAAAGTGTCAGGTTGGTTAACGGCGTTGAAATGGTTAAGCGTATATTGAAATTTTAAATAAATAAGTGTTATTAAAATTTAAATTAATAATTAAATATTAATTTTACAATTATGTTGAAATAATCTTAGTGTATGTTTGGCACTAGATGTTACATTAGATGTTGAGTTAGCTGTTGAAGTAGCGATTAGCTGTTAAATTAGATGTTGAAGTAGCGATTTGGCATGAGTGTTGGTAATAACAATTAGATGTTGAAGTAGCTGTTAGATATAAAATTACGTAAACAATACAATATATTATTTTTACCTTACAATATAATTTATTAGTGCTAGTATTCATTTTTTAACAATTTTTTTTTCAAGATTTTTAATTTAAAACCAACCATCCTTTAATTATCAACTAATTAAAAAATAAATAAAATATAGACTAACTAAAAAGAAAAGTTATTTAAAGATTTTTAATAAAATTATTAAAATTAATCTAATTTAAATAGAAGTTTTTAATATTATTAAGGGTAGTTTAGTAATACTCATAAATTGATAAAGGTAAAATTGGAGCTTTTTAATTAGTGATTCATGGAAAACTACTTAAAGTAGCGTTCCGAAAATCGCTAATTAAAAATCGCTAATAAAAAAACTTCTCCCAAACAGTTAAATTATCAAATCACTAATAAAAAAAATCTAATAACTACTTACAAATCTATCTACCAAACAAAACTTAAACCCGCACTAAATTTTAGTTATCCCCTTGTAAGCGGATATAAAAATACACGGATAATACTCATATCCGAGTACCTCCACGTCTAATTATACATTTCACATTTGAAAGGAAAATAATTGAAAATAAAATATAATATCCTTTGACAATAATGCTCGCCTCACCAAACATTTGAAATTTCTGAAATAGAAATCTTTTTTTAAAAAAAAAAAAAAAAAAAAAAATAGTCTTTAGTCATTTATAAAGAATAGTAATAAAGTCACTGAAAATGCTTGCATGATCTGGTGTGATGTATAATGGGGAGTGAATCTGCAAAATGGACACAGCCAAGTTACCGTCTAGACACATTTCGAATCAAATTTGAACAACAAATCAAACTGAACTGTTGTCGATGCACATTTGGAGATTTAAAAAAATAAATAGTATAAATAAAAATACACAAACAACAAACCACTGAACCTTGTGTGGCACCAAACATATAAAACAAAGATTAGGGTCGCATAAAGCGAAAACTGTAGTATCATGAATCATGAGACCACATGGCACAATGAGGTATATGTATTATGAATTATGATGCTAATTATGATTTCCATTCATTACATTTACAAGGGTTGCTGCTCTCAGAGTCATTTGTGTGTCTACACACTTAGATTTAACATGTTGAGATCTGTCCCTGTGTGTCAATGGTTACACTAAAGCTGCTTTGCCAATCTAAATCTTCAACATCTTTCTTATGAGTAGTTGCTGCTGCGCTTTAAGTAGGCCATCACCCCCATGCCGGTCAAAACTACAGCCCCTGCAAACACACTTGTGTGTACATACGACCATTTTGACTGCTGGGCGTGGGCGGTGGTGGTTGTTATGGACCGCGATCTAGTCTGCTGGTTGCTTGAATCAGAGAAATCCAAATGCAACCTGAATACCTGATAGCAAAGCCAAAGAGTGAGATTCAATTTTTGATGAATAATGAATTCCATACAGGTATAGTTGGATAATAATTGCTAAAAATTATACATATCTACCTACAAAAGAATGTGTGCCCATTTTAGGACCCATACGTTTAAGTTGATCAATGTTTCAAGTTGTTTTATCACAGCTCAGATATACCATATTATGTCAACGGTACAACTTAATCTGTACACTCAGTTTCAATTAAAGTTCAACATGCAGCTCCTCCAACCAATTATATCCCCATGTAGTATAATAAAGATAGATATCTTCCCAGTACCTACTTCTCAGAACTCCCATGCCTATCTTTCTATAGCCAACACGAAAGTCAATACACTGAATCAAACTTCTGTATTGTTATATACTTGACATGGTTAAAATATTACGGACAATAAACAATCTCTTTCCATTTCCTATGTTATGTTTTCTTATTCTCTAAAAGTTAACTCTCCACCTTCAATAATAATGAAATTTCTGTCAGGTTTTATTTAATCAGATCAGAGCAATGCTAAATTAAGTGACACAGCAGGGCAACTTAAGAACCAATTTCCAACCCAGATTAAATTTTAAAAGAAAGAAAACAGAAGCACATACACAAAAACAAGAGTGAATCAAGCTTCAGTCTCACAGACCTAAAAAGAAAAATAATTAATTAATTAATAAAATATATGCCCACCTTTAATCCTGCAGATCTAGCATGATTGACAGCACCAATAAGATCCGCATCAGTTGAAAGGAGGACTTTGTCACCCTCATCATCTTCATACTAAAAGAAACAATAAATAAAAATGTGTTTCCAAAGTCATTGAGGAATGGAATAAGCACACTCCTTGAATTGACGTACCAGAAGAAGAGGGCGATCTCCTTCATCACCAGCACCAATTCTCTGCACAACAGCAGACCGCAGCTCTTCTATACTCTCAGTACCTTCATAACACTTTGATTTAGAATAGAATATATCATTTTCTTACATCTAATTACTGCACAAACTATCTCAAAAAGCACATCAATAGTTCTGAATACTGCTTCCAGATGATAGCACAATTTGGAAGCATTACATTGCTTCCTTCCAATCACAGAAACATTCTGAATACTTAATACACGTAAAAGGTTTCTGAGTCAATGACGTCGCATTGTATTTTCAATTATCAGGAAATATCATTAATCACCATGAAAAAACACTTCTCTAAAATTCAGTGACAAATTGTCCATGTAAAAAGCAGTAGTTTAAAATCACTAGATTACACTGCACTATCTTTAGCAGTTGAATATCTTGCAAGGGTTTCAAACATTCAATACCCACTTTCTGATATTAGCACTAAAAAGAACAGAAAATAAAATGGAGCAACTATACACAACCCACCACAATTAAATCGATGCACATGTCCCTTAATATCTTCAAATTTGAAGGAAAATGAATTCCCAAGACCAAGAGATGGATATGTTGATTTCCCTTGTTCTGGCCCATCAAATGCCACTACCCCAGACATTTCACTGAAAAATGAATACACGAGATTAGGTTTAGTGGACTAGGTTTAGTGGACGTATATCACACAGCAGTCAATAAAGGCAGGGGCAAAAAAAAAACCTTTGAGTGTCACTATTTTCCTGTGGCTCTAGAGCAAGAGCTGAATCCCAGAACTTTTGCATCATAGTATTTGCCATATCATTGACAGCTCCAGAGCTATTCTCAACCTAATAATGAAAGACCCACTCATAATAAATAACAGTAAACATTTGAGAGGTTCTGATGACATATTAGAACACTTGAATAATGTTGATGGGAAACAAAAGTTTCCAAACCAATTAACTTGGGACTTGCAGTGACAAGCAGTTGAACTGACACTACAATCATTACTCTGAAATGTTCAAAATACCATGTAGAAGAATATGGAGAAAACACAGGCACATGATCCCTCTAAGAAAATCAACTCTTCAATTTCATGAAGTATGAAGACACAAAGTTTGTGATTGAGGTTATTAATTTCGAGGGAAGAAGCCAATTTTTTTTTTTTTTGAAAATAATAATAATAATAATAATAATAATAATAATAATAATAATAATAATAATAATAATAAATATATGTTCAATTAAGAAAAACTTTTGAAAGAAAGAGTGCCAAAAACTTTCAATACTGGAAACTATTCTCTGAAATGTAAACAGCTGTCGGTGGTAAAAGCCTGAGACTTTCTACCTTGAACACTTCCTACAGACTACCTCAAAAAAGGTGACTAGAATCAAACCATCCATGTTATAAGTGTCTGAAGCTTCTATATATATCAATATTCAACTTACCATACATATTGGAAATTATAAAAGTGTTACAAATAAATTGACTTTACCATAGAAATTGCCGCATGAGTGATCTGTAGAACATCTAATGAAGCAGCAACACATCCATCTGCATGATAGTTTTAAACTATTCAATGAAATTGCTTATTGTCTCTTGAAACTTCAGAATGTAATGCTCACCTTTGTCAAGCACAGGAAGATGTAAAAATTTTCCATCATGCATCATATGCAATGATTCAAGGATTGTTGTTTCTATTGTTGCACATTCAGGGTTTGGAGTCATTACCTGAGTAAATCAGAGATGTAAGTCTACACAAGAGAAGTAGTATCCTAGCATCTAAATGAATCAATTAACAACAAAATAAATCCAATCGCAACTTGAAAGCATGGGATGCAGCAAACTGAAGTCTTCATTGCACTTATAGAATACCAAAAAAGTAGAAAATGAAGGAAAGAAAGAATTGTAGTACAAAATAATAAAAAGCAGACGACCCAACAAGTTTACCAACTGATCACATAACCGTGGAGCAACAAAAGCATTAAAGTTGAGAAACAATGAAAGAGATTATCTTGTATCAACAACATTTTTAGGAGATCAGCACTATAAAAATCTCAATACTTGCAACATATACTGTTCAACTTCCAGAAACCAATAGGATTGCAGATAAATCCAATGAACCCATGAAGTCACAAAAGCAGAAGTCCAGTTCCATCCGAAGACTTTTATTTTGGGTCATAATTCTCACTTAAATATGCACATCAATCTTCCATACATTATACAAACATGCCATCTAATCTAGAGATACATACGGTTACAGAAGCATGGTGGTAGAGAGCTAACTATCACACTGCAGTACCATCTTTTTTGGGGACAAACTAATAAACTCAAAGTTTTCCAATAAAATTCGGTTGACTTTCAAACAAATAGAAGCCTCAAAACTTCAATATCCAGCTCTAAATCTCGCTTATGACAAGTGTACCGAGTTATATAGTTTAGCTAAAATCTAGGTTTCGGGCAATGTATTCTTGTGTCTGTTAGTAAAGGAAAAATATAAAAGTGTTTTAGGTAATGACAAGGCAACCAAGCAACATGAATAACAGGCTTTTGAGCATTAAAAATGCTGAAACTACCAATATGGAATTCAAATATAATAGGGAGAAAATAGGATAGTATTGGGTTGTTTAAGGAAATACAAGTTTAACTAAAAGTAGATGACTATAAACAAGTTGCTACCATTTTGTTAAGACCCCTGCCACTGAATACTAAAGAAGGGTAAGGCTGGCAGTCCTTAGTGAATGGGAAAAGATCGACAGATCGAATTGTTTGGCTGCCTTTCCAGCTGGAGGATAGTGAGTGGTTGAAGTACAAGTTTGTTAGAATCTGTCAATAGAGTGGCCAGGGTATGGAATGTTTTGGCTGTTTGTGTGAGATATCTAGGCTGGTTCTAGTCATTAATAACCTAGATTTAGGATAGGAGGTCTCACTGAATGTTCTGAATGTTAGATTGAGCCTTAGGTTGGAGTTGAGGTGCCCGTAATACCTCAGAGCTTGTAAAACTTAATTTTCTACAAAACCCAAAACATTCCTAGAGCTATTAGGAGCGCCTCGGACTCCAGTCTCAGGCTTACTCTAATCCTCAGAAATTTCAGTGAAGCCCTAATTCTACTGACATTAGATTATTTATATGCTAGAGCCGAACCACCTCACACAAACTGCCAAAACACACCACACCATACTCACCTCATCCAACAGAATCACTAACAAATTTCCCAACCACCACTCTCTCACCACCAGCCTGCACAATTGATACAATTCCTAACTCTGCCTCTCCCTTATCATCATTTCTAAATGATTCCCAATTATTCCTTTTCCCCTTTGATAACATTTGGCTAGGGGCAACAAAGAGCTCAAGGGTCAATGGATTAAATAAGAACAATTACATAAAAGCATACAAGAGAAATTTTCAATTATCGGACAGAATGCATGACTACAAGTAATTTCAATAAATGAACTAAATAAATTAAGTATTAACCATGCAGAAATGAAGATTATTTTTATCTGGATTAGATCAAGAGAACATATAATGTCAAAATCACTCCACTTTAAAAATAAATGACAAGATTGGTCAAACTATTAACAAGATGCAAACTAAAATAGGGAAAAACAAACATATTAAAGAATTACGCTTCTGACAGAATATCAGCAACCAAGATAAATCTATCATAATGTCAGTGTCAATAAATCAATCTGGAGTGTAATCATGGTGTTCTGATAATTTTAATTAATTTAAGGATTCATTACAATTCGAAAAACAAAGAAATGCATATGAGCATAGTAGGCATCAATTTAAAGGTTCAATCTAAGAGCAAACCTTTTCAACCAGAGTCAATTCAGGAGAAAGATTTTGTGCCACGACTCTCATTAGGATATCCTTTGATCTGCAGTACATTAATAGAATAAATAACACACCCATCAAAAAATGAAAATCAATAGTCATTGACACAATAAGAAATGTTAAATACCAATTCCAAGGAACAACATTCAGCAAAATATCAAATAGTTTCTCATGAAAAGCTTATCAAGACAAGGACAATACGTTAATATTCCCTGAACTTTGTTTCCAGTCACAACAATAACTGAGTTACATCGCACTTCCCGCATCTTTTTTGCAGCAAGGGAAACAGGATCTGATGGGGATGCAATTGCGACCCTAGAAGCACAAGATAGCAACATTTGAGTGAAAAACAAATCCCACATCAAAATTCCGCTTCAATTCAGAATCAGCAGATAAATCTGTATGAAATTACTTGGTAGAGTCATTGATGATAGTTGACAAGGAAGGCTTGAACATCCTCTCCCTCAATGTTTCAATGAATGCATATGGAGCTGAAATGACGATGACAAAAGAAGTTCTAGTAATTCAGTATATAAATGCATCATAAAAGTACGGCCTATTCTGACAGGTCAAACAAACTTATCAATCAAAAAATCACGAAATAAATACTTCTCTTGAGTGCAGAGTTCTCACGTTATTTAGTTTGTGTGGATTTTGAGTAATTTTTTGAGAGGGCACACACTTTTATTTCTCTGAATAATTTAACTTCTTGAGTTAAATAAGGACTACAACCTACTTTACTTCAAATAGGACTCCTCAACCAAAAAAGTTTTTTTCAAACTCAAACTCTGCAACTAACTTATAGACAAACTACAAATAAGTGTATGTTTCCCACTATCTGTTATATAAAGCTGTTGTCTTAACTGTAAATGAGCGTAAATACTTGACACAATTTAAGGGTAATATGAATTACTTGAAGAAACCATAGAAGAATGGGCAGGTGGGGAGGAAGAATGTATGAATGCTGTTGTTATTAGAATATTCTATTCCATTAGCTTATAGATTAAGATATTTTATTTTAAGCAAGTATCTTTTGTATTAAGTCTGATTGGTATGATTTCCTGATTATTGGGAAATCTGTTATTTCCTATTTTGAATTAGCTAGGTCAGAGTCTGTATCTTATATATAGGTTCTTTTCATTAACGAAAAAAAATGAGAGAATTGAAATAAAACAGTTCCTCCAAATTTCTACATATTTCTACATGGTATCAGAGCCTAACCCTTGCGACTACCTAGGACGGTTGCGACCGATCAAAGGGGCCGAGTGGGCTGCCTAGAGCGGAGCCGTCGTTGACACAAAAAGGGCTACTTAGGAGGATTGCGACCGGCCAAAGATGTCGAGTGAGCTGCCTAGAGTGAAAGTTGTTGTGGACGTCGGCTGTGAAAGGCGGGGTATTGTTATGATCTAAGTGTATCCCACATCGACTAAATAGGTCGGTGTGAGGTTTATAAAACAGTGGCCTCTGAGGTTAGAAAACACAAGCCACCCGCAGAAAAAAGTAGTAGAAAAAGTGGCCTCTGAGGTTAGAAAACACAAGCCACCAGCAGAAAAAAGTAGTAGAAAAAGTGGCCTCTGAGGTTAGAAAACACAAGCCACCCGCAGGAAAAAGTAGTAGAAAAAGTGGCCTCTAAGAATGTATGAATGCTGTTGGGGAGGAAGAATGTATGAATGCTGTTGTTATTAGAATATTCTATTCCATTAGCTTATAGATTAAGATATTTTATTTTAAGCAAGTATCTTTTCTATTAAGTCTGATTGGTATGATTTCCTAATTATTGGGAAATCTGTTATTTCCTATTTTGAATTAGCTAGGTCAGAGTCTGTATCTTATATATATATATATATATGTTCTTTTCATTAACCAAAAAAAAATGAAAGAATTGAAATAAAACAGTTCCTCCAAATTTCTACAGATGCTTCTAGAGCTCTTATTATATCAAGTAGCGGAACAAGTCAATCTATAAGGAGAGGACATAAAAGGACACAAAATTCAGGTCAGTTTATGTTTTTCTTGCATAACTTACCTATATTTCCAAATTAATTAGTTTTAGCCAATTAATACAAATTATTTTGTCATAGGAAAAAGGCAAAGTTATTCTACCAGAAGGTAGTCTACCCGTGAAGATGATTCACCCCAAGATTTTACAAATGAGGAAACACCAAGATGGGATTCTCAATTTCATCCTTTAGACTCCGAGGATCTTTTCTAGACATTATTTTGGATGTTTTTGCGTTTTGTTTTCAGTTGAAATATTATATAAGTTCTCGTATTTTGTTCAAACTATGATGAAAGGCTAAATTTTTACTCCTTTATGCGTTTAAAAAAAAATTGATGTTTTATGATTATTTATGATGTTATTGGTATTTAGATTAATAGTTATCTTGATAATTTACGTTTTATTTTGATCTTGGCTAATTTTCAGTATCAACATCTTGTAACATCCGAATAGGTATGCCCCTATCACGTATAGATAAGAGACCGTCCCAATCACCATTTTCGTATTTTGCAACAATGAATGGAACCTTATTGAAATTTCATCTTGTTAGCAAATAAGTTTTAACAATTAGTTGGTTTTAGCTAGTTGAATTGCTCTAGAAGTTAAATTCTCCCTGAGCTAATAAGCTAATTGTCAAAAACCCTGTATAAGAATACATAGCGTAGCTACAAAAATTGATCTTTTAACCTCATATCTCAAGAGAGTAAATCTTCTGAAACCTATCAATTTCTGAACAATTTTCTGCCCATTTTTAAATGAAAGGATTATGATCAGTACCCATTTCAAACAAGAAAGCTAGAAAAGGGAATAATTGTTTTTATTTACAAAATCAAATCTCCTATTAGTTAGATAAAAAATAATAAAGAAATAAAATAAACCTGAATAGTAAAATTCACTTCCTAATAATTCAGAAAAACTAACAAATTTATTGATTCTCCAATCTCTAAAAACTAATTATTAATTTCCATGCCATATTGTCCTTTTCCATACAAATTCACTACCTAAAAACAGAAGGTAGGGTAAATGCCAACATTGTGCCCTGTATTATCAAAGAAATCTTGCTGTATGCAAATTATCAAATGGTCAGAAGTACTAGCCTTTTTTTTTTCTTTTTTTTCTTTTTGAATGCATGTAGGACTTATCTATTAGAGCTTCTGAGCACTTAAGAAAGCTAAAAAGGATCTACTAGAGGAAGCTCAAAATTTAAGCTACTATAGGTATATTTTTATGAGCTTACACTAATAAATTGAATGTACACTACACACCTCCATTATGTTTGAAAATCACGTCAGGTTGTTAAAATCTGTAAAGATAAACATTATTCCCTTCATACTCCAATCCTCTCCTACCTATTAATTCTCCCTCTTCAAATCTACATTTTTTATTTTCCAATATTTAAATTTCTTTCAAAATAAGCTTTCTTGTTTTTGTAATTTAGAAGTACTACAAAACTAACCTAACCAAACACTCCAAAATTTATAAGTGCCTTTATAATTGACAACCAAATGATCTTTTATTTTCTTCTTTTTTTTCCTTTCTATTATAAAGTTCTACTTGTAAAAGATCTACCTAAATGATCTACTAAGAGTTATACATAAATTACATTACATCTCAACAAAAACTAAATACCAAGTTCCTTTGAGGCTCTTATTTCACTTCCCTTTCAATTGCATGAATTTGAGTCCCTCTCCAAAATACCTATAGTCATCTCACATGCAGAATTCTAAATAATATATGCAATTAGAGAAGTCGTTGTTGAAGCTATGGAGCACTTTGATAAGGTCATGATATGATCAAGACCCATAAGTTTCACTACTATTTACAAAGCCTAGAATCATATTAACCCCATAAAACTTTAATCTGCAGGATTTCCGAAAGATGCAAGTCCAGTAAGCCAAATTCATGACACAAAACATCTCACATGAACTGAGACATCATCAACTATTAGCATTGCACAAAAACAGTTCTGTACAAGCTATTCTTTGGAGAACAGCCATCCCATCCTAATTGTTAGTATAATAATTTAGCTGTCCAATGTATTACTAAACGCTCAGTAGAAGCAAATAAACCCATAAAATAGACATGAAAAAACAGTTCTTGCTATTAGTTCAGATATAAACAAATCAACATACCAGAAAAATTGTTTCCCCACTGGCGCTCCACCCCTTCAACTGCAGCAGCAATAGCACTCCCTTGCTCTGCAGCCTTCTCCATTCTAGATATGGCATCATAGAGGCACTTTGTGATATCCAATATCGCAATAACTTCACCGTGCTCTACCACAGGGAGGTGCCTGAACTTGCCTGTTGAGGAAGAAAAAAAAAACAATTATGATGCTAGTTGACTTTTTATATTAATTCCTATCCTACTATATGTTGTTAGTTTAAGAACTCAATCACGGACAAATTATGATTGGAATCTCAACAGCCATAACTCTCAAGCAGCCATGAAACATGCCATAACTCTCAAGCAGCCATGAAACATGCCATAACTCCATGTAACTGAATGCTCCACTAATCAGTGAAAGATGTGACAGATTACAGTAGCATGGAATTGAACATCTACGATCTCATGTACTTCATATCAATGTCAACGAGCCAAATTTATCTTATTTCAAAGCAAGCAACCAATATTATGAACATTTTACTCCATTTACCATAAGTATAACTAACCAAGTAATTTTTTAACCAAGTAAAAATTTAAAAAAAATAATAATAATGTAGCTTAATCTAATAATCAATTACAAAGATAGTAGAATGTAAGTCATTTATATCATTTAACATCTACTAGCTAATTCAATTGTTAATTTTGTTCAACTTTTAGTCAATCAAGACACCACTCATTAAATGCTCTACTTCACTGACCACTAAATAAACCACTACATGTGCCAAACATAGCCTATACTTATAACCAAACTATCAATACTTATAATATATCAAACAAGAAAATTGACCCTTCCTCAGCCCTTGATTACAATTGATTAATCATGCAATACTCCGATGGAAACACAATGTAAAATGTTTTTCATGTGAAGTGACCAACAAGAATAGAAGAAGTTTCTCATGTGAAGGGACCAACAAGTGCACATGCCATCTACCAGAATGTAGATAGAAATTAATTCACCAATGATCATACTTAGTACTATCTATATGAACTATGGAGTTCAATACTCCTTTTCTTTTCAAATAATAAAGTGACTCAGCTTGCTTTTCATATGCCAATAAGAGATTTGGGCCTTATCGTCTCAGTCGACAAGAAGTTCAGCAAAGTCGAACTATAGCCCATTTCTTATCTACTAACTTAGCACTATAAGAAGCCAAAATCAATATTCTAAAGAGACAGTTATGTTCACTGTTTTAACAAATGAAAAAAGTACTCCAAATCTAGAAAAGAGTCCAAACAAATGAAGTTCATGCTTTATTTACTAAGAGTAGAAGAAAAGGAAAGAAATAACCTTGGACCATCTTCTGTAGAGCTTCAATAGCCAAGGAATCAGAAGTTACAAATATAGGATTACGGGTCATGATTTTGGAAACAAAGGTCTGCTCTGGTCTCAAACCCTCTGCAATAACTCTGGTAGCAATATCCTACCAAATCCAACATACAAACAAAAAAAATCACAAATCCAAACATTAAAAAACAACAATTAAATAAAACAACAAACCTATCTTAAACAACCTTATCTGTTACAATCCCGGAGAGCAAGGCGTTAGCATCCGTCAATAAAACAGCATCAACACGACGAGCAGCCATCCTTCGACAAGCATCTGAAACCGTCGTTCCCTCAGGAATCGTAAGGGCCTTAGAAAGCCTCAACTTCTTAACAGTCCTCTCGCCGGTAACAGAAGACCTTATTCGAACAAAATTTCAATAAAGCATGATCAAATTAGACAGAAATAGAAATGACGACGTAACATACGATTGAGGAGGAGGTGGAGAAGTCGGCTTAGAGGCAGTTCCGTTTTCGGATTTTCTCGAGGTGGTAGGGCCACGCTTCTGGCTCCGGCGGCTTCCAGCGGCGTGTGTGCTCATGATTGTTGTCTGGTTGTCTAAGCAGCAAATGCAAACCCTAGGAAAGCGACGGAGATAGAGATAGAGATAGAGATAGAGGTGAGGTGTTAATTGTTTGGTGAAGAGGAAGTGAGAGGATTATGGAGGTTTAAGTGATTAATGAGAATGAGTTAAACCACCACAATGTCTTCCTCTTCCTCTTTGCTCAGCTCCTCTGCTTATTTTTCAAATTTGGAGGTGAATTTATATGGTGAATGAATATGATTCTCTATAGCCAACCAATACCCACCATTTGTTTTCCGATGATGCATCTTGTCCTTTTGACTTCCTATTTCTGCTTAGTATTGTATTAATGTCTTTCTATATGCATATTATAATAATATTGATTTACCAATATTTGAATTGGTTTTCTTTATCTGGAGTATAATTTTACTAGTGAATTTTTAGGACAGAGCTACATTCAAAACAATAAATAAGTAAGCCTTTTCAAGGTCTACCTTCTTTGTTAAAATTGTAATATTTACCTTCTAAATAAAGACAATAATTTATTCATAGATAATAATTATTAATCTCATTCTACAATCTATATAATCTTCTTATATTTAATTGCATTAATAATTAATTTAAAATATAATAACGTAAAATAAATATAAAAGAAAATTAAAATTAAAAATTAAAAATAAAAATTAATTTGAAAAATAAATATTTTTAGATTTTTTTATAATTTTTAATATTTAAAAAAATAATTTATTTATTTATTTATAAAATATATCATATTTATTTAAATTTATTTATCAAACCAAAAAGTAAATTAGGATTAAAAATAGAAAATGAAATGTTGTAATTAATTGATAAGTTATAAGGAACGTGAAAACACGTTTCAAGTACTAAATTTTAAGTTATATATATTGAAGTAACTAGTACATATGTGTTAGGATGCCTTTAATCATAAGGAATTCTAAATTACTTGATTCATTAAGATTTCTTTTTCGAATGAATTTCTATTTTGGTTTTTTGGATCTATTTTTTATTTGTTAGTTTTCCTAATTGGAGGAGATTTGTTTTTCCCAATTGTTATGATTTGTTTTTCCTAGGAAAGTGGGATTTGTGATCACTATAAATAGAGGTGTCTCATAAAGAAGAAAGCATCCAGTTCTAAAGAGAATTACACATTGTGAGTATGGGAAACACATTTGTGAGTTAGGGGTTTTAGTTTGGGTGCTTTGGGTTGTGAGATTTTAGTGTAGCCTTTTATGGCTATTTTGTGTGATATCTTGTAATCCCTTTGATCATTATAGTAGATTGTTATTCTCTTCCTTCGTGGAGTAGGCACATCGCCGAACCACGTTAAATCTATAGTGTCTCTTTCTACTTTCCATACTTTGTTGTTCTGTTTCTACTCTAGTTGATGATATTCTGTCTTCTCTATTCCTAACAATATGCATACACATTATCGAAGTAACATATATATACTAGTTTCTTAGGAGAAATAAGAACGCATATTATTACTTTTCAAATGATAATCGATGAATATCAACATTGTTTAAACAAATCACTTTCTACCAGTTAAATGCAGCCAGTCTTTTTCTACTTCTCGTAGTTTTTTTTCCAGTTGAGAGAGAAAAAAATTTGTAATTATTTTTTTTAAAACTTACAGAAAATACACACTCATTCGTTGTTTGTTTCATAGTGTGTTGTAGGATCAATTTCAACATCACTTGACAACAGGCCTCAAACTGCATATTGTATAGACCTCTTGGGTGGACACTATATCCCTACCTAAAAGCCTAAAAATCAACATTCTCTTCTCTCACTCACACAAGAGGTAATCAGTTCATAACTGACAACTAAGCAGTATATGAATACAATAAGTGTTCAACCGATTAGCTTTTACACTTCTAAATAATTGGTGTAACCAAAATGAACCAATATCTTCAATGTTAAAAGAACATTCTCGAAATTCATTTTATATATCCCAGACTATTAACACAAATTCACTTCAGACACGTTCGCTCCCATCAAACCAGTGTTTTGATCTCAAGAGTACTCTATAATCAAACCAGTGTTCTAATTTACTCTAATTCCAAAAGTCGATGAAAGTAACCGACACCACAGACAAGCCAATAGACCGATTTATCATGGCCATAAAAAGATACGCTAATGACACAGTCATTACCCCAACACTCCAGATAAAAGAGTGACCCTACTAAGGATTAAATTAGATAGAACATGCACCATAATGAGTTAGGACATTCTCAAAACTTATTTTCCATCGAGTCATCTATAAGCACACATGTTATAAAACATGTGTGACAATGAACTTGTCATATATAAACGCGCGCATGTCAATATGTTGTATGAGTTCATTGTATGGATTATGGCATCAAGCTATCTCACAAACTTGATCTCTCCTACTATTAAAGTCAAACGACTATAAAATTTAGTCCGACTAGTCAGATCTCATGATCGTGGGAGTTCATGAGCGATTCTTTACTACCATTAGAAGAATCTCATCTTGACTACATGTCAAGGTGACAATCTGTACATTTTCTTCAGTTCTGGAACTTCACTTACACAGAACATAAGTGTACAAGTCTCACTTTGCATTATCTCTGGATAATCAAGGCTACTATGCGTGCAAAGTACACCAATCTTTAATACCTGATGGCATACTCTCGATGAAAAACATACTCTATACATGCTACACGATCAAGAGCATATTAAAAATATGAATCACATTTGAATATAGACTAACAAACCAAAATGATTACAACCTATGTAAACCCAAAGATCTAATGTGTTTCGCAAACACATATATAGTTACAGCTTTAGTAAGCAGGTCTATTATCACATCATGCATTGATATATATATATATATATCTAATGGTTACATTCTTCTTTGTCACCATGTCCCTGACAAAATGGTACTTAGTCTCTATATGCTTTAACTTACTATGATATTTTGCATCTCTAAACCCTAAATATAGGTGATCGCCGTCTAACTATCACAATATATAGTAATCAGCTCCGGCTCACTTTCGTTTAAGTTTAAATAATCTAAAAATCTTTTGAGCCAAATCATTTCATGCACAGCCACCAGGTAGGCCACAAATTCTGCTTCCATGGTAGACAACGCTATGCAAATTGTCACATAAGCAATCTAATTGAAATATGCTTTGACTTACTATGATATTTTGTCACCATGTCCCTGACAAAATGGTACTTAGTCTCTATATGCTTTGACTTACTATGATATTTTGCATCTCTAAACCCTAAATATAGGTGATCGCCGCCTAACTATCACAATATATAGTAATCAGCTCCGGCTCACTTTCGTTTAAGTTTAAATAATCTAAAAGTCTTTTGAGCCAAATCGCTTCATGCACAGCCACCAAGTAGGCCACAAATTCTGCTTTCATGGTAGACAACACTATGCAAATTGTCACATAAGCAATCTAATTGAAATATATAATCATTTTTCAATTGCTTAATAATAAATCAATTTCAAATTCCAAAAAAAAAAATTCATCATGTCATTCATGCGAAGAAAACATCAAATTCTTTACTAAATAGTTAACAATGTCACTACATCATCAAAAGCTTAAATTAGGACATTAGGTGAAAAGAAATCCAAGTTTAGGTTTCAACTCTTCTAAATAACAATTAAGAAAGTTGACAAAACAATATGCAAGTTTACAACCTTTTTAAATATGATAATAGAAATAATGTTTCCCAAAACAATGTGGCAGATGTCGTGAATAAATCTCATCGACAATCACCATACCTTTCAATAGTTATGTTTGATCACTTGTAATTACCATTCAGGTTTAAAAGAAAACAAACTTAAAAAAAAAAAAAGGGAAATGGTGGCTATTGGATGCCTAGTTCATAAACTTATACCCTAACAAAGAGATACAACATGTTCTTACCTTAGAGAAAGTGAATAATTAAGCATATGCAACTATTGGAGCACCTAAAGTCTATTAAATTCAAAGAAGTCGTACAAATATAGCATTCCTATTAATTAGATACATATATGAATATATTGAATATGATATGAGTTCATTATATAGCGTAATCCATTTATCTCATATAATGGAATGCAAAAGTGAAGGTTACTTGTTGTGCAAGTAATAATTAAAAAAAAAAAAAAAAACTATTCTCATAACTAGTGTCATAGACAAAATTTAGGGTTAGTCATTTTAGGAGGTATTATTTAATAAATTTTCCTAATTGTGTTAGTTGTCAAATTTTCCTACCTAAATAGAAGGTTTTGGGTAACAACCATGGGTATATATTTCTAGCTAAAAACCCTAGACCGATCAGTTTGTCAATTTGAGAGTGAGAGAGTTATCGTCAGAGAAATAAAGAAAAATATAGTGGTGAGTGATTTGTTGCTGTCTTTTCAACACTAAACCGGTAGGAGGATCTAGTCTATATTCGTAGTCGTCAATCTTCCGTTAGGTTTTCGGGATTGGGATCATTCCGGGATTTTTGGTCATCATACTTTGTACTAGTCTCATTTTGGTCAGTAACTGACGATTATTGTCGCATTTTTTCTCTAGCGGAAGGTGCAACGGAAGGGGCAGATCGGGTAGAGGAGTAGGATGTTTAGGTGTTGTGCTTGCTCAGTGTGGCGATAGGTTAGTAATTTATTTTGAGTCCTATATATGTCTGCTGGTTGTAAATTGTTTTTCTACATATGATTTATTTGTGTCTATTTGTGTAACATTTGTAAACTTTCTACAATATAATAATAATAATAAGTTGACCATTGACCTCGGAAATAGTTGTAAGATACCAAAACTTTTGTGGTCAAAGTGTAATTTTAAAAAGTTTAATGGTTATTTTGGTAATTTGCCTTATTATATAAGAATTTTATTTCTTTCTTCCTGCTTCATTCTCTTCACTAGTCTTCACCAGAATCTTCTAGTTTCTCTCTCTGTCCAATAATCTCCTCCGATTTCACTTCGCCATAACTTTTAATCCGCTCATCCGATTCTAGTGATTTTTGTGTCATTGGATTCCTTGCAAAGAACACTTCATAACACCTATAAGAAACGCCACCGTCGACGCCGTTAGTAATGCGTCCCTACGACTTTCAGAGCAATTTCTGGTCGATTCTGATTTCGGTTTGAGGAACGGACACCATTATTGGAATCAGGAGATCGAGAACTCCTTAAACCAACTATCTGGTTATTTTGCTGCCATTCGCTGTTTTTTGTTACCGTTTCTAGCTATATTTCGATTTTCAGAATTTCTAAACTCTTCCGGGTTGATCTTTGTCGGTTTCCCGGTGTATTGGGCTTAAAAATTATTCGGAGATCGGGTAGGTTCTCTTATTTATACTTAATTGGATTGGTTTTCGAAATTGTGATTGAAATAATATTATTAAGAAATAGTTTTGAATCCTATTAATATTGTTGCTCCTGATATAAAATGTTTATTGATTAAATAATTTTGTTATTGAAAAGTTGATTTTGGATATTAATTAAGAATTTGCAGAATTTGTATTTATGAAATGTGATATAATGTTTATTTGGTAACTAGTCAAATTGTTCGTGCGTTGCACGAAATAAAACATATTTTTAATTATCGAATTTTTTTAATATTGATTATAAATTATATTCAATTTTAGTAAATAATTTAATATATTATTTTATAAAATAAGAATAAGAAATTATAATATTTTTATTTATATTATGTTGAATATATATAAGAAAAATATAACTAAATTTTAATTGATAAAAAATTACTTAAACACAAGTGAAATTTTGGTGGCTTATCCATAATATTTATTTAATATTTATTCTGATCAGTCATTTCTCGCTCATACAATTACCAATTTTGATCATCAAGGATATTAAAGGACTTTTTGGAAGGAAGATTGTGATGATGATTGATTGAAAAAGAAGAGGAGGAGATGTGCTTTCAATGAATATTGGAGTTTCGAGCAAGTAAATAATGTTGATGTGGCAATTGAGCGATATTGGCACACTCTCATTTGATAATAGCTGCCACGTGTGTAGACACGTGTCCAATTTCTAAGATAAGTAAACTATACAACATCAACAGAGGCATGCGCAACAAAACATCTAATAATCATTACTGCTAAAATATTTATATGATGTGAATTTAATTTAGTTTAAGATAAAATACAAATATATATAATGATTGAATTCAATTAATTTATTCATAAATTACAATTAATCGTCAAATGAAAAGTTAAAGAATTCTAAATGATTGGTTAAACATTGACATTAATAACATTTAATTAAGAAGAAATATATTAAAATAAATAAATTTAAGCTATAAAATTCAAGTAATTAAATCAATAACATTAGAAAGACTAAAGAAAAACAAGTTAATAATTTTTATTATAAAAATTGATTACAACAATTTATATATTAGTAAATGAAAAGTAATAGAATTTGAATTGATTAGTTAATCGGTGGCATTAACAGCATTTAATTAAGAAGAAATATATGAAAATAAATTAAAATCAAACCATATATTCCTGTAATTAAACCATGATATTAAGAAGATGAGACAAAAATACATCAATAATTTTTAGGGTGATTTGCACAAATGGCCCAAAAAATTAAATTCATTATAATTTTAAACCAAGATTAAAATTTCTATCATACTAAACAATCTAATTAATTTTTTGCAACAAATGAACCAAGAAGACCTTTATACCCCTCTCATTAAAAAAACAATTTAAAATCAATTTAAGATATATTTATTTGTTTTAAAGACATGGAAAGTCTATTATGCCCTTCAATTTAAATATTTGAATTCAAAAATGATATTCAATATAGACCCCTCCACCATATTTAATAAAAGCCCCTGACGAAATTTGCTTATGGTCCCTACACATTAGAAAAAATAATCTCCAATTGTATTGGAAACCCAACTTTCACAATCCAAATTCCCCACATCCTTAGAATACTAAATTCACAACAAATTCATCCCTATTTGTCCCTTAACAATCCATAAGAATGTAAGCACATAATTATTCACTACGTATCTGAAACTTCATCTTCCATCACAACTCAAATATATGTTTTTAAATTTTTTTTTTCATTTTTAAGCATTGTAGAGTTAATGTTATGGTCTAGGGGTTTATGGGTCTTGAATTAATGATTTTAGAGTCACTTGTAACGTCATTATGGATATTGGATTGTATTTCGTGTTAACAATATGGTATGGGAATGCAATTTGACGAGTTAGGGTTGAAAATCTCGAATGTAGTTTTCCAGCTGTTTCCTGATGTCCATGCCAGGAAACTATCCCAAATTAACACTATTTCCTGGTGTCTATGGCTAAAAATAATTCAAAATTAATTTCTGTACATTGATATCGTGACACATGCTGGTAAATAATTTCTTGGTTTCTAGATAGTCATACCGGGACATAGGTGGTTTTTTTTACCTATTTTCCGGTAACAATACCTGGATACAAACAGGATAATATCTATCATTGATTTCCAATGTTGAAGCCCAAGAAATAGTCTATTAGAAGGCCAATTTTCAGCCTTAATAAAAGGGAAACCATTTATCGGCCTCCATACCGGGATATAGGGGTTCATTTTGAGTGTTTCCCCCCTTTATGCATGGAAACAGACATGAATTTTTTTGTTAGTGATTTTGTGGTGTCAACACCGGGAAATAGGCAAAAATTACTTCTATTTCCAGGTCTATAGGCTGGGAAATGGCATCGATGCATCGGTTTTTCCTGCCTTTAAATAATTTATCTTTTCCTTTTTCAGAAATAGACTTGAAAAAGACACTAGTGTACTTCAAGGCGAATTAGGCGCAATGGAGGCACAAATAATACAGGTTCTCATGATGCAACTGATGGTGAGCTAGGTGATAGTGCCACATAAACAATGGATGCTCCTCGGAAGCGACTCCTACAAGTCTAGTGTGGAGAGTGTAAGGAGTTAGGACATACCATTCGCACATGCCCAAACAAACATATCGAAGTTCCTGATTCACCTCAATCTCCTTTACTTTAGATATATAAATTTTGTTATGATTTTGGTTTAAGCATCGTTTATCAAATGTTTTTTGTCAATTTTGGATTGCTTGTTGAAATAGGTATATCACTGTAAGTATGATTTTGATTACAACAATTTATTTCGGAAAAATTATAATTGTATTAAAATAGGTTGTGTCCCTCTTTTAACACATTGAAATAATTTATAATTTCACAGTGATTTCCTGGTCTTAAAGGAAAAAATACACTGATATGACACATGTTTCTCGGTATTGAGGGCTAAAAATAGGCCAATATATTTCCTTATTCCGATTTACTGAAACTATTGTTATTTTTTTCCTATATCTCGGTATACAAGAACTGAAACGGACTATTATATGTTGTAAAAGTTTCCAGTGATTTTCCAATAATAAGGGCTGGAAATATGCTAATTGACACACATTTCCCGGTGTGGAGGGCTGGAAATAGACCAATATATTTCCTTGTTCCAATTGACAGAAACTATTGTTATTTTTGCCTATGTCCTGGTATACAAGAAGTGAAACAGAATGTTAAAGGTTGTAAAAGTTCCCAGTGACATCCCGGTATTAAGGGCTGGAAATAGGCCAATTTGACATACATTTCCCGGTATGGAAGGTTGGAAATAGGCCAATATATTTCTTGGTTCCTCGTTATGGAAACTAATTTTTTTGTTTGCCTATATCCCGATATGCAAGCAGTAAAACAGACTGTTACGGGTTTATAAAAGTTCTTATTAATTTCCCGGTATTAAGGGCCGCAAACAACCCAATATTACATCAGTTTTTCGGTATTCACGAAAGGAAATGACCTAAGCTTTATACTCATTTTTAGGTTTTGATTTTTTGAAAATATAAATAAAACAGGTAGTTTCCCTCTCCCAAAACCCGAAAATATGTAAATATTTTCACCATTTCCCAGTTCTAAACCATGGAAATAGTTTAATTATTTACTACATTGATATTGGTACTTCTAAACACATATTTGGTCCCTAATTGAAGCAACTTTGTATGATTTTTGTTGTGTTTAGTTTAAAAATTAGCTCGAATGTTGGTACTGCTGTTTTGTTGGCTTTGTTTTGCAGGAACATCTGATTTGGAGTCAAAGTTGACAAGCAGGAGGTGAGAAGTCAAACAGAAGCAAACGCGGGCAACCAGTGTACCAGAACACGGACAGTGTGAAGTTGCATTGAAGAAGACAGAGCCATACACGGTCATACCGTGTTCATCAACACAGTCTGTGTGCGACCATCCAGAGAAACCAGAGCGATACACGGTCAGACCGTGTACTTCTACACAGACCGTGTATCAGATTAAAAAAATGTTGTATTTAATCTAGAACGGTTTCTGAAAAAGGGGGTCGGTTTTTGAGAGAAAAAGTACGAAGATTTGAAGAAAAGAAAGGAATTTGCGGAGGAAGAAGAAGAAGATTGGACGATAACGAAGCAAGTAGGAGAGATCCTCTTCATCAATATAGAGTTTTTCTTTTATTTCCTCCTCCTTTCAATTTTATGTTGAACTATGTTATTTTTAATTCTAGGTTATTCGACTTTTTCCATCGATGTTATTTACTACTCTTTTAGGGTTGGATGTTGATTTTCTAGTTTGGAAACTTTAGTTCAAGGGATGGTTTATGAAACCCATTATCATTCTTATTCGATTTTCATCCTATTAGAGATTGTCGTATTTTAGATTTTATAGCATGAATTGAAGTTGAAAAGTGGATATTTGTGCTTGATTGTTCTCTAATTGGACTAATCGGGGGATTTTAGAAATGAAATAACCTAATTAGATTACTGAACTTTTAATCATTAATCTGAACAGAATTCAACTTAGGAAACTAAGTTTAATGTATGTAGAGTTTGATTATCTTGAAAGAGGAATCAACCAACTTGGTTAGTAATTGAAAATCTACCCTGAATTAATTTAATCTGAGCGGAACTTCAAATTTAACTAACATCCTTAAAAATGTCTGATCAATTCAACCATGTTTTAGTTTAACAAATGAGCAAAATGATTCACTTAGCAATTTTATTTTAATGAACAAAGCTCAGTAATTTGGTTAGTCTCTGTGGATCGACACTTGCAAAACTACTTCGAGAACCGTATACTAGCGGTAGTGATCATACATCCAGGTATCTTACCATGGAAATAAGGAAACCATTTTCACAATGAACTATGTCCCGGTCTGTACCTAGAAAATCCATTGCCATGTTTCCATGCCTCCACAGCGGTACACAGGTCAATTTGTTTCGTTTCCCGGTGTTAAGAGCTAGATAATATAATAAATGGCCATTTCCATGGTCTCAAACCGGGAAACATTGCTCAAATGAACTGTTTCTCGATCTAGATCTTAGGAAACCAATGACTTGTTTTCATGCTTAAACACCGGGAAATAATGCTAAAAATGAACTGTTTCACTGTATATATCTTAGGAAACACATGCCTTGTTTCCATGCATACACACTAGGAAAAAGGTAAATTTGGGTTCAGTTTCCCGGTATGTTTACTTGAAAACTATGTTTTCCGACATTAAATGAAATCCATTCCAACTCCAAACAACCTGCCACACCCACTACTACCATTAGGGAGCATTTTTGGTGGTTTAACTCAACTCTCACATACCAATGCACGCTTTTATTACCAAGTTTATTTATATAAGTTACTTAATTTCGATGTTTAGTAGCTTTAAACGGCTAATTACGGATGATTACACTTGCTTTCACCTAGTTAAACGCAATTGTATCATAAAATATCACCATTGGAAAAGTCAAAAAACAAGGTGTTCGACATGACTTACGTAGTAGTATATAGCCCATCATGTGCTACTCTTACATGTCTATTGGAATGAACATCAAAACTCCAAGTTACAAATTATCTGTGCTGGACTCCTTAGTGGTCTCAAGCTTGTTTGGGTCTTAAATTAATCTGATAAAGGTCATTTCCATGGTCTCATATAGGGAAACATTGCTCAAAATGAACTGTTTCCCGGTCTAGATCTTAGGAAACCAATGACTTGTTTCCATGCCTCGACACCGGGAAGTAGGTAAATTTTGGTCCAGCTTCCCGGTATGATTACCTGAAAACTATCATTTTGAGGTCCAGTTTCCATGCCTCAACATCAGGAAACAATGCTCAAAATGAACTATTTCCCTATATATATATATATATATCTTAAAAAGCACATGCTTTGTTTCCATGCATACACACTGGGAAATAGGTAAATTTGGGGTACAGTTTCCCGATATATTGACCTGGAAACTGACATTTTGAGTTCCAGTTTCCATGCCTCAACACCGGGAAACACTTATATATAGTTGTCATTTCTCGGTACATTTACTTGGAAATACGATTTATAATTCATTTTCACCCATACATAAATGGTGCACATATAACACAAGTAATCAGAACATTTTCAATAAACATAGTAATATTTACCACAAAACAAAAGTTATGTGTTCTAACATTAAAAAAAAAAAAACAAAGTTATTTACTATAATATTAACAGCAAAACAATGTTATAAACACACTAATATTTACAAATTTAACCATTATGATCACTCTTCCTTGTCTGAGTCTTCCCGTAGAGTTCTCAAAAATACAGTACGCGACCTCCCTTCTGATTCGGCTTGCCTCTTCTATTATGCTACCGAACAACCACACCTTTGTCCCTTTCAAAATGTTGTGTATGTACTTACATACATATACCGTGCAGGAGGACCTGAAATTTATAGTCGTTTTATTAATTTCAAACAACACATTGCATAAATTACCAAAATATTCTATACTTACCCATCAGCTTGTACGGGAAGATGAAAAATCTTACTACCAACTGTCTATATCATCCACTCGTGCTTCTCTTGCTCTAAATTTAACTCATCCTTCACACTAATGAGCAATCTATCCAAAGAATTGACAAAATCCCGCAATTCTTTCAGGAGCATTGTCGACTTGTGGAACATTGAGTCAAGCACGAGTATCTCTTTCTTCCTTATATCTTTGCTCCACTTGCAATGCAAGAGTTATACATAATGGATAATGTACTCGTACTTAAGCCATATAAAACATCATGTTTTTCGACCTTTTCAATTATGAAAAATTTTGATCGATTTGAGTTCCACTAAGTGTAAGCATGGATAATCATCAACTTTTAACCATTAGAAGGTACCTAAAACCCAATTTAAACATATTATATTCATAAACCAATCCATCCTAGTGTGTTATAATTTGATGGAGTTAAATGAGGTAACTAATAAATCATCCAAGTGTTATTAATAAGTGTTTTAAGATTTTCGGAGTTGAAGATGATGCAATAAAATGTGGGAATTTGAATTTTCCAGGTCTAGACACCGGCAAACAAGGCTTAAACTAAGTCATGTCTTGGCTCCGAAATATGGAAACTACCCTATTAGTTTTCTAAATCCCATAACTGGACATATTGGAAACTGGGACCCTTGTACCGGTGCCGACATTAGAAAATGAATACCAAGACACAGGCCTAAAAATATTAGGTTTCCATGATATCGAACCAGGAAATAATTTGGCAAAATCTCAGGTCATTTTGCTCCCTCAAGACTGGGAAATATTTATCAGAGTGACCCATTTCCGACCCTTGGAACCAAAAAATAACTGAGAACTTTGTCAATCCATGTCCCTGTATCAATACCGGAAATAAGACCAAATATCATCATGTTTCTATGTTTTCATACCTGGAAATTATTGCTGGTCAGTCAATTTCAGGATGTGAATACCGGAAAATAGTACAAAAATGTCCAGATTCCATATGTTAAAAGAGGGAAACAAATTTTTTCATGGTAATTTTTTTTTTCCGAAATAAATTTCTGCATTCAAAATCATATTTACAGCCAAACCAAATTCAACAACCAAACCATATTCGACAAAAAATACTTGATAAACGATGTTCAAACAAACTCATAACAAAAGTGATATATCTAAAGTAAAGGAGAATGGGGTGAGTTAGCTTTCAGATGGAATGGTATATCCGCGGAGGAGCTTTCAAATGGGGGTTCGCTGCTTGTGTCAAATCTTCATTCTGTGGTGATTCCTCTAAATCAGGAACTTCGATATGTTTGTTTGGGCACATGCGAATGGTATACCCTAAATCTTTACACTCTCCACAATGAACTTGAAGTGCACTAGTGTCTTTTTCAAACCCATTTCTGAAAAAAAGGAAACACAAGTTATTTAAAAGCAGGAAAAAATAATGCATCAAAGCGGTTTTCCGGTTATGGACACCCGGAAATAGGAGCTCATTTGGCCTATTTCCCGGTGTCGATACCAGAAAATCACTGACAAAAAATGTAGGTCTATTTCCATGCATGGACACTGGGAAATGGTATAATTTTGGACAGTTTCCAGGTACGGAACCCAGGAAATCGCTGGAAAATGTAAAATCGGGAATTTCAACCCTAAATTGTAAAATTGCAGTCCTATACCATATAATTGACTCCAAATACTATCCAATATCCATATTGACATTACCATGAACTCTAAAATCATATATTCAAGACCCTTACAATATAACATTAACACTACCATGCTCAAGAATGAAAAAACTTTAAAAACATACCTTTGAATTGTGATGGAAGATGAATTTTTAGAAATATATTGGAGAGACACGTGCAGACATGCTTATGAGTTGTTAAGGGACAAACAAGGTTGAATTTGGTGTTCCAAAAACGTGATGAATTAGGATTGTAAAAGTTAGGGTTCCAATACAATTTGGGATTATTTTTCCTATTGTGTGAAGAGCATTAATAAATTTATCTTCTAGCGAAATTGGAGAGAAAATTTGCGGAATTGGGGCGTTGTACGAAATGAAAGTTAAAGATGGGGTCTCTGCCAGAGAAGTAGAGGGTGGAGATGAGGAGAGACCTGATGTCAGAGTAATGAACGTTGAATGTGACGAGGGAGGAGATATGGTTTTGGATTCAAACGGTTAACATAGGGTAGATTGGAAATTCTAATTTGTTTTTATTTTTTCTATTTTTTGGATATTATTTTTATTTTGTTTCTTAATATCAAGGGTGAAATAGTAAACTTGGTTCATTTGTTGCAAAAAATATTTATAATCGTTTAATTTTGAAAGATTTCTGTGTCTTGGGCTAAAACAAAGATTTTGATTTTGGATTGGCCCAAAAGTGAAAATTATCACTAATTTTTATTATAAAAATTGAGAAATATAAAAATGTTACAATTTAATAAAATAATCATATTTATTAAACAACTAAACAATAGCAATTTGAATAACATAAAAATTAAATTATCTCAATAGATTTCTTACCTTTAAAAAAAAATTAGCATTTGTGATGCTCTTCTATCTTGTTATTCTCTTTATCCTGCTATGAAATTAAAAAAATAATAAATAAAAAAATAGTAACTTTACAAGAATTAAAATAAAATAAATTCAATAACAGGACAAAAAAACTCATATGAATTATAGTCCGAGAAAAAAATATCTACATAAAAATAAGAACAATATTTTTCAAATGAAAATAAAAACAAACAAAGTCAAAGCATAAACACTAAACATCAAACGAGCAAACAAACGTACCGCGGCAGGAACCAAGTTATGCCTAAAAATCCGTACCATCTTCTTTGCTGGAATCAAAGCCTGAATAAAAAGAAACTTTCACTAATCGCTAAATCAAAACTCACTTCTCTTCACGTACCGCTCATATCAAATACTAACAAAAATACAAACAACAAACACTAACTTGTGAGCTCGACTACTTTATTCAACAATCGACGATAAAAAATATATCGCAGAACAACATCACAAGGTTTCCTTTTATTGATGGACTCACACACAGAGGTCACCACTCTCTATAATTTCAATTATCTATTAGTTTGATTTTAGTTTTTGTTGTTCTTGTAGATGTGATTGGAGATAGAGAAGACAGGGAAAGAGAGAAATAAGTGAAAATAAAAATAATAGAAAAAGAAGAGGGAGAAATTAAGGAATGGCTATCGATTAGTTCTAGAAACGTGGCACTTATTCTACATTAGAGTTATTTAAAGGTGAAAGAAGAAATGAAATGAAAAGTTATGAATGACTTGATGCTCAGTTAAATTTAATTAATTTGATTTAATAAAAGTAATGAGAAAAATGAAAAGACAAAGAATGATAAGTCAATCACTCCATATGGTGGTGTCTTATTTGCTGAAAATGCCATATAAGTGCCACATGGCGGATTTTAGCTCTATGTTTTGGCAAAGTATGTTTGTGCATTCTGCTTTATATATATATATATATATTGCTATCAACCTGGGATTTATATTATTATTATGGAAAATGGTTACTGTGAGATACCCCTATGTGGATATGTTGACAGGGGTGAGCGTGTGACACGAGAGTGGGAGGGTGGACACTACCTCATTGAGTGCGAGTCCCTAAACCTACACAAGGTTGTGTCATGTATGGTTCACGGGCACCGGTGACACTATATTTTATTGTAACAATGTTGATAGCATGGAAACTTATAATTTCGATATGGTAACGTGATTTTCTGTTACTGTTTTATTGATTTGAGAAATTAGATTTAAAACATGTTATTCGGATATTTGATTAATGTGGAAAGGTTTTGGACAGGATTATTGATTATTACTCGGTTTACGAAAATATTTGAATAAACTGAATTCTGCAGATTTATTTTCTGAATATCTGGATAAGTTATGAATAGGGGATTGGAACCTACAGGCGAGTACTTCACACCTACTCTATTAGCATTTTTCAGGTGATACTTAGGTTGTTCCTGGAAATCAAGATTGATAGGCATTGCTTCCTGAAGGATCTTTACTTTTGAGTTGTATAGGTCTGCATAGTTGTAACTTCAGAATTTTGTTAAGTTATGTTTTGTATATATAATGCTAGAAGTTGAATTAGTGGAGATGTAATATATTATCGTTTATCTATATTTGACTATCTAGTCAGATTTTATTTAACTTTTTGACTTAAATTATGTAGTCCCCGGGACATTTGAACGTATTTGATTGGTTCTTATTCATATTTTAGTATTTTATTTTCTTTGACTTTTCAAAAAGTTACAGCGTTATAAAAAGGTTGTGACAGTTTATATGTCGTGATTGAACTAAAACCCTAGAATGTTGTCTAGGACGACCAGTCTGTTAATTGCATTGAAATTGGTTATTCTGCTGTAACGACATAATAAACTACGAATTGGAATGAAATTGACTAGTCTGCTGTGTTATGTTCAAATGTGTACAGTTTCTTAAATAAGAAAATACTGATAAAGAATAATTACCCTTAAGACAGCCTACAGAAGAATCCATAACATGCCTAGGGATAGAGGTACCTCGTATAAAACTGAATTACTCGACTTGAAGTGACAAGATTATATGTGATCGGCTTTGGCCATACAGGGGCTCCGACCATACAGGGGCTTCGGCCATACAGGGGCTTCAGCCATATAGTGTTTATATGATATGTTTCCGTTTTCTTTATAGCTACTATGGGCATTATTTGAAAATTTACCGAACTGAAGTTTGTATGTTTTTCTGATTATGTACCTATCTGTTTTCTCTTATGTTGAATTGGACTTCGTAAAGGCTGATTAAAATAACTTGGCTGTATGCTTGAATGGAATTTAACAAAGTGGTCACAGATTGTTTATTCTTTTCCATTGTCGTTTTCACTAGAAACTATACCATTTAAGCTAAGATATGAACAGGGTAAAAATCTGGTAAATTATGAAATTTGGAACCGAAATTGATATAGAACCCTTCATTGGAAAATTAGGACTGCCGATGACGTAATCGTAGTGTTTGATCGGTTAGCTAAACTCTAAACCGCTAGAATTAGGACCTTTGTTAGCTTAACCTTAGAATTGATTAACGGCAACAGAAATCACTAAACCGTTGAATTAATTAAAAAAATCATAAATTGCTGGATGTAGTTTTGTTTGGTATGATCTATGCTATAATGAGTTCTAGGGAACTCTTACAACCTTGCATTATGTGCTCCCATACTTAAAGTCGAGTCTAGAGACATTTGCGTGTGGTTGTTTATAAATTGAATTGCTAACTAAATTGAATATAGTCTAACGTAGTGTATATTCCCTTTTCTGTTTCGTTCTGTGACGGTAGTTTTTGTGACACTAGTCTATCAATGTCTAATTGGAGTTTTAAGATATCGTCTCCATAGGGATTGTTTATTTTTGAAAGAAATAATTAAATCCATATTTAAGTTGAATTGTAAAAAAGAATCATCAAGATAATAGAATCATAAAGAATCATGGAAGTTCAGATAAAATTGAGATAATTTCAACAACTTTAGTAATATGAATGAGAAGACTAGTACTAAATATTGAATTAATTCAATAAACACTGGGTTGATCTGCTAAACTCAATTGCTTACTCTCATCTTCATATGTGATTTTCAACTAGTGATTTTCAAAACACATTCTAGATCATCATAATTGATAAGTCAAAGATTGCTCGATTCGATTCAACATCCTAATCAACAGATTACATATATCTCTATACTACAATATTACTAATTGATGAAAACCGATCTCTAGATCAATAATCTGATCCTTTATTTGATATTGTAAATCTTGACAAATAATTATATTAAATAAAAGAAAATGTCAAGAAACATCTATCTTATCTTAACATAGTAGTTACAGATATCGAACCCAAGGGATTACACTTGATTTGCTACTCAAGAGTTAAAATGAAATAATGTACTAGAGTAATGACAACAGTTCCCAATATTACACTAATAATGAGAAAATTAAATTGCTTAAAAATGAATCAAATACACTAGGATTGGTAAAATATATGTGGAGATCATGGTTAAACACTTATTTCACTAAATAGATAATTGATCCTTTTCTGAAGAATTTTATCAAACACATGGATAACTAAAATATAACATGGATAAAAAAGGAATCAATATTAGGTTTCTTCAAACTCAAATATCAATTTATCATCTACAACAATTATATGTCTATAAATTGAGTAAATGATTCATGAAGTACAATCCAATTGAGATGATAAAAAATCACTATGTCTAGTTTCATTTTAATAACTCTTAATTCTTAGATCTAATTATGAAATAGCTATGTCTAGCATCAAGTAAGATTAAACCTATTTATCACTTAATAATCATCAAGTGAATTAAGCAATTAACACATATATTATGCAATATCATAGAATTCACCATTAAAACACACAAAAAGCTTAGGAATCATAAGATCTATATAAATCCACAAGTATTCAACCACTAAAAAGTTACCCTAGCATAGCCAAACTAATATTATCACAATTCAGCAAGATATCCATATAAAACTCTAGAGATGGAAGTAAAAGTGAAGGAATAGATGAAACTTGTAATGGAGATGATGAATCTAGTGCTTGAATCCTTGAGTCTTGATGAATTGATCTCCAATCTATACTTCTCCTCTTGGAATTCACTTGAAGAATTGAGAGAAATTGAAGAACACAAATGAATTCCAATCTTACTCAATTTCAAAGAGTATAAGAGTGTTTCAAAAATGATCCAAGATCTTTCTCTATGAGTTTAAGATGGGTATTTATAGTACAATTCAAAACACACTTGAAATGGCTCCAAAACTACAAAATCTCGTATCTATACTGTTACCGAACCGTAACTCGGTACATAGTTCGGTAACCAATTTGGTTTCAGCATGAAATAAAACTTCTTAGCTTATGCCGAACTATCATTTCGGTAGCCAATTGGGTGAAAAGTTTGGTAAAGGAGGTATCTGTCTTCATAAAGATCCTACCGAACTTGTAGTCAAGTCTAAATTCGGTTTCCAATTCGTCCAGGAGAGTGATCTTCAATGTTCAACCGTACCCGATTGTAGTTTGTTTTCTAATTCGGTCAAGAGTTCGATCAGGGAGGTTTTCATTTCCTCAGTTGAGTTGCCAAGCTACAATCGGTATCTATTTCGGTACGCAACTCGGCCAGGGAGGTATTCTTCTCTTAAATCGTCATACTAAACTATAGCCCGATAGTCAATGCGGTATGTAGCTCGGTTTCTTTCCTCCATGCTCATTTTCCTCCACTTTTCGATCCCTTTTCGATCTAAAACCTTCGCTTTTCTTCTTTTAAGACTTTTAGTCTCCATTTATAAACTTTACACCTATAAATAAGTGAAAGTGTCTCAATTATGTGCATTAGTTAAGAAAAATTAATCGAATTCCTATATATTTATTAACATATCTCAAGCTCAACACTATTCTTAGATTTGAAACCTAAACACCATCTGTGGTCTAGAATAGGTATCATAACATAATAACTTAACTCTCGTTCTCATCATCGCAATGAATTCATGAAAACTCAGTGAATCGAGACATGATTGAACAAGAAAAACACATACAAAGCTAGCGATAGCAACAGAGCTTAACAAATCAACTAGAGCAATTAGCTATGCATAACTATTTCAGCATATTCAATGCAATACAGATTTATCATCATTATACAATTCAGAGATAAACTTACCAAAGAAGAAATGAGATAAGCTCTGTCATAGCCTTCACTTCTCAATCTTGAAGCTAAATTCTCCGAAATCAATCAAAAACAGATTACTAACTTCCAAATAACACTTTACTGAATATAACTGTCTAAACTCAAAAGATTCTTAAAATAATCTAAAATTATCAAAATGTTCTAATTGCTTTGGCTGGGCACCTATTTTATAGAGTTTAAACCTATTGGCAATTTTGTAATTTTCAAAAGACAAAGAAACACAAAGTGACGAAGCTTCCATCCATCAACATTCCTTTGCCTGTTTCTTCACCTGTGTTTTGGCAATCAAAGTCTTAATCTCCAAGTATCTCGCCTCATTTGGAATTGCTTTAGGGGAGAGTGTATAAGTATCGCCTATTCCATCACCACCCACAGCAGGCGAACCCTCATTCTATCGCCAGACCATATTGCCCATTTGTGTTAGTTAAGGAGATATCTTCAAGCGCAGATACTGTCTATCGCCAAGTTGTGTTTATTTTAGGCGATGTATGAAGGCGATATAGTAAGCCTTCGCTAAGTCTTCACTGTGCTGCTGGCGATGATTTTTCTTTTACTTCCACTTGTCGCCAACTCCATTTAGCATGTGGGCAAGGTTTAAGGTGGTACTATCTTCAGTTGTGAGCTTTGCTAGATTCATGAACTTGGAAATTTTCTACTAAGTCCTTCTTTTATTCTAAAATTATTCTTTTATGCCCTTTTTCTTCATCATTTCGTCCAAGTCCATGTCTCAATAAAATAGTCTAGAATTACAAGAAATTACTCAATTATCTATCCTTTAAGCTCAATTTCTTTATGATAAAGCTCACAAAATATATCAAAATATAGGTAAATTCTAGACTTATCATTCTGTTATGTGGAATCCCTGAATGGGTATAGGTATATCGATCGATTAGGAGATGACTATTACGACATCTGGAGCACGAGCATGCATTGGCATTCGCATATTTGCTTATTTTTTTTATACATTCCTTGTTTTTGAACAGTATCTAGATTACTAGATTTTGGAATTGTAATTGGTTTATTGGAACTTGTACTGGACTACTTGGATTATTGTTCATTTTCATATTGATGAATTTCGTTGCAGTTGAGATTTTCGTGTTATTGAAATCTCTTTGTCTTTTATTATTGTATGTGGAATTGTACTCATATTACTACAGGTTTTTGTCTGCATTGTAGCGTCAAGCCCTCTATCATGTTTTATACTAGGGAGGAGGTTTGCCGCTACAACCACGGTTAATCCGATGTATGCTTAATGTTGTCATTAGATGGGATAGTAAGAGTATAAGAGTAAAAAAAGATAATAGGCCCGAACAAACCCAAACTAACCCTAAATAATGTGAATAGAAGGTTTAAACAAAAGATTTCATAGGCGACTTGCTTGGCGACATGCATGTCGCCTCGTTTCCAAGGATTTTAAAAAATAGTGACAAACACTTGCATGGAGACATGCATATCGCCAAGCTAGTCATATGACTCTGTGAAATAGAGTTTTTAATAAGTAAACAACTTTCTTGGCAACATGAGTGTAAAAATCATCATTAACCGGACAATTAATACATGGATTAGGATACCTTTCTTTCTATATCTCTTTTCTTTCCCTTATAGGTAATTGATCGAGCATTTGACATTTGACTCTCATGTATGTAATGTTAATGACTTTAAAATTTTCAAAAATGAATGCAATGTCATAATTTGAACATCAATGCAAATAAGTATATAATAGAAGCATTCGAGATCCGGTGCTCTGATACAAACAAATGTAACGTCGCACCTTTGCAACAGAAGTCCAGGCCGCCATGTTAACAATTTTCAATTCATATACAGTTTCAAAAGTTAATCAAGTGTGGAGATATTTGCTAAAAGCTTCAACATAATATATTCTCAAAATCAATTAATTAGTTAAAATGTCAACTATGTGATGAAAGTGGAAGACTAAAAAGAATTTTAAATTCTCATATAAGATTTTAGGAATAAAACCTTATAAGGGTTACACAAATACCAATTAAATAAGTGATATTTTTACAAACATTTCTCAAAATGCTTTGTGGATATATTACAAACATGATTAAATTTCAAATAAAAAGTATGTTTGTTTATATAATTATACAGACTTCACCATAAGAGCTAAATTGTAACTTGCATTACTTGATTAAAATTGAAAGCATAATTTTAAGAGAAAAGGAAAAAGGAAGAAAGGTCAGACACATGTCTGGTTTACATTCCATGTCCCCAAACAAGCACATGCTAATGCTCTTACCTTTTTGTAGATATGCAATGCATTCACACACAATGCACTTTTATTATGAGCATCTCTAAGCTCACCTTATTACATCGAAGTTAAATACTAGTAATCATTCATGCTAGTGCAACAATCAAGAAAAATTCGAGCTCAATCTAGGATTTACCGACTATTAAGATTAATCCCATTTCTCTTGTCACTAACCCTTGGGTTTCATCAATTAATAATACGATCAATTAAGATAATCAATACAATCATATCAATCAATATAATCAGGTCATTCAAGACAATCAATTATCGATCCATTAAGTTAAATATCATGCAAGATGATCAATCAAGACAATCACTTCATGAGTCAAACCCTGTTTAGTCCAAATAACCCGACTCAATAAGATCTTACCTAATGTGAAAATTAATCACCAATTAATCAAACAATCACATATTTGATCTACAAATCAATAGGATCTAATCATGCCATAAATATATTCATTTTTTTTTTTGTTTGAAGAGTGTCACCAAACTATTGCTTACCGAACTACCTACCAAACTGCACATGAACTACAATTTGGTAACCAACGGTATGAATGAAAACTCTATTGTGGTGCCAAATAAACCACAGCCAAATATTAGGCTAAGATTGCTTGAATGCAGTAGCTAAACAACTTACAAAAAATGGTTGAACAATATCTGCTCTTGAGAAAAAAATAAGAATCGGATCCTTTACAATTGTCTCTACCCCCTATTTATAGGGGTTATCAGTCTTTTTTCTAGAAGGATTGGGACTTTTTTTTTCCTTAGGACTTGGTTTCCTTCTTTCAATGAGGTTGGTCTTCATTTATCTATCGGGCTTTAGGAGTCCTTGATTTAGTGAGATAAGTTTTCCTCTATTAGTCGGGCTTTAGGAATCCTTGGTCCGGTAAGATAAGTCTTCCTTTACCAATTAGGCTACGAGAATCCTTGTTTGGTTAGACAATAATTCGGTGGGTTGGTGTGCTTTGGTTTGGACTCTGCTGGGCTCGGCCGAGTTGAACTGCCTTGGGCCTTTGGCCATTTCCGCCGAGCCTGACTCTTGAACATTTCCTGGGCCTTTGGCCCCTTTCGGCCGAGAATAGCCTTTGGGTACCTCTTCTGGGTTTTTGATCGTTTCGGCCGAGTTGTCTTTGGCCGGGCATGGTTATGGACTTCGATTCCCTTTGCTTGTTTTGACCTTCGACTATGATGCCTTATGGTTATTTTCCCACCACAGTAATCCCCCATTGCCATGGCTTGAATGTTTCGAGCATGGCAATATATGACATTATTTCGGTCGAGTTTGGATTGTGTTTGGTCTTGGTTCTCGACCGAGATTTCTTTAGTTTCTTTGGTGGGCCACATCAGCCCTACTTGTCTTGTCCCAGGTAGATTTGGCGGCTCCTCGACTGCAGAGCCAAAGATCTGCCATCGTTGCGGCTGGTTTATATAAGGGTTGGTAGCCCTTTCTCTCTCTTCAGTTTTAAATTTTCAGACTCTCTCTTTTCCTTCTCCAGGTTTCTTTGAGCTGTTCATCTTCCTCGTCGATTTCTTCGATTTTTCGGCGTGGTTTCGGAGTCCTATCTCTCTGCACTTTGCCAAGGTTAGTCTCTGTTGTTTGGACATTTGTTGTTGCTGCTCTGTTTTGCTTGCATTTTGATTTTTGAATAGTTTTGAGTGTGTTCGTGTTCTTGCGTCTGTTCTTCTGTTCTGCTGGTTTCTTCTCTTTTTTTGTGTGTTTTGATATTCGTTGTTTGCCTTTGTCTTTTTCCTTTTTGTTTATGTTAACTTCGGTCGAAGACCACTAACCTATTGCTTATTCTCGGCCGATTGTAGATGTCTACTGATTCTATGGGCACGTCTTCTTTCGGCAATCTGACTTTAGAATTCTCGACTGCGGAAGACGCGGACGAGGAATGTTCGTCGGTTCGTAATTCACCGGCCGAGTCTAGTCCTCAGGGCATTCTGCCTCCTTTCTTTAACATTAGGAGTACCATGACCATGGATGAGCTGGAGTCGGCCTTCTTTGCTTACAAGTTCCCAAGTTGGGTTAGGGCCAGGTTGCCCGAGCCTGAAGAAAAGATTGATGATATGTTGTCCGATGATTGGGAGCCCTTCTACCTTTGTCATTTCAAAATAGGGCTTAGGTTTCCAATCATGGGATTGGTCGAGGAGTTGTGTACTAAGTGCCAGATTCATCCAAGTCAGTTGACTCCCATGACTATCAGGCTTCTCCTGTGTGTCGACCGTTTGAAGGAGAAGTATAACTTAGAGTTTTCGGTCGAAGATTTTTTCTATTCATACTTTGTGAAACGTGAGAATTCCGAGTTTGGGCAGTATGTGCTGAATGCTCGGTCGAACCCCCAGCTCTTAGTTTTGGGCTTTTCTTCTAACGAGACTAAGTGGAAGGACAAGTATTTCTTTGTTAAGGGGACGACCCGTTTGTCAAAGGGGTTGAGTTACCCTCCATATTGGCGGGACCCCTGTAGGCTTTTCTTTATTTTTTTAAAATTTTTTATTATGTATCTTCGGTTCACTTGATTTCGATCGAGTTTGACTTTGTTCTGACTCGCTTGTTTCCTTTTCAGTGAATTACGGAATGAAGAACTGCAAGTCCTCTCCTCGGGCGCGTGTTAGAAGCGAGGCTATCTTTACTTTATCGGCCGAGTCCCGAGATTACAAGACGCTTTTGGGTGAGCTGTCTGTCAGCCGTCTTTGGGCTTTCACCATAACAAGTAAGTTGCGCTTGTTTTGTGTTTCAAGTATTTTCGGTCGAATTCTGCTAATGTTTGTCTTTTTCAGAATT
The DNA here is from genome assembly GCA_031304145.1 of Cardiospermum halicacabum. Lineage (NCBI taxonomy): Eukaryota > Viridiplantae > Streptophyta > Magnoliopsida > Sapindales > Sapindaceae > Cardiospermum > Cardiospermum halicacabum. The sequence goes on along the minus strand of CM062394.1, from coordinate 13,463,352 downwards.
GTTTGACTACGTGATGTCTAAGCCCGAGGGTCAAAGAGCGTTGGCCATGCGGGCCATCATGCGCCAGATCCAGGCTGAGCAGGAGAAGGCACATGCATCTGGTCCTGCTGGGGATGGGGGGCCGGCCGAAGGGGAGGTGTAGGCAGCCCCCGAACCTATTCGTCCTCCAAGTCCTGCTCCTTAGGAGGCTGCTGAGGCTACTCGCCCGGTTGTTCCTGAGGCTGCCCGGAAGCCTTCTCGTTCTTCGGTCGCGAGGGAGAAGCGGCCGATGGAGGGTGGCGTGACTTCAGCCAAGAAGCGTACCAAACACGTCGGTCAGAAGCCTCGTGGCGAAGGTCGTCATGTGATCAATTTTCCTGGGAATTCTTCCACCAGGGAGGTGTCGGCCGAGATGATTTCGGCTGCGGAGGGCTTCTTCTTTCCTCAGGACGAGGAGTGGATGGAGTCCCTGTCTTTTACCAAGTTCTACGAGATGACTATCTCGAGTCTTTACAAGGTAAGTACGTCGCTTGTTGTTTTGTTTTCTTTGGTGGTTTCTATGCTCATCTTTTTTATTTTCAGGGGCTCCAAGGCTCGGTTGGCATGCGTAAGCATTTCGTGCCTGTTTTGCGGGATATGCGGGCCCTTGAAGCTAAGTATCAATCTGCCTCGACCGAGTTGAAGACGGCTCAGGAGGACTTGGGTAGGACCGTGGCCCAATGTGCCAAAGCTGTCAGCCAAGCTGAAAGGGTGGGGACACATAAGGCTAGGCTCGAGTCCTCGATTGCTCTGAAAGATGCGGAGCTGAAGCGCCAGGCGACGGAGTTGGAGGAGTTGAGGGCGGCGAAACAAGCCTCGCTCGGTCGAATTGAAGAACTCGAGGGCCGAGTTGAGAGTTTCACCGTCGAGGCGGCCCAGATCGAGGTTATGACCAGGTCGTTTGCTTTGGAGCAGGTCATTAAAGGGTCTCTGACTCCCGAATCTGCTCAGAAGGAGTTAGAGGCGCTGGCCGCCCTTCGTGATGATGATTGAGCGAGTGATATGTATTTTCTTCTTCTTATCTTTCGTGTACTCGCTGTAATTTTCCCTCCGAATTAATGAAGTTTATCTTTTTCCTGATCTTGTGTTTTATTTCCTTGACCTCTTTTAAGGGGTTTTCAATCCCCCTGTTCTTGTTTTGCGGCCTGACATGTCGTTTTTGCATATGCTAGACTCGTTCTCTTGGTGCAATGGTATTGTAGTTTGGCTGGTCTTGGTTCAGATATGCTTCGTCTGATCTTTGTTTAGGGAGGCCTTCTCGATCGACATCTTCCTTTGGCGATTTTCGGATTGCCCTTTGGGCGGTTTTTCGCGTTGCTCATTGAGCAGTTGATCTTCGCCCAAGTTCTTCTGGATTTACCAGGGGCTTGCCTTTGGCAATTTTCGGGTTATCCTTCGGGCAATTTTTGCATTGCTCATTGAGCAGTTGGTCTTCGCCCGAGACCTTCTAGATTTATCAGAGGCTTGCCTTTGGCAATTTTCGGGTTGCCCTTTGGGCAGTTTTTGCATTGCTCATTGAGCAGTTGGTCTTCGCCCGAGACCTTCTGGATTTACCAGAGGCTTGCCTTTGGCAATTTTCGGGTGCCCTTTGGGCAGTTTTTGCATTGCTCATTGAGCAGTTGGTCTTCGTCCGAGACCTTCTGGATTTACCAGAGGCTTGCCTTTGGCAATTTTCTGGTTACCCTTTGGGCAGTTTTTGCATTGCTCATTGAGCAGTTGGTCTTCGCCCGAGACCTTCTGAATTTACCAGAGGCTTGCCTTTGGCAATTTTTAGGTTTCCCTTTGGGCAGTTTTTGCATTGCTCATTGAGCAGTTGGTCTTCGCCTGAGACCTTCTAGATTTACCAGAGGCTTGCCTTTGGCAATTTTCGGGTTACCCTTCGGGCAGTTTTTGCATTGCTCATTAAGCAATTGGTCTTCGCCCGAGACCTTCTGGATTTACCAGAGGCTTGCCTTTGGCAATTTTCGGGTTGCCCTTTGGGCAGTTTTTGCATTGCTCATTGAGCAGTTGGTCTTCGCCAGAGACCTTCTGGATTTACCAGAGGCTTGCCTTTGGCAATTTTCGGGTTGCCCTTTGGGAAGTTTTTGCATTGCTCATTGAGCAGTTAGTCTTCGCCCGAGACCTTCTGGATTTACCAGAGGCTTGCCTTTAGCAATTTTCGGGTTGCCCTTTGGGCAGTTTTTGCATTGCTCATTGAGCAGTTGGTCTTCGCCCGAGACCTTCTGGATTTACCAGAGGCTTGCCTTTGGCAATTTTCGGGTGCCCTTTGGGCAGTTTTTGCATTGCTCATTGAGCAGTTGGTCTTCGCCCGAGACTTTCTGGATTTACCAGAGGCTTGCCTTTGGCAATTTTCTGGTTACCCTTTGGGCAGTTTTTGCATTGCTCATTGAGCAGTTGGTCTTCGCCCGAGACCTTCTGGATTTACCAGAGGCTTGCCTTTGGCAATTTTCAGGTTTCCCTTTGGGCAGTTTTTGCATTGCTCATTGAGCAGTTGGTCTTCGCCCGAGACCTTCTAGATTTACCAGAGGCTTGCCTTTGGCAATTTTCGGGTTACCCTTCGGGCAGTTTTTGCATTGCTCATTGAGCAATTGGTCTTCGCCCGAGACCTTCTGGATTTACCAGAGGCTTGCCTTTGGCGATTTTCGGGTTGCCCTTTGGGCAGTTTTTGCATTGCTCATTGAGCAGTTGGTCTTTCGCCCGAGACCTTCTGGATTACCAGAGGCTTGCCTTTGGCAATTTTCGGGTTGCCCTTTGGGAAGTTTTTTGCATTGCTCATTGAGCAGTTAGTCTTCGCCGCGAGACTTTCTGGATTTACCAGAGGCTTGCCTTTAGCAATTTTCGGGTTGCCCTTTGGGCAGTTTTTGCATTGCTCATTGAGCAGTTGGTCTTCGCCCGAGACCTTCTGGATTTACCAGAGGCTTGCCTTTGGCAATTTTCAGGTTTCCCTTTGGGCAGTTTTTGCATTGCTCATTGAGCAGTTGGTCTTCGCCCGAGACCTTCTAGATTTACCAGAGGCTTGCCTTTGGCAATTTTCGGGTTACCCTTCGGGCAGTTTTTGCATTGCTCATTGAGCAATTGGTCTTCGCCCGAGACCTTCTGGATTTACCAGAGGCTTGCCTTTGGCGATTTTCGGGTTGCCCTTTGGGCAGTTTTTGCATTGCTCATTGAGCAGTTGGTCTTCGCCCGAGACCTTCTGGATTTACCAGAGGCTTGCCTTTGGCAATTTTCGGGTTGCCCTTTGGGAAGTTTTTGCATTGCTCATTGAGCAGTTAGTCTTCGCCCGAGACTTTCTGGATTTACCAGAGGCTTGCCTTTAGCAATTTTCGGGTTGCCCTTTGGGCAGTTTTTGCATTGCTCATTGAGCAGTTGGTCTTCGCCCGAGACCTTCTGGATTTACCAGAGGCTTGCCTTTGGCAATTTTCGGGTTGCCCTTTGGGCAATTTTTGCATTGCTCATTGAGCAGTTGGTCTTCGCCCGAGACCTTCTGGATTTACTAGAGGCTTGCCTTTGGCAATTTTCGGGTTGCCCTTTGGGTAGTTTTTGCATTGCTCATTGAGCAATTGGTCTTCGCCCGAGACCTTCTGGATTTACCAGAGGCTTGCCTTCGGCAATTTTCGGGTTGCCCTTTGGGCTATTGGTGCTTGGGTCGTGAGCGTTTGAGAGAAATGAGTTTTTTTATTGCTTTAAAATGGGGCCTCGTCAAAAACCCTGTTTGGGGAAAAGAGTGTCCGTTTATTAAGATAATTTTTACACTTTTACCTCTTGGTGGTGGATGTTCCAGCTGTGTTCCACCTCCTTCCCTTCCTTAGTGAGCAATTTGTAGGATCCTTTTCCAGATGCGCGCTCTATCTGGTATGGCCCTTCCCAGCTTTCGGCCAATATGCCATGGCTCTGATTCCTTGTGTTCTGGAAGACTTTTCTGAGTACCCAGTCTCCGGGTTGGAAGGCTCGGGCTTTGACCTTTTTGTTGTATCGTCGTGCTACCCCCATTTGATATTCCGCGATTCTTTGTCGCGCGCTTTCCCTCTTCTTGTCTGAAGTATCCCTTTCGAAGGCTAGTACTTGTTGGTCGGCTTGGTCTATCAGCTTTTCTTGTGGTGATTGGACCTCAGTTGGGAGTACTGCTTCTGTCCCGTAGACCATCGAAAATGGGGTTTGTAATATTGATGTTCTAGGGGTTGTTCGGAACGCCCAGAGGACTTCAGGTAAGGCTTCAGGCCATAGTCCCTTGGCTCCTTCTAGCTTTTTCTTGAGTGAGTCAACCACCGCTTTGTTGGATGCTTCTACTTGTCCGTTGGCCTGAGGGTACCTTGGGGTCGAATATGTGAGTTTGATGTTCATTTGACGGCAGAAATCTTTCAGCGTTTGTGCTATAAATTGAGGCCCGTTGTCCGTGATTATTTCCCGTGGTATGCCGAACTTGCAGATGATATGTTTCCAGATAAACTTCTGTACTTCTTGCTCTCTGACTCTTTCTAGTGCTTCGGCTTCGACCCATTTCGTGAAATAATCGGTCACCATCAGGATGTATCTTTTTCTGCCATGGGTAGACATTGGGAGGGTTCTATGATATCCATCCCCCATTTGTCAAACGGCCATGGAGAAGTTATGCTGTGTAAGGTTCCTGCAGGGAGGTTGGAGTAATTGGCGTGTCTTTGGCATTTGTCACACTTTTTGACCAGTTCCGCCGCGTCTATTTTCATGGTTGGCCAGTAATATCCGGCCCTGTGCGTTCTGAACGCCAGGCTTCTTCCTCCGGAGTGGTTTCCGGCCGGTCCTTCATGGAGCTCCTTTAGTACCGTCTTTGCTTCCAGGGCGGAGATGCAATTTAGGAAGGGGCCGGCTATGGATCTTTTGAAGAGGATTCCCCCGATGATGCAGAATCTTGCGGCTTGGGCTCGCAGTTTTTTTGCTTCAGCTTTGTCTTCAGGGACCTGTCTGTGATTGATATAGGCAAGGATGAGTGTTCTCCAGTTGCTTTGCTCTAGGACCATGGTTTCTTCATACTCGATTGCCATTTTCGGGAGGAAAGCGTATACGATTGGCCCAGTTAGTTCGTCTTTGTGCATTGAAGCTTCGAGATTTGCCCTGGCATCTGCTCTTTCATTCTCCTCCTTTGGAATTTGCTTTATTTCGGCCCTTTGGAAGCGCTTCATGAGATATTTGGCTATCTTGAGGTACTTAGCCATTTTTTCATTTCTGGCTTGATATGTGCCATTGACCTGGTTGACCACCGTTAGGAATCGCACTTGATAGTGAGATTGTGCGCTCCACTTTCTTTCGCCACCCTTAGTCCTGCGATTAGGGCTTCATATTCGGCTTTGTTATTGGTGGCAGGGAATTCGTATCGGATGGCCTGAAGAATTGGAGGTAAGTTTGAAGGCCTGAGATATACGCCTAGGCCGCTGCCACTCTGTCTGCTAGCTCCGTCTACTTCTAGCACCCATTCGTCAGTTGAGGGTGTTATCAGCTGGTTGATGTCGACCGAGGCTGTTTCGGCCGGCGGAGCTTCTTCGAAGTCGGCCATCAAATCTGCCAGAGCTTGAGATTTAATCGCTTTCTTTCCCTCAAAGGATATGTCGTGCTCGCTGAGTTCTAGGGCCCATTTCATTAATCTCCCGGATTTGTCGGGGGAGTGGATTGCGCTTCGAAGGGGCAGCGCGGTTATGACCGCAATTGGGTGCCCTTGAAAGTATGGTCAAAGTTTTCTTGCAGCAAATATAAGACTCAGGATGGCTTTTTCCAGGGTAGGATATCTGGTTTCGGCCAATGTCAGAGTTTTGCTTGCGAAGTATACTGGTTGCAGCTTTCCCCCGATTTCCTTGACCAGAACAACGCTCACTGCAATCTCCGAATTTGCCAGGTACATGTAGAGTTTTTCGCCATCTTCTGGCTTTGCTAAGAGCGGAGGGCTGGTCCAGAAATCCTTGATATCTGTCAGGGCCTTGCTGCATTTCTCGGTCCACTCGAATTCTTTGGATTTTTTAGGGCTTCGAAGAAAGGTTGAAATTTTTCTAAAGCCTTAGGAACGAACCTTGTTAGCGCGGCCAGTCCCGTGAGCTTTTGTACGTCTTTCTTGCTTCGAGGTTCCGCTATATTTAGGATGGGTCTGATCTGATCTGGGTTGGCCTCGATTCCCCTCTTTGTGACTAGATACCCCAAGAATTTCCCTACTTTGACCCCGAATTGACATTTTGTGGGGTTGAGCTTCATGTTGTATTCTTGGAGTGTCTCGAACGTCTGGCTCAAATGATGTACGTGGTGACTCGCATCCTCGGATTTAACTAGCATGTCGTCAATATAGACTTCCATGGTTTTCCCTAGTTTATCGGCAAACATCTTGTTCATGAGTCTTTGGTATGTGGAGCCTGCATTTTTCAGGCCGAAGGGCATTACTTTGTAGCAGTAAATCCCCCTCTCCATGACGAAGGCAGTCTTTTCTTGATCGCTGGGATGTATCAATATCTGGTTGTAGCCTGAGTAGGCGTCCATAAAGCTTAACATCTCGTAGCTCGCGGTTGCGTCGATGGTGAGGTCCATATGTGGTAGCGGGAAGGGGTCTTTTGGACATGACTTGTTCAGATCTGTGAAGTCAATGCAGACCTTCCATTTTCCATTCTTCTTTTTGACGACCACTACATTAGCAAGCCAGTCTGGGTACTGGACTTCTCAGATGGATCCGTTCGCGAGGAGTTTTTCGACCTTCATTGATGATTTTGTTTCTTTCGGGGGCGAACCTTCGGCACTTCTGTTAGACTTGTTTCGCACCCTCTTTTACATTCAGCTTGTGGGTTATGATTGTCGAGTCGATTCTAGTCATATCCTCGTGTGACCAGGCAAAGCAGTCCTGGTTGGCTTTGAGGAAGCTTATCAGCTTTTCCCGTTCTAAGCCCTCTATTGCGGCTCCAATTTGCACCATTTTCGCCCCTTTTTGATCTAGAGGGACTTCATCTACTTCATCTTCGGCCGGACTCCGGGGTGTCTTCGGCCGGGACAGTAATTGCTATTCTTCAGCCCCCTTCTACTTTAAACAGTTAGTGTAGCATTCTTTGGAGGAGCGTTGCTCACCCTTTATTTTTTTGATCCCTCGCGAGGTTGGAAACTTGATGAGTTGGTGATACGTGGACGGGATTGCCTTCATATCATGTATCCAGGGTCTTCCGAGTATCACATTGTATGCAGACCTCGAGCTTATCACTAGAAAGGTTGTGTGCAAATTGATCCCTTCTGTGAATACCGGCAGTTCAATCTCTCCGATGGTTGAGGTGGTCTTTCCATCGAAGCCGATAAGGGAGACGGCCTTCCTGCGCATCATTCTCTCATCCAGTTGCATATTCTTGAATGTTTCGAGGAATAGTATGTTGGCCGAGCTTCCGTTATCCACCAATACTCTCTTTACAGTTAGATTTGCTATCGATATTTTGATCACTAATGCGTCGTGTGTGGCGCACTGATCCCCTGTGCCTCTTCTTCTGTGAAGGTGATAGAGCAGTTACCGATTGTGGGGCCATTCCCGATGTTGTAGATACTGAAGGAATCCCTCAGCTTTCTTTTTGCCGCTGAGCTGGTCAGCCCACACATCTCGGATCCCCCTGCGATCATGTTGATCACTCTTTCTTCCTCCACATTCGCGACCGGTACTGCTTTCGATGATCGCCGATTTTGTCGGCCTCGGCCGCGATTTCACGTCCTTTTTCTGACAAGTATTCTCGCAAGTGCCTGCTTTTATTAATTCGGCGACTTCTCTCTTAAGAGTCCAGCAGTCGTCGGTATTGTGGCCGTAGTCTGCGTGAAACTGGCGATATCTGGATTTATCCTTCCAAGTTCCTGCGGGATTCATCGGTTTGTCTGGCCACCTGACTCTGTTCCCTATTCCTTTGAGGATCACAAGGGTTTCCTTCGTGGGAATGGTGAGTGGGTAAGGTATCAGCTCCTTCCGCCTCCGGCCGTGGTCGGGGTATTCCGGCCTTGATGGATTGTTGTGGCTGGTGTATTTTGGCCTTAATGGGCCGTTGTGGTTGGACTCTCTCGGGTTACTTCTCGATCTTTCAAATCGGCCGACGTTGCTAGTTGTGTTTCGGCCTTTTGAACTTGAGGCATTCTGCGAGCTCCTATAACTTCTTAGTTGGAGCTCTTCTTCGTACTCCATCGCGTCATCGGCCCTTTCCAGGACATCTTCGAAGGTTCGTGGCTTGATTAGTTTTAGACTTTCATAGAATTTGGAAGTCTTCTGTAGTCTCTTGATGAAGGCTTTGGTGGCACTCTTGTCTCGGCAGCCTGGGATGGTTATCTTGATTTCTTTGAATCTCCTCACATATTGTCTGAGGCTCTCATTGCTGCCTTGTTTCAAATCTTCCAGATCGTCTACATCCTTCTCCTTTTTCCCATTGTCCGAGAAATGGTTTACGAATTTGGAGACTAAGGAAGCGTATGACCGGATGCTTCTCTCTGGGAGGGCCGAATACCACCTTTGGGCGGTCCCTGTTAAGGTAGAGCTGAAACTCTTGCACATGACGGCCTCCATGTCTTCTTCTAGGATGTTGTAGGTTCCCATTCGATTTTTGTATCCGGAGATATGATCTTCCGGATTCGTCGTCTCGTCGTAAGGCTTCATACTGGGAATCGAAAACCTTTTGGGCATTTTTGTCTCCATGATCCAGGAGGCGAAAGGCATGTCGGAAGACCGTATTGTTGATGACCTGATTATAGCTCTTTTTCCTGAAGTTTGTTGCACTAGCTCTTTAAGCTCCTTGATTTCCCGGTCACGACGTTTTTCGCGATCCCTGCAGGTTGATTTGGGACCTGTCTCCTCGTCATCGGAACTGCTCGAATTGTGGCGGTCGGTGTTTCTGCGACTTTCCGTCGACCCGTCACTTTCTACTGACGTTTCCTTGCCGGATTATTCTTCGAAATTGAGCTTTCGCTTCCGGATAGGAGAATATTTCCGGCTTGGTTGTCGGAGCTTTCCTTTGGAGAGGGTCGCGAATTTTTTCCTTGATTCTGCCTCTCTTCTCCATTGTTCTTTTTCTTCTTCAGCTTTTTTCAGCATCTCTATCAAGATCGCCAGCTGTTCTTCTGGTGTCTTTGGAGCTTGATCTTCCAAATTTATGGTACTAGGATTCATTAGAGCCTTAACTGATGAGAAGTTGGGCGTAGAGGACAGTTGAAGATGGAATTCTAAGTTTTCAAGAAACCTTAACCTTGTGTGTGAGGTTCGTAGCCCCACGGTGGGCGCCAAACTGTGGTGTCAAATAAACCACAGCCAAATATTAGGCTAAGATTGCTTGAATGCAGTAGCTAAACAGCTTACAAAAGATGGTTGAACAAAATCTGCTCTTGAGAAAAAAAAAATAAGAATCTGATCCTTTACAATTGCCTCTACCCCCTATTTATAGAGGTTATCAGTCTTTTTTCTAGAAGGATTGGGACTTTTCTTTTCCTTAGGACTTGGTTTCCTTCTTTCAATGAGGCTGGTCTTCATTTATCTATCGGACTTTAGTAGTCCTTGATTCAGTGAGATAAGTTTTCCTATATTAGTCAGGCTTTAGGAATCCTTGGTCCGGTAAGATAAGTCTTCCTTTACCAATTGGGCTTCGGGAATCCTTGTTTGGTTAGGCAATAATTCGGTGGGTTAGTGTGCTTTGGTTTGGACTCTGCTGGGCTTGGCCGAGTTGGACTGCCTTGGGCCTTTGGCCATTTCGGCCGAGCCTGACTCTTGAACATTTCCTAGGCCTTTGGCCCCTTTCGGCCGAGAATAGCCTTTGGGTACCTCTTCTGGGTTTTTGATCGTTTCGGCTGAGTTGTCTTCGGCCGGGCATGGTTATGGACTTCGATTCCCTTTGCTTGTTTTGACCTTCGACTATGATGCCTTATGGTTATTTTCCCACCACATCTATCTACCCAAGTTAAGTGCTGAACTATTCACCGAACAAGTTAATGATTCATACATATATCTACCCGAGTTGCTTATGAATTATATACCGAAACATTATTCAGTAGCCAATGGAATTGAAAGATACAAGGCCATTCTCTAATAAAAAGCAATGTATGAAATGACAACATTACAAAGTTTCTCTTGTTACAAAACTCTAGTATTTTCAAATACCTTTAAAGACACGTTCGTCAAAATGTTATTCGATATCAAAATAACTTTTGACATGGTCAAAAGTAGATAAGTTAACTAGTGAAAAAATACACTCAAATGAATGATTTAAGAGTTTTTATAGACAATTCAAACAAGAGGTTCTTTATTTAAGAAACTAGTGAAGATGCCCTCGCAATGCACGGTATTTAATATTTTATTAAGTTAAGTTATATTATTATTTAAATAAATTAAATTATATTATAATTTTAAAAAAATAGATGGCAAATTAAATTTTATACAACAATTTAATTTTTTTCAAATGGTAGTCATTGAATAATATTGAATAATCAAATCAGTGAATAAATATTGTAATCTAATGAATTACTGTAAAAATTAATATATTGTCACTTGATTTATTTCAAAATCATTAAAAAAATTATTTTTGAAGTGGAAAATTTACCTAACAACTTAACGTGTACCAACTCATAATTCATGACAATATAAAACTGAAGTAAATAATATAACACCACAGTAATATAAAACAGAAGTAAATAATGTAACACCACTATAATATAATATAAGGGTACTTACAAGAAAACAACAATCTTCGTATCATTGGAAAATTAGTGGAGTATCTGAATATAAGAAAAATAAAACAAAAGTAAAAAGTTGAAAGAAAAAAATATATTAAAGCACATCGTCAAATTTTGTACGCTAATATCGTTTAATTTATTTTAACTTAATAAATTAATCGATTTGTGATGCATAAACAAACTAAACTATAATATAATATAAAATGATTTAATATAATATAACATAAAAAAAAACTACATTCGTCCCACTTTAAGTGATCAAAGTGGGCGGAACATATAGAATAAGAAAATAATCAAACTATATTAATTAGATAATGAATTGACAAATGTACTTGCATTAATTGCATTTTTATATTTTTATATGGATAAAGTAGTAAATTCACTCATTATCTCATATTGAATCTATATATATATATATATAAAGTAGAACTCTCAGCGGACCCCACCAATCTGATGTGGCGAGCTGAGAGTTGAGCTTTTGGTTGAAAAACAAGCAAAATGAGCCATTTTCAATTTCATTCATATCGTACCAATTAGAAAGTGACATATGGCAATACACTTTTCTTCTTCTCATTCAAGTTATTCTCTGAATATTCTAAAAAGATGCTTTGTATATTAATTAGATTAAATATGAGAGGCTTTTCATTATTTCGTGTAACGTATTTCAACTTATAAATTTGGTACATTGTCTGATACATCTATCACCATGAAAATATGATCGAAATCATTTTTTTTTCTTCCAGTTTTCCTTTTATTCAAGCTAAGGAGATCAGGTTTTTCGTATGGAATTTTTATTTTAGAATTTTATTTTGTTTATACTATTCATTATTATTTTAAATATTGATACTAATATATTGTTGTTGGATATAATTTTCTGGTTTGATTTTATGTTTCTAGGAATATATTTAGGAAATATATTGAGAGTTCTACTTTTTCTCTCATCTCTTGGTAGGATTTAGTTTATTAAATTTTTTTCAAAATTTTATAATTGTTTTTTTTTTGGTATAATATTGATATATTTTTTTTTGTTATTGAGACATTCCTACACTTTTATTTCATCTAATTCTGCATATACTAACAAAAATATCAATCGAATCAAAGTATAAAAGAAAAATAAAAAGTCTTTATTGATTATAATCTCTTCTTCTCTAAATTCGATTTTATTTATTTTTTCTTTTATCCTTATGTTTTAATATTTCAAATTAATTATTTGTTTGTCTTTTATCCTTTCTCACATGTACTAAATGACAAAAATAGCACAAAAATCGGAATTGAGAGAGTATCGTAAATATCGAAGCCTCTTCTTCTTCCCGACTTCCTAGATCCAATTTGCAATTTTACTTTTCCTTTTATATTGTTGTATTAATAATATATATTTTTTATTTTGTACAATTTCTTTATTATGATTTAATCCACATATATTGTAACTAGATTCATGATTTAATATAAAAATATCTCAACACTTATTGGTTATTGAAATCATAATATATTTTATAATTTACAGCTCAATGGTGTAAAATCCTTATTTATTTACTAATTAGATTATATTTAGAACACAATTTTAATTTTTTTAATCATAACATATTAAAAAATTTATTCTAATAAACTAATACATTATATTCTCATTATATTCGACAATTATCAATTAATATTGTATTTTATTCATATAATATATTAATAGTATTTATTATTTTTTATTCTCTATCAATTTTTATTAATTCAAATTAATTAGAACACAATCAAATTAAACTCTCATTTAAATATCAATTAGTGAAAACATTAACGGAAATCTTTTTGAATTTTGTATAACTTTCTTTCCATTTCAATCAATTTTATTTATTACTATTTATTAATTTTTGATTGTGTGTATTCCCTATCATATTAATTATTTTTCTATCCAATAAATTATATAATTAATAATTAGCTATTATATCTTTACTGGATAGTTGACTCTTTATATATATATATAGTAGGAAAAAGGAAAATGATGAGGTGAAATTTAATAGTAAATTAAACATCACATGATAAATTGAAACAAAAATATACAATCCCTTCCTATTCAAATTTATTTGTAAATTTTGGTAATACATATATATTATTAGTGTTATAAATATTAAATATACATGATTAAATTATTGTGAAAAATTATTATTTTGATTTAATGTTAAAAATTGAAATGTTCTTAATAAATTAATTCAATCATTCCAAACTTTTCAACTTTTTATTTCTTTTAAAATGTAATAATATAATTAGTCAATAAATTAATTCAATATATTTATATTACTTGATAATATAATTCATTTCTATTTAGTTGAAAGTAAAATAAAATAAAATTTATTCTAAATTATCATTAAAAAAATTATTATGATTTGTGAATTAATAATTAATTTTATATTTTTATTTGATAGATATTTTTTTTATTTTCATCCCCTTGATATCTTTATATATATATATATATATATATATATATATAAAAGTTTAACATGATTAATCTCAAATTATTTAATGATAGAGACCATGTTGAAAGTGAAATAATGTTAAGAAAAATAATAATCAAGTTTGAGAAATATCAAAGAATTTATATTAAAAAATTTGTCAAGTTAAGTTAAATATTTTTTTCTTTAGTAAAAATTTAATTATAATTGTCATATCTTTTTTTTCCATTTATATTTTTTTTTTATATATATATAAATATACAATAAGTTAAGTTAAAGTAGAATTGTACTAAACAATTAAAAATACATATTGCATCTAACGAGTATCTAAATTCCTCCGATACTTTTTTTTTATATTTTATTTAAAAACAAGTATGATATATTTATAAAATGTATTTTATAATATATAAATTTTGAATAAAAATAAATATAATATAATTATACATAAACTAAAAAATGATAATAACTCGCGCAAAGCAATTTTCTCTAATGAAATTATGTTGTGGAACTTTAATAATAATGAATAAATTGATAATAATGAATTATTATGCAAAAACATATTATTGGTTAATTACAGTATAATTGGGTTACCTGAATTCATCTTTTCAATATGTATAGTTAATGGAAGTTTATGGATATAACTAGTTTTGTGATTATACGTTACATATTAAATAATATCGTGATTTAATTAATTTATATCTGAATTTCTTCTTTCAATTACAAGTATGTTCACAATTTAATTGACATTACTAACATAACGATCATAATTTTAATTTTGATGAAATATATGTACAAATTTTTTATATAAAAGTATAAACCGCGCAAGGCGCGGACTTTTCCACTAATTACTAAATGGAATACTTAGAATGGGTATCATTTTGATCACTTTTAGTGGGACGGATGGATGGAGTACCATTTATAAATACAATTCATTAAAACTAATATTTATTATATTAAAAATAATATTGAATATGGAAGAATCATAAATTATGCGACTCTTTTTTTTTTTTTTTAAGTACTAAAAATTGAGTAACGTATATGAGTCTAGAAATTATTAGCAACAGACGTCTAGAAATTATTACCAACAGACGACAAACACGTTGTATATAGTATCTTTTCAACTCCATAGTCCTAAACAGTTGGGAACAGTAACTGCAATGAAAAATAATAATAATAAATTAAATTTCAATCATACTTTTACTTTTTAATTATTTCTAATAACTTCTCAACTAATTTAATTTTTTTTAGGGGTGATCTTATGTCAATATGGAATTAAATTACCGTTCCATGATTATAATTTCTCATACGTTTTAATATTTTCTTAATAGGTAAAAAAAATAATAAAAAAAATGAAATTCCAATGATAATGCTATACACAGTTAATAATAGTTTATATTAATTAGTTTATATTAATTGTGGAGGTTTTATTGAGTTATCTCTTCTTTTAAAATAATCATTTTGGAGTAATAACCATATATGAATGGTATATTTTCATTTTTTTAAATTTGTTTATCCGGTTAATATCAATTTTATAATTTTATAATTCAGATGAATGTATGGATGAAACATTTCATCTCTCCATATTTATAAATAATATATAATTCAAACTATTAACTATTTCATATTATTATCTATATAAATTATTTTTTAAATAATATTTATTGTCAATAATTATGATGGTGAATGAGAAATCTCAAATAGAAAAAAAATAAAAAGATTTATTTGTTTTTTTTTCATATGCACATTTGAAAAATATTTTTAATTTAAAACTAAAATTTTAATTAAAAATTACCTTACTTTATTACCATAATTTTATTAGTTTATAACCAAAACTCATCCTCTTAAATATATTAAAATAACCCTTCCCAAACTTAAAAAAGTTAAATTATAATTTAAAATTAAATTATTAATTTAAACAATTTACCTCTCCTTATATTATATTTTCAGTAGTAATATTTAGATTACTAAATCCCATTCTAATAGAATATTTAGAAATTTATTTTTTTATTGTATATTACAACAATCATGTATATATATATATATATATATATATAATATTATAAACCTGATCCTTTCATCGTTTTAATATATTTTTTATCTATTAAAATTTGAAATTATTTATATATTTTAAAAATAAGTTTAATAAAAATATTCTCCCATGATCATCTTGTATTCAAATTTCACTTTTATCTTTACATAAAGAGTTAGCTTACATGTATTCTTTATTGTCAAAAACATCCATCCATACAGAGCAAAGTCATTAGCTGAGTTAAGAAGTGTGTGATCTAAATCCAAGATAAGGCAGAGCTTGCATTGGGAAAACATTTCTTTTGTTTTAACCTTTTTGCCCTCTTTGTTAGAATAATAGTTTTCTACTTGTCATTAGACTTTTTAGCATTATGAGGTTTTTGGACTTGCATCAGGAGCTTTAATAGCTCAATTTTTCTTATCATATAAATTTGAAATTATAGCCTTAGTCTATGTCCTCCCCTTGTTTTGTGATGGTTGAGCAGGAATATTATGAGAAACTATAGGTTGACCTGTTACTGATTGAGAAGCAGGCATAATGTCAACTAAATTTTTTAAACTGGGGTGAACAATTGGGTTATATCCTGTGGTCATAGTTGTTAAAGGCGCGCCTAGGCGCACTCCTCGTGTTGAGGCAACTTAAGGCGAGAGTCCAACGCCTTTAGTTGTGTGAGGCGGCGTAGACGAAATTAAGCGCATGTAACAAGTTGTGAGGCGATGAGGCGCGCTTCGTAGCTTTTCTCGCCTAAGGAAAAAGTTTTAAAATAATATTTTCAAAAGACAAAAGTACCTCGAGAAGATCATTTTACATATTTCTTCACATCGCAACAAAATAAAAGCTTCTGAATACAAAACCCTAAACAACACCGTACCATTCAGTTCAACCGTTTCGGTCACTAGAAAGTTAATCGACGGTAACCGGAAAAGCACCGTCTGGTCAGATTTCTACCTATTTTGTTGTATTTTGAAATCTATTTTTTCTTTAGATGTTTGTAATGATTTTACTATGAACTTTGTTGATTTTATCGCTTCTGTTGATGTCGTCACTAGTCTGGGTCTGGGTCTGTATCGATGTCGTTGCTAGTCTGGGTCTGTATAGGTCTATTGCTATCATCGTTGGTATTGATGTCTTCACTGCTCTGTATTGATGTCTTCACTGCTCTGTACTGTATGGATCGCTTGATTCTTCACTTCATATCTATATACTTCTCTGTCTTATGAAAATCTGAATACTTCTCTACCTTCTGAGATGTTATTATGTTGCTCACTCTCGCTTTTTAAATAGTGTGATTTAAGTACCACTACGCACCGCTTAAATGTTCTACGCACAGCACACCGCCATTAATTCACACTACCACTAATTCGCACTACCAGCATTTATTATAGGCAGCAGAATTTGTTTTATTCTTATATTCTTGATATCCATATATTTGTCTTATTCAACCTTTTACATTATATCCCGGCAAAAGCAGTCATTAAATTTTAATAGACATTACATCCAGTAGAAGTGGTTATTAAATTTTAATAGGCAGAAACTAAACTGAATGCTTTAATAAAAATCAAAATATTATGTAATTATTTGTATGAATTATTTGTATGTAATTGTGTGTATGTTAT
The DNA here is from genome assembly GCA_031304145.1 of Cardiospermum halicacabum. Classification (NCBI taxonomy): domain Eukaryota; kingdom Viridiplantae; phylum Streptophyta; class Magnoliopsida; order Sapindales; family Sapindaceae; genus Cardiospermum; species Cardiospermum halicacabum. The sequence continues at coordinate 13,446,577 of CM062394.1, read as the reverse complement.
ACTTATACCATGTTTCACAGTGTTTTTCACAATGTTTGACAGTATTTCACACTGTTATAATTTTTATAAAATTTATTATGTTTGACAGTGATTGAAAGTATTTTTATTGATTTTTATTTAGTTGTAATTATTTTATATTTTATTAAAATTTATTTAATTTTGAATTTTCATTTGCAATATAGATGGCCACCATTGATTCTAAATTGGATCCAACATGACAACATTTTATTTCCGATCCTAACGATCGAAATAGTTGCAAATGTAAGTTTTGTGGTAAAGTGACAAAAGGTGGTATTTATAGAGCAAAACAACATCTTGTTGGTGGTTTAAGAAATACAAAAGCATGTCCCATATGTCCACCACACATCAAGGAGGAGATAAAAGAGTATATGATGAAAAAGAAAAATGAAAAAGATGAGAGAACATGACAACACCGATGGAAGTTGAATTTGAGTTTGGTGAGGGGTTTGATGATGATGAGGAAGAAAAATCCCAAAACAAAAAAAGAGCTCATTTTGGTCAAGGTGGTGGTAGTGGTATGAGTTCTAAAGGACCAAAACAAAAAAGGTCAATTGAATTTATATTACAAGACTACTACACAAACAAAGTTGGGTGAAAATGAACATGTGAAGAAGGAGTTATGTGCTAGGGTGTGTAAAAGCTTTGCTCGATGGATGTATGATGTCGGCATTCTATTTAATGCCGTGACATATGAAAGTTTTAAAGTTTTTTGGGATGATCTTTGTCAAGCGGGTCCCGGTATAAAGCCACCTTCTTACCATGAAGTTAGAGTACCCCTTCTTAATCAAGAAGTAGAGAACACAAAAAAGGAGATGAAAGATCATGAAAGGATGGAATAAGTTTTGATGTTCTATTTTGTCGGATGGTTGGAAAGACAAAAGAGAAAGGACATTGATTAACTTTTTGGTTAATTCACCTAGAGGAAGTATGTTCTTTAACTCTATTGATGCTTGAAGTTATTCAAAAACCGGGGAAGAGATGTTTGAGTTGTTGAGTACTTGTATTGAGAAAGTTGGTGTTAGCAATGGTGTGCAAGTTGTTACGGATAGTGCCTTCAACAATGTCTTGGCCGGTAATAATTTTTTATTGAAATTTAAAATTCCATAATTATTGGATTCTAATATTCCACTTACTAACACAATTTGTATACTATTTTCTTATGTGAAATTAGGAAAATTATTGGAGGCTAAATATCCTACATTGTTTTGGACATCGTGTGCCGCTTATTGCTTGGATTTGATTTTGGAAGATATTTATAAGTTAGAAAATAAGAAGAAGACATTTGAGAGGGCTCTAACGGTGAATAGCTACATCTACACACGTCTAGGCTTAGTAAATATGTTAAGAAAGTTTACAAACAAAAAGGAGTTACTAAGATCGGCCAAAATAAGGTTTGCAACCGCTTTCATCACTTTAGGTAGAATGCACACATTGAAGAGTAACCTAAGAAAGATGTTTGTTTCCGAAGAGTGGACTAATAGCAAGTGGGCAAAAGAAGTAAGTGCTAAAAAAGTGGTGGATGTGATTTTGATGCCAACCTTTTGGAACAATGTTGTGTATGCTTTAAAGGTATCTGACCCTTTAGTACATGTACTTTGTTTAGTAGATGGTGAAAGGAAACCGGCTATGGCTATATATATGAAGCAATGGATAGAGCTAAAAAAGTAATAGCTAAGTCTTTTGGAGGTGATGAAGTAAAATACTCCCAAATTTTTCGCATCATAGATAGAAGATGGGGTATTCAACTTCATCGTCCTTTGCATGCTGCCGGTTGGTATCTAAATCCGAATTTTTTTTTACAAAGTTGAACGCTTTCAAGTAGATGCCGAGATTGTTAATGGCCTATATGAATGCTTCAAGCGATTAAATCCGGATGAAGAGGTTCAAAATCAAATTGACAATGAGTTGTCAGTTTATGCCAAAGCTGAAGGAACATTTGGCAATTATATGACGGTTAGAAAAAGGGCTATAAAATCTCCAGGTATAAAAATATTCAAAAATATTAATTTTTTAAAATTTATTAAGATGCTAAATTATTTATTATATTTTTTTAACAGCGGATTGATGGGCTTCATATGGAATGTCAACCCCCAAATTGCAAGAATTTGCAATTAAAATTCTTAGCTTGACTTGTAGTGCCTCCGGATGTAAGCGTAATTGGAGTATCTTTGAAAATATAAGAATACTACTCTATTTTTTTTTCTCATTTCAATTTTTTTTATAGTAGTTAATAACATTTCCAAATCCTTAATTTTAGCTTCATACCAAGAGGAGAAATAGACTTGAACAAACACGTCTAAATGACTTGCTATTTGTGAAGTATAATAGAGCACTAAGGCGAAGATATCGAATGCGTGATGTTATTGATTCTATCTTATTAACTCATATTGATGAAATTAATGAATGGTTGACCAGAAGGGTTGATGATGAATATGGTGAAGATGATGAGAATGTGTTTGCAAATGATCATGTGATTGCAATGGAGACATGTAGCTATAGCTACCGGAGTTAGAGAACCTAGTTATCAATTTAGATCTCAACTAGGTTCAAGTTCGTCAAGGGCTTCTAAACACCCATTAGAACAAGTAGAAAATGTGGAAGATGAAGAAGAAAATTATGGAATTGAAGAAGAGGGTGAAGAGTATGGAGAGGAAAGAGAAGATGAAATGGAGATGGGTGGAGAAGAAGATGATATGAATATTCTTGAATGAATTATATTCAACAATATCATTTTATTTTGTGGTTGGATTAGGATTTATTTCTTTCGTGTATGGATTATGATGCATTTCTTTTGTGTATTTTGAATTAAAATGCATTTCTAAATCATCTCATGCAATATTTTAGACTTTGGACATTGTTAAAGGTATAATATTTTGATTTTGCATGAGAATTGATTCTGAGATTGTTATGGTAGTGGTGAATGAAATATGTAGAAATATTATTTACTTCATGAATTAATTATTTATTATATATGATATTTTATTACATAGTGCATCTCACTTCAAAAAAGCTCGTGAGGCTCTTTGCGCCTCGCTGCGCCTTTTGCCTTTCAGAACTATGCCTATGGTAAAGCTGATTGAACAACTTGAACCTGTACATTTTGAGGTAAACTTTCTTTGCTAGCCTGGTTTTTTGGAATAGAAGGGTCATTAGTTTTAATTAGCTCACATCCTGTGTTCTCGTCCTTTTGAAGAGTATAACCATGTAGAACACGTCGAGAATCACAGAGCTTCATGAGTAGATCACATGGCTTTATGTACACTTTTCCAGCTTTATCCTACAAGAATCATAGTTTTTATTGCAACAAGAAGAAATCACAACAACTTTCTCTCCTAAATTCAAAATATTGCAAAAATTGTGAAAGTAAATGCATTTATCAAAATCAATCAAACAACTAAATCAATTAAAATAACCAAAATTAAAATAACCAAGCATTAGTCAAACAAAATCAAATGGTTTGTATTCTTAACATCATAAAATATAGGGGAGCTCACCATCAGTGTTGTCTAAGGAGGAGCATGAACTATTCGTATTGGTTGCGCCAAAACCCCAAAAGAAGTGACGGCGCAGTAGTCATCAATTGAACTGATCCAATTACTAAATTTAAACTTGAAGGGTGCATAATAATTGCTAAGGAATTCGTAATGCAAGTAATGCTTGGTTGTGGTTCTGTAACTACTCTCTATTGACTATAAAGTTCTTTAAATTGGCAAGCAAATATGCAGTAGTTCTTGTAGGAACAGTAATTGACAATTGAACAAAATTAATAATGAGTTTCCTTACCTTGTGACTCTACTAAGCACTAAGCATTAAAGAGAACATTTAACAATCACATCAAACTTACTACACATTTCACAAAAATTACCATAATTACTATAATTTCCACAACTAAAAATAAATAAGAATGAATGTCATGTATGAGATTCGAAATCAACCTTATCATCTTCAGTCTTCTCAGCAAGCTGACCATATAATCAAGAGTTATCATAAATCGCGATTCCATTAGATAAACTCTTTTGCGTATCACTCTTATGCAGCCAATTGAACCGCCACCTCCTCCAAAGCTTTATCCATGTTCATATCCTCTAGCTGCATCAATTTCATCAAAATATGATCAAGTAATGCTACATCTATATCAACACATTAATTTAAAAAATATCACAAAATTGAACTTATAAACATAAGCAAAACAAAGCTAGTTGAAGAAACATACATCATTCTAATAATGATATCAATTCATTCAATCAATTGATCAAGACAATCAAATATGTCAAAAATATATAAAAATAACAAGAAGAAATGCATAGTAGAATTTATGAAATTAGTGTTTACCTCATTCCAGGATTGGTTTGTCATGTTTGAAGCCATTGCATTTACAAATCTAATCTTATTCCAATTCAAACCATAAACGTTATTGACATATATAGCAAGCAAATAAGTTAGTCAAATCACTTAGGCAAACAAATTTTTTTAATTAAAGTAATAAGTGTTAGCTTTTAAAAATGACACTTTATCTTGTCATTTAGTTCTAGTAGTTATTTGAATAGTTGCGCCATGGAAAACTCTTATTTAAAACCGTTGATAGTTGTTACTGATAATAGTATCCAATATAAGAAGCAACCACCCACAAAGTTAGTCTCTGAACACAAAAAATTCAAATTTGAATCAAACAGTTCATATATTTAACATATTTAGATCAAGAGAATTTGAAAACCAGAGAAGTATTGATTGTCAGTTACCTCACTGAGGAACACAACTTACAAAACAATGAAAAATGGCTCCATGGATCTGATTGTGTGAGTGAATGAAATGTTAACTTTTCCAATACTTACATTTGTCAGTAGATTCCCCCATTGTGTGTGACAATGCTAGTGATAATATTGCTCTAAACTAAAAAGCTAATCGTTGCATTGTTTCTCTAGATATCCCCTCTGCATAGTTTCTCTGGATATTCCATTTGGTCAGTTGTCTTTAAACAATAAACTTCCAAAATGAACACCACTTCTTTCCATAGAAGATGGTCAGCTGGTGGTGAAGAAGATGGTTCAAACATCATAAGTTTTCAACATTGATTTAATTATAAAAAATAAACACATCTAACAATTGATTCCATAGAACTAATATAAAAACGACCTCATTAGACTTCAAATTAAATCAAATAGCGAAATCTCCATATCGCAATCCATTGAACACATCTAATGATATTAATACTATCTAATTACTAAAATCAGACCAAACTAACATCAACATACATATCAATCAAAATATCAAATTCAATTCCAAATAAAAAATCACACATCATCAAATCAATCCAGAAAATAGATCATTCAAACACACAAAACACAATTACAATGGAAACAATCATATGATCTAGATACAGATCAACAAAACCTAGAAAGAAAATTGCAATTATGAAATTAATCTCAACCTTAGGGAAACTGGCACTCTGAGCCTAGAGATTGTCGTTGTAGCCAGTGAAGTTTGTTGATATGGCCCATGTAAACTCCTCATATGAACAACTGCAAAAAATGGTAAAAATAATTTGTTCATCAAACTTTGTTCTCTTAGACATAAATCAACATAATTCATCAAACCTACTAGATAAAAGGCTGCTGTTGAGGATTTTTGGCACGTATAGTAAAAGCAATCGCATAGCTCCTTATTCTGATTATTCTTTCAGCGTTCTTTTTCATAAGAAGAAAAAGAAAAACAAAAGAAAAAAAGTTTGTTACAAAGTAATAATAGGACAAAAAAAATAAGACTATAGCAGAATCTCAACTGTGTATAATATAAATGTTCCAAACACCTAAAATTAATTTGTTATTCACATCCTCAAATCTCTTGAACTCAACATTCTCAAAATTAACCTCTATATAATAATTAACAAATAAAAGTTACTATCATCAGCATCATAATTCAAATTATAGAAATTAAAGATTCACTTACGCATTATGTTAATCCAAATACAAAAGGATGGCTTGAGATGATGGGGCTTTCGCTTTAAACGACAAAGGAATCAAACTCCGAGCATAGTTCCACGATCGAACTCAACAGAGGATGAATCGATTAGAAAAAACCATTGATGCAGCTAGGTTTGGACTTCAATCGAAATTGAATCTGTTGAAATTGGAGCTCATGAAGCATGTGGCTTTAATCGAGCTAAAAAAGTTTAACAAACTGGTAGTGGTTTGCTCCTAGTTGGTGGCCGAGCAGGAGCGGTGCCACTCATACTCATAGCAGAACTGAGAAAGTTAAGCAAATTTCAATGGAATTAGGTCAACGATGAGAAACAGACAGCCAAGAACAAAATACAAATCCTTCATCGAAAGGAAACAATCAAAATCAAACCTAACTCATTAGATATTTACATAAAGATAGAAAGGAAAAAACCTTACAGTTAGTGTTAAGGTCAATTTCGACTCAATTTTGGCGTCGAGGTCTTCGTGCTCATGACCATAGACGTCAATATCAGCATCCATCTCATCAGGATTGCCACCGTAGACCTCGTGTTCTTGCTTTTCGTCTAGAGTCGTTATTTTGAGTAAAGATCGACTGATTAATAGGCAGAGAAAAACTTTGATGGTAGAATAGATAAGAGAGAAGATATGAAATAAATGAAAACCTAAGAAAATGAAGAGAAAGGGTTGGAATAAGTTAATTGTAAAAAATGAAGAGTAAGGGTCGAAAGAAATTAGTGGCAAAGAGAGTGAATGAAAGGGTAAAAACACGTGTCATGACCTGATTCGTATCATGTCTTCAAACTAAAAAATTCCTTATTTTCGATATTTTTCTACCTAATGCCAAACTCTCAGCTATGCCACGTCAAATTGGTGGGACCACTAAGAGTTCTGCTATATATATAGATTCGATTCCAAATAAAGGATGTTTTGTACACTTAAAAAGATTGAAATTCTTACAACATTAGTGATATTATATCTATAATTTCAAAACATATATTAAAAAAAATAGACATCATCACAAATTCATAGCCACAAACGGGGCTCAATTGGAGTTCGGATGGAAGAAGCCAATTGCATGTACTTTTTAAAAGCAGAAATTTGCTAATACTTGAAGGAGATTTATAATTCCGACATTCATATGATTATATTTTTTAAATTTAAAAACATGGTTGATAAATAGACTCAAAGAAGAATCTCTACCTATAAACAGTACCTAAATCGGAGTCAAAATGAGGGAGAACGAGGGCAGATAAGTCACAAATTTTGAGGGTTCCGAATTCTATACGGAATTATAATTCGGTATCCAGAGGAACAAAATATATCATGCCTTTGTCTGAATTATATACATAATTACGCATCAAATTATAATATGGTAAGATACAAATTTTTTCCTGTTTTTAGCTGACAGCTTCTAGGTTACTATCTGAGTAATTTGCTCAGTTTCAAAACATGACCAAACGACATTGGAATGAAACCAAACTTTAAACATATCATCTAGGCACATCAAACAACACACACAAATAATCCATCAAGAGATCCAATCGTTTAGGTAAAGAAAACTAAACAAATTGCCTATTTGGCCAACTTGTTGCAACAGCAACATAAGTTAAACAAGTTCAATTCCAAGTTCTTATCCATTCTACCAATTCAAGCAAAACCAAAACTTACCAACCAAGTTAATATCAAGTTGCTTAACAATCCCTATACACGATTTTCCAAACTACAATTGAGTCAATTAAGCTAACAATTACCCATTTCATGCATCCAATTTGGGTCTAAACATATGCATGTTCCAATAACAATTACCAACATTCAATTAGTCACTTTTAATCAACTCACACACTATTAAGCTATATCAAATGCCTTTTTAACAAGTTGATTAACCAATCAACATCATGATATTACAAATCTAAATTAAAATGTCAATAGAGTGTTTAACTATTCCACTTACAAGACATCAATATGCATAAATCATGACTCATAAAAAGGGTTTTACTAAGGGTTGACTCACTAAACAAACATTCCAAAATATATAAAAATCATGCACAAGACATTTCATGAACTCTCATTTATTCAAGTTTCCATTCATTCTCTTATTTTTCAAGTTGAGTCAACCTAGCCACATTAGCCATATTAATCAAATTATGACATATAGATGTGGAAGAGTTAACTTGTAATTAGGTATTTTAACACTATTAACACATGGTTACAACAGTCCAATTATGAACAATTTGGGAGTGGTTAAGCACACACCAAGGTTTCATAAATGGACATATTTACCGATAGCATCTTATCAAGGTTTTCAATCATTCTTCAGTATTTAACCATATCAATCTTAGTATCAATTTCAATTTCAATAACAATATCAATTACAATATTAATGTCCATATCAAGAACATTATCAATTTTCATCTTGAGAATAATTTATAATATTTTACCAATGACAATATTCAAGTTTATTAGTCAATGCCCATAAACAAACCATAGAATAGAAAAGAGGATTCAATATGGATCCCTATTCCAATATGAACCAAAGTTCCAATGCAATATGGACCGAAGTCCTCTTGGACTGAGTACCAAGATGGACCAAAGTCCTCTATGAGCTAATGCCCTAATACAATATAAATCGAGGTCTCTATATGGCTTCCGCACAAAGAAACACGATACTTTCGTGTCAAAGTACTTCTAATCCCTAGGCATGTTTTACCTTTCATCTTCTAGAGCAAGTCTAAGGGCATTTTGGTTTATTATTATCTTTCCAGAAATCATTACACGTTTTATGCTCAATATGCCATTACAAGACATGAAATGACAATTAATCTAATTAATTCCAAATTAACAATTATGAACTTTCAGGTATCAATATCATCAATTTACATCAACAATCATCAATAACAATCATTCAAAACAATCTTCATCACACTAGGCACAATCATATCATTCAAGTAAGAATGTAATGCAGAAATATAAGTCTCTAGCCTAACTCCGTCACATCATAAGCAATGTGGACTTAGTCCACCCAAACTTTAATTCCCAAGGGCAAGTATGATTCTACATGTAACCATACATACTCTAACGCCCTAGTCATGGTAATATGGAAATATAAGTCTCTAGCCTATCTTCGTCACATCATAAACAATGTGGACTTCGTCCACCCAAACTTCAATTCCAAAGGCAGCACCTCATATGATTCTACCTGTAACCATACATGCTCTAACGCCCTAGTCATGACAATAATGATCAATACACTAATTTTGGGTGATTAACAAATTAATCCAATTTCATGGCATATTTATTATTAAACATGGATTCCAAGCATCAATAAATAACAATTAATCATATATGCCTAAAAATGAAAATACGAACCCCGCATCTGTCGATTCATAATCTAGAACGTCACTCCCTTAGGGTTTTCTACAACGAGGCACACCTACTTAATGCATCTGTAGAACATCAAATCCTTCCACTTCAAAGTTGATAGTGGCTAATAATGAGACATGCCTACTTAATGCATTTGCAACTCTGTTGGATTGACCAGACTTTTTCTTGATGGTGAAATGGAACTTTTGCATAAAAGTTACCCATTGAGTATGCATTTGTTTGATTGTCTTTTGGGAATTTAGGAATTTTAATGTTTGAAGATCAATATGTAATATAAACTCCCTCTAAATCAAGTAATGCTCCCAGTGTTGTAATGCTCGAATCATAACATAAAACTTTAATTCATAGGTAGTCCATTTTTTTCGAGCTTCACTTACCTTCTCATTAAAATATTCAACTGGTTTTCTTTCCTAAGATAAAATCGCATCAATGCCTTGAACTAATGCATCACACTCGACCTCAAAAACTTTCTCAAAGGTAGGGAGAGCTAGTATAGGAGCCGAATATATAACTTGTCTTTGATTTCTTGAGGCAATCGATAATTGGTGTCATAATGATGCTAAAGCCTTGGATGAATCGCCTATAGAATGTAGCAAATCCATAAAAACTTTGTAATTCATGAACGATGTTAGGAGTTGGCCAACCTTGAATTGCTCTCACTTTAGTATCATCTACTTGAATACCATTCTTACGAATAATTAATCCTAGAAATAAGAGATGATCGGTTAGGAAAGAACACTTTTTAAGATTGATGTAGAATTTATTCTCTCTCAAGGCAAGCAAGACTTCTTTTAGGTGAACCAAGTGATCTTTTTCATTATGGCTATAAATAAGAATTCCATCAAAATATATAATCACAATTTTTTCAATGAATGGTCGAGGAACTTGATTCATTACTCGCATGAATGTACTAGGCGTATTAGATAATCCAAATAGCAGTACCATCAATTCATATAGACCATCCTCTATCTTAAATGTGCTTTTCCATTTACCCCAAGTTGGATGTGAATTTGGTGGTAACCACTACGCAAGTCAAGTTTGGTAAACATCATTGCTCCAACTAGTCTATCAAGCATATAATTCACCCGTGGTACAGGAAACTGATACTTGATTATGATTTTACTATTGCACAACTGTCCACACACATAGGCCAACTTCTATCTTTCTTTGGTGAGAATAGAGTAGGGACAACATAGTGGCTTATACTCTCTCGGATTAGCCATTTGTTTAACAACTTGTTAACTTGTCTTTGTAAATCTTCATGCTCCTTAGGGCTCATACGGTAGTGGGGCAAGTTAGGGAGAGTAGAACCCAGTATCAAATCAATGTGATATTGTATGTCCAACATATGTGGTAATTGGTTACGCAACTCTTCAGGTGATAGATCACCAGATTTACTCTTGATGGTATGAACCTTCTTAAGAATCTCTTCCTCATGTGTGGAGGACCTTTTTAGCACTAAAGCTATTATCAAACTTGAATTTGTTACATGCTCTTGGAATTCGGATCCATATGATGTTGAAATAATTATTTCCTCATAGTCAAGCTCTTCTGATCATTCCCATGTGGCTCTATCAGCTTCTGCGAAATCAAAACAATATGATTTCCATACCACAAAACATGAAAGCATCATCTCTCCCCTTATAAGTAGCACCACATCATAATGTCATGGCAATGCTAATAGTATATGGCAAGCATCCATGTCAATTACGTCACATAAAATTTCACCCTTGTAATGTTTTCCCATAAATATGAGGACTTTGCATATTTTCAGCACTTACACCTCAAGACCCTTTCTGATCTAAGTGATTATATATGGATGTTGGGGATTTTAAGTCTTCAATTTCAAAACTTTAACTAATGCCCCTAGACACCACATTATCACTGCTACCACAATTAATAATAACATTGGACTTTATTGTTGATAGTGCACCGAGATTTGAAAATCTTGTGGCGTTGTGAGTCATCTAAGTGTTTTTGTATAAGTAATAATCTTTGTGGGACATAATTAATAGGGTCTCCTTGAACATAATTAATAGTGGTGTTATTCTTCTATACTATTATCTTATTATTTTGTATCTTTAATGATGTAGGATGAAGAAGACCGTTGTATGACTTTGAAGGAAAATGAAGATGCAGAACATGATAGCTAGCGAATAACTTTATTTGATATAAGATGTGAGAAGATGAGATTATTTTAAAGATGTATTAGGCTTGGTAGGGGCTGCCACTGGAGTAACAACAGGGGCTATTATGTCTTGAACGGTAGGGGAACTTGTTGTTGAAGGTGTACTTCGACAAGATGTAAAATTTTCATCCCAAGCTTGACTGGTTGATGAGAAACCACGACCTTTTATGGTCCCACGTCCTGTACCTATAAGTCTTTTTCCTTTTTTTCCTCTCATCATATCTATAATGAAAAAAATATAAATGATTCAAATCATAAATATTAAATATAATGATTCAAACAAAAAATAGAAGTCACTCATTTTCAAATAGGATAAAGAATCACTAACCTTCAACTCTCTCTTCAAAGATGATATAAGAAACTAAAAACTGTAAAAATAAAAATAAAAACTAAGACTGAGAAGTAATTTAGCAAAGTAGTCACGGTCAAACCATAAACATAACATTTACGATCTAGCAACGAAAAATCTATTTACAATCTAGCAATAAAAAATAAAACTAAATAAGAACAGAACTCTTAAAAAGACATAAGAGTTTCAAAACAGTTCAGTCCGTCCAACTCAACAGCAAATCTCGGCTTAGATGATTCATGTTTCTTGATATGATTCACGTGGTTAGTCTCAGACACCCTAATAAAATTATCCAGTGAATTTATCAAATTGTCGTTGTTGCTGTTTTTCACAGAACCAAAAGAAAAAAACCTCAAACCCATAAATTCAGCAGTGAAGGCATCAAAAGAACTAAAAATCAAATTCATTATCGACCCAGATGAAAAATTATCTATTCTTTTTATTTCTTTTACTTATGAATGAAGAAGAGAGGACACAGATGAGGATTTATATAGGGAACGGAAATGTAGAAGACAAGTAAAGAAAAAGAATTGAAGTTGCCTTCCAAGTTGAGTTTGGTTTTGTCAAAGCGTGTTAAAGTCCTGTTTCTGGGACCCACATTAAGTTGAACTTTGATTCTGGTCAAGTTGAGGTGTCTGTTGATAGACTCAGTACTTCATTATTTGAACAGATACAAAGGATCAAATCAATCAACGGTCTATGTTCAATCTTCCACTATGGGGATACATACATGAAACTATATAATATATGTGTATTTCATCATTATAATCAAGTTGATTCTTATTTGCTACTACTTTGAATATCATATAAGATTATATGAGTTTATACGACATTGACTATATAATAAAAATTGAATCAAAGCTTTATTGTATATATTAACAAATTTTGAACAATCTTCAAACTAGAGCATGGATTACAAAAATTTAAAATACCAGACAAGAACCCAATCTAAATCAACTTTTATATAGATTTGTTCACAGAAGCAAAACTACATTCCTGCAAATCATCATACATTTGATTAACATCATCATACATTTGATTAACATAGTAAAAATACATAATTCTAGCAAACCAAAGATAGTCAAATATTTCAAACTAGTAAAGAAAACCAAGCAAAAGTATTAAGCATGATCATATCTAATACTTCTTATGAACAAAAATAACAATCTGCAAAAAATAAGAAAAAGGAAACATAAACTAACCAACGCAGGAGGAGATGAGAGCTTTAAGAATCTTTCTTTGAGAGCAAATGTTGAATTGAATATGTTTATTTTCTCCTATCTCAACTAAAAAATAAAAAATTGAAAATGGTAATTGTGTTTTTTTTTTTTTGTTAACAGAGAATAACCAAATCAAATAACGTCACAGATTTAAACACTTAGCCAAATAACATCTAAGATTTAAACAACCCAACAAACATTTCAAAGCTAGTAAAAAAACAAAGCAAAACAGTAAGTTTGGTCACATATAATATTTTATATGAACAAAAACAGCAAAATTTGAGAAAAGAAGAAAATAGAACATAGACTAATCAATAGAAGAGGAGATGCGAGCTTTAATAACCTTTCTTTGAGAGCAAACACAGAATATAACACTTAATCTTCTTCTATATCACTTGAAACATAGGAAATTGAAAGAGGTAATTTTTTTTTTCACAGAGACAATTGAATTAGCAGCAAGATTGATGATTAGAGAGCAATCCCTCTTATTCTAGATATATTAGAAAGTTTTAAACAACAAGAGATGAGGGAATAAAAGAGGAGACTTACCTTGTTTAGGATTCTAAAAGATGGAGATTGATAACTGAGCACAATGGTGATCGTGAGGAATGTGTGTGTTGAGAGAGGGAAAGAGAGTTCAGAGAAGTTGTGTTGAATGAATGCAGCATTGAGGTGCGGCAATGTGATGAGGCAGCATTTGGGGAGAGAAATCAAGTACTAAGGTGAGTGAAGAAAATAAGGTGAGGGTAATTTGAAATTGGGGATTTTGGAGGAATGAATGAATCAGGTAGTATTAGGGGAAATTAAAATTGAAAAGGTGTGAGTAGGATTAGGAAAAATTGGTATTGAAAAGAGAGATTAATTGGAAATATGTTATTGTTATTTTATTAATTCATAGTATTTAATGTACTGTTTAATTTTATGCCCAAAAGAACTATTAATATTCAAAAAATAATTATTTATTTAAATCAATTTTTTTATATTTATTTATTTATATTTAAAAAATAAACTATTTAACTCTTAATAGATTATAATAACTTTATATATTAAATATAACTTAAATTTGAATAATAAATATAATTTTTATACTCAATATTCACTCACGTTGCTTTATAAATTTGTATGTATCATTTTCAATAAATATAATAAGATAAAAAATTGAAAGGACTAATTGAATGTAATTTTAAAAAAAAATATATATTTTTTGAAATTTTGTGTAAGTAAATAAATGTTTACAATAAAAAAAACAAATATTAATATGTGAAGAAATAATTATAAATAATACTAAATTTATATTTAATAACAATAATAATATTTTTAAAACTTAAAAAAATTATAATATAATCTCATTTATTGATACATATTTTAGTTCGTAGATAGCATAGTTATGGAATTGCTAAATAATAATAATAATAATAATAATAATAATAATAATAATAATAATAATAATAATAATAAAAAGCATAGCAAAAGTTGTTACATTTGCCATAGAATTGCTATGAAGTAATTTGTGGTGACAATTTGCACCAAATTAATTAATATAGATTTTAGTTTAGCAAATAGAATAGATATAGAATTGCTACAAAATCAAAAACCGTAGTAAGAGTTTCTATATCTGCGACAAAGTTGCTATAAAGTAATCTGTATGGTGCCAAAGTAATTGTTACGGATTTTAGTTTCGTAGTTAGTATAGTTACAAAATTGCTACATAATCAAAAATCGTAGCAATAGTTGCTATATTTACGATAAAATTGCTACAAAACAATCTGTAGCTAGAATTAGCGGTAAAGTAATTGATACTGATGTTAGTTTCGTAGCGAAAATAGCTACGAAAAATTGATATCAAATAAAAAGTTGTAGCTAGAGTTGCTATTTTTATGACAGAATTGCTACGAAAGTTTTGTAGCTAAAATTCCCGCCATGTAGAGCCAAAATATTGCTACAGATATAAGTTCTGTAGCTATCATTGCTACAGAAAGGCTAAGAATTTGCTACACTAAAAATTAAATAAAAATAATAATAAATTTTATAGCTAGTCTGTAGCAATATCGTTACAATATAGCTACCAAAATAGTCCATAGCTAAATACTGTAGCTATTCTTACCTTTTTTTCAAATATATTTGAAGGTATATTATTAGCACTTTGATGATGAATTTCTTAAGTTAGTTTTTATATTGATAACATTTTGAAGTGATTAGTTAATAAAATTAAAATTTTTTATGTTATCTTGAAGTATATATATATATATATATATATGTTGGGAAAACACGACTAGCTCTGATACTACTTGTTGAACAGATCGTGATCCATTGTAGCGGAGACGAGTAGTGGTAACCACAAAGTAAAACAACATACACAATGCAAGAAATAGAGATAAAAAATAAGACACAAGGTTTTTACGTGGAAACCCAAAACGGGAAAAAACCACGGCCGTCAGGACGACGAGAGACTAATTCACTATATAACAATTAAGCAATAGTTACAACCAGAATACCACTCTCTCACTCCCCAATCCAATTACATTGGTTACAGTCTCACACACAAGCTCTCCCAATATGGCTCTCACAGGATAATAAGACTCGATCCTAGAACTCAAGATCTCCATGGTCTCCATGGTTCTCAGGCCCATATGGGGCACCTCTTAAACCTAACCAACTAGATCTACATTGTTCTCTAAGGATATCTAATAATAGATACAAACACCATATTTATAGCATTAGGTTACTTAGTCACAAAGTAATCCTAAACCATTAAGAAAACCTTTTCCTATTTAGAATTCTCAAGGATCTCTTTCCTAATTAGAATCCCACTTTAGGAAATACCATTCCTAATCAAATATGATACTTCCAAAATAGTCTTCGAGTCTTTTCCTAATTACAAACCAATTATGGATACCGGAATATACCTGAATTTTCGTCAAAATCCTAACAATATATATATATATAGTTTATATCTAAAATATTAGTATGATAATAATAAAAAGATATTCAAAAATAAAATCAGAAAAATATTCCTAAATAAATTCATGAAAACCGTTGTTAATAATTACATTATAATTTAAACTTCCAAAACCGTTGCCTAAAGGTTATTGTATTATAAATCAAACTTGCAAAATCGTTGCCAAAAGCTTGATACATATCTTTTCACAAAATTTGCAACGGATTATAAATGTGTAGTAAATATAAATAGACTATGGTTTATCGTTGTGCTCTATAGGCTAGGGTTTAAAATCGTGACCTAAGGTCAACGATTTATAATTGTTGCCTAAAGTTCCACAATTGACAACTGTAGTGTACTGTCGATTGACATAAAATTGTGGCCTAATATTCTAGTATTCAAAATTGTGGCCAAAAGTCTAATACTATAATCCACGGTTCATGATTATGGCCATAGAGTTCACGGTTCAAAACTGCTGCCAATAGTGCGTATAGAAAACCGTTGCCTCTTGACCACAATAAACCACGATTTTATACTGTTGTTGCCAAATGTTATAAAAAATTATGGAATATACTTTAGGCCACGACTTATAGTTCCACAGTTTGAAAGTTGTGGCCAAACTGTGGCCTATATTGTAGGCTACAATTTTTTTCCTCCTTTAGACTATTATCTATGACCGTTGTAATAGAAATAAAATGTTGTTGTGGAATAATAATTGAAACTAAGAGCTATTTAAATAGACTAAAAGTAATCCTAATCCTAAACAATTTAAATAACCAAATCAATGAGAAAACAATTAGAAAAACAAAATAAAAATAAAATAGAAAATAAAGACTAAACCAAATTAGGAAATAAAAATTATAGCAAGTTAGAGTTCTTATCCTAGATCAGTTTTATATCTCATATTCTGTCCAAATTATTAGTGTTCTATTTAAATTACAAGTGATGCTTTTATAATATATAAAAGATTAAAATAACGTATGAAAAATCAATAAAAAAAATTAACTATTAAAATGAAACTCTAAATATATGTGAAAGCTCTATATAATATTAAAGAAAGAGAGCTAATAACGGAATACCTATATAGCAAAGAAAAACTTGTCTCAACGTTGTGGTGCCAAATAAACCACAGCCAAATATTAGGCTAAGATTGCTTGAAAAAAATAGCTAGAAAGTTTACAGAGATACTCTTACAGAGTTTAGCTCTAAAGAATGAAAAATCGGATCCTTTTACAATCATCCCTACCTCCTATTTATAGGAGGTATTTGGGTTCTACTTCTATTTGGATTAGGACTCATTGTTCTCCTTGAATTCGGTCTCCTTTTTGGACTCGATCTCCTTCTTGAACTTGATTTCTTTCAATGAAGTCTTCATTTATCTATCGGGCTTTAGAAGTCCTTGATCCAGTGAGATAGGTTTTCCTTTACCGATTGGGCTTCGGGAATCCTTGTTTAGTTAGGTAATAATTCGGTGGGCTGGTGTGCTCTGGTTTGGATTCTGTTGGGCTTGGCCGAGTTGAACCGCCTTGGGCCTTTGGCCATTTTGATCAAGCCTGACTCCGACATTCCCTGAACCTTTGCCCCCCTTTCGGCCGAGATAAGTCTTCGGGTACCTCTTCTGGGTTTTTGATCGTTTCGGTTGAGTTGCCTTCGGCCGAGCTTGGTTGTGGACTTCGATTCCCTTTACTTGTTCTGACCTTCGACTATGATGCCTTAAGGTTGTTTTCCCACCACAAACGTCAGTAGTTTCATTAGCGAATTGAATAGCAGTCTAGAAAAATAAGTGTTCGATAATAGCATTTCAAAATAGAGTTGAGTGGTTCACATAACGGTCGACAAACATTATTCAAATTAGCTTTCACACCAACCGCTGTGATAAAACTGTCAAAGTACCCTTTTAATTCACATTAATAAAAGTCAAATAATTAAATGAATCCTTTTTATAATTTTATGTCTAACCACTATTATTGATTATTACAATTATCACCGAGCGGATATTGCAATCGTTATTTGACAGCTATTATAAGCATTGTAATCCAAATCACTATTTTTAACTGACGCCGAAGATGGCCTTATTGTAACAAATTATTAATTAAACTAGTAAAATTGCTTGCGCATTGCGCAAGAATATAATATTTTTTTATTAATTTTTAAATTCTTTTAATAATATTAACATAAATTATATTTAATTTTTTAAATAATTAAAAATATATTATCTTATAAAATAATAATTAAAATTGTAATATATTAATTTATATTAAATTGAGTATGTATATATTTTAATTGATATAATATTATAATATTTTTTAATTTTACAATTATTTTATTTGTTAATATATATATATATTTATAGTATTAAGTTTTACAATTTTAATTCAAAATATATATAATACTTTATTTTTGTGTTAATTTCAATTTATTTAACTTACTATCAAGACAAAGAAAAAAATTTGGATTAAAAGATAAAATTATCCAATTAAAGAAAGTAATCTTTGTATAAATATTAACGGTTGATAAGGGAGGTTCTGCATTCATCTCGGTGTGGTGTATTTACCTGTACAGAGGTAATGTTTGTTGCTGTAATAGTGACCATTGCTTTTGGTGAAAAGTTATTATTTAGGACGGTAGGTGTCTAATGTTTGATATTCCGTATGTTATATCCATGATCTTAATATAGTTTCTACATAAAACTTTATTCAAAATGTAATTGGAGCATGGTTGATCTTATCAAATTGTTTGTTTTTTGTTTTTTCTTTTTTAAATAATAATATATTTAAATATATTAAATAATAATAAGATATTTGAAAAGACGTAATAAAAAGAAAACATCTTTACATTCATTAATGATGATATACTAATTAGTGGCACATGGATAAATAACTTGAAAAATGAACCTAATTTATAAAATATTATTAATAATGACATTTGAGTAAATAACATGAAGAAACCTAATTTATAAAAACATGTTTGTAACTTTTATATATATATATATATATATATTATATATATATATATATATATATATATATATATATATATATGCCAGCAGGCGTTACAACACATCATACAAATGGTTCCAGCATATTAATAACCTTGCGGTTGCTTTATGTAGCCACCTATTAAGATTTGGTTCATACACAGAATTTTGAACCAAAAAATCTTCCAAAGGGGATTACAAGTCCTAATTCCTTCTTTTCCTTTTCTATATCTCATTTTCTCTCTTCTAAAAGAATTGCATTTTTTCTTTATACCATTACTACCACTTTCATCTTCAAACCACCACCCTTCCAAATCCAAACTTGGAGTGTCCCAAATCACACTCTTGTTTGATCTATATTATCAACTTGAAAGCTCCAAAGTTTGAATTTATTGCTTGCTTGCTTTACGCAACTAATGCCATTTTTCTCAGCCTTCTGTGTCCCCATATTTTTCTCAATTTCATTCATCTTCTGCAATAAAAAAAAAAAAAAAAAAAAAAAAAAAAAAAAAAAAAAAAAATCTCCTTTCCATATTAAGAGGTAGTATCTATTGTGTCCTTGTATTTGGCAACGTGTTTTTGATACTCTTCCAGCTCTTTCTCCAACTTTTCAATAAACTCACTTGTATGCTCCAACGACTGCTCGAACCTATATTTCTCCAAGGCCTGCAATTCATTTTTTGAAATAAAGAAATTACTTAATTTGCATAAGAGGAGGTCAACAATCCTACATTCTGTAACAGCAGTCAAAAGTTGGAACATAATGCTTCTGCAACTTTTTTTTTAGATGATTTCAAAATGTTGCACAAATAAATATAGAAATTAATTTAAACAAATTCCAATTATATATACATATATATTCACTCAGTGTATGAAATGCAGGTATTATGCAACTTGAAGAACAACCACAAGGAATATCATTCAACAAACCAAGTCCATCAAGAAGTGTGGTTTTAGTAAGTAAATAGTTCTTTCATCTTATTAAAAAAATGATATCTTCATTAGCTTCTTTAATTATCTAGTCATTCAGTTAAATCACCAAAAGAGGATTGAAGAGTGATACTACTCCACAAACCAGATGACTTCACCACATATACTCTCAAAACAGAACTACTATCCAACACAAAATGGCCTCTACATTCACACAAGAAGCAACAAACAATATATCCATTAGTTTAAAATGGTCTCTACCTTCTATACAAGAACCAAAAAGCTCTACTAAAATAAAGATTTAAACAATTAAAATACCAAAGTTATATAAGCTAAACCTAAAAGCTACACTCAAGCAATTACTAAAATCCACTTGGCAGCACTTTCATTTATGCTAAAAGGTGGCCAAAACCCCTCTGTCAAAGCTAACAGCAAGCAGGCAATACATTCTAATCTTACCAATTGATTGTTTATACTAAATGCATACCTTTAAATAACCAGGAATTTCAGGGTAAAAGAAAAGTTAGAAATGGTTTCTTAAATTTTTCTGGAGGTTGGCATCATGAGTTTCTAGGGCGATTTGTCTTGCAAAGTTACTGCAAGCAAGCAATACATATATAACTGGTAAAGGATTTCACTTGTACATACTTCAAAAGATAGAGGGAATGATACATTAATAGCCTTTCTAAATGCAAAGGAAAAACATATTTCTATCCACTGAAAAAGAAAAATGTTCCTAAACAGTTAAATTTGAGTTTGCATCAACAAATCATCAATAATTTCAAAATAACCCTATAACTTAAAATTCAAAATTTGGAAACATGATGGCTAATGAATCCCCAGTGATACTCAAATATCATGGGTCCTTAACTGTTTTGCAACTATACATGTACTGATTGTTTTGGAAACTATTAGGATTCATAATTACTATTTCGGTGTATACAAATAATTACTCTATCTAATAAACCAAGAACAAGATACCTATTAATGCCAACTTGACCCTGGTTTATCACATATATCCATGTTGTGTCTTGTTTAGGGAACATCTAAGAATTGGTTCCTTTTGAAGTAATTCCTTAAGATAAAGCCTAACAGTTGCAACCTATCTATTTTCTGATCTTTCCAAGATTCTATCTTACCTGGCACCGATCACTGCCTCATACATAAACATGGATTCACATCCAAAGGTTGGAAGGAGGAGCTTGATTTCAAAACTTTACACAAGATTCTAATAAACCAGGATATCTGTTTGCTGGTCATATTAGTCCCTCAATTATTCCCACAACTTTGCAGAAAAGCATAATACTCGAGAACACAAGAATATAAGTTGACGAAGTTATAATGTAGGCAACGACTATACCTCATTCCGTCAGTTGACCGTTAATTGACTTTCTCTAGATGAATTAAGTTAAAAGGCTAAATTATAAAATTACAATAATTTTTTAAATAAATTAAATAAAATAATTATCTTTTATTTAAAAAACAATATAATTATATCTTTCATTTATAATTATATTTTATTAATAAATAAAATAAATTGAAAATATTTAAATTAATAATTAAAGTAAGAAGCGGACACGAACCAGTTTGATTTTTTAATGAAACCGAACTCAAAATATTTAAGTTTTCATTTCCAGGAACTGAACTGAACCAAATTCGAGAGAAAATTGAACTGAACCCAAATTTTCAGTCCTAAGGGTAGTATTTGCAATTTCAATAAAACTGTCATAAAACTGCAATTATGTCAAACCTAAGGAGGTACTGATAACTGATAAATAGATGATGAAAAAAATCAGAAAAAAATGGATGAAGATGCACTTTCATGTATAAATATATATGCAAAAAGCAAGCCAGTAAGACGGTAAAATGTTCAAAATTTCATATATTTTTCTTCTTTAGAGGCCAGAAATTCAACCACTGCTGTACAGGAACAATCTCAGCAGCATGCTTAACAAAAAGAACTATAGAATTTCAGTGAATAGATTAACTTCCAACTCAAGGCATAATGCAGATTTGGGTATATGGAACATAAAGAGACAGAATAGAAATCCCTAGGATTCACTAACTTCTCTAGAAAGATAAGTTATCTTACAAAATAAAACTACTCTCACAAATAAATATAAGGAGACAGCATATAAACAGAGGAAAAGAGTATGGTTAACTGTGATAAGCCAAAATAAGGTACTTACCTTCTCTTTGGATAGGGTGTCTGGAGGGGACATTACTTCTGGCTGCACATAATTCTTTCCACGGTAAAATATGATGGTATTGTTCTGTTTTATGTCAATCACTATGCCTTTGCTTAGTTGAGCAAGCTCTTCAGCATATTCATGAATTTTTCCTGGTTTGCAAGGCTTGCAGACAACCTTCACAGTTTCATGCCTTTTCCAATGCAGATGCATATTCAGAACAACACCGCCAAACACCCCTCGCCTCCCAACAGGAACATAGTTCTTCTTTTTCTCACCAATACGCTTTAAGTAGTGTTTCTCTTCCTCAGTTAAACTTTCAGGATCATATGTTTCGGATGGGGATTTAGCGACTTCATATTTGCGCAGCTTCTCAATCAGCCAAACTTCTTTTCTTTTCGCCTGAAAGTGTTTTATGAACATTTATAAGAAGATTTGGTTTTAAGAGCTACACTAATATTCAATTATCTTAAAAGATGAATAGACCAATATTTTCCACACCACACAGAATGATGATCCGTGTCATTAGTGATAATAACTGATTAAGCTTATTGCATGATGAAATAGAAATGCAAAAGCAACTTAGAGAGAATACATATATAAAAAGAATCATATTTTCCTATAGCATAATCAAATTTAAAGACCTAAACGTCTAGTTCCCTAAACATGAAATAAAAACTAAAGTCAATGCAATCAATCATATCCCCATGCTATTTAGTTTCGGTTGGATAGCCCATTGTCAGAAATCAAAATCATGCTTACACTGAAAACCTAAAACATAGCAGCAGTAGCAGAAAAAAAGGTAATGCACAACTCTAAAATCCAATATCGAATTCTACACAATCTATGGAAAAATCTGACAGCCTGAAATAACTAAAAAAGTTATGCAAACCTTGTCGAGCTTATATCTAATCCTAACTTCAGGATTGGGAGAATTCATCTTCTTTTTGGCCTTGAGACGATAGAATCTGAGTTCATTCAACTTGGCCTTTCTAGACATTTTCACTCTCTTAGTCTTCCCCATCTTATTTGTTTGAGTACGGGACCCATTCTTATCATTCTTATTAGAAAAGGAGAACCTAACAATATCATCACCATGAGTGTTGAGTTGAACTAATGAAGCATTGCTCAAATATCTTACAAGCACCAAATTTGTACAATCACGTGTAGCAAAAGACCTACACAAATTCAGTCCTGGGAAGCATACACATTTACTAAATTGAGGTTCTATAAAAGGTCTTAAGGCCCTATTTTCAGAGAGTGATGAGTTAATAAGTTCATCTCCTCCAACTATTATGCCAGAAAACCCCAAAACAGAATCCCTGCAAAAATAAGAAATTTGTGTCTTACACTAATGTGTACACATATCAGGAACTGCATGAGAGATTGAACTTAAAAAACTTCTATAATAAATGGATTCAGGTACCTTTTGAGAGAATGTGGAAGTCTGCGAATCAGTCCTGTGATTGAAACTTTTGATAACATTGTTAAGCAGTACTCCACTGACAGTGAATTCCAACATAAAATGTATGAATCCTGCATATGTATAATTTAAAACAACTAAGAACAATCAAATCTCCTCTAAAAAAAACTCAAATCCTTTATGAGCATTATTAACGTAAATTATAAGATCAATACATCGTCCAAGAGTTTGAGAAGCTAATTCTCATAGTTAAAAGCCTGCTTAAAAGTAATCATCATCATAACCCTAAACAAGGACTAGAAAACCATTTAAAATACTGAATGGTACTGTACAAAGGCAACAGAACCACTAGTAAGTTGAAGCAACCATCATAATGCCCACGGAGAAAAACTCCATATCCATAGCTATATTAACAACTCATATGTAATAATACAAAAGATCAATCAACCAGCCAATGTAATTCAAGAAGATAATTTGATTCTAGATAGTGGTACCAAACATAACTTGAAGAAGCTGTCACATCACACAATAATAACTAAAAACAAATTCAGAACTGAAAGCAAGCCAACAAACATACATGAATAACAAGATATGAGAAAAGGTTTTAAATGGATCCTCATCTTTCCAAATTGCAATTTATGAAAGTTCTACATTTATAACCAAAATTATCACTTCTAAATATCCAACACTAAAAGCTCCATCTAGAACTGAATTACTAAAAGCAGCATGAGAAGCATACACACATTCTCATCAGTTAATTCAAGTAATAGTCATACTCAGAAATCAATTTGTTACCAACATTCCTATGCTCAAGGCATAAACTAATTAATCAGGACAGCTCACCTCATTCATTCACACACTCAACCCGGCACAAAATATAAGTTTCTCACAAGACACTATCTTGTTGTTCTACATTTGCTCATCAACTAAAAAATATGTAGTTCATGACACAGCATATCAGAAAACAGTTATGCCATCGGTCAACAAAAAACAACAAAGATTTCAAGAGCTATCCAACTATTCAAATTCGTTCTCTCAACACATAGTCATAACCATAGAAAACAGTTGTAAAGATCTTCGACGGAATCCAAATGTTATGCCTTAGATACACAAATGAAAATTCAAAACTTTAGCTAGGTTTACCTGTGCGCAAGAGAGTAGAAACCGACTACATCAGATTTCCAGCTACAGAAGCAGATGAGTTTTAGCCGTGTTTTTTTTTTTTTTTTTTTTTTTCCACTTAACTGCTGACACAGACAATAGAATGGTGTGAGCCGAAAACCTCATTCGTGGATAATGGGCTGGGCTGGAATTAAAGGGTGGTCGTGCTCTCGCGGCTCAGTTAAATTAATTAATTAATTGTTGAAACCTTATTAAAATTTAAGGCTGAAAAAGCGAAATGACAAATAAAAAGATAAAGATATATAAAGGAAAAAGAAAAAGGCATTGGCAACTCACAACTCATCGGTACAGCCAAATTTAGCTCACATTTCTCTCTCTCTCTCTCTCTCTCGCCTGTGTTGAGTCAAGTCTGCAATTAGTCTTTTGAGAGTCCCTGAGAAATGCTCAAGTTATTCAGGGTTTACCAGCTCTTCTTGAATTTCCTCAACCTCGTCTCCCTCTTCCTCTCCGTCCTCACAGGTTGCCTTTCTTTTTCTATATATGTGAAATCGACGTTTGATTTTCATTTTCGTTGCTGTTGATCTTGTGTTGAGGTGATTAGTGATTGCTCTGAGATCTGAGCTGTAGTTTTTAGGATTTTTAAGCTGTTAAGTTAAATCCATGACTTCAGATCAAGTGTTCCAATCGTAATGATCACTGGATTTGAACTAGTTTAACTCTATAAATATAACTGCTACTTGGGCTCCCACTGGCAACAGAAAAACTATATAGTTCTGGGCAATAATATATCATTTGATCTTTGGCTTATTACATATATATTCATGCAATTTGAACTCATTCATAAATTATCTACTGTAGCATCCAGGTTTAGTCTATGTTGTTGTCAGGTTTTAGTTTTTTTTTTTCCCCTTGAATTCATATATACTCATTAGATTTTGTTTTGCAGAGTAATCTTTGATGCAGATTCAAGATTGTTGCGGGACACTACCGTTTCTCTTGAAACACATATCTATACAATGTATAAGTTAAATTTATTTCATTTCTGTGCATAAGCCTTTGTTTGGATGATGAAGTTGGTTTTTATTAATGAATTGGATTGTGTTGGATGAGATATGATTTTATTGAAATTTGGCTTTTCCTTGTTTGGACATATTGGATTGTATTGTGTTGTTTATTCTCATGGAGAGAGTTTTTTGGGATTTTGCGTCTTTTTTAAACCATATATAACCTCCAAATTGGTGGTTTTAAAATTTGATCCTACAAAAACAATACAATACCATGGTTTGTGGACTTGTAAATGAAACAAACAGACGTCAACATTTTCCCAATACATTCCAATTCAGTCCAACACCACAGCCAACCATAAAACAAACAAAGCCTAATTTTTTTTTTTTTTTTTTTTTTTTTGTGGCTTGTTATGTGGCTGCTGTTGTCTTGCTTATTCTCTGTGCTTAATACTTCAATTTGACATTGCTTGGCTTCTTGTTTGTTGTGTTGATAATGTGCACAACTTATGATTTTGATGTACAACTTTGAGATTGGGTAGTCAACTTGATATAATTGATTATTAGAGAATGATACTTGATGTTTAGTACCACTATTTAGATCTAGAATCAAAATTATCTTCTGGAATTACAAAGACTGATTAATCCTTTATATTAAATATGATATGTAAATGGCTATGAGATGTCAAGGGCATTTTGATAGTTACTTCAAATAACTAGGGATTCTATTGGCTTTGTACAGTATTTATTATTTTAAATGGGTTTGTAGTCTTTGTTAGGGTTATGACGAGGTTACATCCAAGTATAAGTGGTTTCTTAATTGTGAGAATTAGTTCTGTGAGACAATTGATTTAATGAGGTTATGCATAATAATGCTCATAAAAGATTTGAGTTTTTTGAGAGTAATTTTCTCGGTTGTCCGTTGTAATAAATTTGTACATATGTAGAACTGTATTGAAATTGGGTTAATTGATGTATATTTTATAAAATCATAAGGATGATACTAGATCTCTGATTACATGGGACAGGGTTCTGACGTTAAGCATTTAAAAGTTTCCAGCTATTATAAGCTAGAAAGATTGATTAATTGCTCAACTTACTTTTAAACTATCCATAATTTTTTTTCCCATTACTTGTTCCTCATTTATTGCTGATAATTTGTTATCCATACATTCACTTTCTAAGTGTTCTTTTACATCTAGAAATAAAGATAAGATGGCAGCTGAGCTTGTGACTTCAGCAACTAGTGACAAACTATCTGAAGTGGATTGGACAAAAAATATTGAGATTTGTGAATTAGTAGCTCGTGATCAAAGGTATAGCAAACCAAAGGCTTTACAGTATTTTGTGGTAGAAGTTCATATACACCTACCATTTTGACTCATTTGATTACAGGC
Organism: Cardiospermum halicacabum; assembly: GCA_031304145.1. Classification (NCBI taxonomy): domain Eukaryota; kingdom Viridiplantae; phylum Streptophyta; class Magnoliopsida; order Sapindales; family Sapindaceae; genus Cardiospermum; species Cardiospermum halicacabum. The sequence continues at coordinate 13,419,478 of CM062394.1, read as the reverse complement.
TTTAGTTTCTATTTCATTTATTTTTTATTTACATAATTTCTGTCTGGGTTTCTCTTTTTCAAATTACAACAGATGGTTTCTTCTTTTTTACTTGCAGACAAGCTAAAGATGTAATCAAAGCGATTAAAAAACGTCTTGGTAGCAAAAATGCAAATACTCAGCTATATGCAGTTATGGTGAGCTCATGTTCTTTTTATTATTGTTATTATTATTTTATATTTTTTTAATTTTACATAATCATTTTTTTATTACCTTGTACCCTTTTGCCATTGTGCAAATTTGATTTTATGTTGTTAAAGAATTTAAATACATAAAACACTATTTTTCAGTTCTCAATCTGTTCAACACAATCTCCTCGGATGAGTAAATCACTTTACAGTCAATTGTTCCGTCTAATCCAGTGATTTTTTCATGAGCTCGTTTATGTATAATTTGATTTTACAGTTGTTAGAGATGTTGATGAACAATATTGGAGAACATATTCATAAGCTGGTGATTGATACAGGAATTCTCCCTGTTCTTGTGAAGATAGTCAAGAAAAAGGTATTCATTTGTTCTTCTAACAGTTTCTCCAGGTTGGGTTATTCAATGCAGCTCCATATAACTTTGTTCCATCTTTCTCGGTTACAGTCAGATTTGCCAGTACGTGAAAGGATATTTCTTCTTCTTGATGCCACGCAGACAGCTCTTGGTGGTGCTTCTGGAAACTTCCCTCAGTATTATACAGCTTACTATGATTTGGTGGTAGGTACAGACATGAACCTTTTGGTTGGTGCTTCCGGAAAGTTTCCTCCATGTTCTTACTCCATACTAATTATGAGTTGAATGAGTCTGATCTGTTTTGCACTGCCATTTAGGGGGGAAAAAACTTCAATACATTATGCAAATATGATTTTGAGCTACAATACTCATGTGCAATCATTCTATATAATCAGGACATCCTCACGTTGTTTCCGTTATTTATTAGGATAATCATCTGAATTATCAAAAAGAAAAAGAAAAAAAATCAATTGAATTTATCTATTGCATTTTCTCTCCTAGTTGGATGTTCTATTATTTAATCAATGCTACCTAGATAAACAAAAACCGTTAGAACATTGTACAGTAAAAAGACTGTATATACAGATAATAGACTCACACTGATGTTAGTTGAGAGAGATTTATCAAGTTGCAAGTGTTGGAATGTTTTAGCATGGATGAAACATTAGTGAACGTGATACTACTCTGGTGATAAATGGTTTTTCTGGTATACAAATCAAATGAATGGGCCTTGTACGTTCTTCAAACTTGGAATGGATAAACTAGGAAAACCCAACTATTTCTGGTTATCTAATTGCTGATTTTTCTTTTTAACTTTATTATGATTGGGTTTTAATGCACCAGGAATTTACGTAGAACTCTTATTAGGTGCAGAGTATATTGGTATACTATTAAAAAAAATGAATGAGCCTGTTTTCTATCATACATAATAATGACAATAAGATTTGTGAACTTGCAGATCATTCCTCATATGCATAAAAACATGTTTAGCACTGTAAAATTATTGGATGCGGTTTTTTGTGCTAGTGTCTTGTAACATAGAAATAGCTTGCAAACAGCTTCCGGTTCTTGTTTGGATGCATTAAATGTTTCCTGATTTTGCAACATTATATGCTACCAAAACAATCTACTCGAGCTTAAAAATTGTCAAATGCATGTTCCTTTTTTCTTTTCTTCCTGCTAAGAATTTGTTTGTCAATACATGTGGTGTGCATACTCACTCCCGAGTGGACATTGGATACATAAACTGGTTATATTGTTGGAAAAAGAAGGAAAATGCAGTTTTCATGGTTATGAAACCTGGTGTATACTTTTATGATAAATTAAATGTGATTCCTAGTTTTCCAATATACTCTACCTACAATCTAATAGGTCGTAGTTTATAGGATCAGAATTTTGATAGATTTGAGCAATAGCTGGTATAACAAACTTAGCTTCTTATTACTAATTTGTTTCACAGTCAGTTGAATTGTTACTTAGTGCTTACTAGTTTTCCATTTTACTCTATCTATAATCTGGTGGGTCTTGAGTTTACAGGAAAAGGATTTATCTTCTTATTATAAATTTGTTTTTCAATACATATTTCCCTTTCTCTTTCTGTCCACTTCTATGTTATTTCAACCTGCTTCTGATGTGAGCCTGAAATTAGCTGTTCTGCTGCTAACATGTCTTCTAAGCAAATTACAAATGTAATCTGGAGAAGGGTGATTGGTTTCTCTAATTTGACTTACCTTTTTCTTTCTTTCTTTTCTCTTTTTCCCAAAAAAATGCCAGAGTGCAGGAGTACAGTTTCCTCAAAGGCCAAATACAGTGGCATCTAGTCAGCCTTCTTCACTTACGAATGAAACCAATAGAACAAATGGACAACATACTTCCTCCCGGCTTGAAGGAGTTGCTCCAATTCAGCAATCAGATGCAGAGATAGTTCCTGAATCTAGGTGCATTCTTAACCTCATGCAAAAGTTGTGAATTATACGCTAAATTAGGAATTTAAAAAGACACAAATTTTGAAAATAAATTAAAGTTATTGCCTTTTCTGACAAAGTAGTAAAAAAATATGATGTTGCAACACTGTGTCAGAAGATCTTAGAGGTGTTCCTTTTCATCCAGATTAAGATGTTTGAATCTGAGTACATATGTAACTTGTAAGATATCGTTGCTGGCTAAAACGATTTATTTTTCAATATGTTAATTTATAATATATAACTGTTTATATTAAGTAAAAGTAGCATTTAAAAATTAACATATTTTAGTAATTATTAATTTGTTTAGCGAGGGACTTAGATTTAGTTTATTATTACATCCTGAATTCATCATGATTGTGTTTCTATGTTCTTAATAAGGGTAGTGATTACTCTAATTGCTCTATCCTCTATGGTTCTCTTCTTACACTTATCTTCATGTATATGGAACTTTGTCAGCCAGAATACATATTCCATCGCGGAGTTGTATGATTCTAATTCTAAATATGGTTTACTATTTCTTTGTGTACATTGGATAATCTTATTTGTCAATAACAGAGGCTAGATCCCTCCTAGTCATCTTTTACCTCTACTCATCCATTCATTGTACTAGTAGTGATTCTTTTGCATCCAAAAATAGAAAGATACCAAACACAAAACATGGAAAAAAAAAAGAAAAAAAAAAGAGAGGATATTATTGTCTATATTCTTTTGGGTGCTTTTCTTCAATTTTGTATATTGGAAGTGAAGACGGTAATTTTTGGAAGAATAGCCATACGATATAGGAAAACTTTGTCCTGTGTACTTCTTTTCTAGCTTGTCTTGGCTTGGGCAGGTCAGTCTAAAGTTTATATACCAATTTTTTTACTGACCCAAAATAGAATAAAATGCTGAACTCTGGAAGTTGACATCCTCTCCCATCTTACACATGGAGGGCAAGTGCATCTCTATGTTTGACCAATTAGATGGTCATTACTTCATCATATGACAAGATGCTATTTATGCCTGGACCATCGGTTCTTGGTTACATTTTTTTTTTCTTCCAGTTCTTGCTCCTCAATTTATCATATTTCCCTTTTGAACTGTTGAAATTTCTTCTGTGGTAGTAGCAAATGCTAAGACAGTGAGATATTAGATGATTATCATGAGGCATAATTAGAATCTGTGGCTTCATTGCATTGTACTTGCACTATTGAACAAGCTGTAACCTAAGTTACTTGGATTCAACTCTCTCAAATCTTTATATATATGTCTATATGTGGTGAGTTTGTCTGATATTCAATATGAATATCGTGTTCAGTCAGGCATCACTAATATTTTAAGATTACTATTCTGTATTATTTAACTTATATATAAATGCTTCATCATATGGTTCCTCAACCTATATCTTTTATTTACAGTATTATTCAGAAGGCAAGTAATGCACTGGATGTTTTAAGAGAAGTCCTTGATGCCGTCAATCCCCAGCATCCTGATGTATGTTAGCAAATGATGTAATTTCAGTCTGAAATTGCTTATAGAAATAGTCTTGAGATAAGATTATACATTTTTCAATAAGAAATGCTATTGACAGCTGTACTGTTGCTATTAGGGAGCAAAGGATGAGTTCACACTTGATCTTGTGGAGCAGTGTTCTTTCCAAAAGCAACGTGTCATGCATCTGGTAATGACTTCTCGGTACGTATTTCTTTTGTGGGCCTAAGTATGTTAAATTTCCGCGTTCACTTGCCTTTCTAACAGAAGATAATCCACTTATGAAATTTTTCCAGAGAAAAGAGAGTATGTGTGCATGCTTTTTAATGAGTGAGCATTTACCTGCTACAGTCAGTTGAATATGAGAGTGATGGGTTACTTTTTGTTATAACGGAACTTTCCTTGTTGACTGAATCAAATCAAAGATTAGTGTGCATGGTAGAGTTATCGTTTATCTATGCAAGTAGAACTGTTGCATCAGGTGGCTAAAGCTTGACATTGTGATTTGGAATTAGGATGCACATATGGATTTTATCAGTAATTCTGTCCATAACGAGAATAGAAAAAGAAAGAAGTAATAGGATTGATGTATTGTAGTATACTTACAAATCTTATTGATTGTCAGAATAGAATCTTCCATGAAGCTATTTGAGCACCTAATTTTTTCTCATTTCTCCTTAAGTAAATAATATTTTCATTTCGTTCCCTATTGAGTAACTTTATGCAATATGTATTATATTGCCCTAAACGTTTGCTGTAACTTAGTTCCATTCATCTTTATTTCTTAGGGATGAGAAGGTGGTTTCTCGAGCAATTGACTTAAATGAGCAGCTGCAGAAGGTTCTCTCAAGACATGATGCCCTTATTGCAGGTCAGGCTCCTACAACTGCCAACAATTTTAATCATGAAAATGCCCACTCGTCAGCTAGGTCTACATCTACCACCAATCATGTCAACCAAGAAGAAGAGGATGAAGAAGAGGCTGAGCAACTTTTTCGAAGGTATGTTAATTTTGCTGACCTGCAATCTCAAAGGAAAGGTGCAAATTAGGAATTATAGAGTATGAAGTCTATTTTTATTCGTACCATATTGCCACCTATCAATAACATGACCCCAATTATTTGGCATAAGTGTCCATATGTAGAAGTGGGTTAACTCGGGATGTCAAACTATCAATCTCCTGTATGGCTCCATACACTGCAGGCCTGTTATGGCCATTTTTAATGGGCATATGGCTGTACTGACTGACAGTTTAACTGCTGTATTATTGGTGTTAGATTGGGTTCATGTAGTACTGTGTCATTTTTTTTCAAAGTTTTGAGTTGGGTATAACTTTAAAGAGAATGTAGAAATCATATCCATGGGTGGTTTATTAAGCTTCCTAAATTCTAATATGGTTGTCTTGTTTTCCTTTAGTTCTGTCTATGTTAAAGGTTCATCTCTTCCTATAATAGCATAGGTTGTCATTACACGGAGTTATACAAAATATTATCATTTTTTCCCCTTCTTTCTATTCCTTTTTCCTAGAAACTGTTCTCTTTATCCTTTTTTCTTATTCACTCTTTGAGTTTCTTTGAACTGAACAATTCTATTCTACCCTTATCAGAGTTGATTATAGGCTAGATTAATATGCAGTAATATCACAGATGTAGTATATTGCTAGTGAAGTCACGTGTTAAGGAGGAAAAAAAACTATTGTCAGGTCAGAGTCTATAATGTTTACCTACATAGATATCAGCTCAGGTAGTGTAGTGGAATGTCTTTTATTATGTTTTCTATTTAATTTATTTATGTTAAATTCGCTCCCCTCCCTATAATATAGGGTATGTTCTAACAAGAAACCAGAGAATATTAAATTTACCTGAACTCCAAAAAAATTTTCTCGTCACTTTTTCTTATCGTCTCTCTCCCAAGTATTCCTTTCTAAGTATTCTCAAAACTATATGACAAAAAGTAATATTCGCTAGTAATCTAATCATAAAATCTCTGTTCTTCAGCCTGATCAGTTTTCTTCTTCAGAGATCAGAGTCTTCTTGTTGATTCCTACAAAGATCTTGCTTAGGCAATTGTTGAACTCCTTTAGATGTTGAGCTTTGTCCTATTCTTTGCGACAGTATTTTCCAAATAAATTTTTAGAATCTTTTGATCTTGAGCCCCAACTTTCCCCTTGATTTTTTAGGATTCCACCAACAATCTGACTTGAGAAGCTGAAAATTTTTCTTCTGTATCTTATTCTTAAAATACTCCCAATCTTTCCAAATCTTTTGGAGTGGAATTGTTTTGAGTTTAGCAATATGACTTTCTTTTTTTCCTCCTAAAATTGGGGTAAATAAACTGGCAACCTCATCCTTGAATTCCTCCCCAACATATCAACTTACCTAACCCTAGTAAAATTTAGCAATTTGATCTATTTAAATAAAATCTTGTTCAAGTCCTAAATCCTTAAAATAATATCTCACGTCTATGCGATTCAATTTCGGCATACCTCTTCCATCCTTATGTCTCTAAAAGTCTACAGTGAATATGCCCAGTTCCTCAAACACCTTACACCTTCTCCTCCATTGGTGATACACTTACCTTATTTCAACTTCAAACATTGGAGTGGTTTAAGTGATGAAATGACCAAATCCACTGGCTGTAGGTTGCCAGAACATTCTAAGTAGTTGTATATTGGTTGTACCTTGTTAGGAAGTAAAGTGCAGTTCTCATTATTTACTCTTGTAGTCATTTTAGTATCTGTACAAATTGCATTTTGTACACAGGATACGGAAAGGAAAAGCATGTGCAAGGCCAGTTGAAGATGAAGAAGAGGAAGCAGATCGACCTCCCCGTGGCTTCCTTGGCACATCGATTCCAGCAGAGAGGTTGAACCGACCACTGATTCGGCCTGTGGTTACAGATCCGCCAGCTCATGAAACCCATACAAATGCTCCATCTGTTGCTATTCCGCCGCCACCAGCTAAGCATGTTGAGAGGGAGAAATTCTTCCAAGAGAAAAAGGTCGATGGTTCTGCTTTGGCTGGTCACGTGAGAGGTCTTTCACTACACAGTCGGAATGCCAGCAGTTCTCAAAGTGGAAGCTTTGATTTCAGTGATTGACAGTCACAATATACCTGAGTTCTCACTGGTAATCTCTTTGGATTTGTAATTTAGTTTTCCACCATGGCCATCCGTTATAGTTGAGAATTTTTTTTTTTTTTTTCCTTCAGTGTGGGAGTTGGCTGGTTGTTTATGTTAATTTATTGTGTAGTGTCGATAGGTTTTGGTTAAATGGGGGCGTAGAGCTACCGACTTAAAGATACTTGCATATGCAAATGTTTTCATGTGAAGGTAGTTATAAGAGTACTCATATCATAATGGGGTTTTTACCTTTAAGAATACTGTCATCATATTTCTCCCTTTGTAAAGGAGTTTATTTATTTATTTTCATAATTATATTGTTTTTTTTAACACATTTGTTCTGTATTAGAAATGATATGTGAGACAATTCATAGAGATATCCTTAAAATTGCCGGACCGAATGAGTACATGGTATTGGATTTTATTTGGCAAAGCAAATTCCGGAGATCCTTTGAAGTTCTTATTCAACTTGAGAAAGAATAGAAGCTGCCTTAACAGAGAATAGATTATTCATTTATTTATTTTTATTTGACATTTTTCGTGGCTATATTAAAAATCAAAAACATAAAATCAACTCATGGATGAGGAAAGAATATATTTTAATGTATTTAGGTTTACGATATGACCTAATTTTGAATCTAAATTTTTTTTTTCGAAAATTTAATCTCATTTTTAATCCACAAATTCAATTGCATAACAAATTTGTAGTTAAATACCCACGAATGTTAGGGTTCATGCAATCGTGGTAATCTGAATCCAAGTCTTTTCGATCTTCTTGAATGCGATGGAAAGCAACCGCATGATCCATAACAGGTGTATGTATATAGATATTTATTTATTTACCAAATAATTATGGTTAAGAAATACAGGGAAAAACAAAAATGGAAAAATGAAAAGCAGATAAGAGATGAAAGTGGTAGTTGGGGCCTATACACTTCTCATGCGTCGTTCTCTTTCACACGCTCGCATTATTTCGTTCTCTTGTTCGCTCACTTCCATCGTTTTTGACAACCTAAACTGCATCTCCAATTCCATCATTCAGGTAACTAACAACACTCTTCTTCTACTCTCTTCAATTTTTTAATAACTCTCTCTCTCTCTCTCTCTCTCTCAATCTCATGACCTGTAACGACAACAGGTTCAAAAATGAAGGCTGCTCCATGTCCTTCCTCTTCTTCATGTTCCACTTCCTCCACATTCTCCACTCCCTGCTTCACCTCTCTCCCTCGCAACTGCAAGTTCCAACCTCTGTAATGTCCTCTTTTCTTCTTTCGCTCTATTTCTTAATCGCTTCAATTTTACTGTCGAATTCACTTCAGTTTCCTTGCTGTAGGCTGTCGCCACGGGCAATGTGTACCTCGCAGAGGATGATGTATCGCGGCCTGCATGTGGAGGCCTGTGTTAATTCTAATGTTTCTTCCTCCCGATGGTTGGAAACTAGGCCTTTACTATCGAATCCAGGTTTTAACAAATGTTTTTCATCATCTGGAGCTCTAGTTACTTCCACTACTCAAGATGTCGCCAATCCACCGCTTATTGGGGAGGAAAAGGTTGGTGTATTGTTACTCAACCTTGGAGGCCCTGAAACTCTTGATGATGTCCAGCCCTTTCTCTTTAACCTCTTTGCAGACCCGGTAATCTCTCTCACTGTTTTTTTTGTTTTTTTTTTGGTTATTTTGTGTGACTGTGAGTGTGTACTGCTGTTGAAATACTTGTATGTTATTCAGTTACTGGATGTATTTTGTCTCACTTGATTATGAAGCGATGATCTCAGATATAGAATCCTTATTAATACGATGGCTTTATTTCCCTTATAAACACAATTATGTTTTGTGTACTCATCTACTGAACAAAGAAGCCTAAATTTAGTAATAAAGTAGTATTTCATTCCATTAACCACCACATTAAATGACTTGGCCTTTCAGTATAGTGCAGTAGAAAATGGTATCCTTAATATTTGTTTCATCTCCTTAGGTTTAATTATTTTGGTATTCTAGTGCCAAGTTATCCAATAAGCACATGGGATGATTCTAGGAATATAGTATATTTTTGTCAACATAAATGTATTCCAATGTGTTATTTGTGCAGACATTTCATTTGTATGTTCACCCAATTATTAAGTTTTAATACTTGAATCCAGTTTGTAACTGGACCTGGGTAGCATATGGGTTGAAAATTATGTTTATTTGTGTCCAGTGCCATGATGTGAAATGACTAAGATGACCTGAATTTTATCCTCCTCTCCATTTTTTTGGTACAGTTTGTTGGGAAACAAGTTGTCAATGTAATAAAAGATGTAAATTGCCTATTACATTACGGTGATTTCTTAGCAGAAATGAGAATTTGATGGTATGATTGCAGTTCTGTTGGTTAATTTGAAATTGGACAGTTGCTTTCAAAAGTCAATCCTCAAAACATGCTTTTGTTTACTGTAGTATTGTACCATAGTACCAGATTAACAGATTATAATGACTTCTTGAAACATATTTTTTCTGTGCTTACTCACCTGTGCATTTTGTTTTAGAATATAGCTTTGTTATGCAGATTTTGTATTTTGAGCTCTAAAAAAAAAAAAAAAAAAGCATAATAATATTAATAAAATAAAATAAAATATTTCTTAATAGTTCCATATAGTAAACTGGTTCGATAATGAAGCAACGAGTTGCTTTGATCTTACATTTTCACCATTTCTCTTGTAGTTACTCCTTAGATCAAGGCAAAGGCTTGAATGGACTTTTGATCAATTTCAGTTTCTCTATCTTTGACATGTAGTGGTTCTTTTCTGGTTGTAAATTGTGGCTAGGATGCTTAATTTAGTTTGAAATATTATATAGTGTTTAATTTATAGCATTTGGTGCTAATCGCCCTCTTGATTTTGACAGGACATTATTAGATTGCCAAGATTATTTCGATTTCTTCAAAAGCCATTGGCACAATTCATATCTGTTGTCAGGGCACCAAAAAGCAGAGAGGGTTATGCATCTATTGGTGGTGGCTCCCCACTGAGACAGATAACTGATGCTCAGGCAAGCCTAATTTTCTTTTTCCTCTTATATTTTTTAGATTAACTGTGTTTTGTTGGTGTTTGAATTTTGCATTCTTTTGATTCTAGATTCTTAGTGCTGGCACCTTTATCAACTTGCTGCCTATATAGCCAAATTTAAGCTGATTAAATTATTATAAATAGTTTTTCTTTTCCACTTATTTTCATTCTACTTCCAACTTACTTTATTTTCACTGTTCCTATTCATGTTTTTTCAAACTTCCTGCATTTACATCTTATATTTCTAAAATTATAGTTTGTTTTTGATCTCAAGAGCAGATGAAGAATCCCAGATGGTTGTCCTGTACGTATAAGATTCATGGAAACTGCCATTTTGCTTTAACTTATTATTAAGTTCATAAGCAGATTCGCATTCTGTTTCTATGAATCCTTGCATTCAATATAAGTGAGAAATTTCGTTGTTGTCACTTCAAATAATATGCGACTATGAAATTATTATTTGGTCTTCATTGTATACTTTCGTGATACTACTATTGCAACTTAAAGCCCTTAAGTTGGGTGGCCCTGTGATAGCGCAATTGAAATCCAAACATGCAATTACAAGATGCTAATGCTTCTATTTCGAGCTCCAGATAATTTATTGTATATTTGAAATCCTGACTGTTTGGTATAACTGTTAAGTCTAAAAATTGATGTAGAAATGGGCAAGTTATGTAAGGGGGAGATCTGTGCTTTCAGGCTTTGTTCTGGATGGTGGTGAGAAGATAATTTCTGCATACAGATGTCTTGAAGCTCAGTTTATTTAGACAACCCTGCTGAAAATAATGTCAAAAAATTTAGTGAAATGATGATCTGCTAAACTGTTAGTTGGGAATGTTAATGGATTGTGGAAGGAGGATGTGAACACTCAACGCATTGCTGCTTCAATAAAGTGCTACCAGAGTTGCTAATCTTTCTGTTGTGTCCTGTGATTTTCATCTGATTCTTTCTTTTATCCAGGCAGAAGAGCTGAAGAAGTCCCTGTGGGAAAAGAATGTGCCTGCAAAAGTATATGTCGGTATGCGTTACTGGCATCCATTTACTGAAGAAGCGATTGAACAGGTATTTTAGCCACCCCTTGTCGGTATTTTCATAATTTTCCAGTGTCTGTCTCACTAATATATCATTAGAGTTACTGGTGCACTTGATAAATTTAAATAACATGTTATATAATTTTAGAAAGGATGTCCTATAATTTATTTATTTATTTTCTTTCTTGAAATTAGTATTGACTTGTAAGGAATAAAACCTTGTTTCTAACCTCTTGACCTAACTGTCAATTACTAGGTGGTATTTCCTGATCCTATGAATATGGAGCCTTTAAAACTTCTGATATTCTGAATAAGATTTCTGTTTAAGCTGCTGCTATTGCATGGTTGAAATTAATGAAAATTGGTTTGCTTGGAAAACTTTTAGTTTGAATTTGGATACAAAATTTATTACATAGTCTTAACTATTTGTTCTCTGAATATTTAATTTATTTTGTAGATTAAGAGAGACAGGATAACTAAGCTTGTTGTGCTTCCTCTTTATCCACAATTCTCAATATCAACCAGTGGCTCTAGTCTTCGACTCTTAGAAAGTATATTCCGGTAATACATTTTGACAGCCTATACCTGATTATGATATTCTAATAATTTAATCACACTCAATTGACCGAAAACATTTATACGTCTGACAGGGAGGATGAATATTTAGTTAACATGCAGCATACAGTTATTCCATCCTGGTACCAGCGTGAAGGATACATCAAGGCTATGGCAAATTTAATTGAGGAGGAATTAAAGAACTTTGAGTCACCTGAGAAGGCAAGTCACATTGGCATACCTGTTATAGTAGTATCTCACAGATATCACTCATCTGCTTACATGTGCCTAAGGCCAACTTGTCTTGGATTGGTGGTGTAGTCTGCTTTTTACATCCTTGTTCCAGTGTTCATTGTTCTTGTGACTTCATATCACTCATTGCTAGTTAGACCACTCCTACTGAAAAGCATGATTCAGATCTAGCAGTCACTTGAGGTTTTATGTTGTGGTAGATTGATTGAACAAACCTTGTTACTTCATTCCACACCTAATAGAAAAATGTTTTTAGGTTATGATATTCTTTAGCGCCCATGGAGTGCCACTTGCATATGTGGAAGAGGCTGGGGATCCTTACAAGGCAGAAATGGAGGAATGTGTAGATTTGATAATGGAAGAGTTAGAAAGGCGAAAAATAACTAATCCATACACTCTGGCTTATCAGGTAAATATTACATTCTGGTAGCTGAATTTGTTTCTATATTTATAAACAATGATTCTATTAATCATGAAAGCTTTAAGATCTGGCGATGAACTTAAATTGTTTCACCCTTCTTAATATGCATTTATGTACGGAAAAACTAGGTGCACTGTCATTAGTAATTTATTTTCTTGATGGAGTGTGATTATCGGGATTAATTATAAATTTTGAAATGCGAAATAAGAAAAAAACATCAGAAAAGCGAGAGAGAAGAATGTTAAAGGCATGTTGTAGCATAGAGAAGGGAATAGAAGAAATAAAGACAGACTTAAAGCATTACCATTCAGACAGACTTAAATCCTTTACACCTCTAGGAACTATAAACCTGAGTGCAGATAACACAAGGCTAATGCAACTCCATAATCAAATAAAACCATCAATATGGCAGTCATATATATTTTTAATAGGAACAACATTCCTAGGAATAAAAAGGATTTTGTGGCTAAACACTATGTTACAGTCTGCAGAAATTGCTCGTTTTCTGTAGCAATTTATAGTTTTTGTGAGTCTAAACTAGTCCAAAAAAACTTTGTTTTTGGTACAGAACCCTAATAAGTTCCATAGATGATGAATCATGCAGATGAAGATTTTGATAATGTGTTGATAGATGTATTAAACAGTTTGTGTCTTAGGAGAACTTTACAATTTGATAAACATGTGATAGAGGTTTTCACTTGTGAGCACTAGTCCTAGTGTGTTTCTATTTGGTAAGATTTATCAAGGTGGTAAAATATCTCATGTAATTACTTTGACAGTAGGTCTCGACCAGAAGAAAGAAAGATCTCAATGAATTTTGTAACATATTCACACTTCTATGGAAGCTGCAACCGAATAGATTAGTCTTTTAGGTTGTAAGACTATCTAGTAATAACCAATAGATTATGACGACTATAACAATACAAGTGTTGTTTTCCAACCAATCATGAAAAAATTAAGAACTTCACAACAGAACTCATTACTGATTCGGACCTTGACTTCTTCCTTTCGTTGAAAAATCATAATGATCCCAAGCCTTAAGAGTCTTGGTGAATCTTGTGAACTTCACTTTTGGAATGTGAAGGAAATACTATCACAGCTCTTGACAGACTCTGACTGTAAAAATACAATAAAAATTGAATCAGACGAACTCTCATAATAAAATCTGGACTAAAGACATCAGGATGGATTTATATCATGGAGACAAATTAAATTATCTTTATGAATTGAATACTGCTAGGTTACTGAATTAGATTTGAAGAAACAGGGTAGAAAAAACCCTAGAATAATATCTTATTTTATTGGTACAGCTTACTCCTATTTATATACAAGCTATGCTATTAATTACAAGCTACAGAGGAGGAGATTTGATTTTCTATTCAACACCAGAAAATCATAATCTTCTTAATAAGGAAATAATAAATAAAGAAGAAAAATTTAGGGAATATTAAAGATTCAACACCCCCCCTCAAGCTGCGGAGTAGATGTTCATCACTCCCAGCTTGGAACACAACATGTCGAAAGATGTTCTAGGTAAAGCTTTTGTGAAGATACTACTTGAATTTTTGAGGGTACATAACTCAATTTAAGTGTCCCCGACTCAAGCTTTTCCTTAATGAAATGTCTGTCTAATTCAACGTGCTTAGTCTTGTCGTGATGAACAGGATTCTTAGCTATGTTAATAGCAGCCTGATTGTCACACAGTAACTCCATAGGAGTAGTGGTAGGAGCTTTAATCTCAAACAATAGTCTCTCTAGCCACAATCCTTCACAGACCCCAAGTACCATAGCTCTGAATTCAGCTTCAGCACTACTACGAGCAACTACATCTTGCTTTTTGCTTCTCCAAGTCACAAGATTTCCCCACACAAAAGTGCAATATCCTGATGTAGATCTTCTATCAACCACTGAACCAGCCCAATCTGCATCTGTACACACTTTAACGTTTCTATTTTCATTCTTTTTAAAACAAATGCCTTGACCTGAAGTCAGCTTTAGGTATTTTAGAATCCTCATAACAACATTCCAATGTTCTTCATTCGGATTGTTCATAAACCGACTTACTAGACTTACCGGAAAGGCGATATCTGGTCGGGTATGAGATAAATAGATTAGTTTTCCAACTAACCTTTGATATCTTCCTTTATCAACTGGAGGAGAGTCCTTTGATAATCCTAATTTCATTGAAGAATCCATTTGTGTATCCGCAGGTTTGTAGTTGGTCATACCAGTCTCCTTAAGCAAATCTATGATGTATTTCCTCTGATTTATATAGATTCCAGCTTTAGATCTAGCAACTTCCATGCCTAGAAAGTATCGTAAGTCCCCAAGGTCTTTGACATCAAATTGAGTTGCCAGAAATGACTTTAGCTGTTGAATTTCATTTTCATCATTTCCTGTCATTACAATGTCATCAACATACACTATAAGCATAGTAATAATACCACCTGCAGAATGTTTTACAAAGAGTGTATGGTCAGCTTGACATTGCATATAACCAAATTTTTTCACAGCTTTTGTGAACCTTTCAAACCAAGCTCGAGGTGATTGTTTCAAACCATACAACGATCTCCTCAACTTGCAAACTTTTCCTTTAAAACTCCTCTCAACCAGGAGGACTATCCATGTAAACTTCTTCTAGGAGATCCCCATTCAGAAAAGCATTCTTGATGTCTAATTGATGTAATTTCCAATCAAGGTTCACAGCTATAGATAAGAGGACCCTGATTGTATTCATCTTAGCTACTGGAGCAAAGGTCTCTTTGTAGTCAATTCCATAGGTCTGAGTGTACCCTTTAGCGACCAACCTAGCCTTATATCTATCAATACTACCATCTGCCTTATACTTTACAGTGAACACCCATTTACAACCCACTGTTTTCTTACCTTTAGGCAATTCAGTGATCTCCCATGTGTTGTTCTTATGCAATGCCTTTAATTCCTCCAACACAGCATTTTTCCATTCTGGACTTTTCAAGACATCATGTATATTGGTAGGAATAACAGTAGCAGAAATATTAAGAGCAAATTGCCTATATTTCTCAGATAAATTTGCATAAAAAATATATTTAGATAGAGGATAGAGTGGTCTAGACCTGCACTCCCTTATGGGCTTTCTAATAGCAATTGGACGCTCGTCCCCAATGGATCCATCTTCATTTTCTGAACCTTCATCACAGACTTGTTCAGAGTTGTCAAGAATAGGAACTTGACTCGAATCAGTCGGTTGAACCTGCTGAATTTCAACTTGGTCAATATTTTTTCCTTCAGTCTTACGCCGCTGAGTATACACAATAGTCTCTTTTGGTATGAGTTTTTCAGATGTTTTGGGATTTTCTGGATTTGAGGTGTCACTGGAATTTAAAGGTTTTGAGAAGTCAACTGACTTAGAGCCCTCAAGATTTTGATTAGGGTCATTATCAGTGTCTTCCCAAATATAAGGACTCTGATGTGAAGAAGGATTCCTAGGAATTTCTACCGAAGAGTCAAAGAATTCACTAGTTCCACCATCAAATTGTAATACATCAGACTCTCCTCGACTTTGGGTTGAAGAAAAGAAAGCTTGTTTTTCCACAAAAGTGACATCCAAGGATATTTGAATTCTTCTATTTTGTGGATTATAACACTTGTACCCCTTTTGGTTGTGGGAGTAACCTAAAAATAGACATCTAATTGCCCTCGGATCGAGTTTACTCTTATTTGGATTATGATTGTGTAAGAAAATTGTACAACCAAAGACATGAAGAGGTATGTCCGATAGCAACCTAGTATGAGGATATCTCTCTAGCAAAACTTGGGCAGGTGTTTAAAATTTGAGAACGCGAGAAGGTTGTCTATTAATTAGGTGAACCGCTGTTAAAACAGCCTCCCCCCAAAACTGGTTAGGAACCCTCATACTAAATAATAAGGATCTTGCTACCTCTAACAAGTGTCTATTTTTCCTCTCCGACACCCCATTTTGTTGAGGAGTATTGACACATGATGTTTGGTGTACTATCCCCTCGTTCCATAAATATTCTCTAAGGGTTTGATTCGTAAACTCTTTCCCATTGTCGGTTCTTAAGACTTTGATGGTGGTTTGGAATTGATTTTTTATCAAGGAGTGAAAGATCTTAAACGTATTAGTGACTTCAGACTTCTCCTTCAATAAGAATACCCACGTTAACCTAGTATGATCATCGATAAAGGATACAAACCATCTAGCCCCATTAATGTTAGAAACCCTAGAAGGACCCCAAACATCACTATGAACTAAAGAGAAAGGTTCGGATTCCCTATAGCAAAGAGGGATGTAAGTATTGCGAGTATGTTTGGAAAGAGTGCAAAAATCACAACAAAAGTCTCTAGGATTTTTATTTCCCAAATAAAATAGAGAACAATTTTTGTAGGTACATGAAGTTTAAGTGACCCAATCTATAATGCCACAACATAATAACACTATTTTGACTCATCCTAGAGGTAGATAAATTAACTGAAGATAGAGGAATTGTAGAAGAACCATGTGTAACCAGCGACTTATTGACCTTGAGAATATAAAGTCCATGTATCAGCTCAACAACTCCAATCGTCCTCTGCGAGACCAAGTCCTGAAAAACACAGTAAGCAGGATAGAACTTTGTCAAACATTTTTCATCATGCGTGAGCTTAGATATCTACAGCATGTTGCAATCCAAATTTGGAACATAAAGAACAGACTTCAATGTCAATTTTTCAGAAACCACAACAGATCCACAACCAGTAACTTTTGAAACTGATCCATCAGCTATTTTAACATATGAATTACCTTGGCATGGTTCAAAGTAATTGAATGCTTTAATATCTCCAGTCATGTGATCGGTTGCCCCTGAATCTATAATCCAAGATCCTGGGGTTTCCTGTTTCACATTCAAAGCAGAGGAATAAGTATCTTTCTTGGCAATGAATCCTGAATTAGCTATTGTAGGACCAGAATTCCAGTTCTGAAATAATTCTTGCATTTGATCAATTTGCTCTTGACTGAATGCTTTAGATTATGCCTTTGTTGCCTCTGTGGAGACTCCATTAGAACTAGATACGGAAGACTCAACATGGTCCAAAGGTTTTGACATTTTAAGTTATCAGAGACAGCTCTGATACCATGAAGAAACAGGGTAGAAAAAACCCTAGAATAATATCTTATTTTATTTGTACAGCTTACTCCTATTTATATACAAGCTATGCTATTAATTACAAGCTACAAAGGAGGAGATTTGATTTTCTATTCAACACTAGAAAATCATAATCTTCTTAATAAGGAAATAATAAATAAAGAAGAGAAATTTAGGGAATATTAAGATTCAACAAGATTGAATATTTTCCAATGAACTGCTATTTGTTAAGCATCATCACCAGGAGAGTTTCATAAAGTTATGCCTGTTAAGCATGTGTAAAATATTACAAATTCAGGGTTTTTATGTTTGTTTTATATCATTGTGGGCATACTGTTTAAGAATGGTTAGAGTTGAAATGGTTTTCTTTCTTGAATTCTTTGTAATGGACTGTGTAACAAACAATGAAGAATTACTGGCCCTTTATCATTCTATCAATATATCAGCACGATCGTAATTTTATCAATCATCTTAAGGTTTTGTTGAGTCTCATCACTGACATCTTTTATGTAGTAGGATCATCTATATACATGTTTACTTTTCATTGATCATATTATTAGTGAATTTATAATACTGAGATGTAATGAAATTGCGTATTTTGTTTTTTGTTTTTTTTTTCCCTGGTGTTTCTGTTAAATAGTTAGTAATGTCTTCTTACAGAGCAGAGTTGGGCCAGTGGAATGGTTGAAACCTTATACTGATGAAACAATCATTGAATTAGGGAAAAAGGGAGTAAAAAGTCTTCTGGCTGTTCCAATTAGGTAGGATTGCTGAAAACTTTATGACTACAATCAAGCCAATAATTCCTTTTATACTAACTCATTCGACATCTGCAGCCTATGGGAGTATCTTTAATTATCTTAAGACTTTGCTTTTGTTTTTGGCTGTATGCACTTTGTGAGCAGTTTTGTTAGTGAGCATATTGAAACCCTTGAAGAAATCGATGTCGAATACAAAGAGCTGGCTCTAGACTCTGGAATACAAAAATGGGGACGTGTCCCAGCATTAGGATGTGAACCTACCTTCATTTCAGACTTAGCAGATGCTGTGATTGAAAGTCTTCCTTATGTTGGAGCTATGGCTGTCTCTAATCTTGAAGCTCGACAGGTATTCTTTTTGAGTCTGCTGCAATTTCATTCTATATATGGTCGCATTTCTTCTATAGCAATAAATTCCATTGATTATCTTTCTAGCGGACATAGGTTTGAGTAGGCTTGTACTTTGTCTTATTTGTACTGTTATATCATATACTGTTTCTCTCACTATTTTGTTTCAAGATATCTATCAGAATTGAATAGCTATTCCAGAGAGGGGATCAGTGTGAAGCACCTATTATATACACCCTGTAGTGATTTTAAACAATCTATTCTCTTGTAATTTGAGTTTGACTTTGGGGAGTCTAACATTGGTCCTTGAAATACATATTTCCACATAATATTCGTTAGAATGCATTTGTTAGAATGGTCTTCATATCTGGTACTTGCTGAGTTGCATGTTCTGTTTTGGTATCATATAATACCACATTTTCTAATTGAAGGCTTGGGATATGCAGTCCTTAGTTCCACTAGGCAGTGTTGAAGAACTGTTGGCAACATATGATAAAAAACGTAGTGAGCTACCGCCTCCTGTTACTGTGTGGGAATGGGGTTGGACTAGAAGTGCCGAAACTTGGAACGGAAGAGCTGCTATGCTGGCAGTTCTAGTTCTTCTAATTCTTGAAGTCACCACTGGAGAGGGATTTCTGCATCAATGGGGCATTTTACCATTGTTTCGGTGAAGAGATGTTACTTATATCCCTATTAGATTACTAATATTGTCAAAATCCATTCCATATCAACACTTACTGTTGCGTCGATGCTTATTGCCTCCTCTAGAGGTGCTGCAATGGAGATAATGCTGGTGGAAGAAGATAAAAAGAGAAAACAAGCTGTAATATAAAGATTTTGTTGTTCATACACATGCATTGTACTGTTTCATGTATGATTATAATGTAAAGTTTTCACCTTGCAGTGATGCTATCATAATTCAGCACAACTTTGTAGCTATGTTACAAGTTGAAAAGAACATTTTGGATGATAATTAAATATAACCAATTTTGAGTACTCTTGTATGTTTTTCTGCATCATTTAGGATAATTATTTTGTGGAGCAACAATGAGTTACTGGCTGGCCTCTATGAACGGTCCTTTGATTTACTTTTTCTAAGTTAAAGTAAACCAAAGCAGATAACCACATTATTCCTTGAAAAGAAAACCCAGATTGTTGTTAAAAACATAATTGAACACTAATAATCTTCATTGATAACAATTACAATAATTCATCATGCATATATGAATCCATGTAACACACAACATACTACATGCCCTCAATTGATATGAAAAGGTCCAGAACGACAATGTTCTTGGGCATGATAATACAGTAGTTATTGCCTATATTATACAGAAATAAGTAAAATTCTAGTCTCAGAAGTACACAGTTCTTATTAATAATTACTATTGCTACTTAACTGATATGAAATTCTCCACTTGCATGAACCTCTTTGACTCTCTTGTCATACTCATCTTCTTCTTCTTCCTCCTCTTCTTCCACCTCTTCATCAATGTCTTCCTCCCCTTCTTCTTCTTCTCCTGCACCCCAGCCAAAGTTCCTCACTGCCTTCGTTGATGGAGGAGGGTTTCTTGCTTCCCCAACAATTTTCATTATCTCCTCAACACTTTGTACTGAAAAGCTTGGATTTTCCCTTTGGTAATATACTGCTTGAGCTGATTCTGTAAGCTCCCTTGGCAAGTTCTTCAAGAACCATGGATGGTTCTTAATTTCTTTAATGGTTATTCTCTGCTCAATTCAAAGTTAAAGGTGGTCTGTTAGATATAAATTCTATTCCAATCATAAGCAAGAAAACATAAGATCTATCTCTTACTATTCTACAATAGTTTGTAGAACTAGTTCCTGTCCCCTTTGCTGCATAGAAACTTAAAGGAATTCATCAACATTCCAACATTATGATTACTATTTTTTATTTTGGGAGACATCAATAGCACCAGACATTCTAGTTAAACGATATGAAATTGTGATTGATTGGAAATGGTACATACCCTGGCTGGATTTGCAACAAATATGCGAGAGAGTAGGTGTCTGCAATCTTGAGATATATGCACATAGTCTGGGATCTTGTATTGAACAGCCATTATCCGCTGCAAAAGATTTAAGTGGATTGATAAAGAGCCAGCAAAAGAAAGGAAATCTTACAATGCAGTAAAGTTACCTGAATCGTTTTCCTGAAATTTTTGGGGTCTTCTTGGTCTTCAAAAGGGTATGCTCCTACCAGCATGACGTATAGAGTGACTCCGCAAGACCATACATCTGCCAACTGCATAGCAGCAAGAATAGATGTGCATCAGAAATTGAATATGACATGTTCAGATTCACTAATATGTCAGAAATAGACATGAGCACTCTGTTTTCTTTGTTTCATGTGTAAAACTAATTCCCATTTGAATGTCACTTATTGATCAACCAAAACATGTGTGAACTTTTCACTTCGTAAAAACACAAACTCACACACACACCCTCTCCCAAGTTCAGTGACTGAACTGCGTGGTTTTTGTTTACTAAGCCTTTTGAATTTAGAGAGCACTTGTAGAGAAGCCTCAAGAATTAAAGATCTCCAAGTATAGATAACAAGCTCAAAAATATTAATCACAACCAGACATGTAACAAAAAAATCCTAGGAATTGCAGATGAAGCAAATAAAAGATAGACAGAAACTAAACATCTTTATTATTATTGTTTTTGTTTAATTAATACAATAATCAGATATTAAAACAAACAGTAAAACAAGTTATCCTAATAGATTCATACATATTTTAACAACCTAGTCCATTTATTATAAACTTTTGTCTTGATCATATTATTTTAGTCAGATATAAAGTACAAGAAAGTCTAACTGCTGTTTGGCCTTTAGTCTATGACAGAATCCATGAAACTAACAAAGCACAGCTGTGAAACAGTGAGAAAAGTATTAGCATATTCAGGAAAATTATTTATCATTATTATTTACAAGTTTCCGCAATTCAATGTCAAGAAAATGCCAGAATCCAAGCTATGACACAGGCTTGTCTTCAAACTCAGTGATGCTCCTAAAAAAAATTATGAAAGCTACATTGAACAACTAAAAAGAAAAGAAAAAAACAAAAGAAGTTGTTGATGCAGTAAGCTACTTGGCCAGCACTAAAATTGAAGTTATTTCGGTACAACACGCAAGACAAAACATGCATAAACTAATCCTTTTCACCAGCTAAGTTTCAACATGATTCATCAAATATCTTCTCCTTTAACAAAGCTTAAGCAAAAGTGAGTGACACCTACTTTTGAAATTAAAAAGTTCGATAGCGACAAATGATGTTCATGCATAACAAAAAGATAATGGAATGACACATAATCAGCAATTGGACACTTTCTCTTCCAAAATACAAATCAAAACAACTCCAATTCATTTCACAAGATAAGATCACTGAAGTTGTATTTTCATAAGGTTAATTAGATAGAAATCATACATCCATATTGCTTAAGTAAGAAGTTAAACTTACTTTGCCATCGTATTCTCGCCGAGAAAGAACCTCTGGTGCTATATAGGCTGGAGTTCCAACAGTTGATTTGGGTCTTGAATGCAACAGAGAAGACTACATAAACAAACAGAAGAGCTACAAATGTTACTATAGACTCTAAGGTGTACAACAAACTGATTGTCCTCCATTTTCGCACCTTGGAGTAACCGAAATCACAGATTTTCAAACGTGGTGCAGCACTGCCATCTAAAAGAGTATTTTCCAGCTTCAGATCTCTATGGCATATTTGCTGCAGCATAACAGAAAAGAGTAATAAAAGCAAATTAAACCCATCTAGAAAATTTTAATAAAAAGTGACTTATCACAGCTATTTCCTTATTCCAGTTGAAGGTTTACCATGTTATGACAGAAATTGACACCAGAGATCAGCTGTTGAAAGAAATATCTAGCCTGTTGAAAGATAACCAAATAGAAACTTAATTTCACAGAGTAAATGTAAATAAATTAGTAAAAGACACATAAATTTGGAAATAGAGAATGACCTCATCTTCACTGAATCTACCAGCATTACAGATTCTATCAAAAAGCTCCCCTCCAGCTGCATACTCCATCACAATAGCCAAATGTGTTGGAGTCAAAACCACCTAAAAAACCAAAACAATTCACACCCAAAACATCAAAATTAAAATTTGAACAAACTCAGTTTACTAAATTTAATCATCAAAATTCACATAAGATGAGAAACTAGAAACTTGCCTCCTTGAACCTGATTATATTAGGGTGTCTAAGAGATCTATGATTTATAATCTCTCTAGCAACATTCTCATCAATCTGCAAACAATTTTCAACATTTTAGACAACACCATACATGGTCCCCAAAATAAAAAAGAGATTAAAAATCTAAAGATCAATCAAGAAGAATAAAAAGGAAAATAAACAACCTTGTGGCCTCTTTCAATGTATTTCATGGCAACAAGCTGTCTGGTCTCTTTGTGCCTCAAAAGCCTTGCGACCCCAAAATTGCCAGCTCCCAAATCCTTGACAACTTCATACTTATCCATATTTGCTTCCACAAGAAGAATTGGTTTAAAGAAGAAGAAGAAGAGTGAAGAGAGTGATGGTTTGGTATGTTATTATAGAGTCATCATATCTAGGCTGGTTCTGTTCCCAGATCCAAATCCGCATCTAAAAAACATAAATACTTGGCATGGCATGGCATGGCATGTGTTGGAAAATTTGAGTAGGGAAGTGAAAGTGATACACATAAAGGAGAGGAGAGGATGGATTTGATGAGTGTGCACGTGGAGAAGAATTAGAAAATATGGAATAATCATGCAACTAGTTACGGATATTATGGCAATCCATCATCATTCATCAATGCCCTCTTCCATCTTCATCACCATTATTATTATTTTTTTCTTTTTTTTAAAAAAAATTGATATTAATTGTATAAATAAGAATGATAATAATGTATGTAGTGTAATGCATTATGTGATCCTTGTTGGATCTCCAAAAACGGCGTTGTACTAGGGAGGGCTCCACCACGCTGGTTTAGTTTGACTTTTCGATATCATCTTCATCACCATCCATTCACACCATTTTGTCTTTATTATTTGCTTTGTGTAAGAACCACTTTACCTTCAAACTTCCATGCTGACAGATTGGATACAATTCATCTCATTTTTATGATAACATAAATATTTCAAAACTGTTATAAAATAAATAAAGGGCAAATTATACTTCACACCACTGAATTCTGGTAAAATTATGGGAATAAGTTTTTCTCAATTTTATACAAAACGTTAGTGAGTTTTGAATAATGTTGGATCTAGTTTGATAGTGATAAGTTAGCACCTTCCATTTAGTTAACCCAAAGTCTTGGGTGTTTCTGAAATACAATAAATTATTGTGTTTCAGAAACACACACGTGAGACTGAGAGTTCTGAAGGAGAGTTGAAATCTCTTCTGAAGAAGAAGCATCGCCTGGAGCTCGAGTTCGTCGGGTAACTCCGTGGAGGCGATCTCATCGGCAAATCTTGGGGGTCTCACTGAATTCTTCTCCAGTCTTCTTGCGCGATCCATTAGTTCGGAGGTTAGTAAAGAAGGATCTGTTGTTTCAAAGGTTGATGGGTCGGGATCTTTTTCTGTGTCGTCAACAAAAGCGTAAACTGGACCTGGAGCTTGATCCATTCCTAACACCGAGATCGGGGGATCTGATCCAAAAGAAGCTTCTGTTGCTGCTACCGTGGGTTCCTAATCCGAGTTTGAGATGAAATAAGACCCAGACGTAGGATAATAAATTACAGGCACAGATATATATAACATCTCAACAGATATATATATATATAAGAATTGAACAGACACAAATACATAAATCACAGGCACAGTTAATAACTTTGCAGACACAAACAATAACCATACAGGTACATATAGCATCTTAACAGATATATATATATAAGAATTGCCAGACACAGATACATGAAACACAGGCACAGATAATAACCTCGCAGACACAACAAACAACCAAACAGGTACATATAGCATCTCAACAGATACATAAATACCTATAAGAAAAAGATAGGCAAACCAGTTTTCTCACCAGGAATGGTTTCACACGTGTGAAACTTGTAACACAATAAAATAGTGTGTTACATGTAACACCTAAGACGCTCTCTTTAGTTAATTGTACGCGTGTTAACACTTTACTTTCACAGGTCAGCAATACGTTACTACCATGTCAGAGCCACGACAGTGCAGTAGTGCCACACGTATCTTAACTGTGATCAGAGGTGTTGATCTAACACCATCAATTCAACTACAACACTATTCAAAACTCGTTATTGTTTTGTGTAATATTATTTAAAACTCACTGGCGTTTTGTATAAAATTGATAAAAATGAATTCACATGTGTAATTTTATAAAAACTCAATACTATTTAGTGTAATTTGCCCAATATATAAATAATAAGCCGAAAAAGATGGACAAATAAAATACTTACTTCTATCACAGCCATGCAACCAAATTTCATTAAAATTAAGAATTTATCAAAAATATTAATACATGTGTGATAAATGTTGGATCTTCGGAGTATTTCTTAACTCTACAGTAACTAAAAACAAATTTATCAAAAATACAAATACGTATTTGTGATTAATGTTGGACCTAGTCTCTCCACTTTAAGTAAGAGTCAAATCCGCTTGGATTTTCCATTAAAAAAATCTCATATTAGTAAAGTTACATGAATAATATATATATATATATATATATAAAAGATGTTATCACATTATATTACTGATGTGGAATTTGATTTTACACTCCAATTTTGAGATAATCTACTGATTTGTCAAATCATCATCTTGCACCTTTGATTTGACACCCTAACAACTATATATACAAGGTATTATCTCATTGTATTATTGATGATATTAGATTTGATACCTTAACAATCCTCCCATTCAAACCAATCTTGTGATAATACACTTATTTGTCAAATCCTCATTTTACACCTCGGATTTGACACCCTAACAATAATCTCTTTCAAACTAAGAGCCACATCGTCTCTCCTTGAGATAATCCACCGATTTGTCAAATCATCTTGCACCAAGAGCCACATCACAAGGTATACCAAATATGGATCCTAACTACGGGCTCTATCCTCCAAATTAAGGCTCTGGTACCACTTGTTGGGCCACAAGATCCTCTTCTTAACTCCACATTAGTACAATATTGTCTGCTTTAGATCAGGGTCAAGCCCGCACGAATTTATTTTTAGGCACCACCAAAAAGACATCATAATGATGGAGTTTTATGGACTATATGTAGAAGGTATTATCTGCTTGTATTACCGATGTGGTATTGATTTGACACCTCATCAATACAACCCTAATAAGTGATACCCATAATTAATAATAAATCTTGGAGAGTTTCTACATTCTAATCCTATAAACCAAATATTTTTTAAGTTTGACAAACTTTTTTTTGTTAATAAATCAGCCAAATTATTTGAAGATCGAATCTATTCCATATCAATTTGCTTGAGTTCTTCAATCTCATGGGTTTAAAAAAACTTATGAGATATATGTTTTGTTCTATCTTTTTTTATTTATCCTCCTCTGACTTGAGCGATACATGTAGTATTATTCATATAAATAATCATAGGTTAATTGATTGTTCGAGGAATCACATGAACTCTAGATATGATTGATCCTAAATCTCAATCAGATACATTCTCGACTCATTTCATGCAATGCAAGAATCTCAACATGATTCTAAGATCTAATACAATTTGATGATCCTCTTTGAGTCTTTCTCAAGATCAAGAGAAAGATCGTCCATGGAGTACTTAATGGATAGACTTTATTTAAACGGAAAGGTTTCAAACCTTTTCAGTAAAAGCCTTCTAGTGGAACAAGATCGCATCAAATTTATATTTCATTTCCAAACTAAGACAATATTTTATTTTCCTAAGTCTTTCATTTAAAATTATCTTTTTAGATATTCAAATAGTCTTTTCGACATAATCATGAATCATAATAAAATTCATATTTAACATAAACTATTACAATTGCAAACCAGATCTCGATATTATAATGAAAAGACATAAGCATATGACATCATTAACATATCCTTCTTCAATCAAATATTCACTCATAAGATTATACTACATTCATCAGATTGTTTTAACCCTTACAGTGATCATTGTAACTTCACTGAATATACTTAAGAGGTTTTATTCATTTTAAGAAGTTTTATTCCTTTTGTGATTTTTATGAAAATATAGGTATTAAGTGAACCTTACAAATATACAACTACCACATCAATTAAATACATATCGAGATTTATCTCTTTGACCAATCTAATTAAAAAAAACTAGAAAATAATCATATCCATCATAGGTGAAAATGTTTCATCAAAATCAATTTTGAACCTCTGTGAGAATCCCTTAGCAAATAATCATGCTTCATATCTCACAATTTCATTTCTATCATTTTGTTCTATAATGAAATCATTTTATAACGAACACCACTTTGTAACCAATTAGTTGGACACCTATGGTGTTTTAACTTTAAGTCAAAAACACTTTGTTTATTCAACAAATTCATTTAAACCTAGACTGTTTCTTTCGATTTTTTTTAATCACCTCGTTCCTTACATTCATTGATAGCCTATGATTCATAATTATAATCCGTATTCTGATAACTATTTTTAGGTGTGGGCACGTGTAACGTCCCAATTTTGGGGCTAAACGATTTTTACATTTTCAAACCGAATATGATTAAGGAATTATCAAATTTTTTTTAATTCTTGAACCATTGTGATTTATTGAAATGGTATTTTATGTAACGCCCCGATTTTGAGGCTAAACGTTTTCTAACTTTCGAACTAAAGTTGGTTTTTGAGTTATTGAATCTTTCTTGTAACTCTTGAACTTTTTGATCAATGAAATGGTATTCTTCTTCATTGGATTGCTATGAGAATTTCTAATGGTATTGTAATGATTGCATTTCGAAATCGAAGTAAAAACCAAACTGAACAAAGAAAGGAACGAAAGTGCTCAGCACTGGCCATGCTGGCGACATAGACTTTATGTCGCCAAACATGTCGCCAGCATTGGCGACATAGGCTCTATGTCGTAGCTAGCGAATTCTGCGAAATTGAAGTATTCTTCTCGATGCGCCTTGGCGACATAAGGCCTATGTCGCCAACGAACGTAATCAGATTTTTAAAACTTATTTTGTTGAGTCTTTTTATTCTCTCTCATTCTCTCAAATTCTCTCGTCTCGCAAGCAATTGTTCTCTCAACTTCGTTGCTATCTCTCCGCTTGGGTGTCCCGGGTAAGTCTCCAATTGACCCTAATCTTGTTTCCTATATGTTTAACCATGATTGATGATGATGTTGGAAGTGATTGATAGTGGTTTAGGGTTGATTAGGTATTAGATTAGTTAGGATTTTGGTTGGAAACCTTAAGATTTAGGGGAAAGTGATTTGAAAGATTGAATCAAGAAATTAAAGTGGGATTTGGTCTAATCGTGTTATCGATATGGTTTATCGTTCGATCGTTTGTCGTTTCTTTGCGATTAGATTAGGTTTCTTTTTTCGCGCACCATGTATTCGACCGTTTGTTTAAATCCAATGTTGCTCTTTATTGTTGTTAGGCGAAGCGGGCGGTACCGAAGATCGTGTCGGCGACGCTTAGCTTAGCTTATCATAGGAAAAAAGGTTAGCAACGTCGTTTTAAACTCTACATTTGGTTTTTGTATGTTTTATGAGTGTGCATTAACACGGTTAAATAAGATAACCACATGAATTATAATTGGTAAAGTTAGATAACGAAGTATAGAATGGATAATTGATTTCTGCTATTGTTGGTGTATTGTTGCTTAGATATATTGATAAGTCTATTGCATGTTAGACTTAGGCTTTGGTTAGTTAGAGCTGGAAATAAATGGATAAGGCTAGTAAAAGTACCCGATGAATGATTGAATGAAGGCCAATGGATTGATATATTGTAATTGTTGATTGTTAAAGGAAATTGGATGTTTGATCACCTAATTGAACAATTAATGATTGCCCTAGTCATGGTTGAAAGTAGAGATGGAATGACATGTCATTAGGGATACTTGAGATATCTCAACCTATTGAGAGATAATAGGATTTTTGGGTTTAGCTAACCTCCATTGAAAACTGAGTGATGACTCCTATTAGGTGTGACGGCACCACAGACTATTATTGTTGGTGGTCTTCGGACCTAATTGATGAGATTCTAAGGTAGTAGTCCGTCCCGAGGGGGAATAAACGGTCCTACGGATCTCATTCTTCGGACCATATTGGTGGCTTCGGTCTAATTGGCCCCGTTTCATTATTGATCCTAGATTAGTGGCAGTTAAATAACAATTGGAACTTTAATGTGATTGCTATTGTGTGATGGATGCTAGTGGTTAGTTAATATGCTTTGAGAGTTCTTAAATGAATTTGGATCACCTAATTGGATATCCAAGAATGTTAAATGTGCTTAATGATATAATTGAAACTAGATGTTCACCTCACCTTGTTGAACTTGTTAATAGCAACAGACTTGAGCGGGATTGTATTCTCTTCACCCTTAATTGATAGTTTAGGTGCATTTTGTATGCCTCTTCATATTAGTATGGTTAAATAGACGCATTGCTTGTGTTTGTTAGAGTATGACTTGCTAACCAGACATCGATAGTCTGACATTGTTTTTCTTCTATTTTTCCTTGTCTATCTATTGAAATGTGAAACAGGTGATCGAGCAGATTGAAGTTCCAACTTTGCATAAAAAGCATGTCGAGTATTCATGGATTTTTGAGAATTTATTTAGGATTGTCTTTAGCTGTTTCTTTTGACTATTTTAAAGAATATGTAAACTTTTAAATACTTTTGGGTTCTTATGTTTTAGACAGATTATTTCAAAGAATGTAAACTGCTATTTGAATGATTGTTATGTTTGTGAACAAGTTTTATTTTGAGTAAACTACTTTGAATGAATTATTGATCTCGATAGGTTTATGATGTTTACTTGTAACAGACTTTTGAAACATTAATGTCTATTTTTCTGCACCATTGTATTGTAATGATTGATTATAATGTGATGCTCCGGCTTTCATTTGCGGCTCTGCCGTGGCCAGGGATTAGCCGTTACATTTTATTCATTGATTTGCATTGAGAAACGTTTATTGGTGTTTCATTGATCGTACTGCGAAAAACGGGATCGAAATGAGGCTGAACGAAGGAGGCAATCGGAAGTGTTCGGTACTGTTGGTACAAGCGACATAGCCCCTTGTCACCAGCCATGTCACCAACACACGATTCCATACCGAAAGAAGGTACTCAAAATTGTAGGTGTTGGTGACATATGCGTTACATCGCCAGCCATGTCGCCAACAACTGATTTCAGACGAGCTTTTGGATGAGTTGCTGTAGCGACTAGCGACAAGGGCTTTATGTAGCCAGCCTTGTCGCCAGAGGATGTATCAGGTCGAATTTGACCAAAACCATGAATTTCTCTCATTTTATTCACATGTTTAAAAACCCTACTTTGTGCGATTGATCTCTCACTCGTTTTTCCTCTCCATCGCTTCATCGACGTGACTCTGGTAAGTCTCCAATCAACCCAATCTCACTCCCTATGAATACAAGCATGATTTTTAGGATTGTTAAAGGTGATTGATGCTGATTTAGGGTTGAGATTGTTCTTGATTTAGTTAGGGTTTTGTTAAAAACCCAAGTTTTGGGGAAAATTGAATAGAATGATTGGATAACGGATTGAATTGGGTTTAGTAATTGCTAGTGTTTTCATCTCTTGGTCGCTCAACCATCATTTCTTTGCAATTAGAATAGGTCTCTTTTCACGCGCCACGTGTAAGATCGATTGTCTAATTGAATTATTATCCCTTTTTATTGTTAGGCAAAGCGGACGGTGCCGAGGATCGTATCGGCGACGCTTAGCTTAACTTGTCTTCGGAAGAAAGGTTAGCATCATTGTTTTATACTCTATATGTTGTTGACACTTGTTTAATGAATTGTGCATTAATCTGGATAATAACCTAACCACATGAAATGTTAGTTGGAACAATAGGTATCGATACTAGTATGAAACAATTGATTGCTGCGACTATTTGGTTTATTGTTCGATATAAAAAGGATGATATATATATATTTCATGTTAGACTTAGGCTTTGGTTAGTTACAACTATAAATAAATGGATAAGGCACTAGTAAAGTACCCAACAAATATTGATTGAAAGCAAATGATAGATATGTTGTAATTGTTGAATGAGTAATTGACTTGTGTTTGATTCACCTAACTAATCAATTAATGATTACCCTCGTCGTGGTTGAAATAGTGATGGAATGACATGTCATTAGGGGTATCCAAGATATCTCAACCTATTGAACATAAGACTTTTGGTTTAGCTAACCACTATTGAAAACTGAGTGACAACTCCTAGTAGATGTGACAACACCATCGCCTACGGGCCTATTGTTATTGTGGTCTTCGGACCTATTTGATGGAATCCTAAGGTAGTTGTCCGTCCCAAGGAAGAATAAATGGGTCTACGGATTTCGGTCTTCAGACTCTATTGTATGGCTTCGGCCTAATTGATCGTGTTTAATTATCGAGACTAGATTAGTGACTGTCTAATTAAATTGGAACCTTAACGTGAATGTTATTGTGTGATGGTTGATTAGAGCTAATTGATTGTTTTGGAATTTTAAATGAATATATAGAAACTAAATGGACACTTAATAATGTCACTTGTACACAATGGACACAATGAACATAATGGTTGATTAGAGCTAATTGATTTTTGGTTTTGGAATAGGAAAACCAAACTGAAAAATATCGGTTCATTTTTGTTCGGTCCAAATAAAATTAAAAAAACGAATTTGTTTAACTAGATTTTTTTCGTTTGGATCAAAACCGAACCGAACCTAACTAAAAACCCCAAAATGCACCTTGGAGTAACCGAAAAAATAATCGGTTTACTACAATCAAAATTGAACCAGACCGAACACGCCGATTCGGTTCGGTTCGGTTTGATTCGATTTCGATTTTTTTACCCACCCCTAACCATTTTATGAAAATATATTTTTTATAATATTTTTACGGTTATACTTTCTTTAAAATGATTAATGGAAATATTTTAATTTTTTATTCAAGAACCTCTTCTAAGATATTTTACTTATTGGGATTTTCAATATTCATAATTTTTACATTTGGATGAGAGCCAATATTTTTAAAGGTATTCCTTTCACATCATTCTCATTTCTATTTTTTTTATACAATATCCTTCGACCTAATAGGTCTACCATATTTCTTATAGATTTCATATGTCTCATTAGCTACCATCTATTTTGATTTATCAATCAGCACAACTGGTTAAATGGTACACTACGATTTAACACATGGAATGTAGCGTCGAACTCCCACCCCCGGCCAACAAGTGGCTCAGACTACCAAATTAACAAGACAATTACAATCCCAAATTCCTTTATCAATCCCATGAGAATATATCAATTAAGTTTTCAGTGAAATCAAGAAAACATTCACAAGAAGAAAAATTCATAAGACTTCATTAAAATTCTTTTAAAGTGTCAATATAAAGGATAACAATTCCAAACTAGAACATTAGGTAAAAGGAGCTTTACTTTAGGTTTCAACTTCCCTAATTACCATATAATAAAGTTGGTAAAATAATAAGTATCTTTGCATATTTTTAAACAAGTCAAAAATATAAAATAATGATATCCAAAAATATGATGAGTGGTGCATGATGTGATAAATCTCCTAAAAGGTCACCATAACTTTCAATAGCTATGCTCGATCACCTGTAGTTACCATTTAGGTACAAAAGGAAAAAATAAATAAAAATAAAAGGGAAAGGGGGTTAGGCTATTGGATGTCTATTTCAGAATCTTATACCCTAAGAAAGACATACAATATGATCTTACCTCAAATAGTGCGAATGAACGAGCACATGCAACTATCAGACCCTCTAAAGTCCGCTAAATTCATAAAAGTCACGAAAACACAACATTCCTATCACCCACATACATAAATGCATATATTAAACATGATATGAATCCATATTATAGTTTAAGTCATTAATCTCTCATGAAGAAATGTAAGAAAAGAAGTTACTTATTCCGCAAGTAACAACTCAAATTATTTCTCCAAAACCTGGGTCAATCCAAAATATATCTAGCACATGTCTTAGATTGGATATTAAAGGTAAAATGGTAAAATAAAGTACACTATAGGCCCGACTGAACCCAACCAAACTCAAATAATGTCAATTGGAAACCAATTAAAAAGATTATTGCTTAGTGGCATGCATATTGCTAAGCTAGCTGTTTGGTTTTTGTAAAAATTGGTATAGGTTCCAGGCGACTTGTTCTACAACATGCATGGGACCTAACTAGTCGCCTGGCATAACGAGGACAACTTTTAAATTTCAGGCAACTAGCAGTGCGACATGCATGTCACTCAGCTAGTTGTTTGATTAGTTCATTCTTTAAATTTCATGGCATCATACAACTTGTTATCCGACATGCAAGTTGCACAGCTAGTCATATAGGTTTTAGAAAACTAATTTTGGACTCTAGACAACTTACCGTGTGACTAGCTAGTCATGTGGTATGTCGAATGACATTCTAGAACCTAAACTCTGCATTTTTTATACCAGTAACCGTGGCTGATTTTCTAAACGACTTGCTTAGTTCCGGAACATGTTCAGATGGTCCTGAATATCTAATCCAAGATTATATACTTCATCTATGCATGTCAAGAAACAGATACAATCAATCCAAACCAAGAGCGACCCATCCATTTGGTTGAACGGAACTGAAGAATTAGCATATTTGGCTAACTTGTTGTAGCAACAAAAACAATTCAAGTGCCAAATGCAAGTTCCAATCAATTTTACCATTTTACTACTGTTTCCAACATTATTTATTACCATTTATAATATTGTCCAAACTAATGATCTAAGTGAATGACATGTTGATTATCAATCTTTTGTAATGATTTCCTAATCCGTAAATTTAGTCCAAACAATCATTATATATCCATTTATGGATCTAATTAGGTAACTAAATATATGTAAGATCAATACTATTTACCAACTTTTATTTAGATATTCAATAACCAATTTTCACAATTCATTTGCAATCATCAATTTACCAAAATTTATAGCATTGTCAAAACACAAAAACTAGATTTGAAAATAGAAAATACAATATGGACTGAAGTCCCATGCGAGCAAGCCTGTAATAAACCAAAGTTTCAAACCGGACCTTTTAGTACCACAAAGGTATTTCAGAGTTGTAGGTGTATCATCGTCCCAAGCCGGGTAAATTCATAAATAAGCTAGAGTGGTCACTCTGTAAGTTAACAATCCTCATTTGCAATGGCTACACGTCAACCACGACACATTCATGGGTCAAAGTATTTCTAATTCTCTATATCTAAAACTAGTTTATTGGTAATTAGATTCATTGCTCTCAATTAGCAATGATCAAATATTTAAATTAATTTCCTTAATTTCAAGTCTCTCTTGGAGGGTACCAATATCAAGGCATCAACCTTATCCACTTTTAGTCGTTTTACCAAGATTCACAACATCGTTAAATCTTCTTCAATCCAATCATCAACGCATCAATTCATTATCAATAGGCGTCAATACAATATAAACAAATAAGCTCCATGGTTTTCAAAACAATCATATCAATTTAACCTATTAGAGCATTTATTTAACAATGTTACAAATCAAATAGCCTAAATATATGGTTTTAATGCAATTTCTTAAGCTAGAACACACATCAATATCAATCAACAATTGAGGACTTAAAACGAGATTTACGAACCTTTTTTGAAGATTTCCCAAGCAGTGTGTCCACCCTTTCTTGGACCTCCTATTGTCGGTTGCATATAGAACCTAACAAGAGTGACAATCAATACCAAATCAAGTAAAAAATGTAACGTCCGCAAATTTGGACCAAAATTTCAGGCCAATTGAATTTTTCGCATGTTTGATTTTAGAAAATTTTATTACGGGATAAATTAAAAATACTATTAAGGGTAATAATGAGATTAGGAAAACTTGTTTTGAGACAAAAGGCCTAGGATCGAAAACCTTTATTTAATTTGAAATTAAATATGAAAAATTGGCTTTGAAACCAAAAATTGATCTTTACCCTTATAAGCGAAATAAAAATTAAAAAAAATATATTGATTTTGGTTTGAAATGTAAATTTTTGATAAAATTATTATTTTACCCTTATAAGCAAAAAAAACTAAATTTTAAAACCAGTGGTGTGTTTTGATTTAAATTGCCATGCACATGAAAGATAGTATTAGAAAAGAGTGTCGGTGGACAATTTGACTTGGAATTGGATTGGGCAAAACTTGTCCCAATCCAATTTCGAGTCCATAAAATTTCATACACCCCACCACACCAAATCCAAACCAGGTACTACATCTCTACCAACATAACCCTTCATTTCACTCTCTTTTATGTATTTTACATCTCTTTTAAACCCTAGCCACCCACCTTCAGTCTTCACCCGCAAAACTACAAAAATAGTTCTACTTTTACCTTCATTAAGCTTTACGAATGTCATTCCACCATATTAGAGTGTTTATTCTTCAAGGTAAAAAGATTCCTTTCTCTTTTCTTTGCAAATCCGAAAATGACATAGGGATTTGATTCTGAAATGGTTTTGGGATGTTTTTGGATTGAGTTTGAATTGTTAGAATGTGCTCTTAGCTTCCATAGAGCTTAGATATTGAAAGCCCAAAATTTCCATTGTCTTGAAAACCTTATTTTATGTAATGGTAGATGGGTTGTAGTTCTTGATACCTATAGATTGTTATTGAGATGGTTTTGAGATTAAACAAAGTGTTATTAGCTTCCAATTGAGATAAAATGGTTTTTTCTCTAATGTCTCTATGTGATATTGCTTTTGATATTATGAATATGACGTGGGTAAGGTTGAAATGAATTTTCAATAATGAATTTCACAATATTTTGAACCTAGATTATTGTTAGTAATGATTTTGGATTTATTATAACTCATTTTGAAAAAAAAAAACTAATTTCATTAGTGTAATGATACCCTTAATAGAATTGTTAAGTGGTGATTAAATGATGTTGGTATCAATTGATGATATTATAAAGTGTATCATGTTGTAATATGCTACATATGCTTTGGTATTGACTTATGACAAGTGGAAACCCTCATGGGAGCAACTTTCAAGCTTTTGGATAGACAGATGCAAGGTTCGTATTTTAATTTTTAGCCTTATACAGTTGATGTTATTGAAAGATAATTGAATGTATACCTACTTATAATTACGCCATGAAATTGGTTAAATAAGATAACCACCCAAGAATTGAAGTGATAAGCATTATTTCCATGCTAGGACTAGGGGTGTGCGAAAAACCCAGACTAAACCTGCCGGGTTTTGCAAGGTTCGGGTCAGTCCAGGCCCGTAAATGGGCTTGGGGTCGGGCTAAATTTATAATGGTTTTTGGGTTTTTAAAAAACCCAGACCGGGCTTGACCTAGACCAACCGGATCCAAAACTCAATATTAAAAAAGATGCTGGCATTTTTCTTTGATTTTGTTTAGCCAAAATACGATGTTCTCAAATCCCGTTCTTGTCTTAAAGACCTCTAGATCCAGAGAGAGATTAGAAAGAAAAAAATCTCAAAAACCAAAAACGTGAACCTTGAAATCTCCTCCTCGCCTCGCCTGAGTGTCCACTCTCCTCCTACAATCGCCTTCTTGAGTTGCCACCGTGTTGAGAGAGACAATTGATTTATCACCCATTCAATTCATTTGACAAAAAAAAAAACGAAGAAAAGAAGAATCTTAAACCTAAACCTCAAACACATGGGTTTCTTGTAGTTACTGGACTTAATTAGCATAATCTTTATCTTTCTAGAATGTAATGATTTCCACTTATGGCAGGGTTGGTGATATTTAGATTGCATTGAGGGATGTTCAGTGTGA
This sequence comes from Cardiospermum halicacabum, assembly GCA_031304145.1. NCBI lineage: Eukaryota > Viridiplantae > Streptophyta > Magnoliopsida > Sapindales > Sapindaceae > Cardiospermum > Cardiospermum halicacabum. The sequence continues at coordinate 13,382,847 of CM062394.1, read as the reverse complement.
AAAATATGGTAAAGTGGTTTGGTCCAAGGTTTGTCGGGCCATCCCGACCCGACCTTAGACCTAACCAAAAATATCTGAAACCCGACCTAAAATGCAATAAAGGTCGTCCAGTCAAAAAACCTGTCACAGTTAAGGTTTTGAGTATTTTAAGTCGGTTCGGGTTTGGCCCGAACCCGGTCCGTGCACACCCCTAGTTAGTGTAACGACAAACCCCAACCCTGGTAGAACCATGGTTAGGAATCTAACGCCACACGACAAATACAGAAACAAAACAGTCTAATAAATCAAAAATACGAAAAATAGTAGTAATATAGTCCAAAAGTCCAACAGTCCCAAAAATAGATAACAATACCAATGTCTAATACAAGTCCTCAAATAAAAATCCCAAATACAATCCATGAATCAAATGTACGAAAATATCCTAAGAATAATAAAATAAAAGAAAAATAGAATGTTGATGCATGCCGTGATCCGTAAATGAGACAGTGCCTAAACAATCGGGGTACCTGCACTCAACTTGGGATTTATTCCCAGATTACAAAATAGGAAGAAATAAAGAAAAACGTTAGACTATGAATTAGTCTAAGTTAGCGCTCACGTTCCAACAAACACATACAGAGTGACCTAGACTCGGCTCTAAACATGGGAGCACACAATGCAAGGCTCTACAGACTCCCTAGAGTCTACTATTCAGTCAACATACCAAACATCCTACCATTCAGCAGTTTATTGTTTATCTTTCTTTGGTCGAACCCAAGTTATCAATTATCCACTTATTCGTTCAAGTTCAATTATCATCCTAAAATAGGCTCCTAAAATTCACGGTCTAGGATCTTAATATTCTTATAGAGCCCCAGGAAACCAGATTTTTAGTTAAAGCTTTCTGTGGAGGTTTCGTCATTTAAAATTTTGTGTCTAACAGTTTAAGTCCGATTATTGACCTTTGGGATTATAGTTACAACCGACCGAAATACCAACCAGTTTGTGATCACTTAATTAAGTCCAATTCAGACATCAAACACAATTATTTACCAACCATTAACAGTGCATTAATACAATCCAGCAACTAGAACATATTTTTAATTTCAGTTTAACCAGTTATTTAACCGAATTATGCCCAAAGCAGCTAACAGTGGAAAACGAGATTACAGTAGCAGTAACAGTATGGCTGAAGCCCAGTAAATAGTATCAATATAGTAGTTTCAACTACAATCAGTATAGGCACTTCAAGCCAATTATTTCAGTAGTGAGGATCCTCTATCCCTAGGCATGCCATATATTCTACTAGTAGACTAACTAAGGGCAAAACTCACAGTTCGTTTGTTTACTTTTTAAACCAGATTATTTAGGTACCAGTTATCAATTTCAGTGTATGAATTTTATGTAATCCGGGTACAGTTAATCTTATTTCATCAATTTATTAACTCAAAAGGATGTTTATCGTTTATTATTATCATTGTTAATTAGGGCAAAGTAGGTAACAGTTTAGAAACCAGCAATACACGACACATGCATAAACAACCAACATACAGCAAGCAATATTTCGGACTAAAAATGAACCACTAACCTAACCACAGATCACGACAGTCCGAGCAGAAACCGTCCTAAGCCGCTGCTTGATCAGCCTCTTCGTCCGGTGCTCCTACAGATTGTTACGCAAACAAATAAGTACTACTGCAACGAAGCAAAAAAATAATTCGAACACCGGTTCGACAGAAAACCCTTAAAACTCATATCCGAACACTAACCCTCTTACCGTGATTCACACCACCGTGATTACGATTACCCTCACGAACTCAGAATCCGAACTCTTAAAGTCTCTCGACCGAACGAACCTGAATGACAGAACCCACTTAAAACCCTGATAGAACGATTTTCGTGAGGGCAAAAACCTAGAATGGTACGAGGAAACTTACCGAGAATTGTCTGATTTCGAACAGAGAGAGAGCTCTAACCCTAACCGAGCCGCGACTAGAACAGAACCGCACCTGAATGAACCCGAAATCAGGACCAGAAGACGCATGAAGACAGACAAATCGAAACATAATAGGACGGAAAGACTTACCCAAAACACCACGAAACTCTAAACCGGAATCACTTCGCCGGCCTCCTCACAGAAGTCTCTTTGCCTCTCGATTATGTGTTTGAAGAGTGATAATGAAACCCTAATAGAAACCCTAACGTTAAATACATATATATAACATGCCGATTAACCGACTAACCCCCTCTAACACCAAAAAAATATGAATTAACCCCACCGACTCGGAATAATTATAAATTTAACCAAAATTCTAGAAAATTTCCAAATAAACCTCTATATTTCGACACACACTACTAAGCCTGAAAACGGTCCGTTACAGTTAGGACGCTAGAGCATGTATGTGGTGTATGTAGAATCATGATAGGCGTTGCCTTTAGGAATTGAGTTTGGGTGGGGATTAATGATGTGATTGTTCCTATTGTAATGAAATTGTTTGAATTTATTCTTATGGGGATTAATGTTGATATTTGATGATAATTGAAGTTTAAACATCCATAGTTTTCAGTTAAGAAATAATTGGCCAAGTTGTTGCTTAATTACTTTTAATTGAATATTGAACATTAATGGTGATAATACTCGGGTCTTGAATTGATGAAATAAATAATTAAATGGGCTATGCTTAATGGAAAAGTAGTAATGAACAAAATGTTATTATTAATGATGAAACAATATAGATGATATTATGACTTGCTATTAAATGACACAATATCAATTAATTGAATTGAATTGTTGACCATATGGTAATGTGTAAGGCTTAAAATTGTTGGCCTTATTGATATTGTTAACTTAACTTAATGGATATATGATAGTGAAACAAATTTCCTTAGACTTACTCTAGAAGATATGAGGTAAGATATGCCTATGGCAATCAAATATGGAGAGACCACGCATAGTCTCTTTTGTCTAATCAGAGACTCTCTCAGAGACTAGCGCGGCGGATGATCTAAGTTTTAATGTTTCAAAATTTTCTCTTTAATTATTTATAATTATGAAGCCTTCCAAATTCAATCATATTCATTATCATTACTTCTGCAATCTTTTCCTTTGTCATTTTTAGTTATTAAACATTAAAAAAATTATTTTATTTGTTTAAGTTAATTACAATAGTTATTTAAAATTTTAATTTTGATATCATTTTATTAAAAAAATAATATATTATATTTGAATATGTCATTATAAAGGATGAGTTTTATACAGAGTGTTCTATTCAAATTACGGCTGTTGCTGTTATAGGTAAATTGCTGTTATAGATAATTAAAATACATTGAAAAAAATGGTTCGGGAAAGAATTCAACTGTTATAGAGAAGAGCAGTTATAGAGAGGTTTGACTATATATATATATATAAATTGTTCCAAATCACACTTAAGGTGATATGCTTAAAAATGGTCTATTCCTTTTAATAAATTAGATTCATTTTTTAGTTATTTACTCAAATTCCATTTATATATATTATTCTAATTTTTCAAGTTATTTACTCATATGTCATTAATAAATATCTTATTATTTATTAATGTGTTAAATGGAACATGTAATATAATTATTATTTAGTATATTTTAATATCATTTATGTCATTTTAAAAAAATTATTTATATTTATATTTTTATTTTTAATTTGCTTTTGAATTTATTTTTAATAAACCATTCTAAAAAATTTTTAACACATTTTTATTTTTAAGTATCCAAAACTTTTTTAAACATATTTTTATTTTCAAATATTATTTACAAAAATAATATTTGATTAAAGAAAAAAATTAGTAGAAATATACAATTATATCAACTTTTAATCAAATATACATTTAAATCTTTTTTTTTTTTTGTAAAGGTATATATGAAAAAAAAATTATTTACATAATAATTAACACATATATATATGTATACATATATTTATAAATGAGTAGTTTATTTAAATATGATTATTATTTACTTATAACTATTGAATAAAATAATTTGATAAAAAAATAATTTAATAAATAAATTAGAATACCAATAAAATAATAAAATAATTTAATATAAATATTTTTAAAAAAGTTATTTTTGTATCGCGCAAAACGCGTACCAATTTTCTAGTCTATATATAAAAGAGTTACAAAACTTGCCTACGTGGCATACTTCAAATTGTTCCATTTCATTCTATAATTTAGGTTCATTCTTCCAGTTATTTGCTCAAATGTCATTATTAATATCATCTTATAAATTAGGTTCATTTTTCAAGTTATTTATTTATATACCACTAATTAAGTATTTTATCATTCATTAATGTATTAATTAAAGATGTCTTCTTTTATTACATCTCTTTAAATATCTTATTCTTATTTAATATATTTAAATATATTATTATTTTAAAAAAAAAACCGATAAGATCAACAATGCTCCAATTATATTTTGAATATAATTTTATATAGAAACTATATTAAGATCATATGTATAACACAGAGAATATCAAATATTAGACACCTATCGTCCCAAATAATAACTCTTCACCAAAAGCACTAATCATTATTACAACAACAAGCATTACCTCTGTACAGGTATATATACCGAGATGAATGCAGGATATCCCTTATCAACTATCAATATCTATAAAAAGATTACTTTCTTTATTTGAATAATTTTATCTTCTAATGCAATTTTTTTTCTTTATCTTTATAGTAAGGAATATAAATTAAAATTAACACAAAAATAAAGTATTATACATATTTTGAATTAAATTTGAAAATCTTAATACTATATATATATATATTTAAATTAACAAATAAAATTATTGTAAAATTAAAAAATATTATAATATTTTATCAATTAGAATTTATACATATTCAATATAAATTAATATATTACAATTTTAATTATTATTTTATAAGATAACATATTTTTAATTATTTAAAAAATTGAATATAGTTTATATTAATATGTGAAACTTCTTTTGAATAGGCCTTTTAAACTTCAAAATACAATTATAGACCTCTTTTTAAAAGTATACAAAAACAAGATTTTAAAAGTTTGGTTGTCATTTCATAGGTCGAGTTTTCCAAAATACCCCTGAATTTTTACAATTCACAGATTCTGTGAGCTACACTCACATTCTGTGAATTACGTGAATGGCTTACGGAGTAAAAATAAAACTTTAATTTTACAAACTTTTCAAAACTGACCTATAATTGTATAGTATACTTTTTATGGTCTATTAACAAAATTTTCCCAATTATTAAAAAAAATTAAAAATTAATAAAAAAATATATTATATTCTCGCGCAATGCGCGACCAATTTTACTATTATATATATAAAAGAGTTACAAAACTCACTTACGTGACATACTTCAAATTCTTTGATTCCATTCTAAAAATTAGGTTCATTATTTCAGTTATTTACTCAAATGTCATTATTAATATCTTATAAATTAGGTTTATCTTTCAAGTTATTTACTCATATGTCACTAATTATTATATCATCATTCATTAAAGTATTAATTAAAGATGTCCTTTTTTATTACATCTCTTCAAGTATCTTATTATTATTTAATATATTTAAATATATTATTATTTAAAAAAAGAAAAATAAAACAAATAATCCGATAAGATTAACAATGCTCCAATTACATTTTGAATAAAGTTTTATGTAGAAACTATATTAAGATCATAGGTATAACACACGGAATATCAAACATTAGACATCTACCGTCCTAAATAATAACTCTTCACCAAAAGCAATGGTCACTATTACAGCGACAATCATTAACTCTGTACAGGTAAATAGACCAAGATGAATGCAAGACCTCCCTTATAAACTATCAATACTTGTACAAAGATTACTTTCTTTATTTGGATAATTTTATCTTCTAATTCAATTTTTCTTCTTTATCTTTATAGTAAATTAAATAAATTAAAATTAACACAAAAATAAAGTATAATACATATTTTGAATTAAAATTGTAAAACTTAATACTATATATATATATATGTATGTATGTATATATAAATATATATATATATATATATATATATATATATATAAATTAACAAATAAAATAATTGTAAAATTAAAAATATTATAATATTTTATCAATTAAAATTTATACATACTCAATTTAATATAAATTAATATATTATAATTTTAATGATTATTTTATAAGATAATATATTTTTAATTATTTAAAAAAAATTAAATATAATTTATATTAATATTATTTTAAAATTTTAAAAATTAATAAAAAATCATATTCTCCCACAATACGCGAGCAATTTTACTAGTTATTAGATAAAAAAAATGCATATTTTAACCAATGGACAAAATTTAGTAAACAAACAATTGGATAAACACTTATGGCGCGTTTGGTACGAGGGATTAAGATAAGATAGGATAAGTTAATTTAGTTAACATGTGTTTAAGTATTGTCCAGGTTAACTTAAAATGATTATGTTTCATTATTTTTAACTTGAGTCAATGGGATTAATGAAACCCATCAACCAGTTGGGATAATTAAAAGTCCAACCTACTAATCACGACTCTTCACACGTTAGAATTCCTCTTTTTCTTGCTCTCTATTTTTGCTTTTCATTTTTTGTTTCTCAGCTTTTAAACCCAGTCTCCACCAAAAGGCTTTGTGCAACACTCGACAATTTTAATCGAAACCCATAATCGAAACGATGTCTTCTCCGTGAATTGAAACCCAGGAATCGAAATCCAAGGTTTGATAAATCAAGTTTGGGTCAAAATTTCGAATCGAAATCTTCTCTAATCTTCCTCAACTCTTTGTGGTAAGCAAATTTCACTGATTTTATTAAGTTTTTTATGATGATTTTATGTTATTGTATTGGATGGGTTTTAGGGTTTACATTCTTCTGAATATTGAAATGTTTGATTTACATGTTATCTATAAGTAGTTTTTTTTTTAATTGTTTGTGAAATGGATGGTGGTTTGCTTGTAAAGTGCCCAATATTTTTTTCCCTAATTTGTATGATTTACATGTTTGTTGCTTGTAAAATGCTCAACTTTAATCATCTGATTGGAAATTGATGGCGATGTTATTCCAATGGCAAAAATAATTTGCTTACTGATGTCATTTTAAAATGGTGTGTTAATATTTTATTTTCGAATGGGTCAACATGGATTTGTGAGAATCCAGTATGTGATTGGTTTCATCTTCCGAGTTAGTTATCAGGCCAAATGTTATTATTTTTCTATATCATCATTGGTGTGAGATATATTTTGCAGACATAACTGTCATTATTTTATATTATAGTTTTGCTTTAATCCATGTCTAAAATGAATTATTTTTCCATGTAATAAATATTCTGTAGAATGAACCAGTTTTTAGATCAATTTCATTTTTTAATTTATTTTCTAGTATTTGTGTTTTAGTCATGGATGACATAGATGAAGAAGAGATTATTTTGTTCATGATTTTGTAACTAGTACAATTATACATGGCAGCAATAAGCTCAATGGTATACCATATGATGACATATCAATATAATAGATGCTTATTAAACCATCGTACTTTTGTCAACCATTCAACTTGTCTAGAGTACATAGATAGCATCGTTAGAAACAATGACATAGAGTGTATTAATCCACTATGAATGGATAGAAAAATATTTGGTGTTTAATGTGAAATGTTGCGGAACACAAGGCGGTTGAATACAGATGGTGCAGTTTCTCTGGAGGAGCAAGTATGTGTGTTTACACATATTCTAGCTCACCATGTTAAAAATCGAACCATGATAAGTAGGTTTCGTAGATCTGGAGAGACAATCAGCCGCTACTACAATTCTGTTCTTTGTGCAGTTTTTACAACTGCACAATGAACTTATAGTCTCACCAAATTCAGTGCCAGAAAATTGCTCCGATGGTATATGGAAATGGTTTACAGTAAGTAATCAATTTTACTATAGTCAAGATCTTAGATTATGTTCAATCTTTTTATAAATGTTTTAACATTATAGTTCTTTTAATAGAATTGTTTAGGGGCTTTGGACAAGACATACATTAGAGTACATGTACTTGAAGTAGACAGACCTCGGTTTAGGATAAGGAAAGGAGAAGTTGCAACAAATGTGTTAGGTGCTTGTTCTAGAGATATGGTGTTTACCTTATATATCTGGGATGGAAGGTTCTACATTAGATTCTAGAGTTCTTCAAGATGCATTATCTAAACCAACTGGGTTGAAAGTTCCTTCCGGTAAGTGAAAGTTTTAAAATATTCTAATTAGATTTTTTCAAATAGAAGTAATTTGTTATGATATTTTTCCTCAATTTAGGTTGCTTTTATTTGTGGATGCGGATTACCCTAATAGTGAAGGATTTTTAGCTCCATATAAAGGAACAAGATATCATTTATCAGATTGGATATCTGGTTGTGCCCCTGTTAATCATGAAGAATATTTTAATAACATTCATATGCACGTAATGTCATAGATCGTTGTTTTGGTTTACTTAAAATGCGGTGGGTAGTTTTACGTAGTCCAAGTTTTTGTCCTCTAAAAACTCAATGCAAGATAATAGTTGCTTATTGTTTATTGCATAATCTCATTAGAAGAAAAATGTCAACAGATCCATTGGAAGGAGAGACAAGTGAAAAAGATGATGATAGTAGAGATCATGAGACTATTAAACAAATAACTTCAACCTCGGATTGGACAGCTTGGAGAGATAATTTAAGCATCAAATATTTAACACAAGGAGGGCAAATAGTTCTATTTGATTATGAGATTGTTTATTTAAATATTTTAATTTATTTGAATATGCTTTTACTATATGTTAGACTTGATTTCACTATATTCAGTCTTATTTTTGTTATTTGTGGATTATATATTATCCAATTACTTTGATTTGGGTTTATATTGTAACGTCCGGCCCCCGCACCCGGATGAACCCGAAGCGCGGTGACAGGGCGCCACGTCATTGCAATACCATTGTTAAGGCTGACCATTAGCCCCATAGACCACCATTACGTTTTCCAGCATGTTTTGTCCTCACTCGCATGCTTTCCGGAAAAACTTCCAGAAGGTCACCCATCCCAAGATTGCTCCAAGCCATGCACGCTTAACTTTGGAGTTCTCAAGCTCTAGGCTCCCGAAAAAAAATATGCACATTGGTGATATAGGTAACAATTCAATTCCTTTTAACCTTGTCTCAATATGAGGTGTTACATTTCACCCCCCTTAGGACACAACGTCCTCGTTGTGGTTGACCCACATCATTCCCAGAACCTTTACCCCTACTAGACGAATGCCCAGGGCTCTTATGTCCACAGGCGCACTCGCGGTCGTAGGGTTGCTCTGATACCATTTGTAACGTCCGGCCCCCGCACCCGGATGAACCCGAGGCGCGGTGACAGGGTGCCACATCATTACAATACCGGTGTTAAGGCTGACCACTAGCCCCACAGACCACCATTACGCTTTCCAGCATGTTTTGTCCTCACTCACATGCTTTCCGAGAGAACTTCCCAGAAGATCACCCATCCCAAGATTACTCCAAGCCAAGCACGCTTTACTTTGAAGTTCTCAAGCTTTAGGCTACCGAAAAACAATATGCACATTGATGATATGGGTAGCAATTCAATTCCTTTTAACCTTGTCTCAATATGGGGTGTTACATATATTACATTGATTATGTATTTGTGGATGAAATGAATGTTTATGCTAATTTATATTGAAAACATTTTATATTACACTGTGATTTTTGTTGTAGAATATAATAACTTAATCTTTTACTCTTTAATTCATGTATATAGGTATGGAAGTCAAAAGTATAAGTGAGTCTTTAGAGGATAAAAGAAGAGCAAATAGACGACTGTGGACCAAAGAAGAATATGCTTTATTAACTATCATTGAAGATATTATTGCTACTGGTGGTCGGGCTAATTATGGAGCTTTTAAATAAGGTGCATATAAGCTGATTGGGAGACAATTAGCAAGAATTTTACCAAACTCTGGATAGAAAACTAACCCCCATATAGAATCAAAAGTTAAGAGTTGGAAGAGGGATTATGGAATTATATACGATATGAGAAACGTTAGTGGATTGGTTGGAATCATGAGAAGAAGTACATTGAAGTAGATTTTAATGAGACATGCATTAGTAAAAAATAGCCATTTAGGAACGGTCCCAAAACCGTTCCCATTATGTGCAAACCGTTCCCCTAAAATATGGTAACGATTTTAATACTATAGGGAACACATTTGTAACCATTCCCTATACGGCTGTTTCCTTAAGTTTTGGAACTGTTTTGCCTCATGTGGGGATCGGCGTGGGGAACTTCCGCCGGTTCTGGAGCCTGCGGGTTTTGAATGACCTCCCTCTCACGGTTAAAAAAATGGTTAACCATCTCGAAGAAATCCATATCGTCCATCCGAAAAAACGTGTCTCAACTACAGTCAACTCCCCAGTTTTCCTATCAACCAACCAACCCTACTTAATTTGTTCTAGAAATGCTAACCAAGTGACACACTGGGGCCATGGGTCATGAAAAAGGTTGACCCCCATCCCCCTTCACTATGTAACCTCGACAGTAGTACAAAACCGTTCTCTATAATGTATACTTTTGGGAATGATTTTTTAGAATCCTTTAGGGAACGGTTTTTAGGTACCTGTTAGAGAACGGTTTTAGGAACCCTTTAGGGAACTGTTTTAGGAAGCCTTTAGGGAACAGTTTTTTTGGAACCCTTTAGAGAACGGTTTTTTGGAACCCTTAAGGGAACAGTTTTATATGACCCTTTATGGAACAATTTTTTTTATGTCTCTTTAGGAAACATTTTTTTTTTTTAAATGAATTTTAATTCGGTGCAATTATAGCAATATGTTCAACTATAGAAAAATTGAAATTTGGCTGTAATATAAATTTTCTCTAAACTTGTTGTAATATGAAAATTTAAATAGGCCAATAATTAATATATTAATCAAAATGATAAATAAAAAATCCAAATACTACCATTCACAAATTACACAAAATAAAAGCAGTTCCAGATTTATCCCACAAATTTTAAAGAGTAAAACCACACACAAGTAATTGAAAAACGAAAAAATTGAAAGTAAGATTCTTGAGAATCATTTCTCCATTTATGTTACACCATTTTCTCGTCCATCTTGAATCATTTTCCATTTTCCTGCACATGTGATGAAATTAGAAATAAAAAACTATTTATATAGAAAAATAGATCAATTTACTGAGCATATCCTTACCCGCCAGAACAGCAGAATCATGTGTGCGTACTTTAACGATAGTTTATAAAATCTAGACAATAACATAATCGCTTCTAGATTGATCATCACTATCCAGCAATCTGGTTGTATTAATGAAAAATCCAGGTTTCAAAGATAGAGCCAATGTGAAAGAGCTGCTTGTAAGCATCTGGACAACCGAATTCATATTTGGTCTACGTGCTACATTTTCCTGAAAACAAAATAGTCCAATGTGGATACATCTCCTTATTTGGCTTGTTGAACCAGCATCCATCAAATTTGCACATATTCATATATGAGAAGTCTTTCAATCCCTTTAAAGTAGAAGCCTAAAAGTCGAACTAAGTTTCTTTGTTGAAGCTCAACTACTAAAACCACCTTATTTTTAAACTTTGTTTCTCCATGTCCGGATTTGGTGGACACTCTCTTCATTGTTATAACTTGTCCATTCGGAAGCAAACCCTGGGATGACATAAGGAAGCAAAATTAAACATAATTGAATTGATTAATTGATTTTGAATTTTTTATTTTACTTGCCTTATAAACTGCCCCAAATCCACTATGTCCCAACTTCCTATCTGTAGAAAAACCATCTGTTGCGGACCTGATGATGCTGAAGTCAAAGCGCAAGGCATCCTCAGCTTCTATTTCACCTGCATCTTCAACACAGTCAATAGTCAGCATATACATGTAGAAGAACAAATTCTAACAGCAATGTCTGAACTTAAAATGAACAACTTACAACCTAGTCTCATTTGATCATTTTCCATCTATTTTCACTTCCATTTAAAACAGAAGAACACAAGAAGTAAAACAAAGGCAATGATGGAAACAAAAATGATGACAATAGTTCCAAGAGCAATACCTCCACCATCTGCAAAAAACCAAATTATATTTCCAACAACAGAGACTATGCAAGAGAAAAGATTGACATAAACCAATCAAAAGACTTGAACATATATTTCATTCTACATACCTTTATCAGGAGAAGCTGGTGATGCAGCACTAGGAATATCTGCAGGCAATGAAGCTATAGAAATCTTCCAATATGAAGAGATTCAGATTTTCTTCATCACTCATTTTTCACTACGACACTTCTTCATCAATCCTGAACAAATATTTTCTTAATCCAAAAGCAGTAAAACCGTTGTATATGAAGCTGAGTGTGGGAAAAACAACTCCAATCTTAAATTAAGACAAGGCCTGATTGTGCATCCAAAAGCAGTAACACTACAGTTTTTGAATGGTATTCCCTTTTAATGAAGCAAATGAGTAACTCTTGCATCTAATTAGTGCATCAGAAAGGAAAAGAACAACAACAATTTAAGATTGAAGGATGAAACAATACCTGGCAAAAACTGTAGTCAAGAAATGTCTTCCCTTCTAGTAAACACCTCTTTAAAGAAAGTCAAGTGATTTCTTATAGCAAGTAACTGAATTTCTCCCATTACTTTTGGTCAATATTTGGCACCTGTGTGACATTTGAATCAAAATGATCGAAGACTGACTGTCTAAAAAATCTACCCTGTGAAGAGAACTCTTTCACACTCGAACCATCAGAACAAATTTCCAGCAAATTTGAGTTGGTTATCAATCACAACAACATCAAACAGAGTAGTCTCCGGAGAAAATGCATAGAGTGTGTATTTTGTAGAAGAAGCAAAGCTACAAGTACCTATAATGCTTTCTCTAGCCGGAGAAAATGCATATAGTGTGTATTTTATAGAAGAAGCAAAGCTACAAATACTTATATAGTGTTTCTCTAGCAAGAGAAAATGTGATTTCTATGTATCTTGTAGAAGAAACAGAGCAAAGAGATGGAAATAAACATAATGGAAAATGTATTGGTCAACAATATATTTATATATGCATATAGATGTAAGCTGAGGAGATAAATTAATTTGCATTTACTAATGAATTTTTTATACTAATCATGCACATGGTTGTAATGAGAGAGATTAACATGAGAAAGACTCAATTGCAATAATGAACTAGAATGTAAGCATCTTACTTGCAAGCTATTTAGAATTCAAAGATTAAATGAGGTTTAGCTATTTCTACAAGATAAACAAAACTTCATGTGTTCCTAGATGTTCCCTAAAAGTTTGCCTTCAAAAATTAACAACATTCCTAAAAAAAAAAAAGCAAGTTTAATAAACTTTCGAAATTGAACCTGTAAGAATTATCAATCGTTTCGTATTTCCTGAGAACTCTCTCTTTGGCAGAGAGGTGACCATATGCTTCCTTTGAAATATCATTAGTCCGGGTCTCAGTAGCTGAAGATGTATTGTGAAGGAATCTTGACGTGATGAAAGCGAACCCATTTCTTGTTCTTCGCAAAGCAAATAACAATGGATTGAAAACAGCAGCTAGAAGCACTTCGCCTTTTGTAACTATCACATATTGTAAAGAGAAATGAAAGTAGAAAAGTGATTATACACCAACCAACCAGAAATGTTTATAGCCATTAACTGACCGAATGAGCTGCCTGCCTACCATGATGAAAATACCCAGCAGAGCAAGACTATTTTGTTGTGCTTCTTGCCAGAAACATTCGTCATTGGACCATCTAAAGCCTCCTCTCCCACCAAACCAACCTCTACCAACAGCATTGCCACCACTTCAGCCTCCTCTTTTCTCTTGATTTCTTTGTTCCATTTCTCAAATTCATTCTTCTTTTCACTAAGTGTGCTCACTTTCCTAGCTTGTTCCTACAGATATAGATACCCTACTTTCAAATCTATAGATGACATATTTGCTACTCATAATAGTACATCAGAAGATGTTATATTCGGAACTTGTTAAATATACTATCAATGTTCCAAAGTTTCTTGTCACGTCCATAGATGATGCGAAATTAAAACTTATTTTGTTATTTGACTGATTTTGAAAATACTTTTGTTATGGGAAATTTTTTTTTTAATTAAAAGAACTCTAGTGGGCTTGTTTACAATTTATCTATAGTTAGGTGAAAACCTAGGTCACCCCACCAGCAATCATTCAGCCACTAGAACCCATTTCTTCTCTTTTCTCTGAACTTTGAAAAACTCAAACAGAAATTCTCTTATACTGTTACATTGGTTTTTGGTGTCAATTCGAAAATTTCCTTTGAACTTGTCTTCGAGTCTGAAGGTAAGTTCATACGTTCACGTTTATTTGCGTCTGCTCTTCAATGTCGCTTATGTTCTCAAATTGTAAACTCTGATCTTCGAATTTCTAGTGTGGTTTGAGTCTATTATTGAATTTGTTCTGTCTGATGTTTAGGAGATAGAGTAGGAGAACATCAGCCAGAGTAGTCCTGCTGTTGGATTAGCGTATACGGTTAGTAGCCATGTTTAAGCCCCCATTATTGTCTGTTCTTGTATGTTCTGTGTTGCATTTAACTTGAACATAACTTAAAGTGCAATGAACATGAATATGAAAGCTGATAAATGCTTTATGCTTTTGTTTATGCTATTAAACTGCTGAAATATTGTTGTTATGTTATTATTATACGCTGCTATAAGTTCTTTTGAATGCTGAAAGACAATATCTGTTACATTATGAAAACTAAGTCATGTTTAAAATATGATAGCGATAAGACCAGCATGCCATAGGGATATTAGATGTATACATCGATACGCGGAAATGTACAGGCCTTGAATGCCTTCTGGATGTGACGACATCAGGCCTTGTCTCCTTCTAGATGTGACGACATCAACTTTGTCTGGAGCTTTGCTCAACTTTTCTGGGATCTTTGATCCATTTTTCTGGAGATTTGCTCAATCTAACTGAGGTCTCTGACCTATTTGTCTGGAGCTTTGCTCATAAGTAAGAGGTCTATGACCTATTTTCTGTTCCTGATTTTGTTATCAAACTAAAGACATGCAAATAATCTGTAATCTGATGTTTTCTGTGTTTAATAAGAACTTGCTAAGAAATCTCTGAAATCTTATGTATATTGAACACATAATCTGGCATCATCTGTTAAGTTCTGTAACCTGCATAACAAGTTGTTATACTCTAGTATACATATATATATATATCTGTCATTCTCTGTAAATGTAATGTCTGATATGTAATCTGGTATATGATCTGCAAATCTGAAATCTCAAGTGTACTCTAAACTGATTTTGTTTGATGTGTTGTTTTGGTATTTTTGAATTGCTTACCATCATTGGGTTAACATACTGCCCTTAGACTGACTATTGCCTGATTGGATAATTTGAAGAAGATTTAAAAGTTGAAATTAAAACGAGTTAAACTCAGGCGAAATTTTAATTACTCAACCTAAGTACATCGCCAAAGCTTAGAGTAAGGTAGGCCACTCATTCTGTCCTTCGCCACTCTCATCGCCTGTCTGCAGGCAAAACTTTGAACACTCGCCAAAGTATATCGCTAAGCTAAGTAATAAGTTGGCAACATCCTGTGTCCATCGCCTATCAATCTCGCCAAAACATAGATAATACCCATTTTTGAAGTTAAAATCTCGCCAAGTTACTTTGCTAGTAGTCAGGCGAAATTTCCTTACATTTTAACTCTTCGCGAAGTGCCTTTGCCAAGATAAAGGCGAAATAATGTTTTAGTCGTTCAATTTTGCTAAATACCACGCCCAGAATTGAGGCAAAATATTTTTTTGTTGCCAAACAAGTCACCCAGAATTGAGGCAAAATATTTTTATGTTGCCAAGAAAAAGTCGCCCAAAATCAATTTCAGTTTGAAAAACTATCGCCTGACAACACCTTGCCTAGAAGTGAGGCTAAATGTTTCTATATTGCCAAGTAAAAGTCGCCAGGAAATTCTCACTGAAATAATTGTCGCCAAACACATCGCCAGATTGAGGCAAAATGTTTCAATCTCGCCTAAAGTGTTGCCAAGAATTTAGGCGAAATACTTTTATGTCAACTGAACATTTCTCCATGACCCTTTTCTTCGCCAATCTTCTTCCAGACTTCTTCCTCTTGATTTTCCCTTTCCGAAAAGTTATTATAAGCCTGATTCGAACTTAAAACGAATAAGTTATGACTGTTTTAAGTTTAGGGCATTTTCAGGGTATAATTAATCTGTTTACTCAATGTTAATGGTAATAGATTTATTTGTTACTCCTTAAGGAACCTAGTAATCTTTAGAACCTTTCAGAGTTGTTTGAATTCTTGTGTATTCTTCTGTTTTAAGCCTCTGATTGGCCAGGTAAGCTGCATATGTTGTGTGTTCATGCTTAATTGTTAATTTAAGAAGCATTGTATGTTTGTGGATGTTGGGCATTGGCTTACTAACCAGACATTCGATAGTCTGACCGTGTTGTTTCTTTATTTTTGTTTTGTATGTTAATTTTCCTGATCGCGATGGAAAATGCTGAGTTCAGACAGTCAGGTGGAATAGCAAGGCACACATACATCACTCCATGCATCAGTTCTGACATTGGTTTTCAGATTTTCTTCCACTTATATTATGTATTGAACTTTTAAGCTTTATTAAATTATTTCAGTTGTAACCAGATTTTGAAACATTATGTTTTCGATTTCTAATGATTTTGTATTCAGATGGTTTTAAGTTCAGTTTTTGAATAAGTATCCAGTTTATTATTTTATCTATTTCAGTAATATAAGGCCGATTTGATATTGTATCTTTTGAATATTTGATAGTTGTTCAGTATATGTATATGTATAATATGTATGTTTTCTGTCGCGACGTCCATCTCCCTACATCTGTCCGTAAGGCGGGGATTTGGGTGTTACATTTCTACTTAGACACATATGCGTCACGAATATCATCAAATTAAACCCCATATTAAGGGGAAAAAAATAATCAGAACCACACTGCTCGGCTTCTATAAACAACTAAAACCCAACCAAATTAACACACAAAATCACTATTTTCCTAACAAACATTTCACAAATTCTACTTCTTAAACTACGTTTTTTCAGTAGTCAAACGAAAACTGTTAAAAATAAGCTAAAAACTATGGAGAAACAAAACATGAGCATTTTAATTTCATCTATGATAGCAAGAGTCGCAAATCAATTCCTATCTAAAAGAGAGTTAATTTACCTGGAAAAACAACAGCTCTAAACCTAGTCAAGTAGCCGAGCGTCAGAGTGGTTAGGGTGGTTATTCTTGATTTGGGCGTTTTTGGAACCACGATTGATGATTTGGGTGGTGAACGATGGTGAGGTTTGGCGAGATTTGACCCACAAATTGGAACGGTGAATGGCGGTGGTGAGTGAAGTAATCGAGCGTGAGAGTGTTTAGGGTGCTGAAAGGCGAGTGTTTTAGTACTTAGGGTTTAAGTGGAAACTTTGGCGAAAATTCAAATTTTAGAAACCTAAAATCTAATTAAATATGGGTATTGGGAACGCTTTTTTAAAAGCTTATGGAACTAATAAAAAATCATTTTTAATTAGGAACGATTTTCATCAAATTATTTGGTATGGTGAAAAACCATTTCAACAAATGGGTTTTTAAAACGGTTTTGAACTATTTAAAAAGTATAGCATAAAACCGTTCCTAATAAAAAGTTATGGGAACGATTTTTCATGTTATTTTATAATACGGTTTATAACCATTCCCATTTGCACCAGTTTCCGAAAATCAAATATAGTATGGTTTCAAAATCGTTCTTAAATCATGTATAGGGAATGGTTTTTCTTTTATGGGTAATTACCAAAAACCTCCCAAGTTTTGAAACGTTTGATTTTCCGCCATCAATTTTCAAACGTTGTACTAAACCGCCCCCATTTACAAAACCAAAGTTGTTTTCTGTTATGATTGGATGTTTTCTGTTAATGGGGGCGGTTTGACACAAACGTTTAAAAAACGGTGGCGAAAAATCAATCGTTTCAAATTTTGTAGGATTTTTTATAATTACCCTTTATTAATTCTCTAAATAATATTAATACGTTTATCACTATCTCAATCGGAGGATATGTTATGATTTATAAATATAAATGTGATATTGCTTAGGGGTTTTTCATAATACAAACTTTAAATTATTTTCTTAAAAAAAATTATTTAACTAGTTAGATTTCAATTGTTCCACATTTTATTTCATATTTTTATCAAAAGTAGTTTAATTCAAAAGTACCTTTTTATTTATTTTTAAATTTAAATATTTAAATTAATTTAATTTATTAACCTGTTTATTTCTTTAAATTTTATTTTTTTTAAAAAAAATTATATATCTTTTTTTATTATTTATTATTTATATTTTATTCCATTAATTTTATATTATAATTTGCGAAATGATAATTATTAGAATAAAAATTCATGACAATATTTTAATACTTTTAAAATAAAGGAATAATTATTCTGCATTTGAATTATAATAATATAAAAATTAATATTAGAAATGGTAAAACTAAAATGGTAAACAAAATATATTACCAATTAAAATTATGTAAATATATATTTTATAAATAATATTCAATTATTATTACTACAACTCTAACAATTATTAAAACATGTAAATATCTATATTATTAAAGAATAATGGACTAAAAAAATCTACCACTAAATTAAACTTAATAAAAGAAAAAAAAAACGATTGTAATCACGCATTATATATATTCTTCAAATACCAAAAAATACTGCAAATTCTTCCAAGTAATTTGAATAATCATACATTATATATCTTCTTATTTTTCAAATATTGTTCTGCTCACCTGCAATTATAATCAAATATTTCTTATGCTCACTTGCTATTTTTTATATTTATATTTTATTCCATTAGTTTTATATTATAATTTTATTCTATATAAATAAAAAATAAACAAGAAAAAAAATATATCATTTAGAGAATTAATAAAGGGTAATTACAAAAAATCCTCTAAATTTTGAAACGTTTGATTTTTCACCACCGTTTTTCAAACGTTTGTGTCAAACCGCCCCCATTAACAGAAAACATCCAATCATAACAGAAAACAACTTTGGTTTTGTAAATGGGGGCGGTTTGGTACAACGTTTGAAAACCGGAGGCGAAAAATCAAACGTTTCAGAACTTGGGGGGTTTTTGGCAATTACCTTTTCTTTTATTATATGGTACGGTTGGAAACCATTCCCTTTAATGAGTTTATAGAACGGGTATGG
The DNA here is from genome assembly GCA_031304145.1 of Cardiospermum halicacabum. Taxonomy (NCBI): domain Eukaryota; kingdom Viridiplantae; phylum Streptophyta; class Magnoliopsida; order Sapindales; family Sapindaceae; genus Cardiospermum; species Cardiospermum halicacabum. The sequence goes on along the minus strand of CM062394.1, from coordinate 13,363,558 downwards.
GAACATTTTTAAAATCATTCCTATACATTCTATAGGGAACGATTTTCCAGTCGTTACAAAGGCGTCTGTTCCCAAAGAACTATTTTCTACTAGTGATGGAAGGCCTATGTTGAGGTGAAATTTATTATTATTATTATTATTTTGATGATTTTTTTTTACAAGTTTAGCCATTTGTTTTGAAACCATATTAATTAATATAATAATTTCATTCTTATGTTTGCAGAACCATAAACAAGCCAAAGGGTGGAGAGATAAGTATTTTCCACTCTATGATAGGCTGGAATACATATTTGGAAAAGATCGAACAAATGGAAAATCAATATATTCTGCACAATCTTGCAACATATGAGGAAATAGAGACGCATAATTCTGAAAATGATGAAAAGCATATTGGAAAAATTTCTCCCACTTCAAATAACCAAACTAAATCCTCAGCCGATAAGTCAACCTTTATCTCAAACATCAAGCAGGAAAAGGTCTAGATCTGGTGATCCAATAGTTCGAAGTATGAAGACCTTCACAACTGTGTTGAAGGAGGCAATTGAAGGTTCTATGAACAGATTCAGTGAAGTACTTGGTGATACTAAGGTAAATTTAAATAGAGTTTATGCAAGTGAACTTATGAAAATGCAACTTTTAAACTCGGATGCAATTCGCATTCTGTAAAAGTTTAGACAATAACCAGAAATTGGAGATCTTTTCATGGCACAACCTGATGATGATGCAAAGATTCAATTCATCAAATCACTTTTGAGTGGTGGATTTGGAGATTGATCAATTATTATTCATACTATCTATCATTTTGAACTTTGCTAATGGCTTTATTTTGCTTGATTAACTACAAATGTTTTTAGTTAATTGTAACTATGGATGTGAAATATAATAATATAGGTCTCTGCCTTTGCACAATCTGATGTAATTTATTAGATATACGGGAACAGAGGCATGTATATCTGTTATACGTATTTGCTGGTATTTTTGCTGATTGTTTTATTTTAGGTTGTCTATTATCTTTTAAGTGTTTGAATAGTGTTTTCCTTTCTTATTTTACTTCAAGAGTTATTTCTATATCTGACTCTTCTTCTTTACAGTGCAGTTATGGTGAAAAAATGGCTGGAAACTTACTGCATGGACCTTTCAGTAGAAATAGTAATTGTTTTTTATGTGAATTTACTCAAATAATATTCTCTCAAAGAAGAAGCCTATTCTATTCTTGCTCTCCTCAGGTGCCCCTCGCATTCTCTCTCCTTTTACACACATTTACTTCAACACTTACACATTATTCTATTTGTGTTACTGGTCTCTACCATAGTACTTGATGCTCTTTCCAATGGTTCTTCAGCACCTAATTCCTCTTTTGAGGTACTCATTCATCTATCATCATCCCTTTTATTTATATGTCACTCTTTATTTAAGTTCTAATGTGAATGGTGCTTGAAAATCACCCCATACTTAGATGATTGGTTTTGAATTTTACATTGAAAGATTTTGTTTTTTGATTAATAGAGAACACTTGTAGCCGACTTCCATTAATTTACTTGTCTTTTGGTCATGTATAATGATAATCGTGGTCTCTTTTTGGCTCATCGGTATTATATTTTGTTAATTAGTTATGTATAGCTTTCAATGGTATTGATTTATCTTAAATTCACATTTTTTTTTATTTTTTTTCTCAGAATAAGTAGGCAGTTGGACGATTAGTATTAGGCATTAAAAATTATGGTTAATTAGTTTGAATGTTATATAGGACTTTTGACTGAGGTAGAGGTTGTGTTATGGTTGTCTGATGTGAATTGTTTTATGTTGCAGCAATTGTTACACAGCCACCTTCTAGACGAGATAGAGGTAGAAAGGTGTTGCCTTCTCCAGTAGCTGAATATGCTCAATATAACTGCACTATAAAGAAATATGTCTAGGTTAGTGTTAAGTTGTGTTATGATTAATAAGAGCTCAGTTCACTCATGTACACTCTATTTCACCATTTTCAACCTAATTTTTTGTTGTTAAGACTAAAAATAGAGTGTACATGGGTATAAGATGATGAAATGCACATAAAGAAACCATTACTCAATAGCTCTTATACTTGGATATGCGAAAAGCCCTTTCCTGTGAATAATAAATCTGTAACTAGAAACACATATGAAACAAAATAGTTAGAAGAGCTAGTTCCAAGAAGATGCAATGCATGTTCAAGTGTTGTAGACAATACTTTGATGCAACCTACATATATATCACCAAAATACTTTTTTTTTTTTTGCTTGTGGGTGCCAATTCATCACTAACACCTGTTGTCGGGGTAGTAACTCGTTTGGTTGGTGCAAATTTTGTGTAAGCCACGCTTGAGAAACTTCAGTTTTGTGATACTATTGCTCAAGGCATAGCCACAACATCAAGGTATGTTCATAAGTAATTAGGTGGCAAGAAGATTTCTGCATCATTACTAGTTATGTTTTGATCGAATTCATGTTCATTCTATTGATTCCTACATTTGGAACATAAATTTATTAAAACCATGCTTACAATGTAGGAAATTAGTGCAACTACTTGACCAAGGTTTATTAAATTTGATTGCAGTGCAAATGGATTAGGAATAACATCTTTATCATCCAAGGAACCTGAGGCTCTCCGATTTTGTTCTATTGCATATGTTCTTGCCATTAAATTAATCACCACCGAAGAACGTAAGCAGATCGATAAAGCTTAAAGTTTAAGTAGTTACATTAACCCTCCGACTAACATGAAAATATCAAAGACTGAACAAAAACTCCTCGAGCATAAAACTTGATCTGGTCTTAAAATGGACGTTGGAGTTGATTTTCAAACTTACATGCCAAGGTAGTACCTTCTAAGCAAGGTTAATATAATCTCCACATAACACCCAAAACTAGAAGTTGATGTAGAGATGCGGGCATATAGGGCAGAAATCATAAAATTTTATGCAAAATCATTTAGTATAACCTAATGCCATAACATTAGTGATCATGATTATCAGTCAATTTCTAATGCAAGAGTTCAAATGCCCTAAAATCAACAGCAACCGACCAGATTCTATCAAATCCACCATTTTTCCTTGATTGATCATGATTATCTACTGTCAACACACCTAATAATCAGCTATGTTTGTTAAAGTTGAGTATTACTTCAACAGAGTACAATCAAGTCAGTAGATTAACTTTCATTTGTAACCGATAAAAATTGGATAGTAATTTCAAAATTTTATCCCATCAGAGGTGCTTCCAAACATGTGATAAAAATTTATTCCATCCTATCGCAGTACACTTCAAAAACGGGATAATAAATAATATCATCTCATCCTATCTCATCCTATCCTATCCTATCCGATCCAATCCCATCCTATCCTATCATGTGTACCAAACGTAACCTTAATGTGACATGGCAGTGGTCAGAAAGGTAAAATGGTCGTTTTAATATGGAAATTAATGGGGTTAACACGTTTACCTAATGTCGTTAGACTTGCCAGCAACATTTTTCAAAACTCGTGCATGTTTTATGCGAAAAAATAAAATATTATTTTAGGTGTAGATATACGAAATCTCATTGACCCTCCCTGTAATTTACTTGTTGTGGGAATAATATTCATCAAAATGCAATATGTAAATTCTGCCACAAAGATATCTCCTATTAGGGGTTCTAGATATCAAATTATAGATGATGAACCATTATATATTTTCAAACGACACTAGGTTCCACTTTCGTAGGGAGTACTATAGGAACATATATAGCTGACCTAAAAGTTTTCAAATATGATACGCCTAGTTTGTTTTCCATTACAAGTTGCAATGGTGAGTACTCATGATAAATAGTGGATCTCGGACATATTTAAGTAGCAACATGTATTTCCACGACCCATGTGAAAATCAATAACTAAGTTTGTAGTAATAAAGTTCGAGAAATTATTTACAACCTTTTAATCAATAATTTCGCTAATCCATTTGGTGTATGAACACATGGAATGAAATACTTAACATAATCTCGATTGACATGTAATCATTGTGGAATGCCATCGATATTAATTCCCTAGCATTACATAAATGAATGGATTTAATATGATAATATTAAAATAATGATCTCAGTTTTAATAATGTTTGTACAAATAACTTTGCGAGCGTTGGTTTACATGTTTATAATAAACAAATATATGACCATCTTGTATATGTGTTAACTAACACCATAAAATATTGAAACAACCTACTTTGCGGATGAATCGATCCACTCCTTGAATTCTTTTAAAAATGATGCATATTTAGAATTTATCTTATACTACCATAGTTTAATATTTTTTTTTATGTGTACATGCAATAACAAAATTATTATATGATAACAAAATTTTCTAATCTCTTCATGGATTTCTATCAAAATACTCAACAATTCTACTAATTATTATGGATACAAAAAGACCAAGTATATTATTGCATAACTGAAATCTCTTTGAATTCAATACAATTGTATATATTTAATTTAAAAATTTACTTTTCTAATCTAAACTAAATGATAAAATATGAATTTTTTAAAAAATAACTTTTTATATAAAAAGTAAAAATATTATAGACAATATTCATAATTTTTTTCATTTAAAACTTTCACCGCTCCTATTTTCCACCCTCGGTTTATCGGATTGGTCGGATAAATTAAATGAGTACATAGTACAGGAGTAACACAAACATAGCAGTGAAAGTGAGAGTATAAATCGTTTATTCTTCTACTTGAGGAGGGGAAAAATATATTATGGGAACGTAAAGGTGACAAGTAGAAAACAGATGGATTTAAAAGAGATAAGCTTGTCGTATGGGCATTGATTGATTGAGCGGTACATGTTTCTTTTGAATGACGGAGAGGAATGGCCAGTTGGAGTTTTATGTCAATTCATGCTCCATAGATCCATATGGGCCCCAATCTGGACGCACTTATCAGGTGTTGGAGGATTTTTTGTTTGTGGTTAGTTTATGAACTAACATTGCAACTCCTACGACCAACAGCAGCCCGTCTAGCTCCACGGTGGGCGCCAACATTTCCCTATATGTATTTGTTAATACCATTTTATTATTTACACTAGTGTCTGTCTTACAGAAAATGTATTTGTTTTTATTAAAAATAATATTATTTAAATGATTAATTTATAATTATTTATTTACAAATTTCCGTTTCTATTATGTTTGTATAATTCTGTAAATTGTATTTTTTTTTGAAAGATTAATTATTTAATGGTTTGTAATGATATTAATAATAATAAAATTTAAAAATAAATGAATCTAATAATATATTATATAAAAAATTTATATTTTAATTATTTATTATAGGTTATATATATTAAATACATTAAGTATCTTTTATATTGATTAAAATAATAAATATTAACTAGGTTTAATAGAATAGAAATATAATAATTATAAATTAGACTTTATTAATATATATATATATAAATTGTGGCTAGTTACATTTTAGTCCAGGTGCAAATTTAAGGGGTGGAGATTTCGAAATACATGAATATCTTTATAGTTTTTTCAAAACTACATAAATAAAACATCAATTTAAAATGTGAAAGTTAAATATAAAAAGAAGGAAAAAAAAGAGTAAGGTTAAAATAGGTTAGGAACAGTATAAGCAGTTGTGTGCATCTGGTTGGTTTTTTTTTTTTTTTTTTTTTTTTTTTTTTTTTTTTTTTTACATTACTAAATTTCCCAACAAAAATGTTATATACTGCCATGAAAATATCAATTCTACCCTTTTTAATAATATGTATTTTTTTATTTTGAAAATTTTTCTTAATTTACTTAAAATAAAATTTTACAGTTCCAACACTACTACGTTATCACAATAATATATAAAATCGATTATTTTTAATATTTTTCTAATGTATTAAAATTTCAAATATAATAAATTAGTATTACATTACACAAATTAATAAATTTTAATAAAATAAAAAAAACTATTTATTATTGGTTTGAATATCCTTTCTTTTAATTGAAACATTGCTCAACTTAGACTTTTCTTATCATTTTAAATTAATAATTTTATAGTTATTTTTTATTTTATATTCATATTTAAATAATTATAATTTTTAAAAAATAAAGCTTAATATTTTTTCTTTTTAAATTAATAGCACCATGAAGCAATATAAATAAAAAGAAATAATTAAAAAAAGGTCGAGTCTCAATATATAAATTTAAAATAATTAAAAATAATTGAATATGAAAATAAAAGTTTTAATTAATATATTTGTTAAGGATATAATTGGAAAAAACTGTTGTGTTTAACTAATAAGGTGTAGGATTTAATATATTTGTTTTTTTTTTCTCCTTTTTATATATATATATATATATTTATTGGTGTTAAAATTTAGGAACAAAATATAAATAGAATGGTAACGAAACAATGTAAAAAATTATAATTTAGTTTATTGATTTTTACAATATAAATTAAGTTATTTTAAATTTTCAATTAAAATTATAAATTTAGTAATAAAATTTATTAAAAATGAACTATAATACTAATGGAAATGAATATTGGTAAATACGGAGTTATATGGAATAAAGTTTAGGCAAATTTTAGAATAATCTCATCAGACTTGTTTACGTGGGATATAGCTATTCTGAAATTGTTATGTTTTCACCAATTTGAAAAGATTTAAACTTTTTCTATGAATATGAATAATAAGTCTATTTTCCACATCTTTCATTCTCTTATACTATTTTATTTATTCTATTTTTTTTTTAGAAAAACGTATATTATTTAATATTAGAGTCTGATAAAGTCCAAGTAGATACTCAAAATAAATCTAATGTTGAATTCAAGAATGAAGCGACAAAAACTTTTATTTGTCACAAAACCAACTTGGATCAAATTAATTCTACCATACCGATCATATAATTAAAACTCCAAATTATAGAATTACATTAACAATCCACAAATAGAAACAATGTCAGTGAAACTATAAACCCATAATCCAACCCACTCTCACTGCAAATTCAACCCCAATCCCAGACTATAGAAACAACAGTATAAAATTGAATTTTCCCAAATTCGATGACGAGGATCAACATAACTAGTTATATTAGATAGAGCAATACTTTAAGTTTAAGGATTTGGCTCATGAGTACGAAGTCCAATTACCCACTCTCCACCTTAAAGGTCTCGCCCTATAGTGGCATCATTGCCTCGCTAAATATATAGGGCCAAAGTTTTGGGCTGAATTTTTCAAGATTGTACTCAAGCAATTTGGACTTACAAGTTATGAAGATCCCTATGAAGCTCTCTCTCAACTAAAGTAGATAAAACTATTATGGCATATCAACAGGAGTTTGAATTATTATCAGATCATGTCGATAATCTAGCAAAAACTTTTCTAATTGGATAATTTTTTAGAGGTCTCAAAGATGAAATTTTCCTTGATGTAAAGGTGAAACAACATTAGCATTACTCGCTTGATCGAGGAAATGAATACTCTAGACAAACCCAAGATTACTATCTCTTAAAATTGTCCATCTTTCACCACGGGCACTTAACAACCAAATAATATCACCACCACTTTAACCGTGGGTTTACATAGACCAGGACCAGCTACCAAAAATATGGTTCAACTATCAACACCAATCCAGAGGTTAATAGTCCAAGAGGCACGTGATCAACATGAAAAAAGATTATGTTTCTATTGTGACGAGCTGTATGTTTCAAGACACATATGTCAACGACCTCATCTTTTCATCATATAAGAATGTGCTTCTTATAATAATTTGGAAGAAATTGATGATTAGAAGATTGAAGAGATTGTACTAGAAATTTCTTTTCATGTAATGGTAGGAACTTCTAACCCTCAGACTCTAAAGCTCACGAGTAAAATCGAACATCAAGAGGTAACCATTCTAATTGATGGAGGAATTACTTATAACTTCACCGATCAAACTACAGTGGATTGGGGATTCCATTATTCGGTGATCAAATCTTTCACGTCATGATGGGCAATGGGGAAAAAATAATAAGCACTAGGTGTTTTCTTAACTTGAAACTTCAGCTCCAAACTGTTACTATTGTTGCTGATTTTTATATTTTATAGTATCCTCTTGCCATGTTGTAACGGACCATTTTAGGGCTTATTAGCTTGGGTCGGATATTAAGGGGTTTTAATGATAATTGTTAAGAGTTCTGGCATAATTAGTAATATCTTCTAAGTCTAGGGGGTTTTGTTATTTGACGTCATATAAGACTCTTATTAAACCCTAGAGCATCATTCTTGCCTCCTTCACGTTTCACAGTTGAGAGAACCGTGAGAGAGTCGGTTCGCTAGGGTTTCCGCCGCAGTAGATTCCCGGTAAGTCTCCTTCGATCGCATGTTCCTTTATCGTTATCTTGCACGTGTTCTGACTCAGATAGTCTGTTTATTCCTAGGTTTACGTTCTGTGATTCTATTTCCGGTTAGGGTTCCATCGTGATTCCGTCGTGATCCCAAATTCTGGTAAGATTCATTCTGTTGTACTCGTGAATCTCGTATTACTATTCTGTTTTCCAATCGCTGATATGGTGTTTCTGTCAATTGGGGGTATTCTGTCGGGTTACTGTGCGGTAGGCGTCGCGGATTGCAGTAGCCTGTAATCTGATTCATTTCGGTAAGTCTCGTACCTCTCCATCGATTCCGTATTTTTGTTAGGTTCTGTCCTGTTCGGTTAGAGCCTCGTTCTATCGGGTTCGGGTTGAGTTGGAATCCTGAAATCCACGATTTAACATTACTAGTTCCGTTCTGCAGAGGGTCAGGAGGAAGGAACTGCTCGGGCTGAGGAGTAGGCGTCTCGCTGTTGATCTGCTGTCGTGGTTAGTAGTTCGTTTTTGGTCCGATATAATGTTTGTTGTATGTTGGTTGTTTATGCATGTGTCATGTATTCTGATTTGTGAAACTGTCTCCTAAACTGCCCTATTTAATGATGATTATGAATTCGATAAACTACCTATTAAGTTAATAAATTAACAAAATAAGACTTCATTGTACTCGGATTTCATAAAACTCATACACTGAAATTGATAACTAGTACTTAATAAATCTGGTTTAATCGGTAAACAAATGAAACTATGAGTTTTGCCCTTAGTCAGTCTACTAGTAGAATATATGGCATGTCTAAGGATAGAGGATCCTCACTACTGAAATAATTGGCTTGAAGTGCCTATACTGATTGTAGTTGAAACTTATATACTGAAATTGTTTATTGGGTTTCGGCCATACTGTTACTGCTAATGTAATCCCGTTTTCCACTGTTAGCTGCTTTGGGCATAATTCTGTTAAATAACTGGTTAAACTGTAGTTAAGAATCTGTTCTGATTGCTGGATTGTGTTAATGGACTGTTAATGGATGGTAAATAACTGTGTTTGATGCCTGAATTGGACTTAATTAAGTGATCACAAACTGGTTGATATTTCGGTCGGTTGTAACTATAATCCTAAAGGTTAAATAATCGGACTTAAACTGTTAGATACAGAATTTTAATGACGAAACCTCCACAGAAAGCTTTAACTAAAAATCTGGTTTCCTGGAGAATGTCATGATAGTGGAACCCCCGAAGACATAATCCTAGCGCCCTCTAAGAATATTAGGATCCTAGACCGTGAATTTTAGGAGCCTATTTTAGGATGATAATGGAACCTGAACGAATAAATAGTTAATGTTTCGACTAAAGAAAGATAAACAATAAACTGCTGATTGGTAGGATGTTTGGTGTGTTGACTGATATAGTGGATTCTAGGGAGTCTGTAGAGCCTTGCATTGTGTGCTCCTATGTTTAGAGTCGAGTCTAGGTCACTCTGTATGTGTATGTTGGAATGTGAGCGCTAACTTAGACTAATTCATAGTCTAACATTTTTTTTATCTCTTCCTATTCCGTAATCTGGGAATAAATCCCAGGTTGAGTGCAGGTACCCCGATTGATTAGGCGCTGTCTCATTTACGCATCACGGCATGCATCAGTATTCTATTTTTATTACTGTTAGGTTATCTTCGTACATTTGATTCATGGATTGTATTTGGGACTTTTATTTGAGGAGTTGTATTGGACATTTCTGGACATTAGTATTGTTATCTATTTTTGGGACTGTTGGACTTTTGGACTATATGACTACTATTTTTCGTATTTTTGATTTATTCAACTGTTTTGTTTCTGTATTTGTTTTGTGGCGTCAGATTCCTAACCATGGTTCTACCAGGGTGGGGGTTTGCCGTTACACAGGTGATATTGGGAGTGCAATGGTTACACACTCTTGGTCCCATTGAAGTGGACTATGGCAAGCTATCATGACATTCTCCATAATGGCAAGATACAGAAGTTGTAAGGAGCGTACAACGGAAGGATGGAACCTCTTGATACTTACGAGTCACAACAATTAACAAGTGATAGGCTCTTTTTGTACATGTGGTCACAAAGAATATGAACAGTTCAGGGAACGGATCATAGTGGCAATAAATCTATCAAATATTAGAGGAGTACATGCATGTCATCTCTAACAATATTAGTCTTCCTCTGGAAGAGTCTCCTAATCACCAAATCGTGCTTAGAGAGGGACATTGATAAACTCGGAAAGTTGTTATAATTATTATGGTTTTTAATATGATTCACTGAGAGAATTGTATATCTTTAAGACACTTTCATTTATTTTTCAGAGTTTTGAAGTGTATTTAGATGTTAGAAGGCATGTGAGAAGATAAACAAAGGTTTTAAAGCAAAAAAGGGATTTAAAAAAAGGTAAAACTTGAAAAATTGAAGATATAATTTTAAAGTAATTCTACCAAATTTGTAATATGATTATAGTGGTTTCTTCAAACCCGATAGTCTTTACTGAGTTCCTACTAAATAGTTACCACATTCTATACTCGAACATAAGGTTTTCTACAGATAAGAGAATGCCTACTGAGTTCTTACTGAATCCCTATCAAATTCTAAATCGGTTATTAGAGAAGAAACGCCTCTGAAGTAAATTGCTGAGTTTCAAGTGAATTCCTTGCCGAATTATAATTCGACAACTTGGTAAAATTTTGAAATAAAAAGAGATTTTCGGACCCATTTCGCAAGTGATTTGTCTTGTGTTTTAAATATTGAACTTAAACTCCAAGAAAGAGTCTAAGTTCATTTTCCATACTTAGTTGATTTAGTAAAGAATATAAATCACTTTGTTATTTATTTTTTCTCAAAATCAAGTAGATTTCAAGAGGAATATTATAGAATTGAAATTTAATTCATCAGGACTCAAGTATTCAAGCTCTAGATCCACCATCATCTTCATAAGTTTCATATTATATTTCACTTTTTTCATCCATTTTTAGAGTTTTGATATGAATTCCTTATATGCCTATTTTTACCTAATTATGGTAGGCTAAGTTTGTTGTGGTAGAATACTTGTAGATCTAAGTAGATATTGTGATTCTTAACCTTTCTACGTGCTTTAATAATGATATCTTTAATATAATATAATTTTGTGTGTAACTACATAATTCATATGATGAAAATCTATTAAAACATGGATTTGATCTTGAAGGAAGCTAGACATAAAAATTTCATGATTAGATTTAGAAATTTTGAGTGATTGAAATGAAACTAGACATAGTAATTTTTTATCCTCCTTATATTGGATTTGTGATGAATTAATTCTTCTACTTCATATTACAGACATATAATGGTTGTAGAGATATGTGAATGTAATTGTTTAAGAAAACTTTATGTTAACACTAAAGTGATCTAAGACTATATTTTAGTGTGTTGGGTGTTTGACGAAACGCCCAAGAAAATGATCAAGGTTCTTTTTAGCGAAACAAGTATTCAACCATGTTTTTCTCATCATATCTTTGTTAATCTCTAAATTTGCTTTAAATTTATAGTTGATTTCATTCACGAGTCAATTTAGTATAGTTTGATTTAGTATAGTTTGATGATAGTATTTGAACTTTATTTTTTAAATTTAAAATTTAGGGTTATCTGTAACCATGTGTTACAATAAATATATATAGTTTGAAACCTTTAGTAATATTTATGTTTTAAGAGTTTGTTTCGAGTGTATCAAACATGAACCTATTAGTGTCCGACCATATTGATACTTTCAATATCAAAATACTAAAATAAAAAGGATGGTGCAAGAATTTCTCATTTTGGGTTTTATTCGACCTAGTAATAACTAGCTTTCATCACCAGTTCTTCTTGTTAAGAAGGCAAATAACACATAGAGGTTTTGTGTAGATTATAGGGTACTGTATGTCGTAATAGTCAAATACAAATATCTTGTCCCTTAGATTAATGAAATTTAAGATGAACTGTATGGAGCTCAATTTTTTTCAAAATTAGGTATCCGTTCCGGATACTATTAGATTCAAGTCAAAGTTGAGGACATACATAAAATGGCATTATGAACTCATAAAAGACACTACAAATTCTAGTGATTCCTTTGGTCTCGCAAACGCTCTTTTTACCTTTTAACACTTAATGAAAGATATATTTTGACCTAATTTACACAATTTTATCTTTGTATTGTTTTGATGATATCTTGATATTTAGCAGAACATGGGCTGAGCACTTTTAAGATCTGAAGGAGGCTCTACAATTTCTATCTCAAAATAAATTGGTAATGAATGAATCAAAAGAAGGTTTGATTCTAACCAAATTGAATATTTGAGACATATTATTATTGTTAAAGGTTCTATAGTTAAAAAAATTGAGGCAGTGTGAAATTGGCCCGTCCCTACTACCATTAGAGATGTACAAGCATTTGGGGAAATAGCAGATTACCACCTCAAATTCATCCATGATTTTAGTACTATTGTTGCTCCTCTTGTGAGGTTGACACTAAAAGAAGGTTTTTCTTGGTTAACGGAAGCCAAATCACTATTCAATCAATTAAAGCATGTGTTTACCATAACTCATGTGTAACGACTACCAAATTTTACTGATAAATTATTGTTCAATGTGATGCCTGTGGGATAGGGATCGATACCATTTTGACTGATGTGGGCAATTTATTGCCTATTTCAGTGAAGCTCTCTAGGGGACCGCACTCTCATTATCCACCTATGATAAAGAGATGCTAGCCATCATCAAAAGCTATCAAAAAGTGACAACCTTATTTATTAGGGTAGACCTTCATCATGCAGAACGATCAGATGAGCTTAAAGTACTTTATGGAATAAGAATTCACACACCAACACAATTAAAATGGCTTCCAAAAATTCTAGACTATGATTATGTCATTCGGTATAAGAAGGGATTTGAGAATTGGGGGGCAATGCGTTATCTAGAGTTGCTCAATTTGAGTTTCAAGCAATCTCATTACCTACGTCGGAGTGGTTATTTGTGCTCCAACAAGAAGTTCAAAAAGATAAATATTATGATAATGTTAAAAGTCAAGCTACAAAATCTCCTCATACTTATCAACTTAGTAACAATATATGATATAGAAAATGAAAATTATTTTGATTCCTCACTCGACTCTAATTCGTTTTATATTGTCAAAAAATCACAACTTAAAAATAAAAGGTTATTTCAGATATCAGAAAACATTAAAGCGGGTCAACTAATTATTTTGGTTGACATAAATGAAGTCATAAGTTTAAAAAAATTCGGGAATGTGACATTTGTCAGAGGTGTAAAACATAAACCCCTCATCCAGCGGGATTTCTTCAGCCGTTAGCAATTTCGAAATAAATATGGAGTAATTTATCCATGGACTTAATAGAAGGCCTTCCTCACTCCCGTGGGTATTCTATCATTTTCGTGGTGGTAGATCACTTGTCAAAATACTCATACTTTATTCCACTATGTTATCCTTACACATCAACAATGGTAGCTCAACCATTCTTGGATTATATTGTTAAACTTCATGAGATTCCTAAGTTAACTTTAAGTGATTTGACAAATTTTTTCTCATTAACGTTTGGAAGTCTCTCTTTGAATTATAGGGAACTAAGCTTCATATGACTACGAGCTATCATCCCCAAATAGATAGACAAACCGAAGTGACTTATTATACCTTAGAGCAGTATATTAAATGTTTTGTCCATGATCAACCAAAGAAGTGCTACATTGGCTTGCCTAGGTAAAATACAATTATACATCTAGTTCATCCAACCATTGGAATGACATCCTTCCAAGCGGTTTATGGAATACCACTACCTAATTTCTTCACTTATACATCTAGTTCCACAAAAGTTCACTTGGTTGATTAAATCCTCCAAACTATAAATGAGATCATGAGCCACTTTTGCCACCATCTCTCTATAGTACAAAATCGAATGAAAACTCAAGTTGATCAAAAGCATAGAGAAGCGAAATTTTTTGTTAAGGACCTATCTTCGACTACAGCCAAACGGGCAATAGTTAGTGGTCTTTTATCGTTTTCTAAAGTTATCCCCACATACTTTGGTCTATTTCACATTATAGCCCGTCTTGACCTTGTGGCGTATCGTTTGGAACTATGTTTTGGATCAAGGATTCATAATGTTATTCATGTCAGTCAACCAAAGAAATATGTAGATTCCACCGTGGTTATTCAATCATCTTTGCCACTAATTAATAAAGACTTGACTATCATCCTCAAACTGATTGCATTTTGGATAAAAGAGTTATGTTGAAAGGTCGGTACCAATCGAAGGAAAAGAAGTTAGTTCAATGGGTTGGAGTTCCGATCAAAGATGCAACCTAGGAAACCAAGTGTAAATTCTCGCGAGCTTATCCAAATTTTTCGTCCTTGAAGATAATGATCATTTTAGGGGGGAGTGGGGGGTGGAGTGATAAATTCCAACAACAACATCTTCCACGTGTTGACTGAGCCATATTGTGCTATTATATTGATGTTGTGGAATAAATCATAGGCTAATTTTTTTTGAATGATCTCTTGAGACTTGAATATATTGGATTTTATTAACTAGCTCTCTTTCGATTTGCTATATTTTTGCCTATTTAAACTATGGTAATCTTCCTCCAAGATATAGAATGACAAGTCTATTTTTAATATCTTTCATTCTCTAATACTCTTCTCTTTGTTCTCTTTCTTTTAAGAAAAATAAATAGTCACACAATAAATTAAAATAACCTCGTATGTTAACGTTTAATTCCTTATTTCAATCGGGTAATCGATTAATTGATATGAACTAACAATTAATTGTGAAATAATGAATTAATATCTCATCCTCAAATAACATCATAAATTTTGGAGAAGTTATTGAATTTAGCAAATCACTTTCTCTTTACTTCTTCTTCCTCATACTTTATTTTTCTTTCGATTATCTATTTACAAATTTTTCTATTATTTTTTTTTAATTCTGTGATAATTTTATTTGAATTTTTTAATAAAATAATTTTAACTTTTACAATATTTAATCATAGTGATAAATGAAAATATATATTGTTTTTTTTTTCAAAAAATAAATTATAAAAACACTCTATGAGTAAAGAAAAAACAAAAGATTATAAGAAAAACAATATTTCATTTACTCACGGATTACCGAGCGATGAAAAGTATATATATATATATATATATTTTAACACTGTTTCTATTACTGTTATGTTTTGTTTTTAAAATTCCCTATAATAACATTTGTAATTTTAATTGAAAATTTAAAAATTATATTTCTTTTTATAAAAAATCCATTCTTGATTTTTTATTCTATTATTATAAATCTTAAATGTAAATGATTATTAAATAAAATTTTAAATTTGTTATTATTTTTTTAATTTTATTTAACTACATTCTATTTTTTTATTTTATATTTTATTAGTTTATTATCATCTGTTTATTTTTAATTTCATTATATAGGGAAGCGCAAACAAAAAAAAATTATGCTAGGTTTGATTAGACTATACTACATTAGCAATTAAAACTGTCAAAATAATGATTTGGATAACTGTATTGATAATTTGAAATAGTTACTTAAATAGCTGTGAAAGTGTATATCGGATTGATTATTTAGTGCTAATAGCTATCAGATATAAAATTATTTTTTTAAAAAAATTATTATATTTACTGATTTGAATTATAATTATTAATGACGAATACAATGGTATTTGAGAGTTTAAGAATAACAGTTTGAATACTACTCAAATTAACAATTGTCATACTACTAAAAATTATTATTCTAAAACTCTTCCATTTAATTTTTTTTATTGTTTGTATTAACAACTTTAAAAAGAGACCGGACATCGAATCGGTCTTCTAAATGGTTCAAGATTTTAAAAGTTCGATAAGATTGAATATAATTTTTTATTGTTTAAAAATATTAATTTTATATGTATATTAAATATAATTCAACAAATTTCAATCATTACCATACTTTTTCTAATTTAAATTCAGATAAAAATTATTTTTAATCTACAAACTATTAATGGTATAATAAATTTACAAAATCTAAAATATATAAATAAATATAGAATAAATTCTCAAATTGCACCTAAAATAAAATATTATTTTAGAATAAAAATTTAAAAATCTAATTATTTTTAGTTCATAAGTTTACTAATTTACCGATTTTTTTTAATCAATCTGGTCCACTAGTATGGTAATTTTTTAATTTATTTAGACCGGTTTAACTTATTGATTCCGGTCAAATCAATTAAATTGACTAATTCAGTCCAGATTTCAAAATATTAATTTATATAAATTATCCATGGAGACGGTATAACTACCATTTAAATTAAAATTTTTTATTTTAATTCTTTAAATATTACTTCTAACAGATTATAAGCAAATGTAAGCGAAACGCAAATAAAAGAGAGAGAGTGAGTGAATTATATAATAAGAGGCGAAGTTTGGGTGGCAGGAAGCCAAATATCAGGTCTGTATCCGTAATTCATGATCATACTGCGGGAAGAGATTGAGACATGTCATGCATAAACTTACATGAGGGGGACATTAATATATTATTGCTTTCAAAACTCGTGCACCGCCATTATTGCATGTCTCTATGTTGTGTTGCATTATTCTATTCTTTTATACAATTATAAACTCTAATTATTTTTTCCTTTAAAATAAATGCTGATAAGGTAGGACATATAAGATACCCATGAATATTATTGCTCAGTAATTTTTTTGTATAGAAGTTATATTAATTATTTTAATTTGAAAATCATAAATAATTTTAAAGTGAATAATTTAGAATTGAAAAACTAAAAAAATATACATTCTTCCTTTTGTGGTTATCTATTAAATTTATTCTTCTTTTTTATGGTTATTTATTAAATTTATGTATTCTAATTTTCTTATCAGTCATTTGCGGTATATTATAAATTAAGATAAAATTTTAAAATTATGAAAAAATGAGAAAATTTTGTAATACATTTTATAAAATTTTCTAATTTTATATAATATAATTTTCTTAATAATGTATTAATTTTTAAATATAAATTGGATAATTCAAATCCAAAATATTATATAGGTAAATATAATTTACAAATTTAAAGTACTTGTAAATTACATAATAAATTAAAAAATAACATTAAAAATAAATCAAATTAATAAATATATTATTATAATTAAGTCATATTACACTACTTCCGAATAATAATCACAATTATGTAAAAAAGAATTAAAATAAGAAATCTAAATTTAAATATATTTTTATAAAATTAGAAACAATAAAGAAAAGAAGGGTACTACTTCACTTTTTATTTTTAAAAATAACAACATTATTTGAAAAATATAAAAATTTAAAAAAGAAATAGACAACTTCAAAAAGGAAAAAATAACAATATTTAAAGAATATAAAAATAAAAAATAGAAAAAAAAATTATTTAAAAAATATAAAACAAAAATAAATTAAATTAATAGAAAAACTTGAAAAACGTTCATGATGCATCTAATTCTGATTTTTAATTACTTTAATGAATTTTAAATATCGTGGAATCCATCTATCTAATTATAATTTTTTAAAACTCTAGACTTTTAATGTAACGCCCAACCCTCGGTCGCGGCGAAGCTGCAAACAGAAGCCGAAGCGTCACATTACAATAAATCATTACGATATAATAGTGCGGAAAATAAACATTTAAGTTTCAAAAGTCCATACAAAGTAAACATAATAAACCTGCCATCAAGTACAATAAATCAATAAAATATAGTTTATAATCTCCAAATAAATTAGCCAAAAATATTAAGTACTAAAGTATTTTAAAAAGGCTTTAAAATCCCATAACAGTTGTTTTAAAACATTACAAACTGAAATACTTAACAAGAGTCTACATGTCCTTCAAAACTAATCAAAATATAAGAAAAAGACAGCTCTCAATATTGTTCCAAAATCATGAAAGGAAAATGCAATGCGACCTTCAATCTGCTCGATCATCTGTTTCACATTTCAATAGATAGACAAGAAAAATGGAAGAAAACAACGTCAGACTATCGATGTCTGGTTAGCAAGTCATACTCTAACAATACACAAGCAATGCGTCTATTTAACCATACTAATATGAAGTGGCACACAAAATGCACCTAAATTATCAATCAAGGGTGAAGAGAATACAATCTCGCCTAAGTCCGTTACTATAAACAAGTTCAACAAGATGAGGTGAACATTTAGTTCCAATTATGTCATTAAGCACATGTAACATTCTTATATATCCAATTAGGTGATCCAAATTCATTTAAGAACCCCCAAAGCATATGAACTATCCACTAGCATCCATCACACAATAGCAATCACATTAAAGTTCCAATTTTTATTTGACTGCCACTATTCTAGGATCAATAATGAAACGAGGCCAATCAGGTCGAAGCCACCAATATGGTCCGAAGACTGAGATCTGTAGAGCCGTTTATTCCTTCTCTAGACGGGCTACTACCTTAGAATCCCATCAATTAGGTCCGAAGACCACTAATAACTATAGTCTGTGGTGCCGTCACACCCAATAGAAGTCGTCACTCAGTTTTCCATGGAGGTTAGCTACACCAAAAGTCCTATTATCTCTCAATAGGTTGAGATATCTCGGGTACCCCTAATGACATGTCATTTCATCACTACTTTCAACCATGACTAGGGTAATCATTAATTGTTCAATTAGGTGATCAAACATCCAATTTCCTTTAACAATCAACAATTTCAATATATCAATCCATTGGCTTTCATTCAATCATTCGTCGGGTACTTTTACCAGTGTCTTATCCATTTATTTCCAACTCTAACTAACCAAAACCTAAGTCTAACATGCAATAGATTTATTAATATAGCTAAGAAGCAATACACCAACAATAGCAGCAATCAATTATCCATCCTATACTTTGTTATCTAACTTTACCAATTACAGTTCATGTGGTTATCTTATTTAACCGTGTCAATGCACATTCATAAACATACAACATCCGAATGTAGAAATTAAAACAACGTTGCTAACCTTTTTTCCGACGATAAGCTAAGCTAAACGCCGTCGACACGATCCTTGGCACTGTCCGCTTCGCCTAACAACAATAAAGAGCAACATTGGATTTAGACAAACGGACGAATACGTGGCGCGCGAAAAGAGAAACCTAATCTAATCGCAAAGAAACGACAAACGATCAAACGATAAACCATATTGATAACACGATTAAACCGAATCCCACTTCAATTCCAAGATTCAATCCTCCAAATCACTTTCCCCCATATCTTATGGTTTCCAACCAAAATCCTAACTAATCCAATACCTAATCAACCCTAAACCATTATCAATCACTTCCAATATCATCATCAATCATGCTTAAACTCAAAGTGAAAGAGATTAGGGTCGATTGGAGACTTACCTGAGACACCCAAGCAGAGAGTAGCGACGAAGTTGAGAGAATAATCGCATGCGAGACGAGAGGATTCGAGAGAATGAGAGAGAATGAAAAGACTCGGACAAAATAGGTTTTAAAAACCCGATTATGTTCGTTAACGACAAGGTTGGCACCATAGGCCTTGTGTCGTCAAAGCGCACCGAGAAGAACACTTCAATTTCATAGAATTCACTCGCTGACGACATGGTTTAGCCCCAAAATCGGGACATTAAATTTAAAATGTCTTAAAAATTTTTGAGATATTTAATTATGATTTAATAGAATTTCAAAAGTCTTTTAAAGTATTGTTGGAGTATCTAATCATGATGTTTATAGAGTTTGTAAAAGTTATTAATTAATGAAATTTAAGATATTTTAAATTTTACAGGCTTCTATAAATTTTGCAGATTTTTTTAATGAATTAAAAAAATTTAAAGTTAAATTTTTATCCGCTCCATTTCTTAGAAACATTGAATGACTTTAAAATATTAATAAGTAAAAATTTATTTTCATTCAATTAGTAACTTCTTTTATTTATTTATTTTAAACTTCAATTATAATTATGAAGTACATTAGAATCATCTATATGTCTTTTTTGATAATATTTTTTGTTTACTTTTATCAAATGTTATATTTTATGTTTTATTAAAAAATTATACAACAATATTTCATTTTTATCATATATTTATAAAAAAAATGATTGTCTCATTCAATTATTTACATTAAACAAATAATTAAAGGTTTGATAAGAAAGTGTAATCACGATAATAAATTAGTGAGTAAATTTATAAAGGGAATAAGGATACACAAAAAGTTATAGAAAAGAGTAGCAGAAGGAAAAAAATTATAAAGTATGGATATTAGAAAATAATGACTTATTACAACTCATGATTGATGCCATCGATCGTGGATGACGGGATAATAATGGCCTCTTTAGTAAAATTATTATTGAAAAAAAAATTACCTTATGCCCTTAACAAAAATAAATTGATACCAAAAAACTTATTCTTAATATCAATGAAATTTCGTCAATTCTTAACAAGTATTTGAAATTTTAATTAAAACCAATCAATTAATATTTGAAAGTCTATGAAACTCATTAAAAGTCATTGAGAGTTTAAAAAAGTCATTTGTCACGGACAAAATTCGGACCTAGTTATTTTAGGGGTTAATTTATTATAAGTTGCCTAATTGTGTTAGATTACTAATTTTACTAAACTAATAGGCGGTTCTAGATATTAATCGTGGGTATATAATCCCGGTTGAAACCCTAGACCCATCAGATTGTCTAATTCATTTGTTAGAGAGGGTATTTCGTGAGAGAAAGAAAATAGACCATGACGTGGCGGCAAGTGATCAATAGTTGTGTTTTTATCACTGACCGTAGGAATATCCGGTCTGGTATTCGTATCCGCCAAGGTAAGTCGGTCTTTTGTTAGAATGTCGGGGTTGGAATTTGTGGGATTTATCATGCGCCTCAGTTTGGTACTGTTATGGGGTTGCTGTCTAGCTCACGATTTCGATCGTTTTTTACTTGTAGCGGGAGGCACGATGGAAGAAACAAACCAGGAATAGTAGTAAGTGGTTCTGGTGCATGCTTTTGCATCGAAAGTTAGGTTAGTAATTTGGTTTGAGTCTAATAGATTGTTTTACTAGATGTTGATTGTTTTCTGCATATGATCTGTCTGTTTTGTTGTATGTTGTGATTAAACTGAAACCCTAGAATTACTGCCTTGGCCGAACCGTTTGTTAATTGCTTTGAATTTGGTATTCTGCTGTAATGGAGTATTAAACTGTAAATTGAAATGAATTTGAAAAAAATGCTGTAATACAGTACTCTAAGTATAAATTCTAGAATCCGATAGAATTGATAACAAATATTTGCCACTAGAACAACCTATAGTAGAATCCATGACATGCCTAAGGATAGAGGTACCTCGTATGAAACCGAATTGCTCGGCTTGAAGTGCCAAATTATATGTGATCAGCTTCGGCCATACAGAGGCTTCGGTCATACAGGGGCTTCGGCCATACATGTGTTACTATGATTAGTTCCCGTTTTCTCTATATAGCTACTATGGGCAGTATTTGATAAATGAACCGAATTGGATTTTGTGTTATTTGATCATATTTTGTGTTGGCTGTTGTGATAATCTGAAATTGTAAAGGCTGGTCGAGATAATTTGGTTGTTGATTGAATTAGATGTAACGAAATGAACATGTAATTGTATGTCTACTTTTATTTTCACTTAAAAATTACACATACTAAGTTACGATCCGAACAGGGTAATAATCTAATAATTCTAAAAATTTTGAACCGAAATTGATACAGAATCCTTCATTAAAATTTAGGATCTCTATTAGCGAAATCGTTGATGACGTAATCATAGTGGCCGATAGGTTAGATGGTCTCGAAACAGTCGAAAATTAGGACCTTTGTTAGCTTAGCCTTAAACTAGATTAACGGTAACTGAATCGTTATATTTATGTTGGCTAAATAAGAATGAATTCATAAATTGTTGGTTGTAACTTTGATTGGTGTGATATATGCTATATGGAGTTTTAAGGAACACTTAGAGCCTTGTATTGTGTACTCCCATATCTAGAAATGAGTCTAGAGACGTTGCATGTGGATATTTGGAACTTGAATTGCTAACTAGACTGTTTATAGTCTAACGTAGTGTATATTTCTTTTGTCTATTTCTTTCTGTTATGGGGAATCCCTGAATAGGTACAAATACGTCGATTGATTAGGAGATGACTATTACGACATCAGGAGCACGAGCATGCATTTGACATCCTCACACTTTTTATTTGTTTAGACATTTTATGTTTTAAGAACTATATTTAGTTGTTGAATTTTGGTTTGTAAACTATTTATTGGATTTTTGTACCGTACTTTTGAGATATTTGTTATTTTCATATTAATGGAATTTTGGCTGCTGTTGACATTTGGAATATTAAGATCTTTTAGCTTTTATTCTTATATTTTGGATATGCCTATTATTGTTACAAGTTTCTGACTACATCGTAGCATCAGGCCTTCCGTCTTGTTTTATACCAAGGTAGGGTTTTGACAGTATATCATTTATAAAAATTCATCAAGGTATATGAAAATCATAAAAAATATATATTTTTTAATTTTTTTTAAAAGAATTTTATGGAAATAATTGTTGGATTTATATAATATATGAAGATATATAAGAGTATATGAAATTCATTCACTTTTTAAAGTTTATAAAAGTCGTGATAAAATATCAGTCCCTTAGTATATCTATGTGGTTGGGAATGCCTTGCCGAGCCCGACTCCATTTTAAAGAAAAAATAGTGTAAAATAAAATAACAACGTAGAAAAATAAAGCATATTACAACAAGTAAATATACTTAAATACTAAAAATTTATCATAGTATATGTCATATTTCATAGCTTCATAATTAAACTGCTTTGTTTGCAAATTTTTATCATTTCCTACTTTCCAAAGGTGATAGATTGTAGTAAAAAAGGCAAGCCTTCTCCTTTACATAATAACGATTTCTCAATAACACATCTATAAATACCACCCTCCATTTATACACAGTCCTTCTAATTTTGCAAAAACTTCAATCTAGACTAGAGAAGAAAATGAACGAGAAGAAAACAAGTGACATACAATTTCATTAGCATTTTCGTAGAAGACGTAATAATCTCGAACTTAAGGAATCAATCATTTTAATATATTTTTTAACTGGAAATCGATCATTCAAAGCTAACCATATTATGAAATTCTATTTTGGACATGACTATTGCAGACCAGACGACACCATTGAATAATTCTCTATTTTCATTTAATTTTATCATAAGTAAGGCGGATAAAATAAGAACCCTTCAAAAAAATTTCTACAAATAAGAACCACCTCGTAAACAATAGTAATGCTCCTAATATTAGAAAAAGCAAACGACATTTAATCCCAATGAAGCCTAAAAGTATCAGATCTCTAAATATCACTAATTAATGCTGACTTATTAATATTATTATCTTTCCAATAAAAAATTTTAGAAAAAAAAATCAATGGTAGCTGTTCCTCCCATCCATGAATCAAATTCAATGAGAACATTCTGTTCCTACCTATAATATAATAAAAATAAATTTTCAAACAACTTCTCATTAATCAAATACTATTTAATAAATATTTTTATTTCTTTTTTTTTAATTAGACCTAAGAAACTAACTCTTTTGAGCTTAATATCCATAGCCAATTCGTCCATAGTGAGCGCTTATCAGCAAGCATCCACCAGATATGTTTTCCTACTAAAAATATATTCAATGTCTTTAAGTATTTTAAACCAAAACCCTTATTGAAATAGGACTACACACTTTCTTTCAACTGCCAAATTCATTCTCTACTTTTAATGTACCCTTAAAGAAGGCTTTACATTTGGTTTCAATAATTTTAGTGACGGTTTGTAAGAATGAAGAAAGAAAAAAAAAATAGGTATAAAAGTTAGCACTGATTTAATAGAGTTAATATACCTGCATATGATTGTTTCCTTCCTACCCATGAACCAATCATCCTTCCAATTTTATTTAACAACTTAACGCATATATCAGCTTTCAATTTAAAATACAAAAGAGGAACTCCTAAATAAATGATCAGAAAAGTACATTCCTAAACTATTAATTTTAAAATATCATGTTTTAAAGTCTATCAACTTTGCTGAAGATAGCTTAACTGTCGCAGTTTATAACCAAACCAGAGATAAGTTGAAACTCCTTTTATCTTTTAGCAACCTAGGTAACAGTCCTTCTACCAACATCATAAAAGAGAAATAAATCATTTACAAATGATAAATGATTTGTCTTGAGATAATCAAAATAATCATGATAAGAAAATTATTGGGAACACGTGTAACATTCTAGATGAATATTCTACATGGATAAAAGAATTCAAATGAGATAAAGGGTCTCTTGTCTCACACCCTACTTTCCATAAAAGAATATCTAACTTCAACATTAATAAGTAAGGAATCAAAAGTTGGTCTCATAATTTTTATAATCCAACTTATGAACATACTAGAAATGAACTTTAAACACATACCTTCCTAAAATCAACTTTAAACACATACATACTCCACTATCTTTCAAGATGAAAACTACCTACAAGATCACAAGAAATTTAGATGTTATCTGATATCTTCTCCCCTTAACAAACTCGATTGTCGTAAATTTATTAAACTTGGAAGAACTAAAGCCAAATATGTTAGCTAGTTTTTGGTTATAACTTTGAGAAAGATGATACAACAAGTATTAGGCCTTTAATCCTCTAATCTTCAAAGATAATATTTCTTACGGATAATAAAAACCAAAGAATAACTCTATTGTTATTATAAAAAAAAAAACAAAACTCTTTAACAATCCTTGTAAAATATTTTTCTATCATATCCAATTTTTTTTTTAAGTAGCAATTAAAGCCATTAATTCCAAAATGTTTCTCATAGTCTATTATATATAATGCTTCATTAATTTCCTTTTTTTTTACACCATTAGAATTCTCAACTTGAATATCAAATGAAATATACCTAGAAATCTAATATTAGCACTGATGTTACTCCCTCTATCAGCTTTACCTAAAAGACTTTGATAAAAACTCTTTATTTCCTTTCAAATAAAATTATTATGAGTAATTATTAAAGTAGAACTACTTTTTAGAGATAAAATTATATTCTTAATCCTTCTCATTCTGACAACATTCATAGTTTAATTCAATCCAACCTTCATTATCGCGTTAAAATACTTTATTTAAATTTATAATGGCTTACATGCTCATTTTGTAAGGATCTTTCTCACTATATAACTACTAAGAGGAGAAGTTTGAAGTTGTAATTGATTTTGATTCATAATGAAATCTATTCTTTCTCAAACTCATTCAATATCTTCTTATGAAAATTTTTTAACTGAATTTTTGGTTTCAGCTTAGCCCATAATCTAAACGTACAACTAATAGACACTTAAATACACCAAAGCTCATTCAAGAATCTTTGAAACTTTAGATGATCCATCTAAACATTAAAAAAATAAAAATGTTTGTTAATTCTTCTAATATTATTAATATCCTTGTTCACTAATTGACCGTAATTTGATACTCCACTCAGTAAAAAAGTTACAAATGGTATCAACTAAAATAAATATTTATTCAAATTTTATGTTATAGAAAACATAATCAAGATGAACCCAAATTATAAAATCCTTTATCTAATTATTCAACCAAGAAGACCTGATCATTCAGATTTCATTTGCACAAACCCATTTCTAAGTATATAATGTTCAAAATCACTTCTAACATCTAGATCATAACCCATAACACCTACTTTTAAACCAGCCTTAAGCATAACATTAACTTATACTAACCAAGGAAGATCTTCATTACTTTTATCAATGATGTGCTGATGGGACGAAACTCGACTGATATTTATATTCACAGTACTCAATCGAAATTCCTATCAACGTCTAATGTAATATTTAAGATATCGTTTCCACAGGGATTGTAAGCTAAGAAGCATAATTGAGACTAAGATTCAATCTGAATTGCTGTCATAGAATCAGAGAATCATGGAATTATAAAGTTGAGGTGAAGTAAAAATATCTCATGACATTCATTCAATGAAAACTCAAGTCAGTACTCTATTTTGCAATTGATCTTAACAAAGAATAAACTGATTTGAAGGATCTGATTTCAATTAACTTCTCATGCAAGTTTCATCTTAAATCACAGATTTACCTTCTAGATCATCATCAATGATTTGTTAAAAGATCTCTCGATTCAATTTAACATATCTCAATTATATAGTTGCATATATCTCTATACTACAGCCTATACAACTGATAAGCACAATTTGTAGAAAAATAGATCTGTAGTCTATCTCTAGTACTACGATCCTCTGTTCTCAGATCTGAAACCTAATTGCCATCTCTGGTCTAAATCAAATCTCAGATTAACAATATTACGTGACTCTCGTCCTTGTAATTCAATTAGCTCATGAAATCCAGTAGATCTGGCTATAATTGAACAAGAAACTTTACAATTAAAATGATAATCGACATCAAGATTCAACAGATCAACAGAGCTTTTAGCTAGCACATCTACTTCAGCATATTCAATCAAATACAGAAAATCATCATCGACATGCTCAAGATCTAAATCTTACCAAGGAAGATTGAAGCTAGACTCTGTCATAGTTGTTGCTTCACAATCTTCAAGCTAAATCTCAATGATCAAGAAAAACAGAGTACAAAACTTCTTCAAGAAACTTCTCTGAAGATGTCGAATAAAGCGTATAGAATAATCTAGAATTTCTCTTAAAATGTAACAGAATGTCAAGAGTGGAAATCAAACGTCTAAAACTGTTTTTCTCTAAAAAACTTCACATCAATTGCTTCATCTGAGCTCCTATTTATAGAGTTTGGCTAAGTGGCAATTTCGAAATAAAATCAACAAAGAAACACAAATATGCGAAGTAACATTTTTTTCTCCATTTATGTCGCTTGTTCCTTCGCCTGAACCAAACGACTTCTTCACATCTCGCTTGTCTTGATCGCCAAGCTTCAACTCTTTCCAGGTGAAATATCCAAAATGCTGCCCTAATACGTCGCCTGATGCTCAGGAGAGTGGACATATTTCGCCAAAACAAATTTTCAGTTAATATCTCCTTAGGCGATGTCTCATCAAATGTCGCCTGTGATAATCCATAGGTTTTACGACATCCCACTTTTTTCGCCTAAAACATCGCCTCAAGGTAGGCGAGACTTCATCTTCATCGCCTACTTTACTGTCGAGAAGGCGATATGCGAAGGCGAGGGATCTCTGAATCGCCTTCCTTGCTTTACTCTTTGAGGCGAAAATGACTCTATGTCGCCTGCTACATCGCCTTTCACTCCGAATCCTGGCGAGATCTTCAGGCGAACCCTCTTCTTTAGCAATATAATTTCGCCAGTTGCTGACTTTGGATGAAATTCTGATTTGGTCCCTCTTTCTTCTGAATTTGCACGTTTTAGCTCATTTTTCACAACTTTTCATCCAAGTCCCTGCCTCAGCAATAATAGTCTAGAATTACTGGAAATGCATTAAATATCTCATCTTTTAGTTTCAATTCCATTACATTTATACTCATAATAGATGCTAAAACATAGGTAAATTCTAGACTTATCATGTGCACCCACTTATTACCATGTGTTCTTACTCCGATTCCAACCATATACATATGACCAACAATAATATCTTAAAGGTTCATATTTCCATTGGACCAGACCCA
This sequence comes from Cardiospermum halicacabum, assembly GCA_031304145.1. Classification (NCBI taxonomy): domain Eukaryota; kingdom Viridiplantae; phylum Streptophyta; class Magnoliopsida; order Sapindales; family Sapindaceae; genus Cardiospermum; species Cardiospermum halicacabum. The sequence goes on along the minus strand of CM062394.1, from coordinate 13,335,512 downwards.
CATGTGCAGCTTCTATTTACTTAAAATGATGTTAAATTATATATTGCAGTTGTTTTGTTATTTTACTAAAAGATGGTAGATTGCAACCTAGTTCAGTTACAAATAATATAGAAATAGCTATCATAGTCTCGGTTAGCCTTACCATCCCAATTCCTTTTACTTTGGTCAATGACCCATTAGACACCTTTACGAATATATCCTTACTATAATTCTTAAGTTCATTAAACAAGGATATATCACCTGTCATGTGGTTTGATGCTCCTAAATCTACAATCCAAATGCTCGAATTGTTTGTTCTAGTGTTTAGGGCAGAGTGAAAATTATCTATTTAAGCAATATTCCCAATGCTTACTCTTTTTTCTATTAAGATAGATCCATTTAAATATTTTGATTTTCCTTTGGCGAGTATGAACAGACTTGATTGATGTGATCATGACATACTTTTTTGTCTTTGAGTCTGTGAGTAGTAACGAGAGAACTTGATTGAGTCGCTTTGCTAGCGGGAATGATTGGGTTGTTACTCGAAATATCTAAAAATGAGGAGATCTAATAAGTAGAGGTTGGAGAAGTCATACCGTACTTTATTTAGTCATATATTGGATAGCTCTGATACCATGAAGAAACTTGTATCAGGTCTTAATTTTTATTCATTGGTTCAATATATATATATATATATATATATACAAAGAGAAGGTAGAAACCCTAGGTCAAACTCTAATCTATAATCACTTAATGACTAGTCAATAAAATCCTAATATATCTCCTTAAAATAAGGGGAAATATTTTGTTACCAATTATAAACATTATTCCTAAAATGACTCATAAATATCTAGTTTACTAACAATTAATTTTCTGAAGTGTAGGTTATTAGCATTTTTTCTTAATAGAACACTCGATTAATTGTCAATAACACAAATAGAGAGAGGATAATTCTCATACTATACCAATTTTTTTTTTTCAAAAAATTGGAAATATTTCATATTTTACTAAGAACCTAGGTTCAAAATAGACAAAATGACACACTAGATCATAAGTCTATGGCTACTACAAGTTCAAAGGAGTTGGATAATCCCAATTGCTTTCACATTGCTTGGGTCAAAAATGGAAAAAATAAATAAATTGAGTTTCAACATTTACCTCTCAAATGGAGGAATTATACTCTCATCTAGGAGAAATAAAAGAAACGGTGTAATATAAATGTAAAGATACTAAAACAACTAAACTAAAAGTAGTAAAACTCTAAAAAAATATAATACCAAACTTAGGCTCAAATGCACTACTCTATTGAGGCTATCTCGGATCAGATCTACATCTTCAAAGTTTTTTGTGACCATTCCAGAGATAAAATCATAGAGTTGAGAATTAGACCACCAAAGGTGTATGCCTGTCATTTTGAGTATGAATATGAGGATTTAGACCTATTTTTAAAAAATATTTGAGTCTTTTGATGTAGTAAAAAAAATATTTTTGAAAAAGATCTGATGAGGAAGAAAAGATAAAATGGTAGATAGATGAAATAAGAGGAAAAATGGAGGAAGTGGAAGCAGTTGTGGAGTATAAAAAAGATAGCCTATCTAAAGAAAGAAATAAATCTTCTGCAGTTGGTCGAAGAAGGCTAGAGGCGAAGAACTTTTCAGGGATGACTTTAGTGAGAAAATTTGTTTTAAGATAAAGACACTTTAATAAAAAATATTTAAAAAAAAAAACCTAAGTTACTAAAAATTCGGAAACTTTTAAAAAGAAAACTAAATAATTTCTAATACAAATAAACTAATTTGTAATGCTAATTATTAAAAAGTAATATTTTAAGTCATAATATTTAGGTTTAAAAGATAACTTAATATTAAAAAATACACTTATCTTTAAGAGTAAAAACTTAGGATTCATTTATTATTTTTTTCTTATTTTTCTAATTGTACATTGCATAGCCCGCATCGCATCAATGAATTAAAACCATGATCATTCTTACAAGTCTTCAAAAATTTGAACTCATTGCTTAATGGTGGATAAAGTCATCCAAATCTATTTCATTTTTCCTAACTTGAACCGTATGCATTTGAAATCCATGCTTACCTTTTCGAAACTCTTTAACTATTCAATATCAAGTAGTGTAACACCCCATATTGGGATAGGGTTAAAAGAAATTGAATTGCTACCCATATCACCAATGTGCACATTATTTTTTCGGGAGCCCAGAAATTGAGAGCTCCAAAGTTAAGCGTGCTTGACTTGGAGCAATCTTGGGATGGGTGACCTTCCGGGAAGTTTTTTTCCAGAAAGCATGCGAGTGAGGACAAAGATGGTGGAAAGCATAGTGGTGGTTTGTAAGGCTAGTAGTCAGCCTTAAGACTGATTGTGAATGACGTGGCGCCCCTGCCACCGCGCTTCGGGTTCATCCGGGGGCGGGGGCCGGACGTTACAAATGGTATAAGAGCAACCCCGCGACCGCGAGTGCGCCTGTGGACATAAGAGCCCTGAGCATTCATCTAGCGGGGGTAAAGATTCTGGGAATGATGTGGGCTAACCACAATGAGGATGTTGTGTCCTAAGGGGGGCGGATTGTAACACCCCATATTGGGATAGGGTTAAAAGGAATTGAATTGCTACCTATATCACCAATGTGCACATTTTTTTTCAGAAGTCCAAAACTTGAGAACTCTAAAGTTAAGCGCTTGGGATGGGTGACCTTCCGGGATGTTTTTTCCGAAAAGCATGCGAGTGAGGACAAAGCATGCTGAAAAGCGTAATGGTGGTCTGTGGGGCTAGTAGCTAGCCTTAAGACCGATTGTGAATGACGTGGCGCCCTGTCACCGCGCTTCGGGTTCATCCGGGGGCGGGGGCCGGACGTTACAAGTAGCACATGTAGTATAATCGTTAAATGGTCGAGTTAAGATTAAAAAGATGGAATGACGGATTCAGGATCATGATGATGAGATGCCATAATCCAAATATTGTAGTGTCTTGATTATATCTATATAATATATTTTCAAAATAACTTACTTTTATTTTTAAATAAGAATTTCATTTTGATGATGAAAACATGGATGTCAAATGTAACAATTGTGGTTAGTGTGGCTTCATCACTATAACCATTGATAAAACATGCAAATCAATAATAATTCTTATGCACATTTATCTTAACCTTATAATCTCCTCACACATGAGTTTTTCTCTACTTATTTTAATATATTAGAACTTAATATTTTTTAAAATATTAAAATTGATGAAATTATTAGTAGAACCGTAATTGATAAGCAACAAAATCTGAACCATTATAATCTAATCTATGAGCTTCAGAGTAATTAGAGCGAGAGCTAGTTCATGTATATTATTTAAGAGAAACATTCTTTCTATTTTTCTGACTGTTAATATCAGGTCTGTTGTGGTTGTACATTTAAAATGAAATGAGCTTTAACAAGTAGTTTATGATTATCGTTTGATCTAGTAAAGGTTCTTCCATATTTTCTGATCTAGAAGAGATTGAGAAGAATTTTTATAGATCTTAATGTAGTGAGCAACTTGAGATGGAATAATACTCATAAATGTTAAGATGAAAAGATACATCATCCAGTTGGCTCAATGGCTTGGAGAATCATTGATGAAAAATTACCATAATTTGGATCAAAGCCACATAAATTGAGGTGTGAGTTAGGTTTTAATGGATTTAATCCATTTAACAACTTAAGCACAGGTTATAGTTATTGGCCAATAATGTTAGTGAATTACAATCTCCTTTCTCGGAAGCGTATGGTGAAAGAAAATTTAATGCTTACACTATTAATTCCTAGTTCTACATGACTTAGTAATAATATAAATGTATACTTGGCATCGTTGATACAAGACTTAAGATTTGTGGGATATTGTTATATAATGCATTAATTAGTTCTCTCTTTGCTTTGAAAGCTATACTGATGTGGACGATCAATGAACTTTATGTTAATGGAAATCTCTTAGGACATGTTGTAAAAGGTAAATTTGCATCTTATATATGGATCAAATATACATAGCAAATGATTAAAGCAATGTGGAAAATATGTTTATATGGATCATCGCCGCTATCTTTCAAAAGATCGTAAATATAGAAAGAAAAAAATATATTTCTAACCAAGTATTTGTATTATCACTTCTAACTTCAACGTAATGTCATTTTGAATTATTTTATATACATATGGATGGTTGAATTTTGTACATTGATATTATGGTACATTATTGTTTATTATCTAAAATTTTGCTCCATTATAAATGATGTCAAGCAGTAATTGTGAATATGAAAATTTGAATATTATGGGTACAAATAGTACTGGGACTAAGGTATTAGTTCAGAAAAAATAGTTAGTGGTCCTATCACACTCAATTCAGAAGATATAAAATGAGCCCAGTAGGTGTCGAATGGAATATATACTGGCAACTAATTGATAAACCATTTGAAATTAGGTTCAGGATGTATAGCAAAAACTACATCAATCATATACAAAGATTGGAAAGGCGTCCCAAAGAAGAGAAACCAAGAAAATGGGAACTTCTTAAGGTTTGAAAATTTATTCATTTATATTTACTATTACTCATTTTAGTTTATTGTTTATCTTTTAGAAAATATACATAAAGGAAAGATTCAGTTGAGCTGAGATGAACATATATATTGGAAAGTATGCACCAATATTGGAAAAATCATAAGAGTTCAATTTCATAGAGGATTGAAAAAATATTCTTAAAGAGATAAAGGGCCAAATAATATTGAAAACTTGAAGCCATATTGATTGTCAACAGTTGAGTGAGAGGCATATGTTAAGAATATGTTATCAGATGAATACTTAGTAAGATGATAAGAACATAGTATATTAATTAGTAATGTTAAGTTGTTTATTATGAATTGTATTACATTATTAAAAAATACTTTTTATTTTGATAGCCTTATAGCAAACTCATTGCTAAAAAAAAAAGTAAAAGCATGTACTCCCACCAGTTGTCGACATGGTTATTGTTAGGATTGTCTTGAATCACAAAGATTTCCTTTTAGGAAAGTTTTTCTATTTTGATTATGGATCTATTTACTAATTTTTTGATTTCTTATTTCGGAAAGATTTTTTTTCCTAATTTGGTTGATTGTATTCCTTAGTTGGAAAGAAGACAAATTAGGAAAGTGTGTTTGGTTATCACTATAAATAGAGTTGTCTCATGAAGAAGAAAGTATCTCGTTCCTATGGGGTGGTGATTATTGGATTGAGATCATGCCCAGTGGGGATGATGATCATTGGGGTTAGGATCTCACTATTAAGGAGATTTCGTAATTGGGGGTTATCTCGCCGTAAGAAGATTTTTTTGGGGATTGTCTCGCCGTAATGAGATTTTTTCTGGGGTTGTCTCGCCGTAAGGAGATTTGGTTTGGGGGTTATCTCGCCGCAAGGAGATTTCGTATTAGGATTGTCTCGTCATGGTAGAGTTGTTCGCCTAAAAGAGATTTTGAGAAAGAAAGCAATTTTGTGTGGAGATATAGTGTTTTCTGAATGACTTGTCATTCTTATTTCACATAGTAAATTTGTTATCTTTATGTGGATTATGCAATTTTTTGAACCACATTAAAAATTGTGTTTGTGTTTGGGCTGATTGTTTTGGTTAAATCAAACCAGGAACTAGGAATAAAGTGGGATAGAACCGGAAGTTTCCTAACAAATTGGTATCAGAGCTTTGGTGGAGGTTTGTTTGAAGATCAAGTTTGAAGTGGACATCTTGATTTGAATTAGTATCCATGATGTAGATAAGTGAGATCAATTTAGTGAATATTTTGATCAGCAGAATTTTTTGGACAGTTTGGAAGAATTGGATATTTCTCCTTAATCGACCATTGGATGATGCTCACATTTTATTGAAATCTTCAACCAATGTAGTTCTAACTCTTCACCATTCGGATTGTGGATTAAATATTAGAAAGAAGAAATATGACATCAACAATTGGGTTTATGGATTTCATGAATCTGTCTTACGCAGTCATATTGAACAAGAATATCTCTCTTATGAACCATTGGATCAGACTGAATTTTGGATATGTTGTAGAAGACATATGACGGTTAAAGTTGGACAGTGGAGATTGGTTTAGGAGATTTCTAGAGGGAGAGATGTTGAACAGAATATGATTATTGCATATTGAAAACATAGTAAAATATGAGATTGAGATCAAGAACTAAAAACATCTGGATTTGGAATTTTGAATTTGGTAGTTTCATAAATATTTTGGGTTTGATAAAGAATGAATTGAATGATGGAGACAAAATTGGATTGGTAGTGATCAAAGGAAAAAGATTCAAAAATTTGAGGTGATTCAAGTCAATGTGGAGATTTGTTAGGATTGCCTTGAATCACAAGGATTTCCTTTCAGGAACGTTTTTCCATTTTGAGTTTGGAACTTTTTCCTAATTGTTTTATTCCTTATTTTGGAAAGATTTTATTTTCCTATTTTCGTGGATTATATTCCTTAGTTCGAGAAAGTATCTCATCCCTATGGGATGGTGATCATTGGATTGAGATCATACCCAATGGGGGTATTGATCATTGGAGTTCAGGTCTCGCCATCAAGGAGATTTTGTATTGGGGTTGTCTCATCATTAAGAAGATTTTGATTGGGGGTTTTCTTGCTGCAATGAGGTTTTGTTTAGGGGTTGTCTCGTCGTAAGGAGATTTTGTTTGGGGGTTGTCCCGCCGCAATGAGATTTCGTATTATGGTTGTCTCGCCATGGTAGAGTTGTTCGTCTAAAAGAGATTTTGAGAAAGAAAGCAATTTTATGTGGAGAGAGTGTGATTTCTGAATGACTTGTCATTATTATTTCACATAGTAAATTTGTTACCTTTCCGTGGATTATGCAATTTTTTGAACCACGTTAAATATTGTGTTTGTGTTTCGGCTTATTTTTTTGGTTAAATCAAACTAGGAACTAGGAAGAAAGTGAGATAGAACCGGAAATTTCCTAACCGTTATGTTTTAACAAACGAGCCCATGATAAGTTACTAATTCCTATATGTTAAGAGCTTATAGTTTTTATTTGCAGAAGAATTACATGGTAATAGCCTCATGAATTTGAGTTTATTCATGTGATTATTTCTTAACACGATAATAGTATGTTTATGTGTAGTATCTACATCATCCCTCAACATAGAGCTTATCAACTGGTTATAATAATATTGGACTGGAATGGATTGGTTGGTGGTGTGTTGTTTTCAATTATATTAACAATGAAGTTTTCTTGTTATAGATTAAACTATAAGTGTAAAACATAGAAATATTTGGAAATACGGGGAAAACTCTACCAAAATTTTAATGAAAATGTATATGTTAACTGGAATTGTATTTTTTTTATTGAATGGTTAGATGTAAGAAAAAATAGCTAATGAATAAACTATCAAACTTGAGGTATCACAGATAGATTAATGAGTTGAAGTGCATAAGAAAAAGATGGAAAGTGGTGAATGAAAAGACAAAGGAAGTAATGGTAAGTTATTAACTATGTAATTAGTTATTACGGATCAATGTATTTTAAATTTAATTTGAAACACTTAATTATCATATTCTTGTGTGTTAGAAAAAAATACCCCGCGGGTGCATCATTGAAAGATAAACTTTTTGCTAAGGCATTAGGAGAAGAACATCAGGGACGAATTCTAGGGGTGAGTTTAACGTGACATCATTTTTAGTTGTTGCTTTGAAAAATAGTAAAGAAACAATAAAATTTTGAAAAAAATAAAGTATTTTATCCTGAACAACATTGACAACTTTTAATTAATTTGTCATGAGTTCCTATTCAGGAAGTTAAAAGAATATTAAAGATATTCATGTAAGTATCCAATCATTATAATTTAGTTATGTAATATATAAATAACCACAATGACATATGTTCGCATTAGCTAATGGATGTCTGATGGTTCCGAAACTCGACTGATATTTATATTCACAGTACTCAATCGAAATTCCTTTCAACATCTAATGTAGTATTTAAGATATCGTCTCCACAGGGATTGTAAGCTAAGAAGCATAATTGAGACTAAGATTTAATCTAAATTGCTAAAAGAATTTATATACAAAATGAATCATAGAATTAGAGAATCATGGAATTTCAAAGTTGAGGTGAAGTAAAAATATCTCATGACATTCATTCAATGAAAACTCAAGTCAGTACTCTATTCTGCAATTGATCTTAACAAAGAATAAATTGATTGCTAGATCTGATTTCAATTAACTTCTCATGCAAGTTTCATCTTAAATCACAGATTTACCTTCTAGATCATCATCAGTGATCTGTCAAAAGATCTCTCGATTCAGTTTAACAGATCTCAATTATATAATTGCATATATCTCTATACTACAACTTATACAACTGATAAACACAATCTGTAGAAAAATAGATCTGTAGTCTATCTCTAGTACTACGATCCTCTGTTCTCAGATCTGAAACCTAATCGCCATCTCTGGTCTAATCAAATCTCAGATTAACAATATTACGTAACTCTCGTCCTTGTAATTCAATTAGCTCATGAAATCCAGTAGATCTGGCTATAATTGAACAAGAAACTTTGCAATTGAAATGATAATCGACATCAAGATTCAACAGATCAACGGAGCTTTTAGCTGGCACATCTACTTCAGCATATTCAATCAAATACAGAATATCATCATCGACATGCTCAAGATCTAAATCTTACCAAGGAAGATTGAAGCTAGACTCTGTCACAGTTGTTGCTTCACAATCTTCAAGCTAAATCTCAATGATCAAGAAAAACAGAGCACAAAACTTCTTCAAGAAACTTCTCTGAAGATGTCGAATAAAGAGTATAGAAGAATATAGAATTTCTCTTAAAGTGTAACAGAATATCAAGAGTGAAAATCAAAAGTCTAAAACTGTTTTTCTTTAAAAAAATTTCACACCAATTGCTTCATCTGAGCTCCTATTTATAGAGTTTGGCTCAGTGGCAATTTCGAAATAAAATCAACAAAGAAACACAAATAGGCGAAGTAACATTCTTCTCCATTTATGTCGCCTGTTCCTTCGCCTGAACCAAACGACTTCTTAACATCTCACTTGTCTTGATCGCCAAGTTTCAACTCTTTCCAGGCAAAATATCCTAAATGTTGCCCTAATACGTCGCCTAATGCTCAGGCGAGTGGACATATTTCGCCAAAATAACCTTCCAGATAAAATCTTCCTAGGCGATGTCTCATCAAATGTCGTCTGTGATAATCCTTAACTTTGGCGACATCTCTCTTTTATCACCTAAAACATCGCCTCAAGGTAGGCGAAACTTCATCTTCATCGCCTACTTTACTGTCGAGAAGGCGATATGCAAAGGCGAGGGATCTCTGAATTGCCTTCCTTGCTTTTTTCTTTGAGGCGAAAATGACTCTATGTCGCCTGCTACGTCGCCTTTCACTCCGAATCAAGGCGAGATCTTTAGGCGAATTCTCTTCTTAGCATCATCATTTCGCCAGTTTGCTGACTTTGGATGAAATTCCGATTTAGTCCCTCTTTCTTCTGAATTTGCACGTTTTAGCTCTTTTTTCACAACTTTTCATCCAAGTCCCTGTCTCAGCAATAATAGTCTAGAATTACTGGAGATGCATTCAATATCTATCTTTTAGTTTCAATTTCATTACATTTATACTCATAAAAGATGCTAAAACATAGGTAAATTCTAGACTTATCAATTACCCCCAACTTAGCCTTTTGCTTGTCCTCAAGCAAACTGACTGAAAATCTACTGAGACACCAATCAGTGCAAACTTATATCATAATTCAAAGTAATTCATTAAGTAAAGTTCTGAAAAATTTCCAAACAGTGACAAGTTCTTCTCTCAAAATTTCCAATAAACTAATTCAAAAACTGGTCATTTTCTTCATGTAGCAAAGTATCCGAGAAGATCCAAGTATTTGAGTTTTGAAACTACTTCCTCACTGTAGTCTATCATAAGTGTTTGATCTCTCAGAATCCTAATGGTTACTCACTCAATACACTAGTCACTTTAAGAATCAGAATTACGTACCAAGGCAAATGTGATTCTAGTGTTTCACAAGCACGTATGAAGAAAATTTTAAGAACCTCAAGAACATTGAACTTTACTCATATACTGTACAGCACTTAGAGGTTCCTAAGTTTAGTACTGCCCCTTTATCTGCCTTAGAATCTCTGATTTGTAAATATAGGGAAAATGGGGTCAAGTTATCTTATGAAAGAAAGGAATTTCTTCAAGGAATCAAAGTTTGGACATACCACTAAATTCCTCTCAATCCCTCAATTCTTCACTCTTTAGTGTTTCCCCACTCCATGATACTTTATTCACATACTACTTATTTATAAACAATGCTCATTTCACTTGATTGTGTCGGTTCTTCTTTTCTTTTTCTCTTTTTTTTTTTGTTTTTTTTTCAAGAAACTACTTTGCTTTTAGCAGCTTCAGAAACACTCTTTAAGATAATCCTCACTTCCCATCTTTTCAATCCCAAATTTAATGATAAGTCCAAAGGGTATGATTGAGATTATATCTCTATCTTTATGGTTTGGACTGGATTAGGGACCAAAGAAAAGGTTTTAATGAGAATGGAAACAAGATGGTTTACCTCACAAGATATCAAGGTCTGGTTATATCAAGTAAGCAAAGGCTATTTAGTAGTTCCACTCACTCTCTCAAATTAGATCATTTTCCTTGGCAGATTAAAGACAGACTTTACCCGACTAATGCCCTGTACACTTGAGGAATGTATGAGAAATTCAAAGCAAACCTATGAAGGTTCTGATTTCTATAGAATAAAATTTTCAGATAAATGTGTTTAATAAGGAAGAGAATAAAACTAACCCCTCTCATGAAGAAAAAAGGCACAACATTAAGCTCAAAAACCTCACATTCCACCCAAGGTTTTTCTCCACTCTTTCCTTATCAAAACTCATCAACTTATTCACAATTCAAAACTAACCAGAATCTTCATCAGTGTTCAAAGAAACTTGTCAAAAATTGTTCATCAAAACTGCTTGTTTTGAACACTTGTTTTACTGTTTGAAAACTCATTTTATAAAAAAAAAAAAAAAAAAAAAAACTAAATCACTTTGAATTATGAGCAATGTAAGCTCAATCATGCACTTACACCTAATATTCTAAGAAAAATACTAAAACAAAATCAAACTAAAAAAAAATTAAACACAAAGAATAATAGCAACGTGATTGCTACCCCACCCCCAACTTAAGAGAAAGCATTGTCCTCAATGCTCAATAGAACAGAAATGAATAGAAGTAGAGGAGGGAAAGTATAAAACAATGAACCAGAGAGCTAGGCAAAGTACCTGAATGTCGCCATTATCAGAGGATAAGTCGTCCAAATTAAGTGCAAAAAGAAAATTGGTTAGGCGAAATAACAAAAGGCGAGAAAGAAATCTATCGCTAACCTTAGGTGAAATACCAGGCGAAATATAGAATTCGCCAATTTAAAGTGATATAGAGGAATAATGTCATGGCGAAATACAGAACCAGCAGGCGAAATATTAGACAAGATAGAAATGTCGCCAAAAAGAGAAATCCAAAATTAGGCGAAATAAAAGATATATCGCCCTAACCATTCGCCTTTACCATATGAAAGAATTTACCAACCAGGCGAGAAACAGAGATCTCGCCTTACACAAGGAGATTATTCTGGCGATTTGAATTCCATCTCGCCTCAACACACTGTTTCATTAAAATTCTTGCAGAGTGACCTGTAAACTTCAAAAATCAAAGTGAGAAATGGTTTCATAGTTAATGTTATTTCCTGTAGACTCAACTCACTTTGCTTCAGGGAAAAGAACCCCTAACTTAAAATCTAAAACTCTCCGTAACAGTTATTAACCAGCAATTATATTACTCTTTTAACAGAAAAAAATAAAGACAAAATAATCAATCACATGACTCTTGAAAAATTAAAAATAAAGACTCAAGGAAACACATTACTCTTTACTAAATAAAAAAAAAACAGATTCACATTACTCTTAAAATGACAAATTAAAAACCAATCCTGAATATTACAAAAGAGTATTTAACATATAAAAATTAAAAATCATCTAAGGAATCATCTGAGGATTTTGACTGTAGAGAAGATTTAGTGCTCAGTCTCATCTTCTTGGGCTTTGGGATTAACTTCTGCATTCTTGGACGAGAAGATGCTGAAGATGAACTTGGAAGTGTAGTAGTACCAAGAGATGGTACCTTCAAATTTAAGTGCTCCACAATAGACACTCGAACTTCAGCTTCAGTGTCAGCAGCAGCTCTAGTGGCCATTGCTCTAGTCACTCTCTGAGAAGATCTCTCCAGATTTGTCTTCTGCTTCCTCTTGTATTGCTTAAGAATAGGTGGATTTCCTTCAACAGTTGGCATGCGGTCTTCATCGTCACTGACTTCCTCAGATTCTGAAGCAAGAATCTTCCTTTTTCTTCTCAGTGTAGGAGGATTCACTGGAATATAAGTTCTGCTGATGTATTCTCTAATCTGCAGGAAAAATTCAGTTCTGAATTTATTTAGAATTACTAAGGCAGAATCCTTGTTCCATGGAGATCTGTTAGATTTCCAGTCCCAAATAAGAACAGACCCCAATCTCTATTGTAGAAATCTGAAGATCTAATGATACAGCAGATGATGGAGTTTCCAAGATAGGGCAGTCCTCTTCATCACTGTCATCTCCAACAATGACAGGAGCCAAAAAATGCCACCATTTCCTACTGTTTCTCTCAGCAATCTCCTGAGCACATTCTTCATCTGTAATGAGGTTGTCTTCACTCCCCAAAGAACCACACTCAGAAACATCCTCAGATTCAGCTTTAGAATCATTGCCATTATCTTCAATACCCTGGCTACAAGACTCAGTAGGACAGAAGGTACTATAGCCAAAGAGTCATCAGACTGTTCCATAGATTGGCCCTGAGAGGAAATCCTCATCCTTGACATATTCACCAATCTCTGAACCTCTGGATGCAGAATATAAAGACTTAGAATGTATTCCTCAGTGAGCTGTGGTGGACTCTCAATTGTGCAACTCACAAGCTTGAAATTATCAGGAACCTGACAAGTTGAAACACACAGTACTTGAGTTGTCTGATCTACATTCAATTCTAACAGATTTTCCTCCTGTTGTTGTTCCTCAGCTTGAAGTTGAGAACTTGATCCCTCACCATCTTCATGACTTGATACTGGTAAACCTGTAGATTCAGCATAATAAGCCAAAAATTTGCTTTACTCTTCGATTGTTGCAGTATCAATCTCTTCACAGTCTTCAGAATCAACATCCCGATCATTACCAGTTGCAGACTCCAATATAACAGATTTCCCTCTGTCCACATATCTTTCATCAGCTTCAACAATTTGATGCACTACAACTTCTGATGCTAAGTCCAGTTGCTCGATTAGACTCTGTTGACAAACAACAATTTCTTCAGTTGTCTCTGCAGGCACTTCAGGTTTATTATCCAATACATCTTCCTGCTCATGTTGTAGATTCTCTTGATTGTTCATAGGTTCTTCCACTCTTGGTGGTTCCTTAACTAAAATATTAGCTGAGAATCTAGCAAAACCCACTGGAGAGATATTTTCTTTAGCCTTGTGTATCTCCCATATTCTGATAAAATCTTGTGGAGTAGAAATGGATCTGAAGAACTCAGCAAGTTTTTCTTCAATCTTCTTGTTTATCATGTCAGATATTGAAGCATCAAGCTGCTCTCTTGATGAGGGCTCAGCTGCCCTTTCACTTTCCTCTCTACTGCTATTGGTAGGAGCTGACGATAGTTTCTCAACTAGTGCTTCCACTGTAGTAGGGGATGAAAGACTATTTCTCTGAACACTTGACTTCTTGGTTTCCCTCAAAGTCTTCAATTCCCTCACTTTTTCCACTGCTTCAGTGCCACCCCTACTCTCCCAGAGCCTTAATTCTAATCCACCATTGTGGAGTTTAGAATCAGTCAACCATATGTCTTTCTTTCTGCTCTGGACTCCAAATTTTTCCGACAAGCCTATAATGAGATATGGGAAGTACAAAGTCCTCTGTCTTAACCTCTCATTCCTCAAACTATAAATCCTCCTTTTTTACTCAGAGAAGATAAGCTGACCCAAATGAATAAATTTTCCTTAATTGAAGTCTCTGAGGAACTTCTTCTTATCTGCAGTAAATCTACTGCCCTTGTTTCGAGGCATCACGTTGTCCCTCAACCAAGTTAGGCAAATGGCAGTGTGAATGTCCAATTCACTTGCCAAAACATCTCTTTTAGATCCTTGAGTTGGATGCTGAAATCTCCTTAAGCTTCTTAAATCTTCCTCAGTTAGCTCTTAGGCTTCCATTCCTTTATCTCCTTGATGGTTGGCTTCTATCAAACCATAGTAGATGCATATGGTCTCTGGAGAAATATATACTTGGTGGCCTCTGATGTCAAATGGAGTGTCCAACTCCTCTGAGGCCTTATCATAAAATTCTTCCACCAGAGTGGCATTCACCTTTTTGGGTTGAGCCTCATAAACCAACTGCCTCATGAACCAACTCCAGAGGTAGTTTCCAAATCTCTTATCCTCAAATTCTTCTAAAAGGAATCCCTTCTCTTTCCAAAACTGCAAGTTGTCCTTTTAAGAAGGGCTCTTGATCTTGGACTTGTCCTTAGATAATTTAGGTGAACTAGATGTCACCTTCTCCACAACTGCTGCCTGCTTTTTAGCCAATGTAGATTTGACAGCAGACACACCCCCATTTTCAGCATTTGGTGTAGAAGTGGTTTTTGGTGTGCTTTCCATACTTTTCTTCTTACTGGAGCCAATCTGCACCCCTTTCTGCTTGGGCGACTTGGGTGAAGATGGAAGAATCACCCTGACTTGATAATTCTTCTCGTAAAAGATCTTCGGCTTGGCCGAAGTCTTGGCTTTCTTGCTCTTTTTTGCTGGGCTAGGAGTGTTGTCACTCTTTCTTTTAGCCATAATCTGCAATTCGAAACCATATTTCAACAGTTATAATCAGATATCAAATTAACAGAATTAAAGTTCAGCAGCACAACAGCATTATCAATATCAAACAGTTTGACAGTATGTCGCAACATAGGTTCAGCATTTTCAAAACACATTAAGCAATCACGCTCTAAACCATGTTTTACAGCTTAAAACTAACAACTACTATTAACAGTGCAATTATAATCACAGAAATGAAACACCCAACTAAAAATCGTTCATGTTCATTATAAAACCCACAGAGTTTCAACTTTATTACCGTTAAAACAGTGGCTCTATTAACACCCTAACAGTTCGATTAACATCACAACACAGATAAACCTAAAACAACTATCAGCTTTCATAAGACTGAGAGAGAAGAAATGAAATGTACCTTGTTGGTTTACTGTGATGGAAATCGATCGAAAAGCATAACCGAAATGAGAGATTCGTGATTTAGGGTTTGCAAACAATTGAAATCTCAGAGAGCAAAGTAATGGCAACGGTAAAATCGAATTAGGGTTAATAAAATAATCAGAGAATAGGTGCAATGATGAAAGAACTAGGCAGAAGGCATAAAGTTTTAGCCTCGCCCCGTGTCATCCAACGGTAATAATTCCAATGCACCTATTTAAGTGGCGAAATAATTCATGTCACCTAAAATGCAGGTGTTATAAAATTCAGAAATAGGCAAGAAAGAATGAGCTCGCCTTAAACGACCTAACTGGCGATATAAAGTGGCGACATATTGATTATTTTGCCTTCAAAAGAGCTTCTAGCGAATTAAATGAGGTGAAATAATTGCTACCTCACCAAAAATATTTTCAAAAACAGACGAGTTTCCAGGCGAAGTAAATGATACTTTACCAAAACCCACTTGTTGTCAGGCGAAGAATCTTGGCGAAATTAGATTTTAGCGCCAGATAACAAGCCTTGTTGGCGAGATAAGATGGCAATGTATTGAATTCTCGCCTCACTCTTCTCGTTACTGGGCGATGTATCAAGGCGAGATTCGTCCTTCCTCGCCTTCATAAAAGTAAAGTAGGCGAAGTTTTTGGCATGACTCCTCTTTCCCGCCTTAACCCAGGCGACCACTCATGGTGACTTGCCCCATCTCGCCATCTTCAAAATGTCATTATAGGCGAAATGAAGTTGTTCCTCGCCAATTAATAAACAGCTTTGGTGAGTCTTCTGGCTATAAAATTGACATCTCGCCTTCTTCTTAAGACTCCAAGTTCATCTGAAATTAACAATTCTTCTGCAAAACATGAACTTGGTTAGTTAAAAACTTACACAATTAATTGATCATAGCATAATTTTTCCAAAGAATAATTGTGTAAGGAGTATGCTTTGTTTAAGGTCGTAAGCATCGACCAAGGCAAGTTTATTATTGGTTTCCCATTATATCTACAGAATCTGAGATATAAAGGATATCCCTTGTCCTGTAGATGTCTCCCCCTAAATAATGCTTGAGTCTCTGCCCATTCACAACAAAAGAGTCAGTGGACTTGTTATCAAACAATTCAATAGCTCCATATGGGGAAACACTCTTTATTCTAAATGGTCCAGGCCATCTAGATTTTAGTTTTCCTGGAAAGAAACTAAGCTTGGTATTGTAGAGCAATACATATTGTTCAGGTTTAAACTCTCACTTGACAATCTTCTTATCATGGTAATTTTTCGCCTTCTGCTTGTACATCTCATGATTTTCATAGGCTTCAAGGCGCCATTCATCCATCTCATCTGGTTCTTCATTTCACATACTACTTATGACATGACTTGCCATACACCATCCGAAATGGTGACATTCCAATTGGAGTTTTAAAAGCTGTTCTGTAAGCCCACAGAGCATCATCTAGCTTGAAGCTCCAGTCTTGTCTGGACTCATTCATAGTCTTTTGCAGGATTCTCTTTAACTCTCTGTTTGAAACTTCTACTTGACCATTGGCTTTTGGATGATAAGCTGTGGTAACTTTATGGATTACTCCATACTTCTTCAGAACCTTCTCCAACAGCTTATTACAGAAGTGAGACCCTCCATCACTAATTAGTACCCTGGGTATGCCAAATCTAGTGAAGATATTCTTCTGAAGAAACTTCTCCACTACCTTTCCATCATTTGTAACGCAAGCTACAGCCTCTACCCACTTGGATACATAGTCAACGCTACAAGTATATACTCATACTTGTTGAATGGAGAAAATGGTCCCATGAAATCAATACCCTAGACATCAAATAGCTCCACCTCTAGGATATAATTTTGGGCCATTTCTTGCCTCTTAGAAATATTACCCATTCTCTAGCATCTATCACACCTGACCACAAAAGCATGTGCATCTTTGAATATTGATGGCCAATAGAAACCACATTCCAGAATTCTGGCTGCTGTTCTTGTTCCAGCAAATTGACCAGCATATTCTGAAGAATGACAGTGCTTGATGATGTCCAATGTTTCTTCATATGGGATGCAACGTCTCAACACTTGATCAGCACATCTCCTAAATAAGTAGGGTTCATCCCATATGTACCTCTTAACCTCATGAAGAAACTTTTTCTTCTGATGACTGTTTAGATCTTCAGGTAACACTTTACATGACAAATAGTTTGCATAATCAGCATACCATGGATAAAATATTACCTCACAAAGGAAGAGTTGCTCATCTGGAAATTGTTCATTGATGTCAACTTGAGCTTCCATATCCTTAATGCGCAATCTTGAAAGGTGATCAGCTACTACATTTTCAGTGCCCTTTTTGTCTTTGATTTCTATGTCAAATTCCTGCAACAAGAGCACCCATCTAATCAACCTAGGCTTAGACTATTTCTTAGCAAATAGGTATCTCAATGTTGCATGATTAGTATGAATGATAATTTTAGACCCTAAAATGTATGATCTAAACTTATCAAATGCAAAGACTACTGCTAGTAATTCTTTATCAGTGGTGGTGTAATTTATCTGAGCTTCCACCAACGATTTACTAGCATAATAAATGACTCTGAATAGCCTCTCCCTTCTCTGTCCCAACACTGCACCTACAGCAAAATCAGATGCATCACACATGATTTCAAATTCAGAATTCCAATCTGGTGGAATTATGACTGGTGCTGAGACAAGCTTTTCCTTAAGCTGCACAAAAGATTTCAAACATTCATCAGTAAAATCAAATTTCTTTTCCTTTTCTAACAGAACACACAGGGGTCTAGCTATCTTTGAAAAATCTTTGATAAAACGCCTATAGAACCCAGCATGTCCTAAGAAACTTCTGATGCCTTTTACATTGGCAGAAGGGGGTAAATTGCTTATCACATCAATTTTTGCTGTCTACTTCTAATCCCTTAGCAGACACTTTATGGCCTAAAACAATACCCTTTCTTACTATAAAATGGTATTTTTCCCAATTAAGGACTAGGTTAGTTTCCTCACATTTTTTAAGCACTTTCTCAAGATTATTCAAGCAATCATTGAAACTGTCTCCTATAATGGAAAAATCATCCATGAAAACTTTTAAAAACCTGCCTATGAAATCAGTAAAGATAGCTAACATACACCTCTGAAATGTTCTTGGTGCATTACACAGTCCAAAAGGCATCCTATTATAAGCAAAGGTTCTAAAAGGACAGGTAAAGGTAGTTTTGTGTTGATCACCAGGTGCTATGGGATTTGGTTATATCCAGAATAACCATCCAATAAGCAAAAATAAGGGTGTCCTGCCAGTCTATCTAACATCTCATCAATGAAGGGAAGGGGAAATGATCAGTGGCTACGTTCAAAATTCTATAATCTATGCACATACACCAGCCTGTAACAATTCTAGTAGGGATCAACTCATTCTTTTCATTTTTTATCACAGTAATCCCTCCCTTCTTTAGTACACACTGCACTGGACTAACCCATTCACTATCTGAAATTGGAAAAATAATACCTACATCAAGGAGTTTCAGTACTTCCTTCTTCACAACCTCCTTCATGGTTGGATTCAATCTTCTCTGAGGTTGGATCTTGGGTGTATGTTTCTCCTCCAGGATGATTTTGTGTGTACAGAAAGTGGGGTTGATTCCTTTAATATCTGTTATCGTCCATGCAATGGCTTTCTTGTGTTTCCTCACCACTTGGAGGAGGCTTTCCTCTTGTTCATCTGTTAAGCCATTAGAAACCACAATAGGTAAGCTAGAATCCTTAGAGTTAAGGAATGCATACCTGAGATGACTTAGGAGTGCCTTCAGTTCCAACTGTGGTGGTTTTTCAGTTGAGGGAAGCATTGGCTCGGCAGATGAATGAATATCACTAATGTTGAGGACAAAATGAGAAGTCATGCATTCCAGCTCACCACTGTAAGCACTTTCCTCTGGAATGTCCATATCCACATCATTGATCAATACATTGTTCAGTGGATCAAAACTTCTCAATGAGAGAATCTTATCCATCAACTCAGTATCAGCTGCCAATTGTATACTCTTGACTTCATCAAAATCGTACGGAAATTTCAATGACCCCAAGAGACTAAATTTTGCATCCTCTCCATTTACTCTGAGTGTGAGTTCACCATTTGCCACGCCTATCAATGCTCTTCCAGTTCTCAGAAATGGTCGACCTAGTAGCAAAGGTACATCTTCATCTACCTCCATGTCAAGCACTACAAAATCCACTGTAAACATGAATTTGTTTACTGTGACTATCACATCTTCCACAACTCCTTTTGCATGAGTGAAAGATCTATCAGCAAGTTGCAATAAGACATTATCAGGTCTGAAATGCCCTATTCCCAACCTTTCATAGATGGCCAAAGGCATCAAGTTTATGCTAGCTCCCAAGTCACAGAGAGCTCTTCCTTTGAATCTTTCGCCTATGGTCAAAGGTATGGTGAACTTGCTAGGATCCTTCTCTTTCCTAGGAATCTGGTACTTGACAAGTTGGCTCACACTTTCATTCACATTAATGCATCCCACATCAGCTAAATTCCTTCTGTTTGACAATAGCTCCTTCATGAATTTAGCATAAACATGCATTTGTTTCAATACCTCAATAAATGGGATGTTGACATGGATTTGCTTAATCATGTCTAAAAACTTCTCAAGCTGCTTATCCAGCTTCTTTCTATTATCTCTTTGAGGAAAAGGTAAGGCAATCTTCATAGCCTCCTTTTCTTTAGCAAAAGGTTTGCTAATTTCTTCATTTTCCTTATTTTGTTTTCAGGAGGTTCATAACTTTTCTTTTCCTTAGAGTTCTCCAACTGCTTCCCATTTCTCAATGTAATAGCATGCACTTGTGCTTCATCCTTGGATTTATCTTTAGCCTTTGGATTGGGCACAGTGTCACTTGGAAGTGCTCATTGGGGTCTTTGGTTCAAAACTTGCATAAGCTGCCCCATCTGAGTTTCCAAATTCTTAATTGAGGTGGTATGGTTGGTAAGAACAGCATCAGTCTTCTCTATGTACTTGATTAGAAGGTCCTCCATACTAGGCTTCTTCTGATACTGAGACTGTTCTTGTTGTTGGTAACCAGGTTTAGGATTTCTTTGGTAATAACCCTGATTTTGATAGGGTTGATTCCTTTATTGATAGTATGGCCTCTGCTGGTTCCCAAAATTATTATTTGAATAATTTACTTGTTCTGACTCCTCTGGCTCATCTTCATCATCAACAAGTGCTGCTTCCTGAGCATATTCTGCCAGAGTAGTCTTCTGTTTCTCAACAGAATTAACTGAAGTCTTCTTTGGATGGCCTTTATTAACTGCCATAGTGTCCATCTTCTTATTCAACAATGCTATCTGAGCAGATAATGCATTGAAAGACTCCAGCTCATAAACTTCAGACTGCTTCTTGTTTGCAGCCTTTTCCCTTTAATTCCATCCAAAATCATTGTTTGCCAGCAATTCTATGAAATCATGAGCATCATCTGGCTCTTTATCCATTATTAATCCTCCAGCTGAGGAATCAATGTGCATTTTGATCTGAGGAGGCATGGCACTATCAAATGTCATCACGATGCTCCAAGATGCTATGCCATGGTGTGGACATCTTCTGATCAGCTCCTTAAACCTCTCCCAGCTTTCATATAATGACTCTCCATCTACATACAGGAAAGAAGAAATCATATTTCTCAGTTTCACCATCTTCATGGGAGGAAAGTAGCGAGCTAAGAACTTCTTAACTAGATCTTCCCAGCTATTGATACATCCTGGTGGTAATGAGTATAACCAGGAGTGAGCCTTGTTACTTAGTGAAAATGGGAATAGCCGGAGTTTAACTGCATCTTCTGTGACTCCATTGTGTCGAAATATACTACACAGATGCAGGAATATGTTCAGGTGCTGATTAGGATCTTCAGTGGCTCCTCCTCCAAACTTGTTCTGTTGAACCATTTGGATGAGTCCAGATCTCAACTCAAAATTCTCAGTTGTTATAGCTGGTAAATTGATGGCCTGCGGCATGCCATCAACAGGTGGGATGGAATATTGACGAAGTGTCATCCTCTCAGGATCCACTCATCCTTCAGTATCATTATTATTTCTGTTGTAGCGATCTCCAGACATCGTGTTTCTTGACTCAGTTCTCGCTGCTGATCTTGATTGTCTAACAATTCTCTCAGGTTCAGGATCAAACTGCAAGTCTTGAGTACCTTAAGATCTTGTCTGCATACACTACACACTTGAACAAACAAATTTAAAACTGAAAAAGATTTTAATAAATCATGTTAGCGCAGTTCAAAATAAATCTTAATCTTCAAAGAAAAACAAACCCCGACAACGGCGCCAAGAAATTGTTGTGGCAAAACTCGACTGATATTTATATTCACAGTACTCAATCGAAATTCCTATCAACGTCTAATGTAGTATTTAAGATATCGTCTCCACAGGGATTGTAAGCTAAGAAGCATAATTGAGACTAAGATTTAATCTGAATTGCTAAAAGAATTTATATACAAAATGAATCATAGAATAAGAGAATCATGGAATTATAAAGTTGAGGTGAAGTAAAAATATCTCATGATATTCATTCAATGAAAACTCAAGTCGGTACTCTATTCTGCAATTGATCTTAACAAAGAATAAATTAAATTGCTAGATCTGATTTCAATTAACTTCTCATGCAAGTTTCATCTTAAATCACAGATTTACCTTCTAGATCATCATCAGTGATCTGTCAAAAGATCTCTCGATTAAGTTTAACAGATCTTAATTATATAGTTGCATATATCTCTATACAACAACTTATACAACTGATAAACACAATCTGTAGAAAAATAGATCTGTAGTCTATCTCTAGTACTACGATCCTCTGTTCTCAGATCTGAAACCTAATCGCCATCTCTGGTCTAATCAAATCTCAGATTAACAATATTACGTAACTCTCGTCCTTGTAATTCAATTAGCTCATGAAATCCAGTAGATCTGGCTATAATTGAACAAGAAACTTTACAATTGAAATGATAATCGACATCAAGATTCAACAGATCAATAGAGCTTTTAGCTGGCATATCTACTTCAGCATATTCAATCAAATACAGAAAATCAACATGCTCAAGATCTAAATCTTACCAAGGAAGATTGAAGCTAGACTCTGTCACAGTTGTTGCTTCACAATCTTCAAGTTAAATCTCAATGATCAAGAAAAACAGTGCACAAAACTTCTTCAAGAAACTTCTCTCAAGATGTAGAATAAAGTGTATAGAATAATCTAGAATTTCTCTTAAAGTGTAACAGAATGTTAAGAGTGAAAATCAAACGTCTAAAACTGTTTTTCTCTAAAAAAAACTTCACACCAGTTGCTTCATCTGAGCTCCTATTTATAGAGTTTGGCGCAGTGGCAATTTCGAAATAAAATCAACAAAGAAACACAAATAGGCGAAGTAAAATTTTTCTCCATTTATGTCGCCCGTTCCTTTGCCTGAACCAAACGACTTCTTCACATCTCGCTTGTCTTGATCGCCAAGTTTCAACTCTTTCCAGGTAAAATATCCTAAATGTTGCCCTAATACGTCGCCTAATGCTCAGGCGAGTGGACATATTTCGCCAAAATAACCTTCTAGATAAAATATTCCTAAGCGATGTCTCATTAAATGTCGCCTGTGATAATCCTTAACTTTGGCGACATCTCTCTTTTATCGCCTAAAACATCGCCTCAAGATAGGCGAAACTTCATCTTCATCGCCTACTTTACTGTCGAGAAGGCGATATGCATAGGCGAGGAATCTCTGAATCGCTTTCCTTGCTTTACTCTTTGAGGCGAAAATGACTCTATGTCGCCTGCTATGTCACCTTTCACTCCAAATCAAGGCGAGATCTTCAAGCGAATTCTCTTCTTAGCATCATCTTTTCGCCAGTTTGCTGACTTTGGATGAAATTCTGATTTAGTCCCTCTTTCTTCTGAATTTGCACGTTTTAGCTCCTTTTTCACAACTTTTCATCCAAGTCCCTGTCTCAGCAATAATAGTCTAGAATTACTGGAGATGCATTCAATATCTCATCTTTTAGTTTCAATTTCATTATATTTATACTCATAAAAGATGCTAAAACATAGGTAAATTCTAAACTTATCAATGTCATTTCATCTTTATACTAAATGTAAATGACAAAAATTTGCCGGTACCTTTTGATATTATTTAAATATATGTTGTATGTTGAATAAAATGAAGAATATTAACATATATACATATACATATCTACATACATACATATACATATAATTATGTAGACAAAAGTTTATCAAGTTGTTCAAGTTCTTCAAGTGATGATAAAAAAAAATGACGGAGACAATGGGAGAGGAAATAAATGGAAAAATAATCCAAATGAAGTGTTATTGTTGAATTGGGCTCCAATGGGAGAAATAGTGGTTGAAGCAACGATAAACTCATCAGATCCAACTGCAAGAGTGTATGAATAAGTTCTGGGATCAAATTATTGTAGAGTTATAGTGACCAAAATATTGGTGAATAGTATTCCTCTATTTCGATTTACTCCCGAACACATGTATTTAGTGGAGATGAAAAATAGCTTTGTAATTTAGCTTCAGTTTTTTATTACAGGTAAATGGTACAATTTTATGGAACTAGACTTTCAATACTTTTTGGATTGAAACATAATAATGATTTCAATTGAAAACTATATTTAGATGCAGAAAAATTAAATATTATTAAAATGTAATAGAAAAATTTTATGGCTTGATTATGTATATTACTATTTATGGTGTATTTATAATGTAGCATCATTAAATAAAATAATTATAATTACTCAAATAAAAAATTAATAAATAAAATTTTTTCAATTATTAAATTAAAAAAATTAGCTCAGATTTGCAGCTTTAAGTGTCAATCTGCGAATTTTTTTTGAAAAATATTATGTTGTTGTAAATATTGTGAATGGGGTTAGTGGATTTCCACTTCAAGTATACGTGTAATACATGGAAAACTAGGTAGTATGCATATTCACACGTAGTAAATAGATTATGTATATATATATATATATATATATATATAAACATATTGATGAAGATGACACAGACATATGTTTTGGTGTTTGCTTTGTTCTTTTTATCTGTCTTTCACTAATAATTCTCTTCTTCTATTGTATTACAACTCCACAATTTCATATTATTCAAGATTCAAAATTTCCAAGATTACCAGGTTAATTTTCTGATCCCAATTTATTTTCTCGTTAATATTAAACTGTTTTCTTCTCTTCTACCCCAACTCCATTTTTATTTTTACAACACGTACCCGGGATTGATATTGAACATCCAGTTCCACATTTTCATACCCAAAATGGATTAGCTGAATCATTAATTAAGCGTCTTCAATTAATTGTGCGAGCATTGTTAATGCGCTCAAGATTACCCGTTTCTGTTTGGGGACATGCTATATTGCATGCTGCTGCATTGATTTGTATTCGCCCAACAGCTTATAACCAATATTCCCCCTTACAGTTAGCATTTGGGCATCCTCCTAACGTCTCGCATTTGAGAACATTTGGGTGTGTTGTATATGTACCCATTACTCCGACCCAGAGAACAAAAATGGGACCCCAAAGACGTTTAGGAATTTATGTGGGTTTTGATTCCCCATCAATTATCAGATATTTAGAACCAATGACAGGAGATTTATTTACAGCTAGATTCGCTAACTGTCATTTTGATGAAAGTAATTTTCCATCACTTGGAAAAGGAAATAATTCTCCAGAAGAGAAATCTGAATTAACCTGGAAGGTTCCAACTTTGGTGCATATGGATCCGTGTACCCTGCAATGTGAACTCGAAGTTCAAAGGATCCTACATTTACAAATGATATCTAATCGAATGCCTGATGCATTCAATGATACTTCGAAAATAACCAAGTCTTATATTGAAGCTCCTAATATACCAGCAAGGGTAATTGTCCCAGAAGGACAATTTCAAAAGACAATAGCAAGCGAAACTCTAATTCCCCGCCAGAAGCGTGGTATACCCCCCGGTTCAAAAGATACAATCCCATGAAAACGAAATAAAAATGATTTAGATCCTAAAACCACATCTGATGAAATCCCAAAAGTTGATGAGATTCCTAAAAATAGCCTTCCAGAAGGAAAAAATAATACGAAAATACCAGAATCAAAAAATGAAGAAATTTCCATAGACTTCATCCAAGTGATTTGGAATCGAAATGAAACAATTGTTGATGATTTATTTTCATATTCAGTGGCAATTAGTATTTCATATGATGATTATGAGCCACGTGATATCCAAGAATGTAAAAGTAGGCATGACTGGAAAAAATGGGAAGAAGCAATCCAGGCAGAATTAAATTCGTTGAATAAACAAAAAGTTTTTGGACCCATAGTTCGAACACCTGAAGATGTTCAACCAGTTGGTTACAAATGGGTTTTTGTTAGAAAACAAAACGAAAGAAATGAAATTGTGAGATACAAAGCACGTATGGTTGTACAAGGATTCTCACAAAGACCTGGAATTGATTACGATGAAACGTATTCCCCAGTCATGGATACAATCACATTTCGATTTCTGTTAAGTCTTACAGTTGCTGAAAAACTGGAAATGTGTTTAATGGATGTAGTTACTGCGTATCTGTATGGATCACTAGATTTTGATATTTACATGAAGCTCCCAGAAGGGCTGAAATTACCTGAATCTCATCGATCAAAATCTCGAAACTTGTATTCCATAAAGTTACAAAAATCCCTATATGGATTGAAACAATCTGGGAGAATATGGTATAACCGCCTGAGCGAGTATTTGGTTAAGGAAGGATACCAGAATAATACGATATGTCCGTGGATCTTCATAAAGAAATCAGGGTATGGGTTTACAATTATAGCAGTTTATGTCGATGATATGAATATCATTGGAACTCCAGAAGAGATCCAACAAACTGCTGAATATCTGAAAAAAGGAGTTTGAAATGAAAGATTTGGGAAAAACGAAATATTGTCTTAGTCTGGAAATTGAACATAAACCAAATGGGATATTGGTTTATCAATCAGCATACATTGAAAAGGTCCTAAAAGGGTTTAATATGGATAATGCCCATCCGTTGAGTACACCCATGGTTGTAAGAACACTTGATCCCAAAAAAGATCCATTCCGACCGAAGGATGATGACGAACAATTACTTGGTCCTGAAGTACCATATTTGAATGCAATAGGTGCATTGTTATATTTGGCTCAATATACGAGACCAGATATCTCGTTTGCTATAAATTTATTAGCGAAATATAGTTCTGCACCAACCCGTCGTCATTGGAATGGAATCAAACATATTTTGCATTACCTGAAGGGTACGAAAGATTTTGGATTATTTTATACGGATTTTGATAAATTTATGGGTTTCACTGGTTTTGCCGATGCTGGATACCTTTCGGATCCACATAAAGGACGTTCTCAAACTGGCTATATTTTCACATATAATGGTACTGCGATCTCCTGGAGATCTACAAAGCAAACTTTAGTAGCCACGTCCTCGAATCATGCTGAAATTTTGGCATTACATGAAACCAGTCGAGAGTGTATTTGGTTGAGATCAATGATCCAACATATCCAGAATTCATGTGGTATCTCCGAAACTACGAATGGGCCAACTGTAATTTTTGAAGATAATGTCGCATGCATCGCCCAAGTTCGGGGAGGTTACATCAAAGGAGATCGAACCAAACATATTTCCCCTAAATTCTTCTACACCCACGAGCTTCAGAATACTGGTCAAATCGACGTGAAGCAAATTCGGTCTTCCAATAATCTCGCCGATCTATTAACAAAATCATTACCGATATCAACGTTCGAGAAAGTCGTTTATGAGATCGGAATGCGAAAGCTCTCCAGATTAGTATATTAGATTATGGGTGTAATTAACAGGGAGAGTTTTTGTAATTGGATTCTATCAGCTGTACTCTTTTTCCTTCGGCCAGTTTTTATCCCACTGGGTTTTTCTAGCAAGGTTTTAACGAGGCAGTCATATGGTGGAAATCCAAGAGGGAGTGTTGTAAATGTTATAAATGGGGTTAGTGGATTTCCACTTCAAGTATACGTGTAACACATGCAAAACTAGGTAGCATGTATATTGACACGTAGTAAATAGATGGTGTATATATGTGAACATATTGAATGAAGATGACACAGACATATGTTTTGGTGTTTGCTTTGTTCTTCTTATCTGTCTTTCACCAATAATTCTCCACTTCTATTGTATTACAACTCCCCAATTTCATAATATTCAAGATCCAAGATTTCCAAGATTAACAGATTAACTTTCTGATCCCAATTTATTTTCCCGTTAATATTGAACTGTTTTCTTCTCTTCTACCCAACTCCATTTTTTATTTTTACAACATATATATCAAAATTTCCTTGTAAGTGAATTGTATTACCTAGTAATAATCTTTCTCAGTGAACACTTCCAAATAACTTCATTAGCTAAAATTTTCAGCTATTAAACATTTTTTAGCAGACATATTTTTAGCAGCTACATTTATGGCTTTTAATATCTAACCTTAGTAGCTCTCAATAATCTATTACTATTCTATTACTATTCTTTCATTGTAAATTGATGTGATAAGACGAATGCAATATAGAAATGTTATTTGCTTACTTTAAGATATAGTTTTGGTTTGAATTATACCACATATCATGATATTTTATTATTATTATTATTATTATTATTATTATTATTATTATTATTATTATTATTATTATTATTAATTTTTTTTATTTGTGAAATTTGGTTGTGAGGCTCAAGTAATTATTATATGCAATTTATATAAATAATTTTATTTTTATTTTTTCAATTTAATTTTATTTAAAATTTTCAAAATGAGTTGAAACTCAAATTTTATTTACTTAATAATTTACTATTTTATAATTTTTTTTAAAAAATAATTGTCTACATCTATGTTATTTACAAGTATATGAATAGTTAGAAAAATCTATGTAACTTAAAAATGAGCATTGTGCAATTATGTGATTTAAAGAATAGTAATTATAGATGTAGAGTCCTATATCATGATCTATTAACACTATTCACATGCTAATTTTAGAGAACGGTCAGAGAATATATTTCTATAAAGTATTTTTGGTTTTCTCTGCTTCGAATGCCTGTTAATTAAAATTTTTATAATTATTTTAAAAACAAGCAATACAGTGAGTCTAAGGTTTTAATTGTAATTTTAATTATTTGATGTCACCTCATGGAAAAGAAAAATTGTAAAGCATCAAACTATCATTCATCTTACTATCCTAGAGATAACATCAATGTTGCTTTCACTATTAGTATTTAATTTTATTCAAGTATAAAATAGAAAATATTATCTAAATTCATATAATATAAGAAACAGTACTAGCTAAGAACCTTAAAAAGAAACAGAAATAGGTAGGCTATTATAATAGTATTTAATCCACAGAAATACACAAGGATTGATGTTCACCAAGACAAAATATGTCTTCTTCGTCACTTCCAAAAGTTAGATCCAATTACTGGATCAAAATCACAAGAGAGCAAAGAGCACAGTTAATTAAACTGCACTTGACAAACATAAAGAGACAGTCTCTCTCTGTCTCACCATTTCCCATACCTGCCCTCCAATAGCTTCTAAGGCATATTAATGTTGGCTCAGCTTTTGATTTTTTATTTAATTTTAATTAAATTAACTTTTAAAGTAATTTAAATATTATATTTCAATGATGCATGATATAATCTCTTTATATTTTATAAATATATAATTAATAAACTATAGGATAATTTAAATCTTATTTAAGATAAGTAATCATTATTTTAATATATATTTTAAAATGTATAATAATTAAGATTTATTTTGTATATTTACAATTATTTTTAAAAAATTATTTTTATTAAAATTTAATTATATATATATATATATATTAAAGTAGTAGTTTCCTTTTAAATTAAAATTTATATTTATTTATATTTTAAAAAGTATAAAATATAATAAAAATTTTAACTGATTTTTAAAAATGAAATAAAAATATTCTTAATTAATTTTTAAAAATTAATTAAAATAACTATAGAAATTTATTTATTGAACCGTCGTTAATTTTTTAAATAGTTGTAATATATAACATAACATTAAAATATTATATTATCTAATAATATAATTTAAAATTTGAATGAATAATTAAATAATATACTTTAAAAAATAAGAATAAAATAATTTAACTACCAACACATCTAAACATAATATATTGGGAAGTGAATTTCCTCAAAATCTTTCTATTTAGGGACTGCGCTCATTAAAGTTTGAAGTTTTTTACGGCATCTATGGCTGCTTTTGAAAATTTATGTGCTACGGAAAATATAGTAAAAAATGTTCGGCTTAATAGGAAAGTCAGTATTATATTATCACAAGGTGTATCCATGTTAATATAGGTATTAAAAAGTAATAATTTAATTTTTAAATAATATTTATTATAATTTAGACACTAAATATTAATTTTAAAATTATTGGCATATATATATAATATTGATAATCAATTTTGAATATTAAATATATAATATTTTAAATTATTTAAAAAAGTTTCTTTATAATTTAATTTAAAATTTAACATTAAATATTTATTAGATTATTTTTAAAAATATATCATAAATCTTTTATGAAAAATTAAAATAATATTATCAAATAAATTTAATAAAATTATTTATTTCTTTATAGTAAAATGTATATTTTTTTAGAGCCAGTTGAAATTAGACTTGGAGCAGTAATATACATATATTACCCTTTTTATTAAATATTTTATAAAGTGAAGTAAAAGATGTGAAGTCGATAATTGAAATCCAAATTTATCAATTCAATAAAAAGTACACAGTGTTCCATGCGCTTGTCGAAAGTTAAAACCCACAAGGGACCCACTTGCTTTCCTTTTATATTCTCTCTCCTCTCCTCTTCTTCTTATTCTCCTTCTTCTTCTCGGAATATAATTTTAAAAAAAAAAAAAAAAAAAAAAATGCAGACGATTTTAAGCGTACATGGCCCTCCTCTCTCAATCCATGGAATCAATCACCACCACCACGTCACTCTCTCCAAAGAGTAAGTAAATGAATTGAATTGATTTAATTGTGTGTGTTTACTCACTCTTACGGTGTGGGTGCAGGATGGCCGATCACGACCGTAGAAGAGAAGCCATCAAGCAGCACACCAGACACGGATCAATAGCTGTCCTCGCTCCCAGGATATTTTTAATGGATTTCGACGATGAAGATCTAGCTTCTCTCTTGCAGGATCTCTCCTCCATTTGCTTCTCTAATTCTCCCGCTAAAGCCGCTTGATTATTTACATAAGATAGATCACGATCACGATCACGATCACGATCACGATCACGTATCTATAACTATGTTAGATTTCATTTCATTATAAATTAACATTTGATTAAGGTGCCTGCCTTGGTTTCTGTGATGTTCTTTCGATTGCTTTGCTTTTATGTTCTTTCTTCAGATCACAGGCAGTACTATTTCCATCCCAATTTGGTTTGATATTTTTATTTATTATTATTATTATTTTAAATTACTTTCGGATAAAAAGAACTAGAGACTATATTGGACCCCAGTGGAGCACAATTTCAATTTCCTATCCTCACCTTGATATTTATGTGACATTATTTATCAATGTATAAGAAATATTAATCTTGAGAAGAGAGTTTGTGAACAATGCTGAACCACGTTATAGGCACAGTGAGGTGGACAGTACGTATTTAATAATGTTGGTGAGGGTATAAGTATTATGGGAATAGTACGTCGTCATTATAAATGTCAAATGGCTCACAGAAATGATAGCTGGATCAAGACATTTTCACCCATTTCTTCAATTTGTATACTCAATCATAAAAGTTAGATAAATTTACATTTATTAAAAAAAAAAAGAAAAAAAAAAAAAAAGAAAATCCATTCTTGAACTACCAAAATTTTTTAATATTTATAATAAATAATATATATTATTATGTATTGGAGTGTGACAGAGTATTTTAAACTTCATCCTATATTTATTTTACTATATACTATATATATTAAAGTTACACTAGATAAAAAAAAAATGGATATAATTGTAGTGATGGTCGGATTTTCTTTTTTAAATAATAAGTTAATTTTAGTATTGTAGAACTCAAAATTAACGTCCAAGAGTCTATTTATGATGCATAAACTCTTATGGAGATATGGGTATATAGTGTTAGACACATTTCAAGTATTCTAATTGTCCAATAATTGATCACTATTGTGTTCAAACCATATTTATTAAATAAATAATAATAAAAATATTTAGACACACATATCCCATACGCCACTTCATGCATGTTTTATATATATCCGTTACTTTCAGTTATTATTGTTTAATTATCTTATTTTCTATTTTTCTTTTAAAAAATCTTGATTTATCACTTGTCAATTTATTTATTCAAAATGCTCGAAATCAAATTAAGACTCTAATAATTCTATACACAGAATATTGAATGTGAACGATTTAAATATTATTTATGAATTTATACCCTCGCTTATATACTTTTAGATAGAAATATAAGTACATATATTGTTGGAGCCGATCTCCGATAGGACCTCGAGTCCCTTCAAGATGAGGGCAGTGATCTCTCTTTTTCGTCTTCGACCTTTTCGTTATTTCTTCTATCCTTTGATCTTGAACACTTACTTTGTATATGTAGGATTCCTTATTTCTCCAAAAATTTCTAATTGATTCTTAGCTGGACATCCGAGATTTGCGGAAATAATATTTTCGTTCTAGCTAGCCTTCTAGAAGGTTATTTAGACCAACCCAAGCGGCCGAAACTAGGAGGCCCATAATTTCGGTCACTCCAAACCATAATCTAAAAAATCAAGGAAGGCTCAAGTCCATTAAATGATACCCAGGCCCAATCAGGTTTGGAGCCCAATATACTTCTCATCCTTGTAACATTTCGTCCGAAAATAAGAGAGAACCCATGGGCATTAACTTCATTATTTCGACCGAAATAATGAAGGAACCTTCAGGGTCTTGCTACAGTTACACGGTCGAAATTAGAGGTAGGCACTATGAGCCCTACCATATATTATATAACTAATTACTTATCTAGATACAAATATTTACCTTTGTATTTTAATATAAAAGTAGATAGTACATTTACGCGATGCGCACCTTAAATTAATAATAAATATTTAAATATAAAAATTATCACAATTATAAAATACAATTACAATTATATGTATATATGTATAAAAAAAATTACATAATTTTTTCTGATAATTGATAGTAAAAAAAATTATTTAGATAAATGATAGAAATAAAATATTATTAAATTTATCGGTGGCAAATTGTGTCAGCGTGTTGTTTTGAACTCAACCTGACACTAACATATTTATTATCACATCGATTTGTATCAACCCATTTATTAAAAATAAATATAATTTTACTAAACAATATATTAGTGTTAATAAATTAAATAATAGTATAAAATATAAGTAGGGATAATTTGAGTTTTGTTATTTTGTAACTTCTATTTACTTTATATTGCACAACTTAAAAAAAATCACAAAAACAAACTTTTATAACTTTCACTTTTAAAAGATGACCCAATTTGACGATTTTACTCTTATGTGGAGACATTTTACACTAAGGGACTAGTTTTCAAAATCAAAATTCGAATTTCTCAAAAATATAAATGATTTTTTTTAAGTTTTTAATATTTAAACTTTATTTGGTTCAACCTGGAATCGGTTGGACTGTTAAGATATGGTTTAAAGCCGCTCAGATAAAAGATCCCGCAAGAGATAAATAAATGAGATACTAAACCTTTGGGGACACCGGTATGGTGTTTGCTATAGGCATTCTGACGCTCAAGTCAGTTTTATCCTTTGAACAAAGAAAAGGTAGAATAAACAAGGAAATAAAAGAATCTTATCTTTTTATGTCCGTTCGGATCGTCACGAAGAGATTGGATCACCTGAGTTGAGAGCTATTGGAGTAGATTAAGTGAGTTGGGTTGCCTGAGCAAGGTTGGAGTTTTAGAGTATCGTTTTAGAGATCTTAGTAGGTGGAGAATAGATCCCTTTAGAATGGCTCTGAATGATTTATTTATCAGCAGCTTGAATATTATTGTTAGGAATAGTTGGGATGATCCTAGAATCCTCGCAAGCGGGTCCTTTGCATAATCTGAGTTTCAGTGAGGACTTGGTCAAATGTTTGTTGGATTTATCCTTGCGCATAGTTGGACCTGGGGTTGGTTATTTGTTTAGACCAAAGAGCCTTATGGGCTTTAGTAGTCTAGTGGACCAAATACCTGATGGGTTTGTTTAAGTTTTATGACTTACCTACTTCTATTTTGGGCTTGAAGTCGGTGGGTTTTGAGTGATTTTAAATGGCCACTATAATGATTTTATCGTGTTGATTGAATTATTTAATATCAACTCGTTAAACTTTAAACTGGTTCGTTTTCATGACCTATGTTGTTGTCTCTAATTAAATTAATATATATATATATATATAAAATTGTATGAAATAGTAAATAATGAAAAATAAAACTATTAGGAGTTGTAGTGTATATTTTTATTTGTCTCTAATGAGTTTACGTGGACCCAAATTTAAAAAAAAATGAAAAAAAATGATTTAGCCTAATTGATTACCATTTCGCTTTGGAATTCAAGTCATATGAAAAATTGATAAATTTTTAAAAAAAGAAAAAACTTAAGAAAAAGAAATAATGGAAAAAAAATGAATAGTTTTAAAGAATTAATCATCAAAATTTGATAATATATATATATATATATATTTATAAAATTTCATTTAAAATTTAACTTTAAAATTAAAATAACATATCATTTATCATTTTAATTTACTTATATATTTTCAATATAATCAAATATGGATGTCAATTAACAAAAACAAATATAAATTTTGTAAAAAAAAGAGCTATTTATATACTTTTAAAAAAAATTAATAAAATAAAAATAAATCATTTCAATTTGAAGTGTAGTTTAAATATTAAAATAAATTTATTTTTTACTTTATAAATTATACTTATATTTTAGATTTAATAAATATTTAATCAATTTTACCGTTATGAATTTAATTTAAATATCAAATTTAATTTAAAAACTTAAAAGCAATTTATTAATTTGAAATTTAATTTAAAAAACTAAATGCGATTTTTTTCTTTCTTCCACTAATATAATATTTTGAAAATATCAATCTTCTTTTAAAAAATAAACATGATTCTATTTTTAATATTTATTAAATATGTGAAATGATAATACTATTTTATTTTTTTATTTTTATATTTTTATATAATATTTTTAAGTTAATTAACAAATATAATTTAAATTTTATCATGTTAGGAGGAGTTGGGATGAAATGCTCTATTTTCAAGCATATTTAGTAGGGGTGTGCATGGGTCGAGTTCGGGCTAAACCCGGACCGACCAAAAAAGTTTGAACCCAAAACCTTGAAAATTTTTGGACCGGACCGAATCCGATTATTTTTCGGGTCAAGGTCAGGTCAAGATCGGGTCAGTCCAAGTTTTGGATTTTCTTTGTTAATTTATTAAAAATATTGACCCGAAAAAATCCGAAACCCGAAACCCAAAATCTTTATATTTTGCGGACCAGACCGAACCCGATTATTTTTCGGGTCAAGGTCGGGTCGGTCCGAATTTTCGGGTTTGGGCTTTTTGCACACCCCTAATATTTAGTGTACTGGGCGCCTTGACCAGAGTCTTTGTTAGGCATACCAAGATGCTTCAAGACACGGAACAAGACGTCGGAACCTCTCGCTACACTTATGGGCCCTTTGGTCGACTTCTTGGTCAAACGAACTAAGGCGCGTGCTAAGATGTTAGGGACTCTTGGTATGTTTCTGGGCCGACTGGCCGGCGGCTTGTTCCTATGGATTAAGACACGGATTAAGGCGCTAGAAACTCTTAGTACAATTTCTGACGGTCTAGTCGGCAACTTAGTCCACTGGACCAATGTGCGAGCAAAGACACCAAGAAGTACGGTACAATTTTTAGCGGCTTGGTCCTATGGAGTAAAGCCTTAAGTACTTATTCGGGTTTTCGAATTATGTTTTCTCTTGTATTATTGATGCTAATGTTTGGACAATGGAGGTTTAGATAGTTCTAAATGATTGCGCGTTCATTCATGATTAAATGTTAATAAGAAGCATATGTGTATGTGTTTATTAGAGCATGAATTTTTAACCAGGCATCGATAGCTTGATGCTTTCCTTTCGTTGTTTTTGTGCCTTTTCTTCTATAATGAAACGTTAACAAGTGATTGAGTGAGTTTAAAGCCCCATTCAACATTTGAAGTACTTGGAGATCATCACTCATCTCTTAATTTTATTAGCATTTCATTTCATGAATAATTCATAAACCAAAAAGATTGGTTATTATTTTATATTTTCTTGTTAGATGTTTTAACTTAGGACTTAATACCTTATGTACCTTGGTTATGTGTTGTACTTGACATTATGATGTTATGATTTGGACTATTTGGGCATTATGGATTATTGAATATTGAAGTTTATCAAATGAGAAAACATTGATAAATTTTATAATGCTATTGATTATGAATGATACGTTGCATACACAACATCAACATAACCAATCAACAAGAAGAATTATCTAAAACAATCCCAAATTAACAGCTCCACGAAATTAATTAAGAATATGTTTAATTTCATTCCAATGACAATAAGTCGGAGCTATATCTAATGTAACATGTTCTAGTGGAATTTAAACGACTAGCGCGTGATAGACACTTGCATCCATCCTTTTCAATATGTTTCGTTTGGATGGATGAGAAATATGTAGTGGACTTAATTTTGAGTAGCAGAACCCAATAAACAAATAACCGGTTAGAGAAGAGCAGGCCTAGGCTCCACCTTTCAAGCGATCTAATTTGCTATTGAATGCTCTCAAGTTTTCTTATTCACTCAAGCCACCACTTTCAGTAATAGTCACGACTACCATCATTAATCCTAGTCCACACTAAAAATCTCAGTTTATTCATTATTGTTAATATTCAATCATTGGCATGAAACCATAGCGAGTCATTCTTTTTTTATTTACTTAATCATCTTTTCCTATTAGAACTAACTTGTGCGTCGGAGTATTTGTGGCAGACTCTCCACTAGTATTTTAAAATTTTGCAAGGTCAGTATTTTTCTTACATCAGACAAACTTAAAACCAATTCTACACATCGTTAAATTACCTATCTTAACTTAGGTGTGTGCATTTCAATCCAACCAGAATAACCCGACTCTACCCATTTGATTTTCTTGGAGTGGATTGAAAACGCTTTTCAACCCAACATAGGTTGAAAAATATTAACCTGATTTTTTCATGGGTTGGATTGAAAATTTGTATCCCAATCCAACCCAATTTGATTATATTTAAATTTTAGGGCTCTTTTTATTTTTGGGCCCTAGAAAGTTTGAATTAATTTTATAGGCCCATTTTCAAATTAGATCATAAATGAGCCTCCCAAACTTTGTATTCCACTCTATAGGCTGTGATACCTATTTTGCCCTTTTAATTTAAAAAATAATTAAATAAATAATTTTGATATTATTAAAATAAAAATTAAAAAATCAAATTGTTGTATTCCTAAATTGCCCTTAACATTACAAACCAAGTTTAACTTACCTGAGAAGTTTGATTACCCATCCAGTTTCTTCTTCCTCCTTGTGTTCGATTTCTTCTTCCTCCTCGTGTTCGATTTTTTCTTCTTCCTCTTGTTCGATTTCTTCTTCCTCCTCGCTGAGTGTCTTTCTTCTTCAAAACCCATGAATGAATTCCATCTGCTCCTCTCGCTGGTTCGATTTCTCCACTGGCGACGTCTTCCCATTTTACCGATTCGGTTTCTCCTGTCGCTGATAGAATTCGACATCAGGTAATTCGTTGAGTCAATTCGATTGTTGTGCAAACAGAATCGTTGAGCTATTTTGGTTTCTCTTCTTGTTCGTTCGTATTATCCAATTCGAATTCCAATATGTGTTGTGGTAGAAGCAATTTGTAAAAGTATGCGTTCGAGGTTATGCTTCTTTGATGTTAATTAATGGCGAAAACTGCTTTGCTCACTTTTTTTTAATGTTTATGTGGGCATTGGTATAGTCATGTTTGCATTTAGATATAGATCTGTAGATAAATTATGCAAATATTTATGTTCTTGAAATACATATTCATATTGTAGCTGTACAGATATTCTAAATTGCTGCTTCATGTTGTAGTGTTCATATAAATAACTTATTTATTTTTGTTATTGGTACTGCTGCTAATTTGATCTGTTTCATTTCTTCAGTTATGATCTGTTGTTAAACTGCTTGGATTTGCTTCATATTTTTGTGTTGTGATTCTCATTTGATGTTGGGTATTGATTCCATATGATTGGACTTTGATGTATTAATGACCTTTTTAGATGTTCAAAGGATGTTTGTTTGTGTACAAAACTATTTTGATGTTGTTTATAGGTGTTCAGTTTATTACGGGTTGCAATGTGATATTAGTCAGCTTTAAAACCATTATCTGTTGTGTTGTTGTGAAGTATGTTATTTGCTTGGATAAGTCTATATATAGTGTTATTAAGGTACACGTTCGTGCATGCTTTGTTGGTTATGTTTATGTGGGCAGTTTTTTGTTATGATTTGAACTCAATAATCTTAAAGGTTAGATATTTTGGTTTAGGGTGGATGTTAGTTCAGAGCTGGTAAGTAGGTTAAAACCCTTATTTTTTTGTATTTGAGTTAATGTGTTTTAAAACATGTTGAACTGTTCTTATTAGTTTCTGATCGCGTTTCAGAATGTTTTGATGACAGATCTCTGTATTGTGAGTTCAGATATCTTAAAATTTGGTTTATGTGGTTGTTTTCTTTGAATGTTTTTATTGCAGTTGGATTGAGTCCTTTTTGGATTGATTTGGTTTTAATTGGTAAGATTATTTCTATTTTAAGTTTAATTAATTTTATTGAGATATGAGTTATTTATATTCTTAATTAGATTGATTTGGTCTTAATTGGTTAGACTATTTCCTGTTTTGGTTTAATTGATTTAGTTAAATATGTTGATATGAGTTGTTTTTTTTTTTTTAAATTGATTTAATCTTAATTTGTTGGATTATTTCCTTTTTTAGTTTAATTAATTTGATTTTGTAACACGAATAGTTTATTTTCTTTGTATTAGATTGATTCTATTATATTTTTATTTATGAGTTGTTTTTTTCTTGGGATAATATATCCATCAGAAATATTCATTAATGTGCAGGGCATACTGTACAAAGTTGTAAGGAAGCAACAATTGATATAGATGCAACATGTGATGGGATCTCTCATCTACCTTCCAATGGTCAGACTTCAAGAGAACACAAATAGAGTGCAACATTCGATAGCCCGACATGAGAAAGTAACAAAGTCATAATTGTGTAATCGTTGTACTTATGTACATATAAATTATGGTTTTCATAAATAGTAACTTAACTTAAATCGTTTATTTTTTAAGGAAGTGAAAATTTGGTCGGAACCATAAATTAGCTTAAACTGTAATTTTAGAATAAATTTGGTTGGAACCATAAACTGTAACTGTAACTTAACTTAAATTGTAATTAAGCTCTAATATAACCTCATACGGTAATATGGTAGATCATAAATCTGATGGCACCTCAGAAGTCCAGTTTTGGCCACTTTTGGACTCCAGTTCGCTTTGCCCATGTATGAAATGTCATTTACACAAGTAGTACTAAACTTTCAAATAGACAAGTGCATTTGCAACTCCCTTTAGTGGAATTCATGAGTGTAAGGGACTAGATGTGATATTCCTACTTTAGGAGGTACTTAAGTATAGTTCAATAGTCGGGTCCCCTAAGTTTTTTTTTTTTTTCTATAAAGATAGGTCAGATGAGGTGGGAAATGAAGGCTTGTAAGATTTGAGGCTGATCGGCCCAGCCATTTGTGAGTCAATTTGACTCTGATGTGACCTCAGACGGTAATATGACATAATAGAAATCTGATGGCACCTCAGAAGCCCATTTTTGGCCACTTTTGGACTCCAATTCGCTTTGTCCATGTAAGAAATGTCTCTTACACAAGTAGTACTAAACTTTCAACTAGACAAGTGCATTTGCAACTCCCTTTAGTGGAATTCATGAGTGTAAGGGACTAGATGTGATGTTCCTACTTTAAGAGGTACTTAAGTATAGTTCAATAGTCGGGTCCCCTAAACTTTTTTAATTTTTTCTGTAAAGATAGGTCATATGTGGTGGGAAATGAAGGCTTGCAAGATTTGGGGTCGATCC
This sequence comes from Cardiospermum halicacabum, assembly GCA_031304145.1. NCBI lineage: Eukaryota > Viridiplantae > Streptophyta > Magnoliopsida > Sapindales > Sapindaceae > Cardiospermum > Cardiospermum halicacabum. The sequence continues at coordinate 13,295,795 of CM062394.1, read as the reverse complement.
GTCCAGCCATTAGTGAGTTAATTTTACTCTGACGTGACTTCAAACGGTAATATGTCAGATCAAAAATCTGATGGCACCTCAGAAGCCCAGATTTGGCCACTTTTGGACTCTAATTCGCTTTCCCTATGTATGAAATGTCCCTAACACAAGTAGTACTAAACTTTCAAATAGACATGTGCATTTGCAACTCCCTTTAGTTGAATTCATGAGTGTAAGGGACTAGATGTGATACTCCTACTTTAGGAGGTACTTAAGTGTATTCCAATAGTCAGGTCCCATAATATTTTTTAATTTTCTCTATAAAGATAGGTCAGATGTGGTGGGAAATGAAGGCATGCAAGATTTGGGGTCGATCCGTCTAGTCATTGGTGAGTTAATTTTACTCTTACGTGACTTCAAGCGGTAATATGTAAGATAAAAAATCTGATGGCACCTCAGAAGCCCAGATTTGGCCACTTTTGGACTCCAGTTCGCTTTTCCCTTGTATGAAATGCATGAATGGTTCAATAACTTGAAATAAATGATAAATATAATACACAAAATTGATATTTTTTCGAATTGAAGGTAAAATTTACAGGATAGGGTTAATATATACAACTATATACTACTCTCTCCGTTTAGATGACATGAATAAGCTGCGTGGCTCGTGTAAAAATTCGCCAATCTTCGGGATAAAGAATCAAATAATAGTTAAGTAGTTAAGAACCACTACGGTTCTAAAAACATCGGTCAGGACTCCAGCTGTTTTGATAAGCCAAGTAATACTCCCTGAAGACCAATAAAGAATAGTAAACCAGTCAAAACCAAGCACATGCTCAAGCATCAAATCATTGACTAGCTATGTGGAATTTGTGCAAATGAAGTAGTTCAAAAACAGATATTGTGACATGTAATTGGAATCTAGAGTTAGGGTTTTTACAGGATTACAAAGAGAGTAAATAGTACTTACAAAATAATGAGGGGCGATAAACTAGACTATGAGAATGCATCAGTCCCCTATTGAAGGAACTAATTTCCTTTTACCAGGTACCTAAAAATGTACGTAACATCAGACATATCTGAATGCAGATCACACATATCTGACTTGACTTCAGAAACAACATAAATCAAATAAAGTAACATATTATTTAAAAATACCTGCAATATCATGTCAAATTGCTTACTGGAGTTATCTTCAAAGTTCTAGTTTAAACACCTAGGATAAAGACTTTCATCCATTTCGAGCTTGGTGACTCTTGCTGCTGCACACACATGGAAACACTCAACCATCCACCACTACAAATCTTCTAACTCAAATGTAAAATATGCAATAATAATAACAACCACTACTAAAAGCAGTCATCCAATTCAAATTGTAATCCTAAACCAACACTTGCCATTAGAACGTATATTTCCATACCTACAACCATGAGCTGAGTAGGGACAGCGACAGGAATGATGGACTGCATAGCCAATAAGCCAGTTCCAGTCAGCAGTGAAGGCTCTACAAAAAGTAGTATTGTATAGTGCACGACTTGACAAAAGTTGCTGTCCGCAGCTTGGCCACATTTCCAGGCAAGATTTTTACAATTACATGCCTTAACTACCACACACATCATCTATTCAATCTTTTCAACTATTTACATAAGTATTCAACATACAATGCTCACTAGTTTACATGTCTATCCCCCTCACCATATAGCCGAACTAAGAGGTTACAAATTAAGGTTCCAAGCAACATTTTTCAATTTGTTTCACACTTGTAACATACAACCCTGTAATAAGTCTGATCAATGCCAGCATTTGAGAATCATTCCAGGCCTTAACTTCTACTGATGCCACAGGAAAGAGAGAGCCTTTCTTATATACAAATAAGATGAAAATTAAACAGCAATCGTAATCTAACCTGCATACTGGTTCTAGCAAGCTCAATAGGATAGCAAGTCGTGCGAGCCAATGACTATGCCAATGCTCCAACAACCCAGAGAATATATGGTGTCACACTTGAAGCATTCTTAGCAGCCAATTCCTCAAACAAATTCCGAAACAAATCATAGCTGCAAATAAATTCCCACCTGTAACCACCAAAACTCCCTCAACAAAACAATTCCACTAAAAAATACAAAACACTAATTAAATCAATAAAACTCATCAACTCACTGTAGGTACAGGCAGCGCCAAACCAGCATTTGTCCCTCTCCACAGCCTCGGAAAACCTTCCTGCAAAAACCATCCAAATTTACATTCAACAATCAACCTTAACACTTTACCAACAATAAAACCACTCCACCAAAATTAAAGTTCATTCAAGAAATAAAATATTTGTAGACAATTCATCACAGCCATTTCCAATTTTCACAACTTACCTCAACTTGATTTGAAGAATCACCCATTCTCCAATCCTCTAGTAAGAACTACCTTTCAGTGCATAAAAACCTATTCACAATTCAAAAACCCAACATACAAAAACGAACACTGTGGAGTTGGTGTTTCAAGAGCTCTTCCGGCGAGAAGGTTGAGAGATGCCAACGGAACACGAGATGTTGAGTGAGGAATGATGATGTAAAGAAGAAGGATTAGCAGTTGATTTCAAAGAGATCGAAGAATGGTGATTTGGAGTTAGAGAAAGAAGAAAAGGAGGAGGAAGAGAGCGGCTAGGAGGAGGAAGAGGAGGCGGTGGAGAAGGAGTAGTAGAGATTGGTAAGATTGAAGAATGATGACTTGAAGGAGGAGAGGCGATCGACGTTGAAGAATGGTGATATTTGTTTTTTTTAAAATTATTTTAATGGTTTATTATATTTAGGGATAAAAAAGTCATTTCATATCTAAATATAATATCAAATCTATCTTAATGGCATTTTTGTTAATTTATTTTTAGTTGAAGGGTAATTTTGGCAGCACAGCCTATTGGTGCAAAGTAAAGTTTAGAAAACTTATATTTAAAAGATTTTGAAAATGAACCTATAAAAATAATTCAAACTTTTCAAGACCCATTTTGAATAATTTCCACTAAATTTTATTATATATATCTTAAATTTTAATACTATTAATATACGTATTGTAAATCGAAATATATAATTTAAAAAATAAAATACACTTTTTTTAATGCTTTAATATTTAACTCGACGCAAGGTAAATAATCAATTCAACGCAGATTAATTTAAAATATTAATTAAGTTAATTAAGTTGGCTTAAATTAAAATTTTACCAATAGGATCCGAGATGGGTTTAACCATTTTTAAACCAACCTGGTTATATCCACCCCACCCTACTGAAATTGAGTTGTAGTTGCGAAAGCCTGTGAGTGGATATCCACTTAATTAATTAATTTTTTTTTTAAATATATATATATATAAATATATTTAATTCATCTTTTATATATATTAAAGCATTTACTTAATTCATCCATGTTCTAGTGAGCGAGGGTCCATGTGTAGGCGATACAACTGATGTGGAAAGTACACATCACAACACATAAAACACAATTGAAGTATCGTGTCAGCAAAAATGCATGCAGAGAGGCCAGATGGAGAAGCCAGAGTTAGAGTTGTTATCAATTGTCCATTATTGAATGCAAATCCTCTCTCTATATAATCTAAGCCTTCAATTACTTGTTGTTTGAGTGAAAGAGTAGACATGGATAAGAAGACAGCAATTGGTGTGTGTTTAGTGCTGCTGTTTCTCTTGGCTACTCGTAAGTCCATCTCTCTACATCTTTCTTTGTATTAATATTTACATGTACCATGATGATGAAATTTGTTGTTGCAGAAGAGATGGGTGTGGTGGTGGTGGATGCGAGGGTATGTCAGTCACAGAGCCACAAGTATAAGGGAACATGCTGGAGAGACCACAACTGCGCTCTGGTTTGCAAGCATGAAGGCTTCCCTGGAGGCAAGTGCAGAGGGTTCCAACGCCGCTGCTTCTGTACCAGAAATTGCTGATCTCAGACCTTTATCAATAAATAATAAATAAGATGGGGAATGCTTTTGTCTCTCTGGCTTTTAGCTTTTAAGACCATTCTCCACATATGTATGTTGTAGTGATGTAAATTTCACTTTCTGCTAGTAATGAAGTTTTCTCTTCTTGCACTCAAATCTTCCATTCCGTTAAAGGCTAAAAATTAAACACAATTGACTACTGATCACAATATAACTGGTGATTACAATGTGTTAACAATGTAGACAAATAAATCCTTAAATCAAGTAAAATCACAGAAATGACACGTAAGATAAGGTTAAAATTCTAAAATCAAATGTGACTTCTACTAGAGAAAACAAGGCAGTCGAGCTAATGTGGAGAATTGTATGATGTCCACATGTTAATGAGTAAATAGCGACAGAGAGGCATATAAATGAAGTGACGTGTCAACAAGAGAGAGTGAAAATGCATGCAGAGGGACAGATGGAAAAAAGCAGAGTTACACTTGTTAATGGATGGCGGATGCTTGAATGTAAACATTTCGCTATATAATAATGTGAGGCTGTTTTATTAAATCGTGCAGACATGGATAAGAAGAGAGCATTTGGGGTGTGTTTGGTGGTGTTGGTTCTCTTGGCTGCTCGTAAGTCAATCTCTCTCTCTCATTTATTAACAGAACATATAATATGATATGATGTGATGTGTTAATGCAGAAGAGATGGTGGCGGTGGAGGGGAGGCTGTGTGAGTCGCCGAGCCATATATTTCAGGGAACGTGCTGGAGAGACACGAAATGCAGTCAGATATGCAGGCAGGAACGCTTCAGTGGAGGCAGGTGCAGGGGAGTCCGCCGCCGTTGCATGTGCACCAGAACTTGCTGAATTAACTTGGCTGGACTGCTTTTATGTCTCTCTCTCTCTGTTTTTACCTGTAACAAATAAATCTTTAATGAAATAAACGAAGAATATTTAGCAACTCTGGACAAAATCAATAATTAACCTAATCTAACTTTCCTTAACCACAATCAAATCAGCTAAATTAATATTGACTGACTTCAACATCCTCCTTTGATTACAATAACGAATTTCAACTCTGACGGAGTAGAGTATCTATATGTTTAGTAGTGTAGAGATGAAAATTGCTATTTGTATCCTGGGATCTGAGTTTGTACATTTGCATTCTCAGTTCGTGTGACCGACATTTGTAATCATATGGAGCAATATTAAAATAATAGGTGGTGTTTCTCTATTAAAAATATTTAATTAAAATTTTTTCTAAAAATTCAAAATTTTTAATTAATTTTCAATTTTTGAAGAAGAGTAATGTGGAAGAAGTTAATTAGTTCTCATAAATATATGTATCTTCCTCTTCCTTCACAGATTACTCCACTCTATCAGTCCAACAAATTTATTTATTTATTATTTATTTATTTTTTTAATTACATATGGGTCACTATGCTACCGTGATTTTCAGCGACCATAAATTTTACTTTCCACTGTTATTTATTTTTCTTAATTTACAATTGATTATTATTATTAATAATTTTTTTTTTTATAATAACTAGAATTTCCATAAATTAGAGAACATCTACATGGACATTTTGCCAAGACATTTCACCTTTAAAGAATGTCTTTAAAGCGAAGAGCATTGGAGGCATGGGCTACAACATTTTCATTTTCTTGTCCGGTGGATGTGGTGACACATGCAAATTCCGCTCTTTAATATTTTAAAAAACTAAATCTAAGCTATCCAAATAAGTTTGTTTATATATAGCTTTTTAATATTTTAAAAAACTAAATCTAAGCTATCCAAATAAGTTTGTTTGGAATTAATTTGGTTGCAAACCGCAAGCGCATCTAACTCAATAAAATAAGTTGGAATTTCAAGATCTTTTACCCATATAATAGCAGTGCAGAGTGCTATGAGTTTCACATGAATCACTGAATTTGGCCCATACAAAAGGATGCTCTCCCCCATATAACCAAACCATCATGATTTCGAATCACCATTCCAAGACCCGCACTTGCAGAACCTACATCTATATTGAGTTTTAATTTAGTGGGAGGAGGTGGAGTCCACCAAGGAACCTGAGTGCTAGGGGTGGATCTTGGTTGCGTATTCTGAGTTTTGACCACTACTTTAAATTCATCCATGTAAACTCTAACCCAATTTACCGTATGAGAAGGATTGGACATCATCTTTTTATTGATTTGTTTGATTATGTTTCCCCAAATTGACCAAAGAATGCAGCAAAATAATTCTAAACCATCTATTCCAAAAGTATTACATACTTTCAGTAAGATATCCACAATGTGTCTTGCTGTTCTTTGCAATTTGATAAACTTCTAAAATTCAGTCTGAAGCCAAACTGACTTCGCATTCTCAAACCACAGTAGAGCGTGGGCACTATCTCCAATTTGCCTTGAACAACGCTGACATCTGTTTGAAATACTAATTCTTCTATGTATCAAATTTAAAGTTGTGGGTATGACATTTTGACAACATTTCCAGATGAATATTCGTATTTTTGGAGGAATCTAAAGGCGCCGCAAAATCTTAAGAACAAAAGGTGTTTTTAATCAAATCAGTATTCTAGCTTCTTTCCCTTTCATTAATAAGGCTAGCTACCTACATAGTTGAGATTGAGGATGTGTAGCAGATATAGGGCAGAATGTATTTGGTTTGGGAATCCAAGGATCTGTGAACACTGCAGTTGTTATCCCATTACCAATTCGTTTTCTAAACCCCAGAGATAAGAGTTCTCAGCCCCAAAGTAATCCCTGCCAAACATGAGAAGTTCCAACCTTTGCTGTTGTTTCAAGGATTGATGAGTTTCTAAAATATTTTGTCCTTAGAATTTGTGCGGACAGAAGATTTGGATTAGTGAGGATTCTCCATACTTGTTTTGCAAGAAGAGCTTGATTAAACATCTGTAGATCCTTGAAGCCCATTCCACCAATATCTTTTGGTTGACACAGAGTGTTCCATTTACACCAACTAATCTTACGAGACTGTTTATTTTATCCCCACCAGAACTTTGAGAACATAGAATTGAGATCATCATAAAATGTAGAGGGTAGCTTAAACAGACTCATTGTATAGCAGGGTATCGCCATTGCTACAGCCTTGAGAAGTATTTCCTTGCCACCCGCTGAAAATATCCGATCCTTCCAACCTTGAAGACGATTCCACACTTTATCTTTAATGTTCATGAACACTCTCCGTTTGTTCCTTCCTACTAAAGATGGCAGACCAAGATATGTTGGAAGTGATTCAAAATCTGGAGATATATGTTATTGACTCAGTCAGACTAGTACTGTTATGATTTGTTAGTATCAAATAAATCTCTCCTATTATTGAGGAAGAGTATAGTACCGTTGAGTTTGTTAGCAGAGTACCACGTTTCTCTGCTTCTCTGTTTTTCCTCTGTTTGTTATGTAATTTGCCTATTAAAGGCTTTCTCGTTGAATAAGATATGTAAGGTATTGCAGATATTTGTTTGCAGTTATTTATTTTCAGTTGTCTATTGTTCTCTGTACACCAACATTGTGGTATCAGAGCCTGGTTCGAGCAAAGTAAAAAAAAAAAAAAGCAATACATCAACGTGAGAGCAACGTGAAACACATATTTGGGTGTGGAGTGATACACAGTGCAGAGTGAGTGACACACATATTTAAGCAGTGTGAGAGGTAAGATGAGCATTAATAGCAGCGGAGTTGGAGGTTCTCAGAACACACAACCTCCTCTTCTACCTATATTTAAAGGAGAAAATTATGAGTTCTGGTCTATTAGGATGAAGACCTTACTCAAATCACAAGATCTTTGGGAGCTTGTGGAGCGTGGGTACATAGAGCCAGATGAAGATACAGTTCTTAAATCTGATGAAGAAACTAAGCTCAAAGACGTAAGGAAGAAGGATGCTAGAGCTTTGGCGATAATTCAACAAGCGGTTCACGACAGTGTTTTTTCCAGAATTTTATCTGCAACATCATCAAAGCAAGCATGGACAGTATTGAAGAAGGAGTTTCAAGGAGAATCTAAAGTTATTATTATCAAATTACAGTTGCTAAGGAGGGAATTTGAAACCTTACAGATGAAAAGTGGAGAATCCGTGTCAGATTTTCTATCAAAGACTACTGCAGTGGTAAATCAAATGAGAACTTACGGAGCAAAAATTGATGATCAGATTATTGTCGAAAAGGTATTACGCAGTTTGACTCCAAAATTTGATCATGTTGTAGCAGCAATAGAAGAATCAAAGGATTTATCTGTGTTCTCATTTGATGAACTCATGGGTTCACTACAAGCTCATGAGGTTCGGATTAATAGAACTACAGAAAAAGAGGAAGAAGAGAAGGCGTTTCAGGTTCAAGATATGAACAGACGTGGTCGAGGACGAGGAGGATTCCGCGGCAGTTCTCGTGGAAGGTTCTCTAGGAGAGGAAGAGCAGGAGGACGCGGAAGAGGGCGGCAAGATATGAGTAATATTCAATGTTACAATTGTGGAAATTATGGTCATATCAAAGCAGATTGTTGGTATAAAGAAGATCAAGCCAATCTTACAAAAGAAGATATAGATGACGAAGCATACTGTGAGGAAGAGAAATTATTTATGGCTCATGGAGTTGAAGCAAATCAGAGTCAAAATCATATTTGGTTCGTTGACAGTGGGTGTTCGAATCATATGACTGGATTCAAGAAGCTATTTTCAAACCTTGATGAGACAGACAAGCAACAAGTAAAGCTTGGTAATGGGAGCACACTTTATGTTGAAGGAAAAGGCACAGTAAGGTTTGAATTGAGTCCTGGTTGTTTCAAATTTCTGCACAACGTTCAGTATGTACCAGCACTTAATTTTAACCTTATCAGTGTTGGACAACTAATGTCTTCTGGTTATTTAGTTCTATTTGATAATAAGCGGTGCAACATTACAGAGAAGAAGACTGGGAAAGTTATGGTTGAGATTCAAATGACTAAAAATCAGATGTTTCCCTTGGATGTCTCAAACTTGGGAAACTTTGTTCTTGTCACCAAAGAAGAGAATGAGTCAACGCTGTGGCACCACAGATATGGTCATTTGAATCTGAAAGGTTTGAAGTTGTTAAAAAATAAGAGCATGGTTACTGGACTGCCTAACATCAACAATATAAAGATCTGTGAAGGATGTGTTTATGGAAAGCAGACTCGAAAAGTCTTTCCTGTTGGCAATGCGTGGCGTGCTAGTGAGTATCTTCAGCTTCTTCATGCTGACCTTTGCGGACCAATGCAAACAAAATCGCTTGGAGGCAATAAGTTTTTCTTTCTTATTATTGATGATTATACTCGTATGTCCTGGGTTTATTTTCTTGATAGTAAGAATCAAGCTCTTGAAAAGTTCAAGCAATTTAAAGTCCTGGTGGAGAAACAAAGTGGTTATTTTATCAAAACTCTTCGAACTGACAGAGGCGGCGAATTCATGTCCAACGAATTCAAGAATTTTTGTGAAGCACATGGAATACATAGAGAATTGACGACCCCTTATACTCCTGAGCAGAATGGCGTGGCAGAGCGCAAGAACAGGACGATAGTTGAAATGGCAAGAAGTATGTTAAAGAACAAAAACTTACCAAATAGTCTTTGGGCTGAAGCAGTAGGGATAGCGGTTTATCTTCTCAATCTGTCACCAACAAAAGCTGTTTGGAATCAGACACCTTTTGAAGCATGGAACGGTTTCACTCCATCTGTAAGTCATCTAAGAATTTTTGGTTCAGTTTGCTATGCTTTAGTTAATTCACAAACAAGACAAAAACTAGATCAAAAATCACATAAGTGCATCTTTATTGGATATAGTCTGCAATCTAAAGCTTATCGACTGTATGACGCTGTTAGTAAAAAAAATTTGATTAGAAGAGATGTTGTATTTGATGAAAATTCAAGATGGCATTGGCAGGGTAATGATTTATCGGATGTAGAAGCAGAACATAAAATTTCAGCAGACAGTATGCAACAATCTACAGAGGTAGTGGTTAATTCAAATTGTCATGAAGGGACACAATTAACGCCTACTACTTCATCCCAGCAGATTGAGGAGTCACAATCTGACCCACACAGTCCTGCAACAACAGATTTGTTTACATCCACTGCTGTAAAAAAATACAGGTCTTTGGCAGATTTGTACGAAACCTGTGGCTTTGCTTTACTTGTTGCTGATCCACTTAACTTTCAAGAAGCTTGTAAACAAGAGAAGTGGCAAAAAGCTATGGTAGAAGAACTCGCTGCTATCAACAAAAACAATACCTGGAAATTGTGCATTCTGCCTGCAAACAAGAGAGCAATTGGTTTGAAATGGGTGTTTAAGACAAAATATGATAATAATGGTAATGTTCGACGATACAAAGCACGCCTAGTAGTCAAAGGATATTCTCAACAATTTGGAATTGACTACGAAGAAACCTTCGCACCGGTAGCGCGCTTTGAAACAATTCGAATATTCCTTGCATTGGCAGCCCGGCAGCACTGGAAAGTTCATCAGCTTGATGTCAAATCTGCCTTCCTTAATGGCGATTTGAAGGAAGAGGTGTATGTAGAACAGTCGCAGGGATTCGAAATCAAAGGAAAGGAACAACATGTTTATAAATTGCAGAAAGCGCTCTATGGACTCAAACAAGCACCACGCGCTTGGTATAGTCGTATAGACGGACATTTTCTAGAGCATGGTTTTGAGCGCAGCGAGCGAGAGCCAACACTTTATGCAAAGCGATGCAATGACGGTGATTTCATAATGGTTTGTTTATATGTGGACGATATGATATTTGCAGGTTCTTCTGAAAGAGTGACAGATGAGTTCAAAACACAAATGATGGGGGAGTTCGAGATGACAGATATGGGATTCTTGCAATATTTTTTGGGGTTAGAAATCAAGCAAGAAGATGATGGGATTTTTCTTAGTCAAGAGATATATGCCAAGATGTTATTAAAGAAGTTTGGTATGTTACTCTGTAACCCTGCCATTACTCCTTTAAACTCTAATGATAAATTTGTTGTTGATGATGGAGAAGAAAAGGCAAATTCGACTTCTTATCGCAGTCTTGTTGGAGGGTTAATTTATTTGACTCATTCTAGGCCAGACATATCCTTTGCAGTTAGTACAATCTCAAGGTTTATGGAGACACCTTCAAAAAAATATTTTTCAGCAGCAAAAAGAATTCTCAGATATGTAGCTGGAACTGTAGGTCATGGGATTTGGTATGCAAGGAAACCAAATGTATCACATGATGGAATGTTATATGGTTACTCTGATGCAGATTTTGCAAATTGTCAAGATGATAGGAGGAGTGTTTCTGCTCATGTATTCACGCTAGGGTCTGGAGCTATTGCGTGGAGTTCAAAGAAACAACCAATTACTGCATTATCAAGTACAGAGGCAGAGTATATAGCTGTCACATTTGCTGCATGTCAAGCCATTTGGATTAGAGGGATTTTAAGCGAGCTTCGACATCAACAGAAGGTAGCAACAGTTATATTCTGTGATAACAAATCAACCATATTCATGTCTAAGAATCCTGCTCTGCATAGTAGGACAAAACATATTGACACTAGACTACACTTCATTAGAGAGTTGGTTGCAGAAAATATAGTAGACATTCAGTATTGTAATACTGAAGACCAGATTGCCGATGTGCTGACGAAACCACTGTCAAAAGAGAAGTTTTTTCGCTTTAGAAGTTTGCTGGGAATTTGTGATTTGGAATCAAGGAAGAGTGTTGGAAGTGATTCAAAATCTGGAGATATATGTTATTGACTCAGTCAGACTAGTACTGTTATGATTTGTTAGTATCAAATAAATCTCTCCTATTATTGAGGAAGAGTATAGTACCGTTGAGTTTGTTAGCAGAGTACCATGTTTCTCTGCTTCTCTGTTTTTCCTCTGTTTGTTATGTAATTTGCCTATTAAAGGCTTTCTCGTTGAATAAGATATGTAAGGTATTGCAGATATTTATTTGTAGTTATTTATTTGCAGTTGTCTATTGTTCTCTGTACACCAACAAGATAAATATCATTATTGTAATTTTGAGGAGTTCCAAAAAGTGCTCGAATGATGTTCCTAGTATGTTAGGCAACATTTGGGGAGAATGTGATGGCTATTTTCGGCATGTTGATCAATTGTCCAGAAGCAATTTCGTAAGTTCTCATGACTTCATTTATTACCAAAGCATTTTGTTCAGCTGCCCTGCAAAGTAGAACACAGTCATCAGCAAAAGGGGATGACTCACTATTAGGCCATCTCTAGTACCACAAAATCCAATCTCATTGCGGACGCACTCTTTAGATGTTTATAAGGCTTGACAAGGCTTCTGCACAAATGATGAAAAGATATGGCAAGATTGGACAGCCTTGTCTTAAACCTCTAGATGAGGCAATTGATCTTACTCTAACCCCATTAATTAAAAAACTGAATTATGTGGTTGATACACACTCCATAACCAATTTAATGATAATCTGAGGAAAGTTCATCTTAGATAGGACAGAGGAGATAAAGTCTCATTCAATCCTATCATAAGCCTTATTCATGTCCTTCATCAAAGTTAGTGCACCATTTTTCCTTAATTTACAATTGGTTATGGAGTGGCAAAGAAAAAGTTTAAACTTGTTTATTTTGAATCTATTTTTCTTGGCGGCATGATTGATAAACTTTCTTAATACGAAGAAACTGATATGAAAATTGTGATAAAAATATGAACACGAGCATATACTTTGGTGATGATGACGACTCTTTCTCTTCTTTAATTATTTTATTTATTTATCTATAGAGTTAAACAGTAACACCATAGTTTTCACCATTTTTATTACTTTTTTAACATACAACGAGAACTCTTTTACTTTTAATGAAAAAAAGGGTTAAAACTTTTCTTCACGCACAAAATATCTTTCTATAGATTAAAAAAGGAACCCCAAACGTCATATTTCTTTGTTTCCGTGTGTATACCAATTTATCATAGCCTTCAGAGTGATAACATTCATAGCAACCAAATTACACTACATCATCTTCATATCATTAACCCTTCCACATTTTGAATACACATAATAATAGAATATCTCACTGCAGAATTCTTCTCAAATTCAGTTTCCGCATGCAGTTTAAATATGCATTCCATTTTCATCACCACATAGTACCCCTACTAACTTTCATACTAGTGGAAAAATGAATTCTGACACATGAACCACCCATAGGGCGAATAGAGACAAGTAGGCCTTCAGGTTATCATAAATGGTTATGTTTATCCAAGATGTCTAAAATACTGTTTGTAAATACTAAATTAGAACAGAATAAAAGACAAAGATTAGAGGAAAATAGTTTATATTGTATTTCACACGAGAAAAACTTCTAAAACATCATCACTCTTTTATACAAGAAAGAGTTCTAGTAATTGCTATTATTCAGCCACAAATGACAATACTTCCTAAAGAATAGTTAAAATAAATAAGTAGAGAAATTAACGCAAAATTAATAGGACAATTTATAACAACTAGTAATAGACAAGTTTGACTTCAGCATTCACCCCTCAAACTTGTTTTACACCAATCTTGTCTTTAAGTTCATTGAACCTCTGTAGTGCTAACGACTTTGTTAACAAATCAGCAACCTGTACTTCAGTCTTCACATATTTAAGCTGTATATCTCCACGTTGAACACAATCACGAATAAAATGAAATTTTATATGAATATGCTTACTTCTTTCGTGAAAAACCGGATTATTTGTCAAATTATATTGCTGATTTGTTGTCAACTCGTAACACTTGTTTGACTTTTTCATCACCTCTCAATTCTGCAATTATTCTTTTGAGCCATATCCCTTGACAAGCTCATAGCTGTAATGTACTTAGATTCACAAGAAGATAACTCAACTATTCTTTGCTTGTGAGAGACCCATGTGATTGAGTTTTTTTCCAAAGAAGAATATAATCCTTGAAGTACTTTTCATATCATTCGTATCTCCTACAAGATCACTATCACTAAAACCTACAAGTTCTTTGTTTTCTTGATTCCTTTTGTAGACAATTTCCATTCCAATAGTGCCTCTCACATACCTAAGTATCTGTTTCACCGCATTCATATGTGTCCATTTATCGGCTGATAACACCAATAGAGGACGTAAAATCTAGACGCGTGTTTACAAAGTACCTCAAGCTACCGATAATTCTTCTGTACTCAGTGGCATCAACAAATGGTTCACCATCTTGTCTTTCTAGTTTGCACTTCGACTCCATTGGAACGCGGCTGCTGTTGCAATTAAGCATCCTAGTTTTTTCAAGAATCTTGCTTGCATAACCTGCTTGACAAACAAATATATAATCTGAAGTTTGTTTTACCTGATAATAACTCACCAGCCCCATGTCATTCATCTCAAACAACCTCATCATATCTTGTTTGAAAATTTCAATATATTTTCCATTTGAGCTGGTGAGAATTAAGTCGTCGACATAAACTCCCACAAAAGTAACATCATATTCTTCCTTCTTTATATAAAAAGCATGCTCAAGAGGACACTTATGAGAACCAAGTGACTTTAAGCTATGATCCAACTTGGTGTTCTAGGCCCTAAGAGCCTGTTTCAAACCGTATAATGTCTTGTGTAACTGCACCACTTTTTATGGATTTGTTTTGTCAATAAAACCATCTGGCTGACTCACATACACCTTATCTTCTAATTCGCTGCTAAGAACGCAGTCTTCACATCCAGGTGGTGAACTCTCCACTATTTTTGAGTTGTATAACGAGAATAGTTCTAACAGTTTCTATTCTTGCTACAGGAGCAAAAATTTCCTTATAATCAACACCATATTACTGCACATAACCCTTTGCCGCCAAACGGGCTTTGTACTTAATAATCTTGCCGTGTTTAATAAAAACACAGAGGTTTTTACCACCTCACCCCAAAAATTTGCTGGCACATTTTTGCTTTTCATAATGCTTCATGTCATCCCCAAAACAATTTGATTTCATCTTTCTACGACTCTGTTCTGCTCTGGGGAATGTGGCGTTGTCAATTGCCTTTTGATTCCTTCTTCATCAAATAATTTTTGAATTTGATTGTGAGAATTCTTCCCCCGATCTGTTTTAAAACACTTCAGTTCCTTTTCAGTTTCAATTTCAGCTGCCTTCTTAAATTTCTTGAAAGCTTTTCAACAAGAAAACCCATATATAACGTGAATTATCGTCAACTAGAAGCAAAAAAGTATTTATTACGTCCTGGAGTTATTAGTGTAATAGGGCTGCAGAGATCTCTATACACCAATTCAAGTTTTTCTTTTGCTCTATACTTCGCAGCATGTGGAAAGGCTTTCAAATGTTGCTTCCCCATAGTACAACCATCACAGATTTGATTTTAGAGTGAGATGTTTGGTAAGCCTTGTACTATTTTTTCTTTGGACAACTTCTTTAATGCCTGAAAATTTAAGTGACCATATCTTGCATGTCATAGCCAACTTGAATCTATTATGCTTGTCATCAAGCATAATTTTTCGACAATCTGTAGATTTGCAATAAATAGTCTGTTTTGTTGTCTTCTCACCTTGATTATGAGTCTCTTTGTGTTATCATTGACCCTCAAGATTTTAAATTGGTTAGAGTCAGGCGTTCACCATTTTTGGATTGGAACATAACTGACCCTATCCCTTGTATATCAACTATAGAACCATCACCAAACTTAACCTTGCCATAGAGAAAATTATCAATTTAAAAAATAATAGTGTTAATCACATGCCATATGATCCGTGGCTCCTATGTCGAGGTACCAACCTACACCTTTCATGAGATATCCACTCGTGGCAGCAACATATGCTTCTCCTTCAACTCCTTTCAATTCGACAACTTTAATCATCTTCAAAGAAGGTTGTTCAAAGTAAATCAGACCATAACTCTGACCATTCAGCTCACAAGTTTCAATCATTAATAAGGACTCATCTTCATCATCTCTCTTAGTCAGATTTGCTTGCTGTTTTTCCTTATTCGAGAGCATTCTAATGTGAAGTGTCCCATTTTTCCACATTCATAACATTTGATCTTTGATTCATTAAATTTCTTTCTTTGTTGTTGAGGTTTGTCCTCCTTTCTTTAAGGACAGCCACTATGCCTGCCTAGACCATGTCCTCTTCCTTGTCTGCCTCTCAAGGTAGTGGTTTCTATTGATTATCCTTTGTTCTTCTTAGCTTCTTCATTTGCCTTCCATTCCGCCTTTGTATGGAGCACAATTTCCTCTAATCTTGTGTCACTGCTCAGAAGGCTCTCTTCATGAGCTTTGAGTGAACCTATAACCTCCTTAACTGATTTGCTGGTTAGGTCACTGAACTCTTCAACTGTAGCTGCGAGCTGTAAAAACTTTGGCGAAACTAATCTCAACAATTTCTTCACCACTTTTACTTCCTCCATAGTGTTGCCAAGGCTTCTCAACTTATTGAAAATGATCGTGAGTTTCCCTGAGAAATTATCAATATTCTCAGAGTCGGTCATTCTCAATGCCTCGAACTCACTCCACAATTAGGGATGACAATAGGTCGGGTTTGGGTGGGTCATAGTAAATCCGAACCCAAACCCATTAAGGTATCTTCTTCCAAACCCTATCCAAACCCGTTACGGGTTAGGTGGGTTCGGATCTGGTTTTTACCTGTGGGTTCAGGTTGACCCGTTGGTATACTCGGAAAATTTTTTTTTAAAAAAAACTCTCATATTACACAAGAGGAGATTATCTTATGCATGTAAGTTAATCCTGGCATCATCATCAATTTAATCATGTTATCATCACCAATTTCAACATACATATAATTTATAACTTAAATAAACAAGTTATATCCCAAAATAAAGTGTTTAAACATGATAAACACGATAAGATGTTCTAAAATATGATAAATTATTAACAAAATAAATAAAAACAATTATTATTTTTTAAGGTTTTATTATAAATGTATATATATATATTAATAATATTATACGGGTTTGGGTAAGGATATTTTTCTTTACCCAAACCCAAACCCTAACCCGCGACGGGTATTATTTTTAAACCCAAACCCGATCCATTAACCCGATTACCCGAATCCATTGCGGGTAAACGGGCGGGTTCCTATGGATAAACGGGTTTGCGGGTAAAATTGACACCCCTATCCACAATGACTGAGTTCTCTTTTCTTTCACCTTGTCTGCCCCCTGGTTCATTGTTTTCATAATGTTAAAGTCAAACTTGTTTGTAACTAGTTTATTATAAATTGTCCTATTAAGTTTGCGTTAATTTCTCTAACTATTTGTTTTAGCTATTCTTTAGGAAGTAGTGCCATTTGTGGCTGAATAATAGCAACTACTAGAACTCTTTCTTGTATAAAAGAGTAATGATGTTTTAGAGGTTTTTATCGAGTGAAATATAATAAACTCTTTTCCTCTTATCTTTGTTTTTTATTTTGTTCTTATTTAATGTTTACAAATTAGTATTTCTAACATTTGTTATCAGAGCCTTCAGATCAAAGTTAAAATATATCTCATATTGAATTAGAGAGAGCAACAAGAGAGAGAATTAAAAGAAAAATAAGAAGCTTCTAAGGAAGAAAGCTCGACCACAGTTGTAGGAACGTTATTTCTCGAGAAAGAAAATTCGGTTTCGTTAAAATATCCTATGCTGACAAAAAGTAATTACACAACATGGGCTATTAAGATGGAGGTCTTCATGATGGCTCAAGGAGTATGGGATGTAATTGAGTCACCTGGCCCCGATTGATAGTCGTAAAGATAAAATGGCATTGGCTGCCATTTACCAAGGTATAGAAGAACATACCTTCCTTCAATTGGGTGCAAAGAAGACCGCAAAAGAAGCGTGGAATATGCTGAAAACAATGAACCAGGGGGCAGACAATGTGAAAGAAGTGAGAGCTTAGTCATTGTAGAGTGAGTTCAAGGCATTAAGAATGAGCGACTCTGAGACAGGATACCACATTTATACTAGACATTTTTCCAAAAATATTTTCTGCCTCATCTATCATTTAGCACTTGATATACATATCCATGATCGAAATCAAAACTAGTTACAAGGATTTGTGTATTTGTGTGCAGTATTCAAAATGTGTCTATCACAGCAAAACAGAATGAGATATTGAAAAATGTTTTTTTTATATCTTCTCTTCTTTGCACATCGAAATATATATACACGTCTAAAATGTCTTCAACAGAATACTAGTAGAATTCTACAATGATAGAGTTTGTTATAGAAGATTAGGATCAAATGAAGATTAAGATCAAATCTCTTTAACAATTCAAATCATACCAGAGGATCAAATCTCTTTATCTGCTTAACATTCCCCCGTAAACTTAGTGTAGGGTCTGAGATAGTAAGTTTGGATCGCAGAAATTGAAAGCAAATAGTGGACAACGCTTTATTGAAGCAATCTGCAATCTGATCATATGAGGGCACATGATTAACTTGAATTTGATGAAGAGAAAAATATTGTCTCGAACAAAGTATAAGTTTAGCTCAATATATTTGGTCTGAGCATGAAGCACTGGATTGCCAGCCAATGCAATAGTACTGATGTTGTCACACTAAAGGGTAGGAATACGACTTTGAACAATAAAGAGCTCTCCAAAAAGTGATTGAAGCCAAGTGACTTTAGCTATAAGAGTAGCAAGGCTACGATACTTTGCTTCTATAGAGGATCGAGATAGTGTGCTTTGCTTCTTAGCACTCCATGTGATAAGATTAGGACCTAGAAACACACAGAACCCAGTAGTAGACTTGGGATCATCAGGATTAGTAGCTCAGCATCGGAAAATCCTGTAATATGATACACAGAGAGTGGAGAGGAAGGCTTTATGATATGAAGATCCATATGAGATGTACCCTTGAGATAGCGAAGAATTTGCTTTACAGCCTTCCAATTACTCTCAAGATTAGTTTGCTTGAATTGACACACTCTGTTCACAGCAAAGACAAAGTCTGGATGAGTCAAGGTAATATACTGCAGAACACCAACAATAGATCTGTAGAGAGAAGGATCTGCCAATGGAGCTCCTTTATAAGCTGAAATAGAAGCACCAACTATAGAAATCATGGGATAAGGAAAAGGCTTTGCATCCACCATTTGAGCACGTTTAAGAAGATCATATATGTATTTGTGTTGAGTTAACAACAATCCTTGAGAAGTCTTTGTAACCTCAACACCCAGAAAATAAAAAAGAGAGCCAATATCCTTGAGCGCAAATTTTTAATTTAACTGAACCACAAGTTCAGTAAGATATGAAGAGTTGTTGCCTGTAATAATAATGTCTTCAACATAAACTAAGACATAAGTCTTGCTTCCATTAGAGTACTTGAAATATAAAGAATGATCAGCCTTTGAAGCGAAGAACCCGAGTGAAAGGGGAGCAGCTTTGAACTTATCAAACCATGCTCGGGGTGCTTGTTTAAGACCATACAAAGCTTTATCTAGCTTACAGACCATATGTCACTTTCCATCTTCAACAAACCCTTGTGGTTGAATCATAAACACATCCTCTTATATCACTCCATTAAGAAAGACATTATTAATATATAACTATTTAATTGACCAGCCTTTAACTACTGCCATGGAAAGATCAATCTGATGGTTGTAGGCTTAACAATTGGGCTAAATGTCTCAGAGTAATCAAACCCTTCAACTTGGTTGAACCCTTTTTGCAACAAGTCGAGCTTTATACTTAAGAAGAGAACAATCAAGATTTCTCTTAATCTTAAAAATACACTTACACCCAATTAATTTTCTACCTTTAGATGGTTCCACTAAATGCTAGGTTTTATTTTCCTGAAGAGCTTTAAACTTAGATTTCATTGCTTCAAGCCATTTGGGATGTTGCATAGCCTCTAAAATAGATGATGGTTCTAATTCATTCCAATCAACAAACCAAACTTTAGGCTTAAAATTTCCATTTTGTGCACGAGTCACCATGTGATGTGGAGTAGGAAGAGGATCAGCACGTGTAGTAACTGATGAAGTAGAACCAGTAGCGTTGATTAAACAAAAAAAGTAGAAGCTGATGCATTTGAATCCATCGTACCAGATTCAACAGGAATAGTAGGAGAAGAAATACAAGAATCATTAATGTAGGATGTGGGAGGAACAATAGAAGCTAATGTAGGAGAGTCATTACATGGTCTTGAGAGTGAAGTGTCAGGAACAAGAGAAATATCATTTTGCACTGAAGGTTGACCATGTCTTAAACGTACTTCATTTGACACAATAAAACCCTTACGACCTTTTTGAGAAGCAAGCCTATGTGACTGAAAAGTAGCAAATGGAAAATACCACTCATTAAAAATGGCATGTAGGACCACATACACCTTTCCAACAGAATTTAGGCACTTGTAGCCTTTAAACAAAGGACTGTATCCAATGAAAGTACACGGTTCACTTCAAAAATCAAGCTTGTGCTGTCTATATGGCCTAAGATAAGG
Source organism: Cardiospermum halicacabum (assembly GCA_031304145.1). NCBI lineage: Eukaryota > Viridiplantae > Streptophyta > Magnoliopsida > Sapindales > Sapindaceae > Cardiospermum > Cardiospermum halicacabum. Next base: position 13,275,451 of record CM062394.1, on the reverse strand, counting down.
GAAAACTTGAGAACCAAATACCTTAAGCAATGTATAGTCGGGATCCGTGAGAAATAAGTGCCAGTGAGGAGACTTATGCTTTAAGACTATTGTGGGCATTCTATTGATGAGATGGGTAGCTGAAATAAAAGCTTCATCCCAAAACTTCATAGGCATGAAAGCTTGAGATAAAAGGCTATGTCCAGTTTCAACAATATGTCCGTGTTTCCTCTCTATTAAGCCATTTTGCTCATGTGTATATGGGCATGAATGTCTAATAATTATACCCTTCTGCTTAAGAAAAGATTCAAGACCTATGAATTCACCTCCATTGTCAGTCTGCAAAACTTTAATCTTATGAGACAACAATAACTCAACTTGTTTAAACTCAATAAAGATCCTGTACACCTCACACTTTGCCTTTAAAACACACACACACACACACACATATATATATCCAAGTATATCTTGAATATACATCCATGAAACTAAGATAGTATTTGTAACCATTGAAAGAAGTTACAATAGCAGGACCCCAAACATCAGCAACCACAAGTTCTAATGGCCTAGAAGATCATGGTGGTAGAAGTAGAAAATGGGAGTTTATGGGACTTCCCCACCTGACATGCCTCACAGAAAAATCTAGAGTTTGAATGATAAGAAAGTTTGCATTTATTTAAAACCATTTGAAAAATAAATAGAGAAGGGTAGCCTAATCTATTATGCCATAGAGAAATATCATCAGATTGAGCAACCTAATTTACATTGAGATGATTGGAATTGAAAAGATAGGAAGACTTTTATTAAAATATGATACAAAGCTAGTAATAGGAGTACAAATAGCATTAGTAGATGACCTATGCTGCTCCAAAGTGTCATGTTGCTTTGATTTAGCAGGCTTTATGATAGGCAAATGAAATTGATATAGCACATTCCTAAGAGTTCCTTGCAAAATAATTCTCTTCGAAATTTGATCCTTCACATAGCAAATTGAAGGGTGAAACTCTAGAAAAACATTATTATCCTTAACAAACTAAGAGACACTAAGTAAATTCTTAGATATATCAGAAATGTGTAGGATATTATGTAAAAGAAGTGAGGCATATTTAGATTGAAAATAATTTGAGCCAACACAAGAGATTTTCACACCTTGACCATTACCCATGAAGACTTGTTCATAAAGACTTGTTCATGACCATAGTATTCGGATCTGTTCTGAAGATTCGATGAATCCAGAATACAATGATTTATTGCACCACTATCAGGGTACCAAGTTGATTCTTGTCCACCGCTATTCAAAGCTTATGAAGCCATTAGTGCATTCATATTATTATGACCATTCTGTTTAAAAACATTGCTTACAACATTCCCTGCAAAACCTTGTCCCCTTTGATTGTTATTGGTGGCTCGATAACTTTGATCAAACTAATAATAGCATCGCATTGCATCATGCCCTGTCCTGACAAATAGAGTAAAATTTAGGAGGTTTTCCTCTCCCTCTTCGTCTTCTACCCCCATTGCCACGACCATTAGAATTTTGAATTTGAGTATCACTCGTAGATCCAATGTTTTTAGGGGAAGATCCTATCATTAGGTTTCTTTGGGAAAGGGACATTAGCCATATTCACTGGTAATCCCTCTATTTGATTGTGTTGCTCAAGCCTAGCATCATGTGTGAGCAGAAGAGCAGAAATCTCTAGAAGAGAATATACAACTTGCATAGAAGTTATGGGAATCACAAATGAATCATATTCAGATCCCAAACCTCCAAGAATTGTCATTAGTTTATCATCATCAGACATCATATGACCAATAAAAGTAAGGGAATCAATAAAACTTTTCTTTTTCATAAGATACGCAAACATGGTTAGACCATTCTTTTTCAATGTTTGAAGCTGCAATTTGATCTGTATTATATTTGCCTTAGTTAGGGAAGAGAAAAGTTTCAGTAGAATGCTCCATACCTCAAATGTAGTCTGACATCCTACTAATTCAGGTAGTGATGCTTCTGTAATTGAAGAGAGCATCCAACACATCAATAATTTATCATGTTCCTCCCAATTAGAATAAGCAGTATTTGCAGTACCATCAGAATTTTTTTTTCGATGTGGTGTAAATGTTGGATTGATAAAAGAGGATAATCAATTTCCTTTAATTGCAGCCTGTACTTGTTGACGCTAGAGCAAGAAATTATTTTGATTGAGTTGAACTGTGAGTGCAACTTTCATATTTGCGAAAAGTTAAGCAGTATTTGGGGTATTTGCGGAAGTCATGGTAGATTGCTCTAATACCATATAAGGATTTGTGTTTCAACATGTTATGTTTCAAAATGTGTGTGTCACAGCACAACATAATGAGATATTGAAATATATATATATATATATATATATATATATATATATCTTCTCTTCTTTGCACATCTCCAAATATATATACACATCTCCAAATATCTACAACAACAGAATACTAGTAGAATTCTACCATGATAGAGTTTGTTATAGAAAATTTAGATCAAATGAAGATTGTTATGATTTTGAAGAAAATAAAGAATGCAGAAAATTGTATTTTATTAATTGATAATTCAACACAATAGGAAGTCTATTTATAGACTTAGGAATTAATAGAGATTGCTGAAGATCAAGAGTAAATCAAAATATAATACCTAAAAGATATTAAAAATACAAAATCAAGCAACAGAAACATCATACTTGACTCTGACTGAGTCATAAATATTACTGTGTTTGAATCATTATTCAACATCCTCTCGTGATTCAAACTGCGCATTGACATGGACGACATAAGCATAATATAAATGTGGATATGAATTTTCTGTTATGGTGGTAGAGATCTCTTTATTGGCTTTGGCTTTGTCATGGTCGTGGTCATGGGTGTAGGCGTGTCAAAACAGTGTGTCAATTTGTTGAACCATACCTGCATTGACTTCCTCTTGTGTATTTTTGCAGACCTTTTCAATATGTCTCATTAGTCCGCATTGATTGCATTTGACATTTTATAATGTGGATGGTTTGACTTTTTACAATATGGGCATATCAAATTATCAATTTTCTCCTGCTTAACAGATCGTACCTGAAATGCTTTCTCTTCATGTTTTTCAACCATCCTATTAATGCATGACTCATGGGCTTGGAGAGAACCCATCAATTCATCAACTGAAAGTAACGACAGATCTTTTGCTTCTTCTATCGTTGCTACTACATGGTCATATTTTGGTGTGAGGCTTCGCAAGATTTTTGCAACAATGGTTTTGACATCTCTCTCGCTTGAAATTCATTCTGCAGAATAGTCCAGGCTTCCTGTGATGTTGATGCTGATGCAATCCGTGAAAAAATTGTCTCGTGCACGGCCTGTTGAAGGATGAACAAAGCTTTTGCATCTCTTTTCTTAGTTTCTTTTAACCTCATTTGTGTTTCTTCCAGCATCTTTTTTATTTCTTCACCAATTTCTTTTTTCCCATCTTCTTCCTCATCACTTATCAATATATCCACATACCCGTATTCCACCAAATCCCATAAATCATGTGATTTTAACGGTGTTTTTATTTTTATACTCCACCACTCGTACTTTTCACCATTGAATATTGGCAGAAGTGGTTGGGTGGAGGAGAAACCAACACCAATCATAATTGTTTTTAATTATATATATATATAGATATATATTTTTAAATAATTGTGTTTCAACAGGGCTCTGATACCATATTGTGATTTTGAAGAAAATAAAAAATGCAGAAAATTGTATTTTATTAATTGATAATTCAACACAAATAGGAAGTCTATTTATAGACTTAGGAATTAACTGAGATGATGGCTGAACATCAAGAGCAAATAAAAAATAATACCTTCAAATCATACCCAAGAATCAAATATCTTTTATCTGCTTAACACTAGTATTTCTAATCCAGAGAGAATTTCATTACATAAGCATGTATTTGCTTCCCGTACTCGACAAGAGAACAAAACCATCAACTCTCAGTCCACTCTCCGCCAGTTTTATAAACAAATTCATAAATTCTTATAATTTATCTTCTTAGTGTAACCAAGAATCAGTATACTCCAAAATAATACAAGTCTTCTTTTTAATCTGATCAAACACTCTTGTGACTTCTTGTAGACACCAACATTTCACTTAAAAATCAATAAGAGAACATGCTACAGTTTGTTTAATTACATGGAGCAGCCCAGTTCTTAATATAAAAATTGATAATTTAATAAAATCAAAACTAATTGAGTTCACAGTAATTATTAATAAAGGTCATTTAACTAATTTTAATATTAGTTACAATAATTTCTAATTTAATTTTATAAATATTAACATAATAATTAAAATGATATTTGTAGTAATTAATTAAATGACTCATGAAGATTATAGTAATATTGACGTTATTGCTAATAATTTGAATGTAGGAAATAACACTCATGCGTATTTTTCATCTCATCATTTATACATATTTTATTATAAATATATATATATATATATATTAATTTGAACATATTCTCATATGAGCATGGTTGTTTAGGAAAACAAAATTAGAAAAATTTAATAAAAATATTGAGGAAGTAAGAAATGTGGTAAAATAAGATAGAATTTTTTTTTTAAAAAAAATAATAATAATTAAAGTGAAAGATATATATAGTAAAAACGGAAAAAAATAAATAAATTGATGAAATATGAGGAAAAGTGTAAACGATTAGAGAAAGTGAAGGAGAGAGAAAGAGACAAGAAAGGAAAAGGAGAAAACATGTTAATTTTAACCCACAAATTTGAGGGGTTATCCAGGCAGAACATGGTAATGGGTTAATTTTTTTATCGTATGTAATTCTAACCTACAAAACAAACTAGGCCTTAAAGTATATCTCACTCCTTAAGTCGTGAGAGTGTAACGTGGGATGTAAACATAGATCAAGAAATAAATAAAATATATTAATACAAAATTTTACTTATAAAATAATGTTAAATACTCTCGAGAATTAAACTCATACAATTTTGTATAAAGTTAGATATTAACAAATATCTTATATATATATATATAACATCTTCCTCATTCAGTATTTCAAAATCATAACATCATAGTTCTTGTAACATAAACATCATAGTCTTAGAGATATAATGAATGTGATGAAGTTAAAAATAAACACAATGTATAAAAAAATTAAAAAAAAAAAAAAAGAAAAAAGAGAAATATACCATAAATTTTGTATTTCACGTTCACTTCTTCAAGTCAATTTTATTAATTCATTGCAACTTATGTAAATGTGGTGTCTAGGGCAAAAATAATATACAAAATAGACCAGTTCAAAATTAATACACAGGAGAAGAGGAAAAAAAAAATCTAAATAGAAGAAAAATAAAAAATAAGAAAAATACTTTGATAAAAAAATGTAGAAATGAAAAGAAGATGTGCTCATATAAAATTGGAAGACTTTATATAAATAAAAATATCCTTTAAAATATAAAATATTTTAATAATTGTATTTTAATTTCATTGATATTGTAGGGAATATAAAGGGTTTTAATAATTTTATGTAAATTTAGTTGATATTATAAAGTGGATATTAAATAAAATAAAATATTTAAATTTAATTCGATTAATATTATAGAGTGGATATTAAGTAAAAGAAATGGTTGGATTTTTTTAATGGCACTATGTAAATAATATAAAAATTAATTTTAATTTTATAAATAGAAATAGAAGTAATTTAGATCTCCACGTAAATAAATTATGTAACAGTTTCATATAATTATATAGATGGGTGCAACACAGTAACTCAGAGTTTTATATAATTATATAGATGGAATGTCAGCCTAGTAGACTACACTCTCATAATTTTTACTCCTACTAATTAATTTTCTTTTTTTTACTATTTAATTTTTTATTGGCTATTGCGATAACTCTTGCCAGCTTACATTCTAATTCTTTTTAGCTCGCTCATTTTGAGCAAGCTCTCATAACTTGGCAATTGGTTAAAAATGGTCAATTGCCTTTATTTCTATTGGCGGGTTAATTTTGGTCTATTTCAAAACTTTGACAGCTAACCTACGGTTGCCAATAAAAACAAAAATATATTTCAAGTCAACTTCACTCTTATTTACTCTTAAATGTTATTCTAAAACTATTAATCTTCTCATTTTCTCGTATAATTCTTAAAGTTAGGGTGGATTTTAATCTTGTTTTCACCTATTTTAACATTAAAACTTAAGTTTTTATCTTTTTTTTTGACACGGATGGCTCCACTTTCATTATTTTGAGGTAATTTTTATTTTCTTATAATTATAGTTCTTTTGATTTGTTTTAAAGTTAATTTATAAATTCTTGTTTCATTTTTTAATAACTTGTATATAGAACCTAATGTTTAAAGAAATGTGAAATTTGATTTATATTGTAGTATTATCATGTTTAATTTTTTTAAATAGTATATGTAGGGTGGAAATTTTGTAGGCGAAGATGGAATGGAAAATGAGTTCTTAAGTTATAATAGAAATTAATTTTGTAAATATGTATTACTTTATATAAGTGTTTGATTATTATAATATGTTCAATATTTCTAAATTTGAAATTTGATGAATTAATACGAGTATGGTGGTGGATTTAATTATTTGTACAGTCAAACATCTCTATAATTGTCATTCTCTATAACAATAATTTAATATAACATTTATATTTATTTCAGAATTGATTTTTTTACATGTTATTTTAATATTCTATAACAACAATTTGCCTATAACATTAATAACCGTAATTTGAATAGAACGATGTGTATAGAATTCATTCTCTATAATGGCTTACTCAAATGTCATACATTAATTTTAATAAAATAATAAAAAAAATTAAAAGTTTAAATCACTATTATAATTACCTTTAAAGGTTAAAATGATTTTTTTATGTTAAATAATTAAAAATAATGAAGAAAAAGATTATATAAGTAATGATAATCTTCAATTCACTACATTTTGCTAAAAGTTTGGAATGAAATTCAGTTCAACCGTAATATTATCAGTAACATATTTAAATATTCCAAACAAACTACCATTATAGACTTTTTCCATCATGTTTGAATAAATTTAACTTTAAAATATCCAAAATTATGCATATTTTTTATCTAGAGCATATATATATATATATATACATACATATATATATAATGAATTTATAACAATCAAGTGAAATCTGCTACCTTCAAATGGTTGTTATATTGCAAATAATACTTATTCACTATAATAGTAAAAAAAAATCATCAGACAAACGGTGTCGTTATAGAGAGGTTTGACTGTAATTAAATATATTATTTTATTTTTATAAATTTTTATGGTCTGTAGTGATTAATATTTGAAATAATAATATTATTTATTATTTTATAAAAAAAATATTATTTTATAAAAAATATTATTTTGTAAAAAATAATTTTTTTAAAAAAATAAATACATATTTGTAGTTGACATTAGTAGCTGTTAATAACTTTTTGTAGTTGGATGTGGATGCCAAAAGTTATTAACAGCTAGCAATGCTAGTTGCGAAAAGTTATAAGGAACTAGCAATGCAAGCAGCTAAAAGTTATTAGCAACTAGAAAAAATAAGGTACCAATAATCTAACTTTTAATAGCTCCCTTTTTCTTAGCTGGTTTTGCATTTGCTAATGTCAGTTATTTAAAAAAAAAATTAATTGGTTGTTTATTTGAACTTCAAGTAACTAGCCAAATGTATACATATGTGAAGTAATGCTTCTTCTATTATCCGGACAATTTGCAAAGTCTCATATGAACCGTGTAGTTGCCCATAAAAAAAAGAATTTTCTTTCTTAGAATGTCATATTTTGAAATTCACTATTCCAGCTGTATAACGAATGATTCTTTTTGCTATAGAAAAAATAGGATATTTTGATGGTTTCTCCATGAAGCGGGAAATGATGCTAACACCTAATGCTATATCCGGTCGCATGTGGGTTAAATAAATTAACCCTCCAATTAAGCTTCTATAAGCATTTGGATTAGTTATTTTTTCTCCATCTTGCCCAATTTTGTCACTAGTATTCAATAGTATGATAGTTGGAATATAACGTAACATACCAAATCTTTTCAATAATGTCTTAGCATACTGCTCTTGTAACGAGAAAATTCCGTCTACAATTTGTTTAACTTCTAAAACTAGATAATAATATAGATGACCGAAGTCACTTATTTCAAACTTAACCATCATTTACCTTTTAAATGGTTAAATAACTTCTTTAGAGAAACCTGTATAGATCATATCATCAGCATATAAGCATATCATAATAAATTCACCATTATTGAATCTTTTTGCATACAAGGTAGGCTCTCTTTCACTACGCTTAAAGCCATGATTGAAGAAGTATTTGCCTATTCGACTATACTAAGCTTTAGGTGCTTCCTTTATTCAATAGAGAGCCTTATGCAGTTTATAAACTATGCATTCCGCTCCCTTAATATAAAATCCTTGCGTTGCTCTACAAATACCTCTTTTTTATGATAACAATTAAAGACAACAGATTTGACATAAAACAGATGAATTTTCCATTGTTGTTTAGTCGATAAAGCAAGAAAGATTTGAATACTTTAAGCTAGGTGAAAAGGTTTTTTCATAGTGGATTCCAGGCTGTTGTGAGTAGCCTTGGACAACAAGACATGATTTATGTAGTTGAATATTTCCATGGTCATCACACTTTGTCTTGAATACCCTTTTCAAATTATTTGTTTTCTTGTTTGAAGGTAGAGAACACAATTGCCACATCCAGTCTCTATTAATAGCATACAATTCTTCCACCATTGCCATATTTCATTTCTCTTATCTTTGAGCTTCTGCAAAAGTAATAAGATCAGCATCGTGTAATGTAAATCTATAAGTCTCATACAATTATACTAATGATCTATAGTTTCTTAAGGATTAATCCAAAACAACCCACATATCTTTACCAAATTCACCAAAAAAACCACGTTAGTTTTATTTTTCACTAGAACTCAACTTTGTTGTTAAAAGACGTCATGTTCACTGTAGAGTCACGTTAGTGGGAATTTGGACGCTACACAACCAGGGGCATTTGTGTCATTTAGTATTCATATTTATTTAAAATAAAAAAAATTAAGAAGCCACGTAGCCAGTTTTACCCGGGTCTGCTTTGACCTAATTTTTATTCAAGTGTAATTACCAATTTATCCTCAATTATTAACCATAATGAAGAAATTTCTATGGACAATTATGGTAACATATAATCCATTAAATGACAACAATAGATCTGACTTAAACATTTCACATAACTGACAGAAATTAATCACAAATAAAGAAATTTGATTCCAGTTCGTCATTGGGATCTCTAGCTAGTTCAATGCACATATGGGTTTCTAATCGGCAAACATCAATGGGAAACACCATATGGAGAAGGGAAAGGAGATAAGAAGTATAGAGGAGTACAAAAGAGGTCATACAGGATAACGTGCTAAGGATTAGGGATTTGACGAGGAATGGTGTTAGGGTTTGGTTGGATACATTCAATTGTACAGAGGCGGGTGCTTTGGCTTATCATCAAGCGGAATTTTCTATGTGTGATTCTTTAACTACACTTAATTTCTCTATTGATTTCATTAAAAAATTGATTCAGGAAATTGAGTATAGATGTGAAGATGGGTGTTCACATGTTGTTGCTCTTGAGAGGAAACAACCCATGAGAAGAAAATTAGGTACAAAGAAGAAAACAAAATAGCAACAACATAATGAAAAACAACATTATAATGTGATTGTACTTGAAGATTAAGATTTAGGAGCTGATTATTTGGAATAACTGGTTATACATATTCTTTCTTTATATTTCTTCATTTCAGAGTTATTCATTGTGGGGTGAGATGTTGATTTGAAATGGGTATAATTTTTTTTAAAAAAATTAATTTTCTGGGTTTTGGTTCTTTTTCTTGTTCTTGAACACAATTATTGTTGTGCCTACGATCTTCCACACTCTAAAAATTTTCTATTTCTTCTTTTTATTTTTTCAGGGTTAGCTTTTTAATTTAAGTTTCAAGTTAGTTTATGAAAAAATGGAGAGTTAACTTCAAGTTAGCATAATTCCCCTAACTTGTATTAAGCAACTAGAAGATCATACATAGTTTACGTTTCATTTGTGATTGCCCTGGACTGAAAGTTAAGTGAGAATGAGATCCTCGACTATGTGGCATATTTTGGTTCTTTCAGTTTTTTTTTTAAATTAATGTGAACAGTGTAAGGACAAAAATGTACCTACCTATATGCGCACTCAAAACTTTACTAACGTGACTCTACAGTGAACATGACCCTTTTTAACGACAAAGTGGGATTTTGGTGAAAAATGAAACTTACGTGGTTTTCAGGTGAATTTGGCAAATGTGGATTTTTTGGGATTAACCCTTTTCATAATGTTGCTGGAGTAGAAACATTTGATGAAGATACAGTGTTTGGATCATTTTGTGTCTCTTTATTGAGTGGAGCGGTATGAACATTTTCACGATGTGAAGAAGGATAAATCTATAGACTTTCTAAAACTCTTAAAAGGATAGTTGAAAATTTCTAAGGCTTGTTGAATGTCATCATTACGGACAATTTATACAACATCTATACAATTTGTACCCTTCCAATTCCATCTCAAACTCTCATTAAATATAACATCTCTACTAACAAGAATTTTTTAAGTTATTGGATCAAACAACTAATATTAGATCGTAAACTATAGACAACACAAAAATACACTTCTTTGATTTTTTGTCTAATTTTTGTCTAGCTTTGTGAATTAACTTAAGCATAACATATTGATCCAAAAACTCGAAGATGACTTACAGAGGGAGTGAATCCATTCCATGATTCGAAAGGTATTTCATTCATCACTATTTTAATGGATAGATTCATAAGGTACATAGTAGTGTCTACAGGCTCGGCTAATAGTGAATTTGTTAGTCCTTTGTTCTTCAACATGCTCCTTGTCATCTCAACTACCGTCCTATTTTTACATTCTACCATGCCATTTTGCTTAGGCGTATATGGTGGTGCTAGCTCCCTATATATTCCATGTGCATCACAGAAAGAGTTGAATTCTTTAGACATGAACTTTCATCTTTTGTCAGTGCGAAGAGTTTTAATAAAGAGACCACTCTGCTTTTCTACTAAGACCTTGAACTGCTTGAACATTTTGAATGATTGATCTTTACTCTCTAAACGATAGACCCATGACATACGACTATAATAGTTAGTAATAAGAAAAAAATACTTAGTATCTCCGAGTGACTTCTTGACTTTGGTCCAAAAAGACCAGCATGAAAAAGCTTGAGACACATGCTAGCATGCCACACATCACCAACTAGAAAAAGATTTTCTAGTTTGTTCCCGTATACACAACTTTGAAAAGTTTTGATGTTATTGATGACATGTAAACCAGTAGCCATGACTTTGTTTTTTAGAAGTCTCAAACCTCTAAGATGAAAATGTCCATACCTATTATGCCATAGAATGACTCATGTTCTTCTTTAATAACTACTATAAAGTTTTCCAATTTTAAAATATCCAAAGGAAACATATGATTTTTAGTCATCTCTATTATGACTATAACCTTTGTAGAGCTTTCTCTCTTACATAACAATGTCCATTATCAAATAACACTAAATAATCGGATGACACTAATTGACCCATACTAATAAGATTGAAATTTATTGTTGGAACAAATTGAACATTGTATAAATATTTAAAGCAAATGGGACTAAATTAAAACCTTAATGTGTCTTTCCTTCGACATGAAGAGTACTTCCATTGCCAAGTTTCATGGTTGGCTTATTCGTTTTGTCAAGATCAGAGAAAAGATGCTCAAATCTTGTAATGTGATTTGAGCATCCACCGCCAACAAACCAGAACCTTGTTGATTCCCTTCTTCTCCAACATACTTATTTATAAACAACTTTTCTTCATTTTCTGCACATTCTTCTGTCTCTTCTTATTCATTTGTAAAACTAGCTTGTTCATCTTTTGACCAACAATCATTTCTCATATGCCAATAATTTCCACACTAATAATATTGGAGATCTTCCACATAAACCACATCTAGAATTGCGTCCCTTACTGGAGATCTTCCATGTAAACCACCACAAAAACCTCCTCAACCATGACCACGTTGATTGGTATCATGAACCTGTAAAGCCTTTTCTTTTGTATTTTCATTTGTTCTATTAATTCAAACTTCATAAGCTTTAAGTGAGCCCATTAATTCATCAAATGAAAACTCAGAAAAGTCTTTTTATTCTTTTACGACAGCACCCACATGGTCAAATTTGGAATTCAAACTGCGTAATACCTTTTCCACAATACTCTGATCTTTGATATTTGCACCATAGGTCCGCATCTGACTACTACACCAATAGTTTTAGATAAAAACTCTTATACATATTCGTCGTTTCTCATTTGTAGTGTCTCAAATTCAGTACAAAGAGATTGCAATTTGATCACCATCCCTAAGACATCACCTTGAAATTCCTTCTTCAACCCACCCCACGCTTACTTAAATGTTGTGGTTAAGGCAATCTTGGAAAAAAACTGTTACATAGGCATTTGATTGGACAATTGCTAAAGCTTTTGCATAATTTTTTCTTGTTTGCTTAAGCTTATGTTCTTTGTCTACTCTAAGACCAATATCTTTTTCTAGTTTGTTGTATCATTTCTCTACAAAATCCTATAAATCTTATGACCTAAGCAACGTTTTCATTCTTATAGACCAAAATTCGTAATTCTCACCTTTGAATATTAATAAGATAGGTTGAGAAATATGTGATCCTCCCATGACGCCACTGATGTTATTCATTTTCCTCTCTCTATTTTATTTTTTTAGTCACTACATACAACTTGCTTTCTCACTTTGATTTTTTTTTTTCACTTCCTATTGACAAAACTTTGATACCACAATATTGGTACAAACAAATAATAATTATTACTATTACTTGCAAAATGACTCTATAAAAAATGCTCTATTTTATTCAAACCAAAAAATGGCTATTAAATAGCCTTTACAAACATATTTTAAGCAACTCATTCCTCAAACATAGGACATTATCTTTGAAAAAATCAATAATAAACATAATCTAAATTTCCTATTTAGTAAACACAATCAAACTACCTTATGACTAGGATTTTATTAGACTAATTCATATCTAATCAAACTAATGAATATGATCTGTTAATTGCCAAGTCATGATGAATAAATAAATAAAATATATTTGAAATTTTATCAGCCAAAATTATAAGTTGGCTCTCTACAGTTTCAAGACCAGTTGTCATTGATGTCAATCAAAACTTTTTTTGTATCTAATTAATCAAACAACTTTGTTCCTACCTTACATTAATTCATGGTGATCATATCATAGCCATAATAATAAACCATTATCATATAATAAATATAGACCATTGCATCACCAATATCAATTTGGAATACTAGCCTGCCTAAAAATACCGGGACAACAAAACCAGCGCCTATCAAACTCCTCAAGGACTTGACCTTGGAATTGAGTAGGTGTGATCGACTCAACGCCTAAATTGTGAGTAAGTCATTTTGTAGTTTCCAAATTCACATTTCTAGCTTACTCAAATATTCAAATGACATAAAACAAAAAAGGTTTAGTTTAAAAATCCATATTTCTATCTTAATAAATTTGTCTAACTGTTTTTAAGTCCAAACTTAAATAATCAAAATATCAAATCACAAACAACACAAGCAACCCATGTTTAGGAAACTCTCTGCCTCTTAATCTTAATGTGTTTCTCTTTATTTTTTTTATGTATCTTCATTTTAAATGAAATAATTGCAGGTGATCGAGTGAGTTATAGTCATGTTCTATTATATTCGAAAATGATTTGGAGACAATCTCTTGTTTTTTATTTTATTAGCATTTCATGACTTTTGAGAAATAAATGTAAACTAAAGGGGCTGGTTACTCTTTTATATTTATTTTAAATGTTTAAACTTATATTTGATACTTTAAGTATTTTGTGTTATGTATTATATTGATATCGTGTTATGATTTGGGATTCATATTAACTCATATGAATGATTGGACATTGAAGTTTATCAAAGGAGATGATATTAAAGTATTTATTTGATTTTTAATTGCTTATGTATGTGTGTATATGTGTGTCTACTATAGCGCTCCGGCCACCGTGCCTCGGGTCCACTGTGGTCGGAGGTTGGACACTACATTTTGACATATAATGTAAGCACATATTTACTCCTAGGAAAACTTGTTTGCTAAAAATATTTGTCATTTTGTAGCATGCACGTGGAGCTTGTTTTAATCTGTATAATTCCTTCTTTAGCTCGTAAACCTTCACTTTTTCATGATTAATGACAAATCCTTCTAGTTGTGTTACATAGATTTCCTTGTAATTCATCATTTAAAAAGTCTGATTTGACATCAAATTGATAAACTTGCTATCTCAATTAAGCAGTAATGGCCAAAATAACTCTAATTGTCTCAAATGTTACAACTAGTGCAAAATCACTCCATATCTTAGTGAGTCTTTTGCTTTTGAATCATCACATCACCATCGAATATCGTTTTAAACAACACTTGAGTCCTATTACTTCTTTTCCCTTTCGAAGTTCCATCAACTCTCAAGTTTTAAATCTTTCAATTGCTCATAGTTCTTCCTCTATAGCCTTTTAACACTTTGTCTAGTTTGTAGCTTCCTCATATGACATAGGTTCCATAACACTAAGAGTAAACTACTCTGATTGAAAATTTCTGCAAGAGATCTCAACTTTATAGATGGAATACATTCTAATGAGTAATCAATGGAAGAAGTGACTCTCAGACTTGTTGGAGCAAAGGAAAAATAACCTAAGGGTGTTATAGCGGCTGAACTAGTAGATGTATCAGGTGTAGTTGTGTTATATGAACATGATAATTCACTCTTAACAAAAGGAACATAACTGGCAACGCTACTCTACTTTGTCTCCCAACTTTCCAATTCATCAAATATAAAATCTCTTCGAACTAAAATTTAATGATTCACGGGATCATAAAGTTTATAAGCTTTGGAATGAGGACAATAATTAATAAAGATATATTGTTCAGAATTATCATCTAGTTTCTAATGAGCACCTAAATTAATTAATGCATAAGTAATGCAACCAAAAATTTGTAAATGACTTACAACATGCTTAGCATCGATTCAAGTTTCAAATGGTGTCATGTTCAGCATTTCCTTTGTAAGAGATAAATTTCAACAAGTACATAGTTGTTCTGAGTGTCTCTCCCAATATTCATTGGAAAGCCACTTTGCCAACATGTTCCTTGTTACTACGACGTTCTTGTTCTTTTTTTCTATGACCCCATTCTGCTCCGCTGTATAAAAGGTTTTCAATTCGATATAAATTCACCACCTCGATTAGTTCGAAGAGTAATGATGTAATCCCAATTCTATTTTTTTGCCTTCACTTTGAAACTCTTAAATTTCTCAAATGCTTCATCCTTATTTTAAAAAGCAGACCCAACTTATATGAGAAAAGTCATCTGTAAGAAGTAAAAGGTATTTGTTGCCTTTAAGAGATCTTGTTCACATTGGCCCACAAAGATCTGATGTACCAATTCAAGAGTTTGGGAGACCCTCCATGCTTGATTAATAGGAAAATATTTTCTACTTTTTTTGCCATAAACACTCTTCACATAGATCAATTGAAGTAAATTTTTGTAGTCCAAGAACCATACCTTTAGTTTTTAAGAGTTGCGGACCTAGAATGTTGAGATGACCATAACAAAGATGCCATATATTTTAGTCATCTTTTCTACTAATAGTAAGAGTAAAGCATCCCACATTTTTCATATAAAAAGGAAACATGTTGCTTTATGTCCTCATGATTATAATCCTCATCCTTCAAGATTTCTTCTGTACGATACTGCAAGCATCATCATCAAACAACTCGGAGTATGAATTTGCCATTAATTGTAATACTTAATAGGTTGTCTCTGGTACCCACTACACATTACACATATACTTGATTTCTTTAGCACCAAGTTTCGTTTGCACCACTTCTTGTCCTTTGACTTTTAAGTCCTTGTCATAACATGCATTTTTGTGCTTCATCAGGTTGAAGAAACATTGAATTGCTTCTCATTACATGGTTCAAACAACTAGTATCGATGAATCCTATACTATTTGACATATTCATAGTCTTTGCCCGACACATAAACATCATGTTTTCTTCTTATGCATTCTCATATTCTTCAAATTCTAGAGTGAAGTTGGCTTGTTGAATCCATCTCGACAATTTGCTTGCATATGCTCATATCCTCCACAGTTATAGCATTGAATTTTTTTTTCATATGATTTTCACCTCTTCCTCTACCACGACAAGCATTGCGACAGCCACGACCTCTAGCATGAAAGTTTCCCCAAAAAGATTAGTAATCGAAAATTTTTTGGTTTGGTTAACAAAAAATTTCAGTTCGCTCGATTTCGATATCTATAATTTTCGATTAATCAAAAAACCGAATAAATAATCAAAAACATTAATTTTTAGGCTTATTTTTCTATTTTTCACCATTTAGTTACTAATTTTTCTATTCCTTTTGTTATTGTCCTAATATCTCTTTATTATTATCTCTTCTTTGTGATCTGAGTCACAGTTGAATTTTATGGAAGTCGAGGAAATTTTTTTAATTAATTTATTCGATTTTCGATTAGTGTTTCAATTAATTGAAAATTTTCGATTTTAATTTTTATTAATCAATTAAAATTGAGTTAAATTTTAAGATACCAAAATTTAAAATTCGATTAACTAAAAATCAAAAATTACAGTTCGGTTCAATTAACCAAATTCCCTATCCTATACCATCCTATTCAATGATGATACTTTTGCTAGCTTAGCTTTACACTTGTTCTCAAAACTCCCAATTATGGGTAATGAAAAAGGAAATCCATCCAACTTGTATTTTTGTCCAAATTGAATAAATTTGTGGTCAACCGAATATTGAAAAATAAAAAATAAAAAGAAGTTTGAAAGTAAACAAAAGAAAAACACCAGCACCCACTCGGTGGTTCACCAACCTATTCAGATTCTCTAATCTTTCTAGAAACTAATCAATTAATTAATAAATTCAATAGTGCATGAGCTCAAACACAACCAAAAACATGTTTTTATATTAAAATAAATAAATGAAAAAATGGCCGGCTCTGCTTCTCGAATATATATGGGTTGTTGGGTGGAGTTGGTTCATATCTGATAATGACTTTTTTTTTTCCCTATATTTTATTATTAATTTATTATGATACATTACACTATATCATCACCATGGTTTAGTCAAATTTTAATGGTCTGTTCTGTTTATAAATTCTTCACTATGTGAGTAGGGGAAGATTGATTCCTATATATGACTCGGCAGCATATTATATTATTTAATAATATCAATCTATTCTCATTATCTGGTTATTAGAGGTTCAATTTATTCTATATTCATAATATCTTAACAGTTCAACACAAACTCATTTTAAGATATGATTGAAAATATATTTAATATTCCTTCAAAATTAGTCCAACCTACCTCTCAAAGATACAGTTTAAGACCCTATAAAAATAATAAAATTTTGTAAATTAAGTTTTGAATTAAAATTTAAAATAATTAATTAAAATAAAACTATTATATATTTAATATGGTAATCACGAAAAATTACACGAACATAGAATTTCATATTTAAAAAAATTAATATTAAAAAAATGAATATTTTATATTGTAACTAATTTTGACATAAATTCGCTAAATAAATTCTGCTATATCAAAGTTCTTTTTTAAAGATTTTAAAATATATATTTTAAATGTACTATTATTTTACTGATATTTATATAAAAAATTAAATTTCAAAAATTTTATCAAAATATTTAAATATTATTAATTATTAGAATTCCATCAATCTTAAAATATATATTTTAAACGAGTTCTATATTTAGAACGGAATTGACTTTTATTCACTATATAAATAATAAATTTAAAATTTATAAATAATTAATATTTTATATAAATAATAAACATCATATTTTATTTTACTTTTTTTACAACTAATTTATATACCACCCATAGCCAGATTTATTTAGAGAGATGTTGATGTAATTTAAAACTTTAAACACAACTATCATCTAATAACATTTTTGTGTAAATAAATTATAAAATATTTTTCTAAAAACAATATTAACTCATTTTAATTTATTCATAAATGTTATAGCAATTCAAAGTTAACACAGCAACATAATCACACACAAAGTAGAAGTCAGAGTTCAAAGTACCAAGAAACACAAAGAAGAATAACACAAAGCTTTACGTGATTCGCCCTGAAAATCAGACTACATCCACGGGACAAGCTCAGAATTGAGCCCAATAATCCACTATCAAGATCAGAAGTACATGTACAATGTCAATCACAGAGATCTACACCAAACCACCAAGAAACCATAGAGTATACACAAAGTTACAAGAGAATCAGAAACCCTAGCAGAGAAATCACAAAAAGAAGAGCTTCTGAGAGACGGCCAAGTGAACAGTGGCCAGAAAAGAAGTTTAAATAGTTAGGTCTTCACGCGGGTCGGGTCAACACTTGGATCAAGACGCGGATCTACTGATGCAAGAGTCAGGTAGTGCACAGGCTTCTTAATGAGACAACGAGAAGACCAGACAGCCCCAACAAAGCCCAACAAAATTATGTTTAAGGGAGCCCAAGGAGATTAAATGAGATCAATAAATAAATAAATAATAATAATAATAATAATAATAATAATGAAAATGAAAATGAAAATTCATACTAAAACCATCTGCAACAAAAACTTCAAGTAACACCATTTAATAAATCCACATAATTATATTATAAATTTTCTGCTGCATGGTGGCTGATCATATCTATCATAATTTCAATTGAATTATTTTTTAATTTTTTTTATTAATAATATACATGTGAAAAATGAGGTTTGAAACTTCTTCTTCCAAATGATCTATACATTTTATTCTTGTGCTTATTTGTAACGAGTTAAATAATTATAAAATAAAAATAAAATACATTCCATAAATTCACTTCTTATCAATAAATATTAAAACTCGTTTTATAATATTTTATATAGAATCCATTGGATTTCTATGTCATAAAAAGTTTACTATACAATTATAGGTCACTTTTGAAAAGTTTGCAAAACTAAACTTTGATTTTCACTCCATAGGCCAATCACAGCTGTGAGCGTAATTCACAGACGGTGAGCATAAGTATAATTCACAACATCTGTGAATTGTAAAATTTCAGGGGTATTTTGGGAAACTTGACTTATGAAGTGAAAACTAAACTTTTAAAAGTCTGCTTTTGTATGTTTTTCAAAACAGGCCTATAATTGTATTTTAAACTTTAAAAAGCCCATTTCTTAAAATTTTCACATTTATATATATATATATATATATATATATATATATATATATATAAAAGTATAATTTTCTTTTATTAAAATATATGTTTAAATAAAAAGTGATAATATGTAGTCTTCAGTTTCGTACCTATTTTTATAAATTAATAATTTTTTAAAAAAAATACTAAAATAATATATATGTACTTATTTATTTATATAGTTTGACTATGTACATATTTAGGCTGGTTGTCACAGGCGGATTGAAAAATTTTAAAATAGGATATGATAACTTCGAATTTGTTATTAGTTACGATTTTATATTTATATTTTTAAATATAAATAATTAATATAATTTATATTAAATTTTATTATATTGATAAAAATATTTTAATTAATTTTAATTAAAATTTTAATATTTTATATAAACATTTATATAATTATTTATTTTAACTTATTTAAAAATATTTTGTATAATTAATGGTATGAATTTAATTTTATCTATTTTATCTAATTTATAATTTTTAAATATAATTTAAATTATATCAACATTTATTCTTAATAATAGGACGGCATGGAAGTATTATTCTAAATTTCATTCTATTGATTGAAACTTATTTATTAGTTAAATTAGATAAACAGTTTAAAATTTTGAAAAAAGGAAGTGATGGGTGAAATCATCAAATTCAAACTTTAAATAATACTTATTACATTTTTTAAAAATATTCTAATAAATAAATTATTTTAAAATTTTTGTATAAATAAATAAAACCAAATAAAATAATTTGTATATATTTTCTATAATTACTGCTTTTGATTATACTTGATTACTATTTATCAACCAATTAATAATTTAAGGAAAAATTAAATAAAATGAATCAAACAAAATTTAAAAATTCAAAATTAAACTAACAAAACTTTATTTATATTTTTTAGCCATCCAAACTTTGATTTTCAAAAATAGACCTTCACACATTCACAAATCCTTTTCACAGATCACCTTCACACCTTCACAGATCAGTGTATAAGGTCTTCAAAGAATGGTAAAATGGTCAATTTAGTTCATTTTTGAAAAGTGAAAATTTGAAAAATTATTTTTGTAAAATTTTTAAAATTTAACTATATAATGTAAATAAAAGTTATAATTCGTTTGAGTCAGATTTTGATTTTTGGTTTGTCTGTTTGTTAGGCGACGGAGTTAGTGACCCTAGCCGGAATAGTCCTGTTATTGGATTAGTATAATTCGGTAAGTAGCTATGTTTAAGCCTTCACTTATGTATGTGTATTTTCTGTTTTATGTTGCCTTAATGTGGATTTATCCTAAACATATAATGAAACATGAATCAGTAATCTGTGATATGATTGATGCTTCTAATTATGTAGTTCGTATTACTGTTCAATGGTTGTTATGTGAACTACTATGAAAATTTATTGAATACTGAACTATAATATGTATAATCTAAAAAATAAAACCCTATCAAAGTATGATAGCGATAAGACCGGCATGCCATAGGGATAGATGTATTCATCAATACGTGAGAACGTATAGGCCTTGAATGTCTTCTATGTGATGACATCAGGCATTATTACCTTCTAGATGTGACGACATTAATCTTCTGGGATCTTTGATCAATCTTCTAAAGCTTTGCTCACCTTGGAGTCTCTAACCTATTTTCTGGAGTTATGCTTACCCTCTGCTTTTGTTATTAAATTAAGGATGGGAATAATAATAATAATAATAATAATAATAATAATTTGATATAGGTTTATTTTGGCATAAATTGATGCATTCTAAAATCTGATGCATTCCGAGCATACCAATCTGCTGCATTCTGAAATCTAGCATCATCTGTTATACTCTATAATCTAGCATAAATTATTTGCTATACTCTGTAATATGAAATAATCTGGATTTAATATTTGGCTAAACTCTATAATCTAAAGCATTCTGGAGTCGGTAACCTGTTATTCTGTAATCTGTTGTATTCTGAAGCTATTTTAGTATGTTGATTACTTCTGAATTGAAATATTTGCTGATATGGAGTTAATCTATTGCCTTTGGACTATATTATTGCTTATCTAATTAGTTTTGAAGAAGACCTTAAATGTTAAATTTTAAACGAATTAGACTTAGAGTAATCAATCAACTATCGCTTAAGTCCTTCGCCAATATCAAGTTCCTTTTGGTGACACTAAAACCTAACCTTTAGAAGTATTGACTAAGTCCATTGCCAAGATAACTAGTAATCAGGTGAAACTTATTTCAGAATTTAGCACCACTACCAAAGTTTATCACCAAGCTAAGTAGAAGTTGGCGACAAGTACCTTAGAAGATTAGTCCATAGTTAAGTAGCTTCACCATGGTGTAGGCGATACCCTCCTTAGAAGTTAAGTTTCATCAAGTTGCCTCGCCATTTTTTGAGCGATATTTTCTACAGTGGACAAGTATCTCCAATCAGTATCGCCATAATGCAGGTGATGCTTTCTCAATTGACAATGTATCGCCAAAAATCATTACCAAAAACTTAGCACTACCTTACCCTATTGCCAAGGGCTTCACCGAAATCCTCCTCTTTCTAACTTTCTTTTAAAACTTTTCTTCTTGAAATTCCCTTTCCGAAAAGGTATAATAAGCCTGATTCAGACTTAAAACGAATAAGTTAGAGCCATTTATGTTTTCGAGCCTTTCAGGGTATTTTGGCCCCTGTTGAGTACTTGTTTACTTCTAAATAATCGTTAAGCATGCCTCCCCTTTGTCTTGTACTCCATCTTGGTCTGTCTTCTGTTTTGCCTTAGTCTATTTGATTCTGTTTGTTGTTTTGTGATCTTAACTTCGATATTTGACTTGGGATAATCTGTAATAACTCAATATATGATCTAGTTGTGCCTAATAATTGGATTGAGACTTAAAACAAGTGAGGTAGGACTTCTTAAGAAATTTGCCTCTGTTAACTACAATCTATATAGTCTAAGACTAATTCTGAGCTTCTGGATTTTAACTTTTTTGTCTGTCCTGTATTAGGAAACTTGTTTGATCAAGTAAGTTGCATTTGCTGTGTGTTCATGATTAAATATTTTTAAGATGCATTTTATATGTGGATGTTGGGCATTGGATTACTCACTAGACATTCGATAGTCTAACCCTATTGTTTTTCCATTTTTATTTTGTATGTTAATTTTCGTGATCTGTATGGAAAATGCTGAGTTCAGACAGTTAGTTGGTGTAACAAGGACACACATATCATTCTCATGCATCAGCTCTGACATCTATTTTCAGACCTGCTTTTGCTTGTATTTTATATTGGATTTCTACGCTATTTCATATTATTTCAGTTGTAAACCATAATTTAAAACATTATCTTTTCAGATTCGGTATTCAGTAGTCATAATTCTCACAGTTTGTATTTAGATTATTTCACTTCATGATTTTGATTAATAATTTAGTCTGCTATTTTAGCCCTTGGTTTCAGTAATATAAATTCTATTTGATATTTTATCTATCTTGAATATTTGTTATCTGTTTGAGATATATATATATATATATGTTATTTGTCTGCCGAAGCGTTCACATCCCTGCATCCGTCCATCTGGTGGGGGTGCAGGCTCTCACAAGGAGCAAGTTATGGATGCTGAGATATGATCAATTGAAGTTAACTAGGTTGTTTTTAGGGAAGAAAGAGTTGTTAAATAAATGAGTATTCAAGATCAAAACATAACCTAAAGGTAAAGTTAGGTTGACTAAAATATGTTAATATTAGAAAATTGGGGTTTTGCAAAACCTCAATTAGTTTACTACTATACTAGCTTGGGAGGTATTGTGACTAAGTAAGATCATTTTTGGTGTTTAGATACATTGACAGGAAGAATGAAAATATCTAGAGTTGACTGGATCAGCCCTCAAGTAAAAGAATTGTTGAGATATATAGGCTAATAATGGAGTTTAGGATATACACCAAATCCATATAACTGAAACATTTTATTAAGTAATTTTTTATATCATTTATTCTCCTAGATATATCCTAAACATATTTGGGAAAAACAAATTATATCACGGTGCAATAAAATTGTCATCACTGGATTTAGTCAAATTGACAAAGTATGAAAATTTTTTGTATCTATTTACTGTGCTTCTTCTTGAATTTGATATTGAGTTAGTAAATTGAATTAGAGGTTAGAATAAGTGTATTATTTTATTTATACACTTTTTTATTTTCATATTTATCTCAATTTATTTAAAAAAGATTGAACCCGATCGAATATGTTGTTCTTAGTAAGTTAAGTATATAAAGGACGATTTAACTCTATAAAATGAGATAATAGCTTTTAAATCAGGGAATAAAAAAAATAGCTCTAATTTAGTTTTTTTTTTACAAATTATTGCTAATTCCATACCTTCAATATATTTTTCTCTAAATTTTAATATTTTTTAAATTAAAAAAATATATTAATTAAAATTATTAGTTGGTTAGATATAAAAATAAAGTTTTAAGTTACATGAGATTATAAATAAAGAAATAAAGAGGATAGGGTGCAGGTAGAAGAGAAAACAGTTGATGGAAGGTAGGAGGAGTTAGTTAGGGAAATTGACGAGAGTAAGTAAGTCCCATCTTCTAGAATCACCTCCTTTTTAAATAATTAATTAGGTAGGTAGTGCGACCATCTCTTTTAATCATCAACCACTCACTCAACTTATTATAATGGTTCTTCTTCTTCTTCTCTCTTTCCACACACATCATGCACATGCACATATCACTAATTGTAAATAACAAAAAAGACAAGGGCATAAAACTACACACCTCACCTACCAAAATCCAAATCCAAATCCAAATCCACCACTAACTTCATTTGCAATTGCAATTGCAACCACTCACCAACTCATTATATTTGCTTCTCATTTCCCTTATATATACACACATATAAACACATCAACCTCTCTCTCTTGTTTTATAAAGATGGGAAGATCTCCATGTTGTGAAAAAGAGCACACGAACAAAGGCGCTTGGACCAAAGAAGAAGACCAGCGGCTCATCAATTACATTAAACTCCATGGTGAAGGCTGTTGGAGATCTCTGCCCAAGGCAGCTGGTAATCATCATCATCATCATATGTTCTTCATATGTTTATTTTGATATATAGATAGATTTATATTTATATTTGTATTGAACTGTGTAGGGTTGATGAGATGTGGTAAAAGTTGTAGACTTAGATGGATAAACTACTTGAGACCTGATCTAAAGAGAGGAAACTTCACTGAACAAGAAGATGAACTCATCATCAACCTCCATAGTTTACTTGGTAACAAGTTAGTGCACCTCTACTCTCCTCTTCATTAATGTCATCTTTTACAACTCCATCTTTATTTAGTATAGGGTTTGTTTATTTTTAAGGAAATATAGGAATTATTTAAGGATTAGGATTTTGTTGAAATTTAAAAAGTTTTATTCTCAAAAATTAGATAATTAGAAAAAAAGGTTTTATTTTATTATAAATTAAAAATTTATAATAAAATATGATATACTTAGTAGGATAATTTCTTGAAAAATTAAGTTAATAAATCAAAATATTCCAACTCCAATAAATTTGGTTTCATACAAATTAACCATTCTCTAAATTTATCAATTATTGTTGTAGGGATAAAGAATATTATTAGGATTGAGGGATGTTTTCAATACAATAATTAAATTTCTTAATAAGTATACCGATTTGGAAAAAAATAAAAATAAATAAATATTTCATATATTTTAAATTTAAAAGCATATATTTTTTCAATTCTTTAGTTTATTTTCCTATTTCATTTTATACGTAGGAAGTATCTCACCTACTTTTTTGTTAAAAAATTAAAAAATTTAATTTTCTATTTTTTCTATTTCAAGTTATTTATACTATTTAAAAATTTTTATAAATAGTGGAATGACGGAAAATATTATAATTTCTTTTATTAAATTTATCATTGTACAAAGATAAAATTTCTAAAAATTGAAAAATATTTATTAATAAAATTATTAGTACTAATGAATATTCAATTTAAATTATTACTTAAAATAATATCACATACAATGTGTTATAATATGTAGAGGGTATAAATAATAATTTAGTTCATTTGTATAAACAATTTATCATCACCATTTTAAAAAAATAATAATTTATCATTGACATTCGCAAATATTATCCTACTCTTTTACATTTTAATAGTTATTTTTATAGATTAAATTTTTTTATAAATTAATTTTTTTTTTTAAAAATCGTTCTAAATATAATTTAAATTAATATTTTAAACTAACATCATTTTTTTAATTAAATTTTCATACTAATATAGATTAAACACTTTTTAATTTTATTTTTAAATGTATAGTTTATATAGATGAAAGATGATTAAAATAAACAAATAAAAAAAATTAATTTTACTAAATGATTAAAATATTTCCAGTTAAATATTAAGTATGTGTTGATGTATCAGGTGGTCATTAATGGCGGCAAGACTGCCCGGACGAACCGACAACGAAATAAAGAACTACTGGAACACTCACATCAAACGGAAGCTATACAGCCGCGGAATCGACCCTCAAACTCATCGTCCCATTAATCAAACCACCGCTGTTACTGAACCACCCAACAGCAAAAGAATAAACAACCACAACATCAATAATAACATGATAAGAATAGGCGACTATTACGAACAAGTCAATCTGGAGCTCTCAATTGGCCTTCCTCCTATTACTACTGCTACTTCTAACCTCTATACATATTGTACCTCCTCTTTCGATTCTTGATCCAATATAAGAAAATAGATGTATTATATGGAAGAATTGTTTATGTTTTCAGAGCAGGGAGGATGCTCAGGATCACTAGAGAAAGATTCTGTGTGTAACCCTAAATTATAGGTATAACTAGAATACCACTTTCTATTCTCCAACTCAATTGTGGATCATAATTTCATCCACCAACTATTAAACTCGTTTTCTTCCAAGAATTGGAGTAATTTTCAGAATGAATTGTTCGGAATGGATTCTAAGAAATAGGTATAAGTTATTAATATATATATATATATATTAAGCTCATTCACATTAGTCTCATAGGATAAGTGAATCTGGTGGAAAGACATGTCAACTAACGACGTAAACTTTTTAAATATACCTCTCAAACTTAACCAATATTTGGTATCTAAAATAATATAATAACGACTAAACCCTTATATTTGTGTCATACTTATAATAATAGAAAAAATAATAAATAAAAAAAACTAATAAATATTTACAAATTTTAATTACTAGTGAAAGAAATGTCAGATAACTTTAGATCATACCAAATAGATAAATTTACGTAGCGTAACATCCTGTTAATGTTGAATTCATAAAGAATTTTTGTAAAGTAATTTTGTAAAGTGATATTAATTTAAATATTTTTTAATTTAGTTTAATTAATTTGAATTGTTTTATTTAAAATTGGTGTTTTCATAAATCTCCATTTAGGAAGACCGAAAGCATAATCGAGCAGAAATAATTAATTGGGGAAGAGTTGAATTATCAGAAGTTAAGATCTGAACTTTATGTATTTTAAATAAATTGTTTTCTTTGTTTTAGTTATTTAGTAATATCTATAATATTCGGACTAAATTTTTTCAGTTATTTAAATTATATTTCTGATAATTAATTAGATTTCGAAATAATTTTAAAATGAATATTTTCTTTTAGGTAAGAATAGATCTAGCGCTGGAGTTGAACCTCAAAAGAGTTCAAGTTCAAACACTTGAGCCCAATTAACAAATACCTAAACTCATTCTTTACTCTCGTATATGTGCATATTTGACACTTACCTTTCATTGTTCTAGAACAAAAGAAAAAAAAAATTCATCTTCTGTTTTCAACAATTTCTGTATACTTTTGGAAATCATCTCTATCTTACAGAAATCACTTTCTTACTTGATGGTTTTCATAGTTCATCCTAATGCGCAAGTTTGGTATTTTGATTCCTTACTACTTTTCAAATTTATAAGGTAAGCTAATTCAATCATTATGATTTTCAGAAGCAATTCATTCTTCTTGTTAAATTTTCATTTGATAATCTTCTGGGATTCATTTGTGAGCTAGTCATCTAATTTGAGTGGAATTGTCTCCATTGTTTTGAAGAAGCAATTCTGAGATAATTTTAGAAATCATACTAACTAACGTAATTAATATTGTTGTGTTGGGATTAGCTAAAGTCTTAGTCATAAAAGCCATATATAAACTTCTGATTCTTGAATTGAATCAATTCGAATATTTTCTCTCATTAATGAGTGCCATATTTTTATTCTTTCAAAAAAGTTTAAAGAGGTTTTATTTTATAAGATTAAATTACATAAAACCTCTACTTTTTGAAACTTTTTGCTATCATCCACTGGTTTTAAACATTTGTAACAAATATCCAAGATTTGAAAACAATAAATGGTTTCTATAAGTCAAAAGGAGTTTTTGTTAACTGCAAACCTAAAATGACTATTATATCCTTTACTGTAAGGTCTTGAGAAGTTATTCATTTGTGTGATTTTTTAATAAAAATAAATTAAAATTACTACTTAATTTGTTATTATATTTTAAATTTTGTAATGGATTAAAAAATTAAATATTTTATTTAAAAAATTGATATTTTAAAGTTAATTTAGGTTACAAATATTGTAAATAACATAATTTAGTATATAAGAATCTAAATTACCATTAGTTAGTAGATGATGTGGCTTAAAATTGGAAGCTCGTTCTAGATTATACAAGAAAACAAAGAAATAATAAAAAGAAAAAAAGAGAGAAAATCAAATAGAATTGTACAACCCTAGCCGCCTCCCTTCCTCAGGACATCGACTCCATTGCTCAATTGCCTCCCTGCGCCACTATCATGACAACACCGATCTTCTAGATTGTTCCAGATTTGCGCACCATTCTGCCGCCATTCACCTCTTTGATCAATCACGATTCCCGAATTTCAAACCGAGACAAAGACTAGCACACGCACAGATGCGTGAGGAATTTTATGTTAACAACAATTCTTTCGAATCAATGTCTAATTGTAGTTTTAAGATATCGTCTCCACAGTGATTGCATATTTTGAAAGAAAGAATTCAATCAAGACCCAAAATGAATTATTAAAAGAATCATAAAGTTGTTGAAGAATTGAATAGAACATAGAAATTCAATCAATCTTTTTAGTAGTTCAGTAATAAAAAGTATGATATCAGTACTAGTAAAAGTTGACTCAATCGAAATACAGGTAAATCTATTGATCTCAATTATCCGCTTTCATATTCATAGGTGTAATTCAACAAATTAATTCAATTATCATTCTAGATCATTATAATTGATCAGTCAAAGATCTCTCGATTAAATTTAACTAATCTTAGTTAAGAACTTGCATATATCTCTACAGTACACAATTATTAAGTGATAAATACCGATCTATAGACAAATGAATCTAATATTGTCTATCTTTAGATCAATACGTTGATTGCTTATGTTAGTTGTTGATTGGGACTTATTTTAAATGTTTGGCAAAGGAAGTAGAATCTACTATTGTGATCGTGAGTGGCTAGATTAACGACTAGTGTTGCGTTAGTTGTAAGTTACCTCTCTATAGCTATATGTGTGTGACTCAAATGCTTGTTTATGCTAATTGATGACTGAGTTGAGATAATTGAAATAAACTAGACTAATTGAAAAGTGAAATCATAAAACGCCCTATTTAACTTGAGTTGATAATTTTTGGAAATGCACTTAAGGGGTTGAGATGTGCTTCGACACCATTGTAGTGATATGGCAAGAGAAAATGCCACAAATATATGTCCATTATTCGGGAATTCGACCCATTATTCGGGGCTTCCGTCTATTATTTAAGATTTTAGTCAAGAGTTAGGACTTCACTCCATAGTAGGACTTTGGTCCACTAGTTTTTCCTATTTGATCCTAGGCTAATTGACATAATTGATATTGGAATGATAATTGGTTTAATGAGTAATGAATCACGTTAATTTTTGGCAACTTATGTTATAATTGTATGTTGTTTCGGCCTCACCAGATTTAGCTTTCGGTGTGAACGGATATGTAATGTTAGTATTGTGATTATGCTTATTTCTTTATTTTATTATTGTATTATGCTTGGTAGTTAGGGCATATTTGGTATGATCGTTAGATTTGTGACTTTAGTGGTGATTTATTTTGATTGGGTCTTTTGCTTTGGTTTAGTTTTCTTGTATGTTGGATCACACCTATTGGTGAGTAGTTGGTGTAGTGGTTCCTTGGTCTAGAAGTCTTAGGGTGTGAGTGTTGATCTCAATCCACAGATGGGTTGATTATAGTGGTTTGTCTTGCCATATGTAAAGGTATTTGACTTATGATTTGGTATGTTATAGCTTTGTAGTGTGAACTAGGAAAATGTATGGAGTTTAACTTGTTGGTTATCATTGGAACTAATGTTAAAAGCTGCATCTAGATGGTGTCAATGGGTTAGTTTTTGTTATAGTTTATAAAGAGTCGAATATAGTCTTGCAAGGCCTTTAGTCTTATTCTATGGATGGATATTAGTCAGTGAGCTAGTAAGATTAGAGTCGTGAAACAGAAGTGGTTTCCTTATATAGGAGTAAATTTACTAGTGTTTTGGATGTGCCAAATTCTGGTTTTGATTGCAAGTAGCCATCGGTCATTAAGTTAGTGATTATAGTTGTGTTGTGGTAATTTTAGGCAAGAACGTATTGGATAGATACTTATGTTGTAGATTTTGTTATTTTGTGTGTTAGTTGATGAGTAAGTAGCTCAAGAATCAGCTGTGGGATTATTGTAGAACTAGCTGCAAAATTCTAAGTTTTAGTCTCACGAGAGAAGGTTAGGCGACTAGGCAATAGCATGATTCTCGATGATAAGTCTAGAATTTACCTATATTTTAGCATACTCTATGAGCTTGAATGAAATGAAATTGAGTTTAAATGATGAGATATTGAATACATTTCTATTAATTCTAGGCTATTATTGTTGAGACAGGGACATGGATGAAAAGTTGTGGAAAAGAAGCTAAAACATGCAAATTCAGAAAAAAGAATGACCAAATCAGAATTTCTTCCAAAGTCAACAAGCTGGCGAAATGATTTTGCTAAGAAACGAATTCGCCTGAAGACATCGTCATGATTTGGGGTAGAGGGCGATGCAGCAGGCGATATAAAGAAGATTTCGCCTCGAAGATTAAAACATGAAAGACGAAACAAAAACTCCTCGCCTTCGTATGTCGCCATCCTGGCAGAAATTTAGGCAGTGAAGGTTGAACTTTGCCTGATTTGAGGCGATGGTTGAGGCGATAAAGGAGAAATGTCGCCAAGTCAAAGGATAATAACAGGCGACATTTGATGAGACACTGCCTAGAAGATTTTAACTAGAAGAATGTTTTGGCGAAGAATATCAACTCGCTTGAGCATCAGGCGACGTACTATGGCAATATTGAGAACATTTCGCCTAGAAGATTGTTAGCTTGGCGATCAGGACAAGCGAGATTTGAAGAAGTCGTTTGGTTCAGGCGAAGGAATAGGCGACATAAATGAAGAAAAATGTTATTTCACCAATTTGTGTTTCTTTGTTGATTTTATTTCAAAATTGCCACTGAGCCAAACTTTATAAATAGGAGCTCAAATGAAGTATTAAGTAGTGAAGTTTTTGGAGAAAAGTTTAGACGATTGATTTCTACTCTTGACATTCTGTTATACTTTAAGAGAAATTCTAAATTCTTCTATATGCTTTATTCAACATCTTTAGAGAAGTTTCTTAAAGAAGTTTTGTACTCTGTTTCTGTTGATCATCGAGATTTAGCTTGAAGATTGTAAAGCAACAACTGTGACAGAGTCTAGCTTCAATCTTCTTTGGTAAGATTTAGATCTTAAGCATGTCGATGATGATTTTTGTACTTGATTGGATATGCTGAAGTAGATGTGCTAGCTAAAAGCTCTGTTGATTTGTTGAATCTTGATGTTGATTATCATTTCAATTGCAATGTTTCTTGTTCAATTATAGTCAGATCTACTTGATTTCATGAGCTAATTGAATTACAAGAACGAGAGTTACATAATATTGTTATTCTGATATTTAATCTAGACCAGAGATGGCGATTAGGTTTCAGATCTAAGAACAGAGGATCGTAGTGCTAGAGATAGACTACAAATCTATTTTCTACAGATTGTGCTTATCAATTGTATAGGTTGTAGTATAGAGATATATGCAACTATATAATTGAGATCTATTAAATTGAATTGAGAGATCTTTTAACAGATCACTGATGATGATCTAGAAGGTAAATCTGTGATTTAAGGTGAAACTTGCATGAGAAGTTAATTGATATCAGATTTAGCAATCAACCTATTCATTGTTAAGATCAATTGCAGAATAGAGTGCTGACTTGGGTTTTAATTGAATGAATGTCATTAGTAACTTTTACTTCACATCAATTCCATTATTCTTATGATTCATTTTGTATAAAGATTCTTTTAGCAATTCAGTTTAAATCTTTTCTTCCGTAGACAAGCTAAGCATCGCCGATACGATCCTCGTTACCATCCGCTTCGCCTAATAAAGAACAAGGAACAATAATTGACTTAGAAAAACAATCGAATACGTGGCATGTGAAAAAAAACTAGTCTAATCGATAAGAAAACGACGGTCGAAGGGCCAAGAAGCGAATATGCTAGCGATTACCACACAAAATCCATGTCAATCCGTTATTCGATTATTCGTTTCAATTCCCTCAAATCTTAGGATTTCTATCAAAACCCTAACCAAATCAAGAACCATCTCAACCCTAAAATCAACATCAATCGCCTACCATAAACCTAACAATCATGCTTCTATTCAAAGGGAAAGAAATTAGAATTGATCGGAGACTTACTGGAGTCACACCAATGGAGAGATAACGAGCGATTCGAGAGAGCAATCGATTGTGCGATGAGATAAAACGAGAGGGACGAAGCGATTAAGAGAGACTCGGTCAATTTAGGTTTAAAAACTCCGATTTCGGTGTCTAGTGAAAGGCTGGCGACATAGGCCTTATGTCGCTAGAGCAAACCGAGAAGAACACATTGACTTTGCTGAATTCGCTCGCCGGCGACATGGTTGGCTACATAGAGCCTATGCCACCAGCGCTGGCGACATGCTTGGCAATATAAAGCTTATGTCGCCAGCACGCCAATGTTGTGCACTTTTGTTTCCTCCTTTGTTCGACTTTGTTTTCGCAACTAAATTTGATGTATGACCAAAGACAACACCAATGAACATTTATAATGCAATTCAATGATCAGAAATTCCATTTCAATAATCAAATACGGTTCAAGAATTACAGGAAGGTTCAATAACGATCAAATCGGTTCAAAATCATGAATTCGTTTAGCCCCAAAATCGGGACGTCACAAGTAGGGCGTCATGTCATTCATTACTTGATCGGTTTTAAGGCTGAACACTACCCCTACAGACCGCCATTATGCTTTTCAACATGCTTTGTCTTCACTCGCATGTTTTCAGGAAAAACTTCCCGGAAGGTCACCTGGAAAAGCACACTTAACTTTGGAGTTTTCAAATTTTGGGCTCCTGAAAAGCAATGTGTACATTGGTGATATTGGTAGCTATTCATTTCCTTTTAACCCTTTCTCAATTTTGGGGTTTTACATGATTGATACTAGACATAATTATATTGAGATTAGATTTAAGGAAATTGAGTGATTAATCTGATACTAGACACAGTGATTATTAATCATCTTTACTTTTGGATTACGTTAATCTTCTTAATCATGTTATAGTCATATAAGTGGTTGTATAAGATACATATTGATATAATTATTTGAGAGAATATTATATTGATACATGAGAAAATCCCTTAATTATATTGTATATGTTTGATTAAATGCTCTAGAAGATGATTAAGATACTACTTGTAAAATAGGAATTCATTCATAGTTTCTTCATTGATATTTGCCGAAATTCTAAGTTTAGTTTAAATTCTTATTGATTTACCTTCATTTATTAATCTATTTTTAAATCATTGTCACTTTTAACTTTGAATAACTTAGTTTCAATTTGACTCAATTCACTAAAATTATTACAATCCATTGGGTTTTATATCAGTAATACTTTGTTATAATAGGTAGATAGCTTAGAAACTTGTTTAGTATTGAAGGATGTAAAAGAATCAAATGCACCTTTTGTAATTCAAAGAGCACAAAATATTTAGTTCATTATTTAATTGATAATCGAACGCAAGCAAATCAGTTCATTATTCATTTAACTACATTTCATTTAACAATGAATTACAGTTTATTTACTTAATGAATGTGCATAACTTGTTCTATGATTCAATTGTTGATACAGTATACTCTAGATGCCGAATCTTCACTTGCATAAATAGTTTGTAATTTTTAACCATCAATCTACCTCTCTAACTTGACATACCAAGTTCTCTCTTCATTTGATTATAGAAACATAAAATTATGACTATGAAAAATCGGTTTATCCTCATTGCATTAAAAAAATCCCCATTACTAATAACATACAATTTCATAAGGTTATCATTTTCTGAAAATCTCAATCGTACATATGCATTTATTGCAATTTTATAAATATTAAGGGAGGCATTTCATTATTCAATGAATTTCAATTCACTAGTCCAATAACTATAAATAACTGTCCAAAATAAAAAAAGAAAGTTTGGCAGTTGCTAGAGCGATATAGATAAATGAGGTGGGATAATGACATGAATCCCTCTTAGAAAGAAAAAGGGGAAACTACTCCTCTTTCTACTAGTACAAGAGAGAGTCCTCCTAGCATTACATAGTTAAGAATTCCCAAAAAGTACAATTAAGGTTTAAGATACTATGAGTATTGGCAAAGATAATGAAGAAAATCCAAATCTCCTATAGAAGTCAAACCCCTCTTAATAGGTATTTTGGAGATTTTTAATAAATAAAAATGGAGTGTTAATTTTTCAATATAATATTGAAATAGTGCTAATTTTAATTATTTATTACAAAGGATCTTGTATGCGTGGTTTCTTAGCTGTCCACCTCATCTAATATATTTAGAATAATAAGCTACTAACGTGACAATGTATACACCAAGCTCTTAGATCACTGATCATATCTCATCAATCAAATAAACAAATAACAACAAACTGATATCATTATTACTTCTCTAAAAGGGAACAAAATCAAACAATAGAATCCAAATAGTTCAACATTATTAAATCAACAACATCAACCAAATCAAATATAACAGCCACTGTCTAGAGATGACACTCACATTACCACTAACAATCCATGAAATGAAACTGAAAATCACTGAGGAATCTTGTTAAGTTTGCAATAACTGTAGTCCTTGAACTTCTTAGATTTAAATTGAGGAGGATTCTGCGGGTCAACTAGTTCAGGAAGGGGACCCACCACGAAATCGCCAGGTGGCTCAATGAAAACAGGCCACGACATCCTTGTTCTTTCCTGGTCCACCGTCGTCCTGTGTAGCACCGCTTTGTATTTACCGTTGCTCAGGATCTGCATCCCAAGCCAATAATTAATACATGATTATATTATAATAAGAGTTTAGGTGAGAAGAGAAGAAAGTCAATGAGAATATAAAATGGGCCGTGTTATTAATAATGATAATGACATAAAAAATGGTTTAGAAGAAAGCAGCGGAGTATGGTTTCATTGAATGAAGCCAGAGAGGTCCGCATACTTATATATATAGTAATTAATAATACGTATGGGCACTGTCTCTATCCAGTTCACCTACCAAACCCAAATACATAATTAGGTGGGTGCATTCCGACTGTATTTTCAAAATATTTAATATTCGGTATAAAATTTTGAATATCAATTTCATTTCGGTAATTATTTGATTTAATATAGAATATTATAATATTAAATAAGTAGAAAAAATTAAAATAAAATAATAATTTTAATTTTTTATTTATTATTTAAATTTATTAATTAATTATATATTTAAATTAATTATTAATTTTTATTTATTTATTATTTATATTTATAAATAAATTGTTATTGAACATTTATATATAAAAAATTTAAAATATTTAATCATATTATATATAATAAATTTAATTTAATATTTTAAAATAGTATCAAAATACTCAATACCAAATTTCTACTTAACCGTTTTATTTATTTGGATAACTGGTTAAAACCTAATTTGTACCTACACTACAGTACAGACTGTAACCGTACCAACTAATTAAAGTAATATTGACAAGGCTTAGAAAAGAGAGAGGATAACGAAACCTGAATCTGGTCGCCGATATGGACAATGAGAGCATTGGGGATGTATTTGACATCGACCCAACGCTCGTCTTTGAAGACCTGAAGACCAGGGACTTGGTTAGGGACGAGAATGGTGAGAGCAGAGAGGTCAGTGTGAGCGACGACGCCAAGAGTGAGGTCAGGACGAGGACACGGTGGGTAATAATTGATTTTCATCATGAAAACAGCCTCATCGCCACCAGCTCCTTCTTTAAGTTTGTGTGGCTCAAGACCTAGACCCTTCGATAGTCCACCGAACAGCTTCTCCACCACCTCTCTCATATACTTCGCGTACTCTTCGTTCGCTTCCCTATAAGCAGGAGGATTGGAGGGCCAAAACCGGAAATTAATAGCGGAAGGAGGCCAAACGATATGAAAAAGATGGTCAACCCAAGACTTCCTCCCTTCAACTTCCTTCTGAAGCTTAGTACCATACCCTTCGTAGCTATTAGAGCCAGGCTCCTTACCACATTTCATTTTCTCATCGTGAGGCAATTCGAAGAATTCTTTGCCGACACTCTGCAATTTAGCTATAACGTCATCGGGTATGCCATGATTGATGATTTGAAATATGCCCCATTCGCGGCTCGCGTCGCTCATCAGACGGACCACTTTGTCCTCGTCGGCGTCGCTTATGTCGATTGTGGGGATTTCGGCTACGGCGTCTTTGTACGTTGTTTTGGCTGGCTGTTCGCTTTCGGATCTTATGAACTCCGCGGGTATGCTGTTGTTCTGCACTAGGCTTGCCACCGCTTGGACGCTTTCCAAAGCCATTGTAATGCTGTAGTTTTATTATTATTACACATATGCTATTATGATGCATTTATATGAGGCTTGGAGATGCGTGTAGGCTGAGTAGGGTCATTTGTCATTTTAAAAGTCTTCGACGTGGATGGTTTCTGTTCACTTGTTACACTTACCTGTCTCAAATTCAATACACTAGGGAACCAGTTTCGGTTTTTACCGTACCAAAATGGTTTGATTAATTCGGTTGGGTTAATCAATTTTATTTGATTTTTTATTTTAAAATAAAAATATTCGATTAATTAAAAATAAATTATTAATTGAAAGTGTTAGTTTTTAGGATTTTATTTTTTACTTCTTTTCAAACTTTAAATATTTTCATTTCTATTTAATTTTTGGTTAATTAATTTAAATTTGGTATGGTTTTCAATTTATATATTTTGAAGTTGAATTAATTTATATAAATAAAAAATAAAAAATTTAATCTATTCAGTTTTGGATATTTTATCAGGTTGGAGAAGCATTTTTAAAAACATTTTCAATTGGATTGCAGGCATGAATTAGGATTGTAAATAACCAATTAAAATTTAAGTGATGAACAATTAACAATATAATAAATCAGCGTTTTCAATTTTAAATATGAATTGTTTTTTACTTATTAAAAATAATATTAAAATTATATTTTATAAAATAAAAAAAAAAAATCTTATAAATAACTAACTTGTATTGATTATGATTTCAGATAAGGTGTCTAAATAACACCTATGTACATTTTAGTAAATAAAATTAGCACCAATATTCTTTAGTGAAAGTTGCACGTCTTACTTATTATTAGTAATTTATTTCCTTAAGAATTGAATTTATAGAGTAAAGTTTTTTCTTAACATATTTTATCATGTATCAATTTTTAAAAAAGTAATTCATATTCAATATTAAATATCTTGTTATATATCTTGTTAGGACTCTATTCTAAAGTGAGTAATTTCAAATGATGTAATTTTATTTTAATTTTTGTTAAATCTTTTCTTTAGAAAACAAATATAATAATATTGGTCCGCGAGAATCCATGACTAAAAGAAGAAAAACGTTATATATATATATATATATATATATATATATATATATAATTTTCAAAATTAAAATAATTTTTTTTCCTTATTGGCAATACACCATCACTTTTAAGTTTGTCTTAAATTTAATTTAGAGTCCATTGGATTTCTAGACCATCAAAAGTTTACTATACAATTATAGGTCACTTTTGAAAAGTTTGCAAAACTAAACTTTGATTTTCACTCCATAGGCCATTCACAGCTGTGAGCGTAATTCACAGACTGTGAGCGTAATTCACAGACTGTGAGCATAATTCACAGCATTTGTGAATTGTAAAGTTTCAGGGGTATTTTGGGAAACTTGACTTATAGAGTGAAAACTAAACTTTAAAAAGTCTGTTTTTGTATATTTTTCAAAACATGCCTATAATTGTATTTTAAACTTTAAAAAGTCCATTTCTTAAAATTTTCACTTTAATTTTTATTATAGTGATAGATGAGAAGTTAGTTGGTAACTAATAAGAGGTTAGGTCGTAAAAGTGTTAATGCCGTGAAAGTAAAAGAAGTACCTATAGCTGTAGAAATAAAGATTTATTATAATGGATAATATAAGAAGTCTATAGACAGGTTACTAAACCAGACTTTCTAAAAAAATAATATTTTTTTTTACAAGTCAACCGAGTTTAATAGAGTTTTTTTTTTTTTAAAATTAATTATTTATACAGATATATTTTAAAACAAATTATAGTTTAAAACATTTTAACCACTTTAATTTCTTTTTTAATTTAAATTCTAATTAATGAATATTATTTCTTAGAAATAAATTTTTCATTAATAAATTTGTAATTAAATAATATTTTAAAAAAATAAAATACAGCAAATATAAATTAAAATAGTGGTGTGTCCATTTACCTTCGGTAGTGTCCATCCTAGGGGTGTATTCGAGTCGAGCCCGAGCTAAGGCTCATACTCGGCTCTAATAACAATAGCTCGGGCTAGGGCTCGTGCTTACCTCGAGATTTGCCAAGCTTTTGGCACTCAAGTTCGGGCTCCAGTTCACAAACTTATATACGAGCTCGAGCTCAGTTCAAAAGCTCGACTCGGACCCGACTCGTTAAAATATATTAAATAAAATATTAATTTAATATAATTCTATTATAAAAAATAAAAATATATAATATAGTAGACTCACATAGTCTCGTTTAGACTCGTCAAGCTCATGAGCTTTTAGTTTTGATGCTCATGGCTCTGACTCACTTAAGCTCATGCTTGACCTCGATTCATCATAAACTTCTTTGAATTCGAGCTTGAGCCGAGCTTTAGACAAGCCGGGTCCGAACCATTTGCGAGCCAGCTCGACTCATTTTCAGCTCTAATCCATCCTATTATCTACCCTTCGTTTGCAGTCGTAGCATATCAAGAGGTCTTGTATTTTGTTTGTGACCACAATTATTTTCAATGACTTTTATTTGCGTGCGGCCGAAAGTTTGGTGTATCAAAAGCTTTTATGATGACCGTTATTGGATTAAGCCTTGATATTTATTTAGTAGGACGAGTTACATTGTTCCTATTTCATTTTTGGTCACATTTAATGGATCATGTTTCTTGCGGCTAAAACTTGACATTACACTTTACTCTCTTTGGTCTGGATCATGTGGGCGCAACAAAAGTATGGGCTTTCTAGAAGGTTATAACTGTCATACAACCCATAGCGACTCAAAAGAATGACTATACTATCTAGTAGGTCCAACCTAGATACTTTTCGAATTTTAAGGAGAACCAGCTTAATTCTATTTTCTAATCGAATTTGGGTAATTTTGGAGGATAAATTTCCTATAAAAAGGGGGACTAGATTATCTCTCTAAGTTTTTTCTTCTAGAATCATCACAATCAACCTAAGTCAACCAAATGAAACCCAAATAGAGGTAGAGCCCTAATTCTTGAAGTGGTTCACGCTCTCACCGGAGAATTACCTAACATATTATAGTATAATTTTTCTCAACAATTATCACTCCATTTTTTTTCCTATCTCCTTAAGATTCTAGATATAAATTTTCAAATTCTAACAAAAATAAAATATAATTTTCAAATTAAAGAAAAAAAAGAGTTTTTATCAATTCACAGATTCACTATTTCTTTTTCAATTTAATTTAGCTTAAATACGATTTCGACTATAAATTTAATCTGGATCTATTTAACCGCTACTTCGTGATTAACTCAATCCAATGGCACAATCGTATTTTGAGTTCAAAACATTGATAAAAGCATACAAATTAAAATAAGTACAAATAATTACAAGTAGTCATAATTTTGTATATATTAACTTGGAGAAGAACAGTTGGCAGAAGGAAATCTTTGTACACAAAATAATTAATATGATTCATATAAGATTATAAGATTATATTTGACGTTAGCGGTTGAAGCAGTGGTTTAAATAATTATAACGGTTTAATGTAGTGATTAAGGTAGTTGTCAAAGTAACAGTTGTAATAATCATTCAGTGGTAACTGTAGCAGTGAAAAATAGCAATTAGATATGAAATTTTCAAAAAATGTTGTAAAATAAATGGTATTTTGATAGTTTCAAATAAACAATTTGAGTAACGGTCTGAAGAAAGCGATTTTGAGAAATATTTGTCAAATTGTTGAATGCTATTTTGAAATGCTATTATCGAATATATATATATATATATATATATAGTTACTCAAACCGCTAAACTCTATTTAAATCACTAACGTTGAACACACGGTGAGGAAAAAAATATAAGAATATACTATAAATAAAATAACTATATATCCATTGCAAACTAGTGTGTGGTAGGTGGCTTTCCACACGTGTTCTCATTTTAAAAGCTTTGTATATAAATCATTGGATTTTTTTAGTCTCCGGAATCGCTACTCAACTCTCACATTAATATGATACTGTCCACTTTGGGTCATGGGTCAAGTCCGCCTGGATTTATTCTTAATTTCCATCACCCAAAAAGTCTTATACTAATAGAACTCTTTGGATACTTATTACACAAGTCATTATCCCCTCGTATCACCGATTTGTTATAAGGGTAAAACAATCTTCTCTTTCAAACCAAGGGTTACATTGTTTCCCCTCGAGTTAGGCCACCGATCCTCCAAACCAAGGACCACACATCACATACCCTCTACTCGAGATAATCCACTGATCTAGCAAATCATCTTGCTCTGCCATTACTAACCAACGAGAGTCCTTGCCTGACCACTATAATATATATATATATATATATATGTACGGTACATTTTAGAAAAAACATTGAAAAAAATACTTAAAGGGATTGTCTTTTTCTACAATTTACCATCGACGTTTGAAAATCACCTATTTTGCCACCTCTTAAATGAGTTCAACTATTTACAGAATAGTTTAGACCTAAAGTCAGTTGTAGGGATGACAATTCTACCCGCATACTCGTGGATACCCGCCCGCTATGGGCGGATATGGATATACCCATTAAAGTTGGCGGGCGAATATGGATAGAAAATCTATATCCATCAAGGATAAGGATAAGGATATGGGTACGGTAAAATATCCTCTACCTGCAAAATAAAAATAAAAATAAAAATATAATATAATATAATTTAAAAGAATTTTTTTTTATTTTATTGAAGTCATATTACTTCACGATAACTTCATATTTTCACAAAAGATGTTTTTTTTATTATTATTTTGTTTTATATATGAATTCTTGTGACTCTCATAAATCATAGAAAATTAGCGGAAGAAATTATTCACGAGTTGAATATAAAATATTTGTGCTATTTTTTTTTTTGAGGTGGCAACTTGTGGTAAAAACTTCAAACATTAATAAATTTTATATTTTCCGACTATCTTATTTGAAATTTTAGTTAAAAGAGTGTCAGGATTGTTGTTTTATTTTAAATTTATTTTGTTTATAATGTGAATTAATTTCCTGATTGAATTGGGATTAATTTTGTGTTTATAATTTGAATTAATTTTGATCATATCATTATTTTAAAAAATTTATTATGGGGATATAGGTATACTCATGGATAAATCCATATCCGCGGATAAATACCCGCATTCTTACCCTCCTAACTTAAAAGGATATGGGAAGGATATGGATAGAAAAAAATTTAGAGGATAATGATATGGATACTAACATATCCACCCATATCCTGCCTATTGTCATCCCTAGTCAATGTCTTAATTTTATTTTTGTAATATATTTATTTTTTGAAATCACTAAAATAACCCTACTCAAATTGGTCAAACGTTTAGAATTAAAGGTGGATAAAAAATTCCAAAACTAGCCCGGATAAAATGGAAATGATCCAAACTGGATTGAAAATTATTAACTCACTGTACAAACAGTCCCAATATATCCAAATTTTTTGGGCCGATTGATTTTACCGTTATGATTTCATCCTATATCTCTAAAAATCAGACCGGTTAAAAAATATTTACTAACTTTAAATAATATAAATAAAACTAATTAAAATATAAAAATTATATATATTCATTTATAATGTTGATTAAATTCAATTATAGAATAGAATTATTAATATTTAATTTAATTGTATATATATTTAACCTTTTCTAAGTGTAAAAAAATTGAATGATTATAGTTAATGTTATGTAATTGTAGTTTATTTAATATGTATTATATCATGTAGATATTAATTTACTTTATTGTATTTAAAAATTAAAAATAAATTCTCACAACCGTCCAAGCATTGAACTTGAAGTGCTCATCTAACTTTAAAGTAATGGTTCTATCTAGTAAAAATTATTTTAGATAATTTTAAAATGACAAGGTTGTAAATCGCTGGCAATTGGATTTTTAGGTTTTGTTTGGATGGTTGGTACTACTGTTTCGTTTAGTATAATTTAGTTTAATATTATTTTGTATAGTTCTAAAATTATGTTTGGATAGATGGTGTAGTTTTGTATAATAAAATCAAATTTTTTTATTTTGATTGATGGTGTGATATGATTTAAAAAGCTGTAATTGACCATAATACTCTTTATACAATATTCACATTAATTATTATTATTTTTTGTTTCAATTTATTTTTTTAATTTTGACACAAATTATTATTTTTTTTATTTATTTTGTTTACTAATTTGAAAAAGTAAAAAATTATGGCGCCACATATTTTTTCTTAAAATTTTTACTATTTTTTATCTATTTTTAAGTAATTTCAAGATGATTTGTCATTCTGTCTTATATCTTATTTTAAGTTAAAAAGATTTATTTTGTTTTTAGAAAAAAAATCACTTATTCTAATTAAAATAGACATACTTAAATAACACCCATTGTACTTCCATCTTTAATCCATTTTTACAAAATAAAATTGAAAAATTTCTTAAAACTTGAATTTTAAATTTAATTTATTTTTTAATAAAAATATTAAATTAATAATAAAATAATTTCGCCAATACTGTGAACATTAAGTTTACAAATTCAATTTGTTTTTTATTTTTTAAATTAAACGGATTTAAAAAAATATTATTAAAAAGTAAAATAGTAATAAAAATATATTATATTAATAGATTGTTAAAAGAATCACTTACTTATATAAAAAAGATTTAATATTTAAAATTTAGTATTAGTGAGAAAAAAAAAGACCTAATTAAATATTAATATTTTAATTTAATTAATTTTAATATTTTATTGAGAATCATATAAATAAAATAAAAAATAAAAATTAATAAAATAAAATTAAACTATATTTAAAAATAGATCAAAACTATCTCAAATAACTAAATAAAATATGTTTAAAAAATAGTTAAATCAAATTAACAACCAAAACGCTATTTCGAATAATAAAATTAAATTAATAGAAAAAAAAATATACAAATTAACTAAATAAAATTAAACACTCCCCAATAAAAAGTGAAAGACAAAATACTGAAAAATTATCTAATGCAATTATACCATTATATTTTTATAATTTTTCTAATATTAAAATTTTAATTTTGAAAAACAAAAAATATAACCCATAATAAATTACAAATTTCATCCAAATCAACTCTTAAATAAATTATACTAACTTAACCTATAATTCAAACCTGGCAAATATAGAATCCGAACATAGCTTAAGACTTGACAACGGACCCATGTTGACCTCTAACCCTGTTGCCACACTCGTTACCTACCCCCACCATTCACCCATTTTTGCATATTAACCCATCTTGGCATAAATAAATAAATACAAAGTAAAATAAAAAGGAAAGAAAAGAAAACACGAATAGAAATAGATATTTTGTTGGATGGACACCACTCAAGTTTTCATGTACCAAAAGAAACCACATCTTCACTTATTGTTACTGTTGTAAGATGTGGCATGCATCACATTTGAAATTAACCTTACGTGTATGTCATTATGAACTTGTACTAGATGTTTCGTCCTTCCCATGACAATGGTTTATTTTATTTTATTTTTTTTTTAAATTATATTCGTTTCAATTCAGTTTCTCATAGCATGAATTCGGTTAAATATGTCCGGAGTTTTATTTC
Source organism: Cardiospermum halicacabum (assembly GCA_031304145.1). Classification (NCBI taxonomy): domain Eukaryota; kingdom Viridiplantae; phylum Streptophyta; class Magnoliopsida; order Sapindales; family Sapindaceae; genus Cardiospermum; species Cardiospermum halicacabum. Next base: position 13,231,477 of record CM062394.1, on the reverse strand, counting down.
ATATTTATTATTTAAATAATTGATTTGAAATTTTATTTATTTATAATTAGTTTAAATATTTTCACTTTTTAATTTTAAATATTATTTAATAATAATTTACAAATAAATATAATTATAATTAAATATTTTTAAAAATTTATATTATATTTTTTTATTTCAATCGTAATATATTTAAAAATATACATACAAATCAAAAATAGCATATTGTACATAGTAAGTTAAATTTTCACATTTACCATAACTATGTGTAATTGTATATAATATAATAGGGAAATTGCTAAAAAAAACCTTCTCAGGTTTATGTTTTTTGCCAATTTACCACATATATTTCAAAATTATCCAAAATACCTCTTTAACTTTACAAAATTAACTAAAAAACCTCCCAGTGGATGAAAACCATTACTTTAAACGGTTGACCGGTTTGACTGTAGGAGCAATTTAGTAATTTTAAATAAATAAAAGAAAAAGTATTAAAAAACCTCCTAAGATTTGATTATTTCACTATTCTACCACCTATATTTGAAAAATATATTTTCTATCTTCTTAACACTTTAAAATTAAATTTAAAAAAATCCTATTAAATGAATTTAATCATTACTTTAAAAAATAGAAATAGCCACAGTCCGGACTAAAAATCCATTTTTTTTAAATAAAATAGTTTTATACGTATGTCATATGATACATATTAAATTAACAAGTATTTTATTTAAGTTTTTAATTTTTTTTACGCCTAATAAATTTAATATATTTATATATAATTAAATTATATAATATTAATTTTACTACATAATTAAATTAAATCAATATAATAAATAAATATATGCAATTAATTATATTTTAGTTACTTTATTTATATAATAATATATACATATAGTATATAATAATAAATATTTTTTAAACTAGTTGGATTTTTAGAGACATAGAGCAAAATCAGATAGGTGAAATCAACCAGCTCAAAAATTTTGGGCGAATTAGAATTATTCGTATAGTGAATGGGTAAATTTTGGTCCAATTTGGATCATTTCCGGTCGGATTAGCCTAACCTCGAATTTTTTTCCACCCTTAATTTTAAATATTTGACCCTTTAGGTAGTGCTAGTTTAGTAATTTTCAAAATAAATATATTTTGGTCTAAATTAGTCTTTAAATAGTTGAACTCTTTTAATATGAGTTAAAATAAGTTAATTTTAAACACGGGTGGTAAATTGAAGAAAAAGACAAACCTTAGGAGGTTTTTTAGTATTTTTAAAAAAACATACCGTAAGAATATTTTGGTCGTTTTGCACATTTCCATCCAAAATCTAACAGAGGAGGTTTTTTAGGTAATTATTAAACGTGGGTGGTAAAAAGACTAAAAATCTAAACCTTAGGAGGTTTTTTGGCAATTTCCCGATATAATATATATAATATTCAACTTAATTTATTTATATTTAAAATTTTTTAAAAAAATCAAATTTTAATAGTTAATTAATAGATTATATTACTTATAGCCATATATAATTTATAATAAAATTATATAATATAAATATAGATAATTGATGGTTCTAAAAGCGTTTAGTAAAAACAGTGATAGTTTCACTTTAAACAAAATTTATTTACATATATAGAGAGAGTATAGGAGATTGGTTCACTTTAGTTTCATAGATTTTTATTTATTTTTATTTAATTTATTCTATTAGAAAGTTTTCATATAATTTTATAGTATTAAATTAATATTATATGTATTTATTTTATTAACAATCGATTTTTATTATTTTTTTAATCCAATTTATAATAAAAACTTTTATAATAAAAGTAATAAGATAAATTTATACTTTTATTTTTAATTACTGCATCTTTTTTTTATAAGTTGTTCATGTTTAATTTTAACAATAAATATTCTTAATTATATATAATTAAAAATAATTTTATATTTAATTGTACCCTTTTAAAATTCGCTAATTTACCTGCCGTTACTTCATCAAGACCATAAATACATACATATATTAAAATGAATGAAACAAAATCTTGATTTACTATATTTTTTTATAATAAATAAAAATGTACAAAATAAAATTAATGGAAGCAAGTGTAGCGACTTAATAAAAAAAAAGGAAGTATATCCACATATATAGCTCTTTTGATAAAATTGAGATTCATATTTAATTATTTAAAAAGTATATTTAAAATTTCAACTATATTAATTCATGTGAATTTATTAAATATTAAAATTTTAAATATTTGTTTATGTCAAATTATAATAGAATTTAAAATATTATACTCCAATTGTTATTATAAAAATAATAAATAATATATATACATTGTAATTTTTAGTTTTCAAAGTTGTATGAAAAATTATAGATTTATAGTTTACAATTATTTATATTAATAATGTAATTTATATTGTTAATTATTAATTATTAATTTAATTATATTATTGATAATGATAAGTTCTTTGGTTATATACTAAAATTTGTTTATTCCAAATAACAATCGTATTATTAGTAAATTAACATACAATATTAACGACCAAAAAAAATATTCATGATTTGAAAAGATGTTGTAACGGACGGTGTTCGCGCCTAGAAATAGGGGCGTTTTAATTCGATTATTCGATTTTTAATAGGGTATTTGTTGATTTTTTTTTAAATTTAAATACTCAAGTTAAAGGGGTTTCTATTATTATATAAAGTCTATTAGATTTCATATTTTTCTTCAATTGTGTCTGAGAGTCTATTCCGATTGAGAGCATTCGAGAGTGGAGATTTTCAGAGTTTCATTCTGATTTTCGCTTCTGTTCCGTTTCGGTAAGTTTCATCTTTCACAGTCTCAATCTCGATATTGATTTAGGTTCTTATCTGACGAATGTTCTGAAATCCTGTATAGGTGTTTCCCTATCGAAGTTCTATCTGTTAGGATTGCAGCTAGAGTCTCGGATAGTGTCGGTTTTCGAAGTCTGAAAGTCAGGGTCCGATTGGTCTTAGGTTTGCGGCGTGCGATCGTGCCCTTATCCGGTTGTTGCGAAGGTCTAGAAGAAGGAAAGACTCGCACTGAGGAGTAGCCGTCTACTTACTACTGTTGTCTGTCGTTCTAGGTTAGCATTTGTTTTTAGTCCGAAAAATGGTTGCTGTAATGTTTTATGTATGTTGCATGTGTCGTGATTGAGTAACTCTTAAACCTTACCCGAAACTGTCCCTACTATTGCTTAACCGAATTGTATATATTGTTTTGTATGTTCGGAATTGATAAAATAATTGCTAAACAGAATGGACATGGTAATCTGAACTATTAATTGTTAATTAAATCAGGAATAATTGCCCGTAGGATAGCTTTCGGTAGAATATATGGCATGCCTAGAAATAGAGAATCCTTACACTAAACTTAACGGCTTGAAGTGTCATTACTGATACTGAACTGTTCGGCTTCGGCCATACTGAATTACTGTTACTGGGCTTCAGCCAACAGTGTTACCGTACTGATATATGTATTCCATTTTCTGCTGCTAGCTACTTGAGCATTATTATGTTAAACTGGAATTTAATTCTTTTGTGATGAGTCTGGACTGTGTGTTCAGTTTATGCTGCTGGTTGGTTATTGTGGTGATGAATTGGAGTGTTAATGAATTGGTAATATACTGTTTGTGTATGGTTGAATTGAATCTAATAAAGTGGACACGTAATTGGATGAGTTCGGATGGTGTTTAGGTAAATTCTAAAGGCTAACACTGAAATTTGGTAAAGTAAAATGTATATATTTCAACTGAACATATATTCCGTGACAGAGATCCTGCGCGACATATATTCCGCGATAGAGATCCTACGTGACATACACTTCGCGACAGAATTCCTTCACGACATAAACCTTTCGCGACATAAAGCCTTCGCGACTTAGAGCCTTCGTGACATAGAACTTTTCGCGACATAAAGCCTTCGCGACTTAGAGCCTCCACGACATAGAACCTTCACGACATAAACTAAATTAATACCGAAATGGTTTATTGATTGTGGATAAATGAAGATAATCGATAATTTGGTTGTTTGATAGGCCTGTTTCGATTGTTTTGTGTTGTAGCGGATTCTAGGGAATCCGTAGAGACTTGCATTGTGTGCTTCCATATCTAGAGCCGAGTCTAGGTCATTTTGTATGTGTATGTTTGGAACGTTAACACTAATTTAGACTAGTCCATAGTCTAACGCTATCTTTATTCCTATTTCTTTCTATTCTGTAATATGGGGATAAAATCCCAAGTTGAGTGCAGGTATATTCCGATCGGATATGCGCAGTTTCATACTTGGAGCACGACGTTTCATCAGCACGTTTATTTATTTGCTTATTTCATTTAGTGAATAATGTTATTAGGTGTTCAAACTATTTGTTTTCTTTTCTGTCATTTGGATATCATGATGTTGAGACCTTGAGTAATGAACTTTGCAGAGTTGGATTTTGAGACAATGGAATTTTTAATGCTTTTAAATAAAGAAGTATTCAGGTTATTTTTTTAGTAGTGGCATTTTGCAATATAAACTTTTACAGGTTTTAGTATTTGCATTGTTGTAGCATCGGACTCCTCCCTTTGGTTCTACCAGGGTGGGGGTTTGTCGTTACAGATGTTATGTATTTAATCTTACCATATTACCATGAGTTGTCTATTTATCTACTTTATTTTATTTTATTACCATGACTTGTCTATTTATCTATTTTATTTTATTTTTTTTTAGGACATCAAATTATCTACTTATCTAAGTCAACATCATCAGTACCCTTCTTAATACTTTTATGTGGGAGATTTCGAAAAATAGCTCATACAGATATTTTTTTAAAAAAGGGGTCCTAGGTTTGGTCTATTTATAAAATTTTTTATATTATTTATATTTAATTTTAAAAAATTTAACGGAATTTGTAAATTTTACTTTTCATTGGTTAGTGAATGATAGTAATTAAAAAATATTTTTATAATTTTCTATATTTAATTAAAAATTAATAAAAATATAAATATAAATTTTTCTTTTTTTTTCCTTCCTTCCCTTTTTTTTCTTTTTTTTCCCTTGTTCTTCCCTCTATTCTCCCAGTCAAATAATTGATGGAAAAACGGCTAAATTTACTCATTTTCTTTTATTTTTTCCTTCTCTTTTATTTTCTTTCTTCTTCTTGTTTTTTTTTCTTCTCTTCTATTTTCATTCTCAACTCTCTCACCTTCAACGCTATCAGATCTCACACACACCCCATTCTATTAACAACCCACCACAATCTCTATCGTCTCCCCAACATCATCCCCTCCTTTTCTCTCGTCTTCTTCACTCTCCATCACCTCCACTCTCTCTCTATACCTAATAAACCCCTCTTCATTGCTCAACACCTCATCCCCCGTCTCCACCGCCCAGTGGTAGAAAGAGAATTCGAAAGCTGAGATGTCAAAGCCAAATGATGTGGTGTCACAATTATATTTATAATGTATCATTTATCAATTATTATTTTTTATATATAAATTTAAATAATATTTTTTATTTTAAAAAAAAAAAACTGCGTGTCAAATGACACCAATCTTCATATAGTGGCTTTGCCACTGCCACCGGCCCACCTCCTCCCCTCTCTACCGCCCCACCACTCTCTTATTAACCCTAACCCCCAATTATCTTTCTCAAATCAAACACTGTGACCTCGACTTTGCTTTGCTTCTTCTTGTTGGGATGCCTTGAATCACAAGAATTTCCTAATTACTTGGAACATAAGAATTCCTATTTTGGAAGGATTCCTTTTAGGAAGGATTTCCTATTTTGAGTTAAGATCAATTTCCTTATTTTTATAATCCTTATTTGGAAAAGGATTTGGTTTTCCTAATGATGATTATTTGGTATTCCTTATAAAGAGGAAATAAATTAGGAAAGTATATTCGGTGATCACTATAAATAAAGCTGTCTTATGAAGAAGTAATAATCTCATCTCATTCCCTGGGTGGTGACCAAGGATTTAGGTCATAACCCCAATCATTAAGAGTTGACACTTATACTACCTTCTAGGTATCCGAAAGTTTTCTAGCATAGATAGCACCATTGTACCAGACTTGGAAAAGACGTTCTATCTCTGGCAGTTTAAGGCATCTTGTCAGGTTTGGTTGTTCATTTCGGTAAAATTGGTTAATTAGGCTATTGTTAGTCTATGTAGAGCGTATGATAACATTTGAGAGAGTGTGTATTCAGAATGACTTGTAATCCGTATTTCTCAATAGTTAAGTTGTTATCTTGGTCAATAGTTAACTAGAGATGCAAAATTCAAATGTCCTAACCATGCAAAAAAGATGATGAATCAATCAAGTTGTTGGGAAAACTCAGTTAACTCTTATACCACTTATTGAACAAAACAACGATCCATTATAATGGAGATAAGTATCGGTAACCACAAAGTATAACAAAACTTACGGAAGGTAAAAAAAAATAAAGACAAAAAAATAAGACACAATTTTTAAGTGCAAACTCAAAACGGGAAAACCACGGCAAGAGACTAATTTCATTATGTAACAGTAAAACAACAATTACAACTAGAATATCATCCTCTCACTCTCAAACCTAATTACATTGGTCATAGTCTCAAATACAAGTTTTCCTAATATAGCCTCATAGAATATCAGGACTTGATCCTAGAACTCAAGATCTCTATGACCTCCATAGTTCTCAGGCCCCTATCGGGAACCTTCCAGATCTAACCAACTAAATCTACATTATTCTCTTAAAATATTTAATAGTAAATACAAGTCTCATATTTGTAGCGCTAGATTACTTAGTCACAAAATAATCCTAAATAATTAAGAAAAAATTTTTCTATTTAGCATTATCAATGATCTCTTTTCTAATTAGAATCCACTATAGGAAATATGATTCCTAATCAAATATGACACCTCCAAGACAATATTCAAGTATTTTTCAAAATACCAAATCAATTCTAGATATTGGAGTATATCCGGATTCTCGTCAACAAGTCCAACACAAATAAATTGAAATATTTGATATTCCATTAATATTAAGTTTAAACATCTTCTTACTATAATATCCATCTCCTGCAAACATTTAATTTATATTTTTAACTGCAACATTATCATATTCTAAAACTATTTTAAAATCATACTTGTACAATAAAACTTGCACTAGGATTTTTCGTGATTTCTAATACATGTATGACCTTCACCAATTTCATAACTCTTTTAGAATTAAAATTAAGTTACGTACGATCGTCACCTAGTATTTTGGTAAATAAAACCTAATTTCCCATGAATACTTCTTGACCAATTATTCTCTATATACATGAACTACTTTGCTCTTTTCCTTTTTTTTTTTTTAAATCATTATACACATTTTTAGTTGCATATGAATCCAATCATTAAGTATTAAATTTTGATGTTGTCATGTTGATTTCAATCATAATTGCAACAAGATCCTTCATTTTTACTTATTATATTTTACATTGACATTAATAACTTGGGCTATACATGAGTTGAGCAGAGCCGAGTTGGACCCTAACTCGGTTCGACTAGTTTAATTAACAAAATTATTTTTTCATGTTCAAACTCAACTCACATTAAGTTTGTTATGATTTGTATCATCATTTTACTTGTTGATTAAGTTTTGGGTTGCTTTTGTTCAGTTAAGAGCTTACGGGTCTAAGGACATTAGTAGAGTCCAAGCTCATTCGCATCTGACCCAGCCCACTTTATTAACCTAGGTATTTGTAGACACAGTAGCTTTCTCCTCATTCTTCTCTGCCTCTAGAGATTTTACGGTTCTCTTTTTAAATCTTGAAAGAGACTTTCTAATCTGTGTTCCTTTGTAACACCACCACCATAGTGCAACCGGGCCTCCGAACCCAACTCCATGGAGTACACCTTTTAGGTAGTCTTTGTGACTGTCAGGTGGAATCACATAAAACTCGTGTATTTGGTTTGATTTTGGTTTTCAGATTCTTGATTTTGAGTATTTAATTGTTGTATAGATTACAACAAAGTTCACGAGCTATTATAAGCTAGCTCGAGAACTATACAATTTCAATAATTTATTTAAAATAATATTTAATTCAAAGAAAGAAGCACTAGCATATCTTCTTACGGCATCTAATACATAGATAATATTAGGATCAATATATAGACAATGTTAAGTGCAGCAAGAAAAACACCATCTTGTCCTTTTACTTATTTGGGTGGGTTCCATCAAATTTGTCTAATTTAACCGATTTCTAACTCGTAATCTCCAAAGTTGCAGTAGATTCCATTACCCTCATATTTCTAACTCGTAATCTCCAAAGTTGCAGTAGATTCCATTGCCCTCTTAATTGTATTAAGATTGTTGATATCTGAAGGGAAAAAAAGTTTTAAATAATAATAAAAAATATATTTGCATTGTCACCAAAATTTTCGGAATATCATTAAATATATCTTTAGAATAATTTTCTTTAGTTATTAAAAAAATTATTTTTATATTTAAAAAAAATATTCCAGTACCTTTTAAATTTACTTCCTCCATTTTTTTTAATTGTTACACTTTCATATGCACAGTTTTCCATGCTTAACTTTCATGGTAAATATCTTTAATTATACATAATTAAAAATTATGAGAATTTTATATTTGAAATATAGACGTTAAGACGAACAAAATAAAATTTCACTTGACTATATTTTTTTTATAGATAAAGAACAATATGTAAAACAAAATAATTGATAAATAGTATTTGAATAGTAAGTGTAGCAATTAAAAAAAAAATCGGAGGAAATATATTGTAAAAATAAATTTTTATATAAAACAATTTCTAATTTTTAAAATTGTTATTTTTATAATTAGTGATAATTAATATAAAACATTAATAAATTAAAATTATTGATTTCAATTATTTAATTAATTAAGATTTAAATTATTAACATAATAATTAATATTTTAATTAAATAATTAAAAAAAATCAGTTAGCTAAAAAAATTAATTAATTAATAATAATCAAAGTCAACCCCCACATGATTCTAGCGTAGTAAGTGCTTTTGTGTAACCATATGGGACAAAACAAATAAATAAAAAAATTTACCAGCAACTTCTTTATCGCTGTGAACTAATACACCACCCACTCACTCTTCAATAAATTGGGCAAATGAAACTTTGCCATCATGAAAATATATTGCAAACCAAAAATAATTTTACCAAAGGTATATGAATCCTGTTACGTCTTTCTCTTATTGTAATTTAGGAATCTTTTTCACATGCAGCTGCACGGAACAATTAAACAATGTAACATTTTCAGTTTTTCATTTAAAGACTACACATGCATTGTCTCTCAACTAGTTTAAACCAATTAATATGTTAATTGGTTTGGTGCTATACGTTTAAATGTCAAAGACGGCAATTTGAATCCATTCGCGATTTTGGACCCATTTCAATCTGGTTGGGACGGATTTAAATCAAAAATCGGTATTCGAGCAGGACGGATTCGAATTTTATCAAAATCCACCAGGTTCCACACCGGTATATATATATAAATTAATTATATAATATTATATTATAAAATAAATATATTTTTAAATGTAATATTATATATTATTTTAATATTTAATGTGTTTTTATTTTTTAAAATTTTTTAATTTTATATAATTTAATATTATTTATGAATTTTTTAATATTGTATATTGATATAATATTTTATTATTTATAAAAATAAGGATAATAGTGCGGGTTGGAATTGGACAGGCGGATTCAAACCCACTTTGTACAGGTTGGATTTTTTTAATATGGAAAGAACCCAGTGGGGTGGATTGGGGTAGGTTGAGATTGATTATAAAATTGTCGGGGGCGGGTTCGGGTTGACAAAAAATCTACTCCAACCTGCCTCATTCTCATCCCTATTAAATCTTATATTAAATAAACAAATAATAGTATAATTGAATGGGTTATTTCCAAAAACACCCCATTTTCTCAAACGTTTCATTTTGAGCACCCGATTTTGAAAGTTTTGAAAAATCACCCCCAAAATCAAAACCACTAGTGGTTTTTGGTAATTTTGTGAGTGGTTTTAGTGTTGTATGAGTGGTTTTGAAATTCTATATGTTTAATTTAGAGATTCGGAAATTTTCTAAGATCAAAATTACTCATATAACATCAAAACCACTCACAAAATTACCAAAAACCACTAGTGGTTTTGATTTTGGGGGTGGTTTTCCAAAACTTTCAAAACCGGGTGCTCAAAGTGAAACGTTTGAAAAAATGGGGTGTTTTTAGAAATAACCCATAATTGAATTGGGTTTGGTCGAATCCAAATTCGAATCGAACTAATTCATATGATCGGTTTCAAAAAATTAGATCGGATCGAATTGATTAAAATATTGGACCGATAAGTCCGGTCCCAGTTGACCCATATCCAATTTTGTCCGTTCCAATTTAGTAGGGATTTTAATGAGTTTTTCATTTAAAAAATTTTTTAAAAAAAATCATTTGAAAAAAACTATATACAAATTATATATAATACAAATAAAATTAAATTAATTAAATATTAAAATTTTTAACGTGAATTAAATTCCAGCATCATTATAAAATAAAAATATGTGATTATTTTTTTTTATATATTTAATTTGTATTTTTTATTATTTTTACATATATTATATATTTATTTGATAAATATATTTATTTTCAAATTATTAATCAGTCCGGTCAGGTCTGTAAAGATATGAAATCGAACGAAATTGTTTAACGTAGTCGGTCTGAAAATTTTGGACCGAATTGAAACCATGGACCAATAATATTCGATCCGATCAATGAATGAAATTTTTTATCTCTACATATATCTATATTTATTAAAATTTGAAATATAATTTAATACTAATTAATATAATTATTTATTAATTTTTAATTTAACATACAAAATACACCGAAAAAACTCATCCTCTTACTACCTTAAAAAAATATTGCTTTCAATTTTATTTAATATACACTATTATTTTTAAATTGAGTTATTTTATTTTAAAATTATACATTGAGAACACAAATTAATAAATAGATAATTTTATTTACTGAGGGGTTTACTTTAAAATGTGTGCATAAGTTAGTATTAAGTTTATAAAATAATTATTTATTAATAGTTTTTTAGTCTTAAATTTATGGAATTTCATTATTTTATATTTTAATCACCATATGTTATATTAATTTTGTAAAATTTATGTGTATAGAGACAAATACATAGTTCACATTGAGGGATCTTCAAGATTTCTAATTTCATTAAAGAAAAAAGATGTTCGCTACTATACATGTATATATGAATTATTATTCGTTTCGAATTTTTTTTAATGATTTAAAAAAATTAAGTTAATAAATTTAATTGTAAATATTAATGACATTTTTTTATTTTTATCACTTTCAACTTATTAATAATAATAATAAATAATACTCCATCAGTTTCTAAATATAAGACGTTTTAGACTTGGAAACATTTATTAAGTAAGTATGGTTGTGTTTGTTACAAGCGTTTTTTAAAGAGTTGAATGTTTTGACACGGTCAAAACTCTAAAACCATTTAATATCTTTCTTTGTTTAACAATTTATAATCTACCAATTAGAGTTTTTTACGGAATTTTAAAAACGTTACTCAACGTTTAGAGTTTAAGTTAGAGTGTTTAAAAAATTCTTCCTAAACTATCATTGTTCATATTTTAAAATTATTTTATCTTTTTATTAATTTATTTTGTAATAATTATTTTTTACTAATTATCTTAATTTTATTTACAATAAATTAAATGTTTATTTTTTATAAAAATAAAAAGTTTATTTTTATAGATATATTATTTATTTATTTTTACTTACTGACTAAAAAAATTATTTTATTCTAAAGTCATATTTTAAATTTGACAATAATTATCTTTTAATATCATGTTCTTTTACGTCATTTTAACATTTTAAATAATTAAAATGCTAGTTTACCAAATAATTTTTATAAAAAAAATACTAGTTAAAACGCTAAACGCTAACCACTACTTAAAAAACGCTTTAAAAAAACTCTAAACACTATAAAAACGTTAAACGCTATCAAAAATGCTATTATGACCAAACACATCGTATATAAAAAGTCTTATTAACCCTCATTTCTCTTTCCATCTCTCTCCAACTCACCTATCATTACTTTTATTTCAAAATAAAGGTAAGGGCAATTTTGGAAGATATGTCAAATTTATACATTGAAATTTGCAAACGACTTATATTTTGGAATATGAAAAAAACTTTGAAACGACTTATATTTTGAAACGGAGGGAGTATATATTATTAATTTGAACATAGACCATTCAAATTTACCATAAATACTATTAATGATTTTTAGATTTTGAAATTTTTTTAATAATAATGGAATGAAATATGAAATTAAAAACTAAAAAATAAATAAATAAAAGTTTATTTTATCTTATTTACATTACTCGAAGACAATGCAATTTCACCACTCATGCAAACAATTTTTTCAACTAAATAGATGTTTTTTTTTCCAGATATTTAAAGGAGTTAATTAATTGCACTCACATACAAATTACATACAAATCAACATTATGGTATTAATACACAATCACACTCCTTATATTTATAAAAATTAGTAAAAATATAAAATAAATTAATTTTAAATAAATATTACGTCATATATATGTATTCAGAATTGTAAATTTTATTGTTATATTGATAAATTTATTAATTAAATAAAATTTTATTATTGGATAAAGAATGTAAGAGTGTATAATTTGTCACAAATTAAAAAGGGTGAATGCAATTAACTATATTAAAAAAATCAAATTATTCTAAAATAACATATTTGTGATAAATCAAATAAAGCAGGATGTGGATTCCACCATCTAAACACATGTCTATATGCATGTGGGTGTGTCCTCAATATTTGACACGTAGCTTAATTTGGTTTATATATATATATATGTGTGTGTATGTACTCAGATGATCAATAAAGAGATACACATGTGATTGCCATCAATTGCACTTTCTCTTCTCTTCTCTTGTATTCTCTTTTGTATTCCATATTATAATTGTTTAGCTGAATATTGAAGAACCATATCAAGATCCAAGATTACCAGGTTAAGTTTCTGATCCCAATTTATTTTCCGGTTAATATTGAACTGCTTTCTTTTCTTCTACACCGCTTTTATTTTTATTTTTACAACACGTTATCAGCACGAGTATGCTCTCTGGTTGCCATTTAGATGGATCTTCCAGATCAGAAAGTGTTTGGTAATTGTGATTCTGGTTACGAGAAATAGTGAGATCTGAAAATTGGGAAATTACGATTATTCACCTGAAGTTGAATAATTGAATTCTGGAAATCTGAAATTCTAAAGAAAGTGTTTTTGTTTTGCAGAAAATGAATCGATACAAATTCGAGCCATTATTGGTTTCTGGAGCAAATTATATGAGATGGTTGAGTGATTGTGGAATAAGGTTGAAATCCAAAAACCTGTACGGGACTCTGGATAAAAAATAATGAAACAACTGAGTAACAAAAGAATAAAGCTTTGATTATAATCCGAACCCATCTGAATGATGATTTACAAAATCAGTATATGACTGTCACTGATACTGCAGATCTGTGGCAAGCATTGATTTCTAGATACAATCGCCAAAATGAGATCATCCTGCTTGATGCACGAGATGAATGGCATAATTTGAGATTCCAAGATTTTAAAAGCGTGAGTGAATACAATTCAGCCATGTATTTGATTGTGAATAAGCTGAAAATGTGTGGGGAAACAAAAAATGAGCATGAAATGTTAAATAAGACATTTACCACGTTCCATCCTTCCCAAGCAATTTTACAACAGCAGTATCGGGAAATGAAATTCCAAAAATATGATTATTTGATTAAACATTTGGATATTGCTGAAAAACACAACCAGTTGTTGTTTAAAAATAGTGAAAGACGCCCTGTTGGCACCCAAGCATTCCCAGAAGTGAATGCACATTATAATGAAAATCCAGGCCGTGGTTACCGTGGTCGTGGTCGTGGCCGTAATTCTGAACGTTGGAATGATTATGGAAATGGACGTGGTAATGGCCGAGGTGGTCGAGGATCTGGAAATGGTCAGGGATGTGGTCGTAATAGGGATTATGGATATCCATATCATAATCCAAATACTCCCCAGAAGTGGAATAATAATAATGCTAGTTCCAGCAAAGGGAAAGAAATTCTGGAACCACCAAAGTTCAATCGTGGTCCATGTTATAGATGTGGTCCCCCCACTAGTTATTCGAGAACTTGTCACGCTCCCAAACATGTAGTTGAAGCTTATCAGAAGCTGAGGCGTGAACAAGAAAAAGAAAAGAATAACGAAGCAAATATGGCTGATGTTTTTGGCGATGGTGAAACTGGTCCTGTCGACATATCAAATCTGGAAACTGCTGATTTCTTTGAAGATCCTGATGGGAAGATAGATCACCTGATTGGTGATGGAACTGTTAATTACAAGTGAATGTATTTTCTTATTTTCGGAATGTAAATAGAATGGAATGTAATTTTAGTTTTGGTTGTAAATATCTGTAAATAGTTATGAATATTACATTTCCATTCAATTAATGTTATGTTTCATTTTATTAAAGGTTATGGGTTTATAATCAAGATTTAGTTATACCTGAAGATATATGTTTAGCCGATAGCGCTACAACCCATACGATTTTGAGAGATACAAAATATTTTCTGAAATTGATTCCAATTCAAGTTAAAGTGAATACAATATCAGGTTCAGTAGATCTGATCGAAGGCTCCAGAAGAGCTTCAATTGTCTTACCAAATAACACTAAATTGGAAATTGAAAATGCGTTATACTCTCACAAATCCAGAAGAAATTTGCTCAGTTTCAAAGATATAACAATGAATGGATATCATATTAAAACAGTTGATGAAAAGGGTGTTGAATATTTGTGTATTATTTCGAACAAATCAGGTCAGAAGCTTGTGATTGAAAAGTTTCATATTTCATAATCTGAATTATATTATACAACCATCAGGCATATTGAAACCCATGCTATCGAGAACCAGAAGTTCTCTGATCCTAAAATATTCCAACTTTGGCAGATCGATTTGAGCATCCGAGATTTACAATGATGCGAAGAATAATAGCGAATTCAGATGGGCATCCGCTGAGAAATTATAAAATCCTACTAAATGATAGGAACCTGTGTATCCCATGTTCCTAAGGGAAATTGATAACGAAACCATCGTTTACGAAAGTAGGTTTTGAATCTCCATCGTTTTTACTGAGAATTCAATGAGATATATGTGGACCCATTAATCCACCTAGTGAACCTTTTCGCTACTTTATGGTATTGATAGACGTATCCGCAAGATGGTCCCATGTATGCTTGTTATCTACTCGTAATGTTGCTTTTGCTAAATTGCTAGCACAAATTACTCGATTACGAGCTCATTTTCCAGATTACCCTATTAAAAGTGTAAGACTTGATAATGCTGGGGAATTTACATCGAAAGCATTTGATGAATACTGTCAAGTATCTGGGATTGATATTGAACATCTAGTGCTGCATGTTCATACCCAAAATGGATTAGCTGAATCATTAATTAAGCGCCTTCAGATAATTGCGCGAACAATATTAATGCTCTCGAAATTACCAGTAACTGTTTGGGGACATGCTATATTGCATGCTGTTGCATTGATTCGTATTCGCCCAACAGCTTATAACCAATATTCCCCATTACAGTTAGTATTTGGGCATCCTCCTAAGGTCTCGCATTTGAGAACATTTGGGTGTGCTGTATATGTACCCATTACCCTAACTCAGAGAACAAAAATGGGACCCCAAAGACGTTTAGGAATATATGTGGGTTTTGATTCTCCATCAATTATTAGATATTTGGAACTATTGACAGGAGATTTGTTTACAGCTAGATTCGCTGACTGTTAATTTGATGAAAGTAATTTTCCGTCACTTGGAAAATAAAAGATTTCTCCTGAAGAGAAACTTGAATTAGCATGGAAAGTTCCCACATTAGCGCATATGGATCCACGTACTCCATAATGTGAACTAGAAGTTCAAAGGATCCTACATTTACAAATAATAGCTAATCGAATGCCAGATGTATTTAATGATACTTCAAAAATAACCAAGTCTTATATTGAAGCTGCTAATGTACCAGCAAGGGTAAATTTTCCAGAAGGATAATCTCAAAAGATAATAGCAAATGAAACTCCTATCCCTCGACAGAAGCGTGGTAGACCCCCTGGTTCAAAAGATACACTTCCAAGGAAAAGAAAGAAAAATGATCTGGATCCTAAAACCACATTCAATGAAATCCCAGAAGTTGTTAAGATCTCTGAAAATAATCTCCCTGAAGGAGAAAATGATAAATGAATATCATAATCGAAAAATGAAGAAATTTCTATAAATTTCAATCAGGAATTATGGAATAGAAATGAAATGAAAATTGATGATCTATTTTCCTACACAGTGGCAGTAG
Organism: Cardiospermum halicacabum; assembly: GCA_031304145.1. Lineage (NCBI taxonomy): Eukaryota > Viridiplantae > Streptophyta > Magnoliopsida > Sapindales > Sapindaceae > Cardiospermum > Cardiospermum halicacabum. Next base: position 13,215,029 of record CM062394.1, on the reverse strand, counting down.
ATATTTTATATGATGATCATGAGCCACGTAGTATGGAAGAATGCAGAAATAGACACGATTGGAAAAAATGGGAAGAAGCAATCCAGGCAGAGTTAAAACTCTCTGAATAAACGAAAAGATTTTGGACCCATAATGAAAACACCAGAAGATGTTCAACCAGTTGGTTATAAATGGGTATTCGTTCGAAAACTGTCACGTCCGTAATCTGGGGCTATTCGTCTGCTTAATTTTGAAATTTTTCTTAATTTTTATTTATTTTCATTTTAAGGGTAAAATAGGCATTTTTGAAAAATGTTGACTTTTCGGTTTGACCAAATGATTTGACTAAGTAGACTATTGGGTTGGTTTTGAAAACAATTTGATATTTGAGATGATTTTGTAATTATTTTATAAATGGGGTTATTTTTAATTAATTTATAAACATGTGGGTTTATGGCGATATTTGCCACCCATATAAATATGAAAATAAGCTTTAAAAATTCATTTGTCACAAAAACCTAAAAATTGGCTTTCACGTGTTCATCTCTTTTCTCTCAAAACCAAAGACCTCTCCACGGATTTCAAATCACGATTTTCAAAGTTTCACTTGGGATTTGGTGTTGATTTCGATTTCTTCATCAAGTTAATGATTTTTATATCTCTCTTTTTTTTTAATTCACAATTAAATTGATTCCTATTAGATTTGGGAATTTTATCTACACTTAGGGTTTGATGATTTGATGATTATTTTCTACAAATTGATTTGGGGATTTTGTTTATAATGGTATGGGTTTTGAAACCCTTGATTCAATTTCATGATTTGGGAATATTGGGTTTTAAATTGATTTGAATTGTTTTTGGGTATAAACCCTAACTTTTGTGAATTGGGAATTTATGGATTATTCTTGATTTGGTGTAGACCAAGTTGGGGATCGTCAACCGGAGTAATTTCAGTGATATTTTGGATTAGCGAATAAGGTTAGTAGCCATGTTTACGCCCTCACTTTTGTTTTATTTGTTTGTTTATTTGTTTGCAAATTGGTTAAACTAAAATAAGTTGAAATCTATGATTGAATACTTAATCTGCTGCATTTGATATAATTTGCTTGGGAATATTGCTGCCCTATTATTTGTTCATGTTCGGACATATGAGTTTATGTCCATATTCGTTTGTTATCTGTCTGCTATTTGAAATCTGCTAAAGTCCTGTCCTAAGGTTAATACGATAAGACCAGCATGCTGTTAGGGAAAATTAGATGTATACATCGATGCGCAAAAGCGTATATGGCCTTGATTGCCAACCATTTTCTGGAGACGGCATCATTTCTGGAGCTTGGCTCATTTCTGGATGCGACGGCATCATCTCCGGGATCTTTGATCCATCTCTGAGGGTTTAACCCTATCCGTCTGTTTTGTTCCCGATTTTGTTATTAGACTAAGGACAGGCCTGGTAAGTTAAACACCTAATTAATTTGGGTAATCTGAAATTCTGCGATAATGATATGTTGCTGCTTCTGGTTATGTGTTGGTTTGATTCTGTCTTCTACTAGTTGTTTTCTTTTGAGTTCTAATATTGGGTAGTGTATAATATGACTCCTAACTGGCTGTTAGTGATAGGATTAGACCCAATTGGATAGCTAGATTTTGATTTGGCGAACGAAATAACTTGAAATAGGCTTAAAAAGTGCCCACGGTCCGTAACCGGACTGCTTACCGGATTAGTTACCGGATTGTCACTTAAAACTGGAAAACTGGATATAGGATGGTCTCTGGACGAACTCCTTACCGAGCTGGTTACCGAAATACAATTCGGTCAGCCTGGAGATCATTAGATTTACTCTCTGGACGAATTACTTACCGAATAAGTTACCGAACTGTAGTTCGGTATGAACCTCCGAAGACTGTTCAACCTCTCTGACCGAACTCTTCACCGAGTTAGGTACCGAATTACAATTCGGCATGTCTGAGAGACTTGAAACTCTCTGACCGATCTTCATACCGGAATAGACACCGAACTGTCACTTAAATTTTCCTTGGAATCGTATAATTGCTCTCTGACCGAATAGCTTACCGGAATGTCTACCGAATCACAATTCGGTAAGTCTGGTATGCTCTCTGACCGAATAACCTACCGGACTGTTTACCGAACTACTATTCGGTTACGGTCTTCCTTTTGAAAATAATTTGATAACTGTAAAGCCTTTTCAGTCGGTGATTGCAATAATCTGTAATCATTTATCTTAGATCACTTAAAGGGGATTAAATTTTGGGATAACTTGATTTGTCAATCAACTTGTTTGCTTATGTTCGTACCATTTGGTTGTTAACTAACTTGCATTTGTGGATGACATACTATTCTGTTTAATAAGACGCATTTGTATGTGTTTGTTGGGCATTGGCTTACTAACCAGACATCGATAGTCTGACCCTTCGTTGTTTCTATTTTTGTTTTGTATGTTTTGAACCTTTTTTGGGAATGAAATTGCTGAGTTCAGACAGTCAGGTGGGATAGCAGGATATCACTAGCATCGAGCATTCACATGGCATCCTCTTCGGATTTGGATTTCATATCAAATTTACTTTGCTGGATTTAATTCTGAATTTTGAACTCGCTGTACGTGTTTTGAATTTGTTTTCAGAGTAATTACACTTGAGATATTTTTATGTAATTGTCTTACATTTGGAACAAGTAGTTCAGCTACAATTTGGATTTGGATTTATTTTCGAACTATTTTAATTTGAATTTATAAGAACTGTCTTTCAGATTTGAATATGATTTGTATTTATCTATTTATCTGTTATTTGTGTGTTATGTTTCTGTCTTCCGCATGTGACATCCGATCTCCGCGTTCCCTTTCCGTTGGGACGGGGGTTCGGGTGTTAAAGAAACGAAATGAAAGAAATGAAATCGTGAGATACAAAGCACATTTGGTTGCTCAAGGTTTCTTCCAAATACCTGGAATTGATTATGATGAGACATATTCCCCTGTAATGGATACTATTACGTTCCAATTTCTGATCAGTCTTGCCATTTCTGAGAAATTGGAAATGTATCTTATGGATGTAGTTACTGTATATCTATATGTATCACTTGATTCTGATATTTACATGAAACTACTAGAAGGATTGAAACTACCTGAATCATATCGATTGGGATCTCGAAACTTGTATTCCATAAAGTTACAAAAATCCCTGTATGGATTGAAACAATCTGGGAGAATGTAGTATAACCGCCTAAGCGAGTATTTAATAAAAGAAGGATACTAGAATAACACTATATGTCCATGTATCTTAATTAAGAAATCAGGGTCTGGGTTTGCAATTATAGTAGTTTATGTGGATGATATGAATATCATTGGGATTCCTGAAGAGATCAAACAAACTGCTGAATATTTGAAAAAGGAGTTTGAGATGAAAGATTTGGGAAAAACAAAATATTGTCTTGGTCTGGAAATTGAACATAAATCAAATGGGATATTAATTTATCAGTCAGCATACATTGAAAAGCTTCTGAAACGATTCAATATGGATAATGCCCATCCATTGAGTACACCCATGGTTGTAAGAACACTTGATCCCAAAAATGATCCATTCTGACCGAAGGATGATGACGAACAATTACTTGGTCCTGAAGTACCATATCTGAATGCAATAGGTGCACTCTTATATTTGGCTCAATGTACGAGGCCAGATATCTCGTTTGCTGTGAATTTATTAGCAAGATATAGTTCTGCACCAACCTGTCGTCATTGTAATTGAATCAAACATATTTTGCGTTACCTGAAGGGTACGAAAGATTTGGGATTATTTTATACAAATTATGATAAATTTCTGGGTTTGACTGGTTATGCCGATGCTGGATACCTTTCGGATCCGCATAAAGGACGTTCTCAAACTGGCTATATTTTCACGTATAATGATAATGCGATCTCCTGGAGATCTACGAAACAAACTTTAGTAGCCACGTCCTCAAATCATGCTGAAATTTTGGCATTACACGAAACCAGTCGAGAGTGTATTTGGTTGAGATCAATTATCCGACATATTTAGAATTCGTGTGGTATCTCCGAAACTACGAATGTGCCAACTATAATTTTTGAAGATAATGCTGCATGCATCGCCCAAGTTTGGGGAGGTTACATCAAAGGAGATAGAACCAAATATATTTCCCCAAAATTCTTCTACACCCACGAGCTTCAGAATACTGGTCAAATTGACATGAAGCAAATTCGGTCTTCCAATAATCTCACAAATCTATTAACGAAATCGTTACCGACATCAACGTTTGAAAAGCTGCTTTACGAGATCGGAATGTGAAAGCTCTCCAGATTAGAAAATAAGGTTTATGGGTGTGGTAAACAGGGGGAGAATTTTGTAAAATTGGATTCACCAATTGTACTATTTTTCCTTCGTCCAGTTTTTATCCCCAGTTGGGTTTTTCTGGCAAGGTCTTAACGAGTCAGTCAAATATCTGAAATGGTGAAAGCCAAGGGAGAGTGTGATAAATCAAATAAAGTAGGATGTGGATTCCACCATCTAAATACATGTCTATATGCATGTGTGTGTCCTCAATATTTGACACGTAGCTTAATTTGGTTTATATATATATATATATATATATATTCAGATGTCAATTTACTTCTTTTCTTTTCTTCTCTTGTATTCTTTTCTGTTTTCCATATTATAATTGTTTAGCTGGATATTGAAAAACCATATCAAGATCCAAGATTACCAGGTTAAGTTTCTGATCCCAATTTATTTTCCGGAAATTATTTTCTTCTCCTCTATTTCACTTCTAATTTTAATTTTAGAACAATATTTAAATAAATGATACAATTGTGAAAAGAAAATAAGACGTGAATCTCTAAATGGCCTCACAATTATTAATTATGAATACAAATCTATTTTTGAATAATGTCATCCATGAATCCAACTTGCTGATCCAAAATAATAATATTATACTAATTATCCAAAATGAATATTCATTATACTAAAGTAGAATAGAGTAACGGAGGTCCAACAAAATTTTAATCTATATTGAATCAAGATTCAAATCTAACAAGCCCTTCGATTCTTGGAGAGAGGGAGAACACATTTCCCAATACACTTATCTCTTGCCTCTTTCCTACGTCTCCCTTACGATTTACTCCCTCTCTAGAACTTCCCAATCTTCGTCTCACTCATTTACTATATCCCACCCCCAAATTCACTATTTATTTTATGATTCACGGACACATCTGTATATGAGAAAGACATCGTGTCGGACACTTTAATTAACTGTGTAAAGTTTATGTCCATTAAATAAATAATTAAATAAAAAAATAAAATTTAGGTACACGTGTGAAAAACAGTACTTCATACGTATTTTATATATAACCAATACTTTTAACTATTATTAATTATTTATTTTATTTTATATTTTCTTTAAAAAGAAATCAATTTGTCATTTGTCCATTTAAAACGATCCAACTCAAACTAAAACTCTAATAATTCCATATATTGAAAGGTGAATATAGGTGGTTTACCATCCATGGTATATTTTAAAGTGAAAATATAAATGCATATATTATGTAAGTAATTATGTATTTAGATATATTTATCTGTAATTTTTAATATAAAAAAATATTATTATATATAATTTTAATAATTGTATCAAAATTCTAAACCATATAACACCATTCAACTTACTGCTATAAAATTTTTGTTTTAAAAAAAAAATTAAACAATAAAAGCCATTTATTTATTGGTGCAATAGGTTTAAAAGCTTCTCTATCTAGCCAATTATTTCACGATAATAGTTTCAATCGTGAAACTTAAAGAAATTTTAAAAGAAAATTTTGTAAAGTATACTCTTTCAAACTTTAATTTTAAGATAATTAACCACTCAAATTTTATTTAAATTTATAAATTTTCAAAGAGTGATTCGCACTTTTGAACTTTTTATTAAAAAATATATTTTTAGATCAATATTAGACTTTTTACAAAATTAAACTTTTTAATTAATTTTTTTTTGGTAAAAATAGACCAAAACGATCATTTTATCTTTCAATAATAAAAAAATCCAGCAGTTTCCCTGTATTACACACCAGAAAGCAGACAAAATTCAACTCTATTTCCCGGTGTGTAATACTGAGAAGCTAAAATGTGCTTCCCGGTGCTACACACCAGGAAGGATGCTTGAATTTTGCCTGTTTCCTGGCGTGTAATAATGAGAAGAAGAATTTTGCTTCCAGGTGTGTAGTACCAGGAAACAAATTTTGAATTTCTAGTATTACACATCGGAAAGCAGATTCAATTTTGCTGCTTCCCGGTAATACATACCGGGAAACTCATTTTTGCATTTTTTTTTTAAAGTTTAGTTTTATAAGTTTTTTTTAATAAAAAGTTTAAAAGTGTAAAAAAATCAGGGTTTGTCTAAAACTAAGGAAAAAAAAGTTGATAAGGTCTAATTTTGTATATTTTCACATTTTTAAAAGTTAAAATTAAAAAAAATCACTAATATATCCTCAAAATGCGATTCATCGCTTTACCAACCTGTGCAGCACGCTTCACGAGCCTTACAGTGAGCTCGTGAAGCACGTTTCATAGGCTCATAAAGTGGTGAAGTGCATTTTTAGGATATATGGGTTAATTTGGTTCATTTTCAAACTTTCAAAAGTTTATAGGTTTAAAATAAAGTTTGGATGCTCTATTAATTTAGTTCAAAGTTTCAACTCACTGAAAGTGAAATAATTCCATTTGAAACTAATGTTTTCATACTTAGAAATTGTACTTTTGGGATCCTCAATCTACTACGTAAACTTATGATAGATTTTGAAAACTCTTAACTCAACTGATGTAGGTATGCCCTAGTTTAACAAGGCTAAATTGTGTTAGAATTGTGAAATGGTATTGATTGGTGCCTATTGTGTTGGGAAAACCTCACTAGTGATGATCACACTTATTAAAGAAAGTGATGATCACACTTATTAAAGAAAGTGGTGGTCCATTACAAAGGAGATGAGTATTAGTAACCACAAAGTAAAACATACTCAAGGTAAGAAAATATAGATAGAAAATAAGATATGAGGTTTTATGTGGAATCCTAAAGTAGTAAAAAACCATGATCGTCGGGGACGAGGAGAGACTAATTCACCATGTGATAATAAATAAACAGTTACAACCTGATGAGATCTAAAATATGAATCCAAGATGCAAGTATACAACAAAATCAAGTAGTATAAAAGATATCGAACCGCAAGAACTAAGTACCGAAATTACTCAAGCCTAAGGCTATCACCACACACTAAACTACACACTAAACTGTACTCTATTATAAAATTCCAAAAAGAACATTCTTATCCACTTTTTTCCCTCACTAAATTATCAATCTTCAACCATACATTAATTATTTTAAAATAGGGACTTAAATGCAAATAAAAAATTTTGAGTACTAAATGTTAAAATTAAATAATTTTAATATTTATTTATTTTAAAGCTAAATTAATTTAAAATTTTAACTTAAATTTATTAAAAAGTAAAAGTATAATTATAAGTTCATTTTATTTATTAGTTATATTGTATGATGGTAAATTCATTAATTATATAGATACGATAAATTTCAATTAATCACAACATACTTTTATTAAGAAAAAATAAAACATACATTATTTTTGATAATATATTAAAAATGAAAAATATTTAGGTAAACAATTATAACTGCAATTAAATAATTAAATTTATTCAAAATTTTGAGTTTCCGTACCGCTCCCATAAATGTTCTATTAAAGTATTGTGCAGGTCAAAATGTGCTTTTCGGTCTCTGATTTGCGACGTGAAGAGAATAAAATTTTAGCGATAGACATAGATTTCATTACCAATCCAACTTCACTTGTGTAATACCCTATATTGAGAGAGTGTTAAAAGGAATTGAATTTTTACACATATCACCAATGTGCACATTATTTTTCGGGAGCCCAGAACTTAAGAACTCCAAAGTTAACGCGCTTGACTAAGAGCAATCTTGGGATGAGTGATCTTTCGGGAAGTTTTTGGGAAAGCATGCGAGTGAGGACAAAGCATGATGGAAAGCATAATGGTGGTTTATGGGGCTAGTGGTCAGCCTTAATACCGGTACAATAATGACGTGGCGTATTGCCACTTGCCTCAGATCATTCGGGGGTGTGGGCCGGATATTACAAATGGTATCAGAGCAACCCTGCGATCGTAGGATGGAAGAGCCCATGATATTCGTCTAGCGGGGTAAAGATTTTGGGAATGATGTGGGCTAACAAAAATGAGGACGTTGTGTCCTAAGGGGGTGGATTGTAACACCCCATATTGAGACAGGGTTAAAAGAAATTTAATTACTACCCATATCACCAATGTGCATATTGTTTTGCGGGAGCCCAGAACATGAGAACTCCAAAGTTAAGCCTGCTTGGCTTGGAGCAATCTTGGATGGGTGACCTTTTGTGAAGTTTCCCGAAAAGTATGCGAGTGAGAACAAAGCATGCTGGAAAGTGTAATGGTCTGTGGGGCTAGTGTTCAGTTTTAAGACCGATTATGTGACAAGGTGGCGCCCTGCCACCATGCCTCGGGTCATCCAGAGACGGGGGCAGGACGTTACAATGCGAGGTAATGAGAAGTGAACGAACAATAATTTGTGAAAAAAGAGCAGAAAAGCAACAATTTCATAGGGGAAGCAGGTGGCTCAAATCTTTTTGAGCCACCATATTTTTTATGAAATGACATTTCCGGTTGTGAAGTTTTATTATGCGACATCTATTAGGGTTTCTTTGGCATTTTACCATGCACTTTATTTGGGTATGATTGTCAAATTTTAATATTATCCTTCCTATTTATATTACATCTATATTTTATTTTATATTTACTTTGAATTTTATAATTAAAAATATAACCAAGCCTTTTATAAAATTTATTTATTTTCTTTAAAATTTTGTCACCATCCATGTCTACTATTAATAATATATAAACATTATAATTAAACATTAATAAATGTCATAAATAATTAAAACTAGTTGATAAAATTATATTTAGTTTTTAATTTAAATATAAAATATTATTAAATTATATATTATAAATATTTTATTTTATAAAATTTTATCAATTTTCCATAGGTAGTGTAGTATGCAGTATGTGTGTGAGTGTATAGTGTCCGGGGTAAGTGTAGTGTTTTTGATGTCTAAAAAGTTAAATCTAAAAAGTTTAGAGGCCAAATTATAATTACTAAAATATGGACAAGAAAGAAAAATGAATGAATAGTGTATGCGTTCATTTTGCCATCCTCAATTCGTGAGGTGAGTAATGAATGCTAAAAGTTTGTTGCCAACATGTCATAGTGTTTTAGTTGGAGAGCGATCATGTATTAAAAACTATTATCACGCACTGATGGGAGACAGTCTAATATAACTAATCAACCAAAATCGAATTATGAATTAATATAACTGAAACTCTTATGACAGCAAAATAAACATGGGATTGAATTCAATGAGCAAGCAAACTAGAACTACAATTTCACCATCTCTAATTCTTATCACAAAGTTATCCATATCCAATTGCATAATTATCTATCTTAAGAAATCATAAACAGTTTATAATTCTCTTGAATGCTATAATTCCTAAATGATTAACATGAATAAAGATCTCTCTAATAAACTAATCAACCGCATGAAAACCAAAATCACATATAACATTAATTCAATAAGAGATCTCTCTTGCTATTTTTCTAATATCCAATTATTCTAGATCTAATTTAATCTAACCCTCTTGAGTTTAGATCTAACTAACATAAACATCGATCGGGTGATCAAGTCAAAAAAAGACATAAAGAACAAATAATTAGAATGAAAACATGCAATTGTCATTCATGGATAAAGTAACCAAGTTATTATAGTCATGAAGAGGCAACATTGTAACCCTAAATAATATATTTAGTTCCTCATAGAAGTCATGAATACAATCTTTGAGAATCAATTAGGAAGAGGAAACTCCCTCATTCGAACCTCAATTTGTATCTTATAAATCTTCTTGCGACTTTTGAACTCTTTTTGTGACTATTTCTGTCCAAACTCCTTATTATTGACGGGGATGTTGACCCTCGTGGTTGTCCCCAAGTGGCAAATCCCTAAATTGGGTCTAAAATCATTTATTTATAATTTTCTAAATATCTTCCAGAAATTTCCTAATTGGAATTTTCATGATAACAAGTTTTTCAGGCATGATGCTTAGGCAATAAATAAAGTCCACCTTCTCGCCTTTCTCTTCTAGCCCAATCACTCTACACGAGCCTTTAAAGTGAGGCAATAAGCTAACTTCAACTTTTCACCTAACATCTTCTTGTCTAATATTAATGTTATGAACTTTATGACTCGGCAACAAGGACCCAGCCACTAGCTAATTGCCATGTCTTCTTGCCTTTAGTTAATCTTTTGAAATATTTGCCAATTTCCTTCCAGATTTCATTCCAACTTCCATCATTGTTCCGAACATCAATTAAATGTATCCAGATGATGTTTGTCTCAACTTTTCTTCTCCAAAATAAGTAAGATTTTAAAAGCGCTAAGTGGTGATCCAAATTCTAGCGCCAAGGCGGTTGAGTGGACGCTTGATGGGACGAAACTCGACTGATATTTATATTCACAGTACTCAATCGAAATTCCTATCAACGTCTAATATAGTATTTAAGATATCGTCTCCACAGGGATTGTAAGCTAAGAAGCATAATTGAGACTAAGATTTAATCTGAATTGCTGATAGAATTTATATACAAAATGAATCATAGAATCAGAGAATCATGGAATTATAAAGTTGATGTGAAGTAAAAATATCTCATGGCATTCATTCAATGAAAACTCAAGTCAGTACTCTAGTCTGCAATTGATCTTAACAAAGAATAAACTGATTTGCTAGATCTGATTTCAATTAACTTCTCATGCAAGTTTCATCTTAAATCACAGATTTACCTTCTAGATCATCATCAATGATCTGTTAAAAGATCTCTCGATAACAAATCTTAATTATATAGTTGCATATATCTCTATACTACAACCTATACAACTGATAAGCACAATCTGTAGAAAAATGGATCTGTAGTCTATCTCTAGTACTACGATCCTCTGTTCTCAGATCTGAAACCTAATCGCCATCTCTGGTCTAAATCAGTTCTCAAATTAACAATATTACGTAACTCTCGTCCTTGTAATTTAATTAGCTCATGAAATCCTGTAGATCTGGCTATAATTGAACAAGAAACTTTGCAATCGAAATGATAATCAACAATCAAGATTCACCAGATCAACAAAGCTCTTAGCTAGCACATCTACTTCAGCATATTCAATCAAGTACAGGAAATCATCATCGACATGCTCAAGATCTAAATCTTACCAAGGAAGATTGAAGCTAGACTCTGTCACAGTTGTTACTTCACAATCTTCAAGCTAAATCTCAATGATCAACAGCAATAGACCACAAAACTTCTTCAAGAAACTTCTCTGAAGATGTTGAATAATACGTATAGAAGAATCTAGAATTTCTCTTAAAGTATAACTGAATGTCAAGAGTGGAATCAAACACTTAAAACTGTTTTTCTCTAAAAAACTTCACCCTAATTGCTTCATCTGAGCTCCTATTTATAGAGTTTGGCTCAGTGGCAATTTCGAAATAAAATGAACAAAGAAACACAAATAGGCGAAGTAACATTTTCCCTCCATTTATGTTGCCTGTTCCTTCGCCTAAACCAAACGACTTCTTCACATCTCGCTTGTCTTGATCGCCAAGCTTGAACTCTTTTCAGGCGAAATATCCTCAATGTTGCCCTAATACGTCGCCTGATGCTCAGGTGAGTGGACATATTTCGCCAAAACAACCTTCCAGATAAAATCTTCCTAGGCGATGTCTCATCTAATGTCGCCTGTGACAATCCTTAGCTTTGGCGACTTCTCTCTTTTATCGCCTCACACATCGCCTCAAGGTAGGCTAGACTTCATCTTCATCGCCTAATTTACTGTCAAGAAGGCAATATGCAAAGGCGAGGAATCTCTGAGTCGCCTTCCTTGATTTACTCTTTGAGGCGAAAATATCTTTATGTCGCCTTTCACTCCGAATCATGGCGAGATCTTCAGGCGAACTCTCTTCTTTAGCAATATCATTTCGCCAGTTACTGAGTTTGGATGAAATTCTGATTTGGTCCCTCTTTCTTCTGAATTTGCACGTTTTAGCTCATTTTTCACAACTTTTCATCCAAGTCCTTGTCTCAGAATTACTGGAAATGCATTCAATATCTCATCTTTTAGTTTTAATTCATTACATTTATACTCATAAAAGATGCTAAAACATAAGTAAATTTTAGACTTATCAATTACCCCCAACTTAGCCTTTTGCTTGTCCTCAAGCAAACTGACTAAAAATCTACTGAGACAGCAATCAGTGCAAACTTATATCATAATTCAAAGCAATTCATTAAGTAAAGTTTTGAAATTTTTCCAAACAGTGACCAACTCTTCTTTCAAAATTTCCAATCAACTAATTCAAAAACTGGTCATTTTCTTCATGTAGCAAAGTATCTGAGAAGATCCAAGTAATTGAGTATTGAAACTACTTTCTCACTGTAGTCTCTCATAAGTGTTTGATCTTTCAGAATCCTAAAGGTTACTCACTCAATCCATTAGTCACTTCAAGAATCAGAGTTATGTGCCAAGGTAAATGTGATTCTAGTGTTTCACAAGCACGTATGAAGAAAATTTCAAGATACTCACGAACATTGAACTTCACTCATACACTGTACAGCACTTAGAAGTTCCTAAGTTCAGTACTGCCTCTTTATCTGCCTCAGAATCTCTTATTTGTAAATATAGGGAAAATGGGGTCAAGTTAGCTCATGAAAGAACGGAATTTCTTCAAGGAATCAAAATTTGGACATACCACTAAATCCTCTCAATCCCTCAATTCTTCACTCTCTAGTGTTTCCCCATTCTATGATACTTTATTCGCATACTACTTTATTTATAAACAATGCTCATTTCACTTGATTGTGTCAGTTCTCTCTTTCTTTTTTTTTTTAAAAGCGCATACTTTGCTTTTAGCAGTTTCAGAAACACTCTTTAAAATAATCCTCACTTCCCATCTTTTCAATCTCAAATTTAATGGTAAGTCCAAAGGGTAGGATTTAGATTATATCTCTATCTTTATGGTTTGGACTGGATTAGGGACTAAAGAAAAGGTTTTAATGAGAATGGAAACAAGATGGTTTACCTCACAAGATATCAAGGTCTGGTTATATCAAGTAAGCAAAGGCTATTTAGTAGTTTCACTCACTCTCTCAAATCAGATCATTTTCCTTGGCAGATTAAAGACAGACTTTACCCTACCAATGCCCTGTACACATGAGGAATGTATGAGAAATTCAAAGAAAACCTATGAATGTTCTGATTTCTATAGAATAAAATTTTCAGATAAATGTGTTTAATAAGTAAGAGAATAAAAATAACCCCCCTCATGGAGAAAAAGGCACGAAATTAAGCTCAAAACCTCACATTCCACCCAAGGTTTTCTCCACTCTTTCCTTATCAAAACTCATCAACTTATTCACAATTCAAAACTAACCAGAATCTTCATCAGTGTTCAAAGAATTTTGTCAAAAATTGCCCATCAAAACTGCTTGTTTTGAACACTTGTTTTACTGTTTGAAAACTCATTTTATGAAAACTAAATCACTTTGAATTATGAGCAATGTAAGCTCAATCATGCACTCAGACCTAATATCCTAAGAAAATACTAAAACAAAATCAAACTAAAAAAAAAACTAAACACAAAGAATAATAGCAACGTGATTGCTACCCCACCCCAACTTAAGAGAACGCATTGTCCTCAATACTCAATAGAACAGAAATGAATAGAAGTAGAGGGAATGTATAAAACAATGAACTAAAGAGTTAGGCAAAGTACCTAAATGTCGCCATTATCAGAGGATAAGTCGCCCAAATTAAGTGCAAAAAGAAAATTGGTTAGGCGAAATAACAATAGACGAGAAAAAAATAGATCGCTAACCTTAGGCGAAATATAGAAGTCGCCAATTTAGAGTGACATAGAGGAATAATGCCATGGCGAAATACAGATCCTGCAGGCGAAATATTATACAAGATAGAAATGTCGCCAAAAAGAGAAATCCAGAATTATGCGAAATAAAAGATATATCGCCCTAACCATTCGCCTTTACCATATGAAAGAATTTACCAACCAGCCGAGAAACAGAGATCTCGCCTTACATAAGGCGATCATTCTGGCGATTTGAGTTCTATCTCGCCTCAACACACTGTTTCATTAAAATCCTTGTAGAGTGACCTGTAAACTTCAAAAATTAAAGTGAGAAATGGTTTCATAGTTAATGTTATTTCCTGTAGACTCAACTCACTTTGCTTTGGGGAAAAGAACCCCCAACTTAAAATCTAAAACTCTCTGTAATAGTTATTAACCAGCAATCACATTACTCTTTTAACAGACAAAAATAAAGACAAAATAATCAATCACATGACTCTTGAAAAATTAAAAATAAAGACTCAAGGAAACACATTACTCTTTACTAAACAAAAAAAAAGATTCACATTACTCTTAAAATGACAAAAGAAAAACCAATCCTGAATATTACAAAAGAATAAAAGTCAAATAAAACTAAAAATCATCTAAAGAATCATCTGAAGATTTGGATTGTTGAGAAGATTTAGTGCTCAGTCTCCTCTTCTTGGGCTTTGGGATTAACTTCTACATTCTTGGACGAGAAGATGCTGGAGATGAACTTGGAAGTGTATTAGTACTAGGAGATGGTACCCTCAAATTTAAATGCTCTACCACAGAAACTCAAACTTCAGCTTCAGTGTTAGCAGCAGCTCTAGTGGTCATTGCTCTAGTCACTCTCTGAGAAGTTCTCTCCAGATTTGTCTTCTGCTTCCTCTTGTATTGCTTAAGAATAGATGGATTTCCCTCAATAGCTGGCACGCGGTCTTCATCGTCACTGACTTCCTCAGATTCTGAAGCAAGAATCTTCCTTTTTCTTCTCAGTGTAGGAGGATTCACTGGAATATAAGTTCTGCTGATGTATTCTCTAATCTGCAGGAAAAATTCAGTTCTTTATTTATTTGGAATTACTAAAGCAGAATCCTTGTCCCATTGTGATGTGTTAGATTTCCAGTCCCAAATAAGAACAGACTCAATCTCTATTGTAGAAATCTGAAGATCTAATGGTACAGCAGTTGATGGAGTTTCCAAGATAGGGCAGTCCTCTTCATCACTTTCATCTCCAACAAAGACAGAAGCCAGAAAATGCCACAATTTCCTACTGTTTCTCTCAGCAATCTCCTGAGCATATTCTTCATCTGTAATGAGGTTGTCTTCACTCCCCAAAGAACCACACTCAGAAGCATCCTCAGATTCAGCTTTAGAATCATTGCCATTATCTTCAATACCCTGGCTACCATACTTAGTAGGACAGAAATGTACTATAGCCAAAGAGTCATCAGACTGTTCCATAGATTGGCCCTGAGAGAAAATCCCTATCCTTGACATATTCACCAATCTCTGAACCTCTGGATGCAGAATGTAGAGTCTTGGAATGTATTCCTCAGTGAGCTGTGGTGGACTCTCAGTTGTGCAACTCACAAGCTTGAAATTATCAGGAACCTGACAAGTCGAAACACACAGCACTTGAGTTGTCTGAGCTGCATTCAACTCTATCAGATTTTCCTCCTATTGGTGTTCCTCAACTTGAAGTTGAGAACTTGATCCCTCACCATCTTCATGACTTGATACTGGTAAACCTGCAACTTCAGCATAATAAGCCAACAATTTGCTTTGCTCTTCGACTGTTGCAGTATCAATCTCTTCACAATCTTCAGAATCAACATCCCTATCATTACCAGTTGCAGACTCCAATATAACAAATTTCCCTTTGTCCACATATCTTTCATCAGCTTTAACAATTTGATGCACTATACTTTTGATGCTAAGTCCAGTTGCTTAACTAGACTTTGTTGACAAACAACCATTTCTTCAGTTGTCTCTGCAGACACCTCAGGTTGATTATCCAACAAATCTTTTTGCTCAGGTTGTAGATTCTCTAGATTGTTCATAGGTTCTTCCACTCTTGGTGGTTCCTTAACTGAAGTATTAGCTTAGAATCTAGCAAAACCCACTGGAGAGATTTTTTCTTTAGTTCTGTGCATCTCCCATATTCTGATAAAATCTTGTGGAGTGGAAATGGATTTGAAGAACTCAGCAAGTTTTTCTTCAATCTTCTTGTTTATCATGTCAGATATTGAAGCATCAAGCTGCTTTCTTGATGAGGGCTCAGCTGCCCTTCCACTTTCCTCTCTACTGCTATTGGTAGGAGCTGACAATAGTTTCTCAACTGGTGCTTCCACTGTAGTAGGGGATGAAAGACTATTTCTCTGAACACTTGACTTTTTGGTTTCCCTCAAAGTCTTCAGTTCCCTCACTTTTTCCACTGCTTCAAAGCAGGTAGTCTCTTTTCCACCCTACTCTCCCAGAGCCTTAATTCTAATCCACCATTGTGGGGTTTAGAATCAGTTAACCATGTATCTTTCTTCCTGCTCTAGACTCCACATTGTTCCAATAAACCCGTAATGAGGGATGGGAAGTACAAAGTCCTCTTTTTGGACCTCTCATTCCTCAAACTATAAATCCTTCTTTTCAACTCAGAGAAGATAAGCTGACCCAGATGAATAAACTTTCCTTGGTTGAAGTCTCTGAGTAACTTCTTTTCATCAGCAGTGAATCTGCTGCCTTTGTTTCTAGGCATCACGTTGTCCCTCAGCCAAGTTAAGCAAATGGCAGTGTGAATGTCCAATTCACTTGCCAAAACATCTCTTTCAGATCCCTTAATTGGATGCTGAAATTTCCTCAAGCTCCTTAAATCTTCCTTAGTTAGCTCTGAGGCTTCCATTCCTCTATCTCCTTGATGGTTGGCTTCCATCAAACCATAGTAGCTGCATATGGTCTCTGGAGAAATATCTACTTGGTGGCCTCTGATGTCAAATGGAGTGTCCAACTCCTCTGGGGCCTTATCATAAAATTCTTCCACCAGAGTGGCATTCACCTTTTTGGGTTATGCCACCAACTGCCTCATGAACCAACTCTAGAGGTAGTTTCCAAATCTCTTATCTTCAAACTCTTCTAAAAGGAATCCCTTCTCTTGCCAAAACTGTAAGTTGTTCTTTTTAGAAGGGCTCTTGAGTTTGGACTTGTCCTTAGAAGCTTTAGGTGAACTAGATGTCACCTTCTCCACCACTACTGCCTGCTGTTTAGCCAATGTAGATTTGACAACAGACACACCCCCATTTTCAGCATTTGATGTAGAAGAGGTTTTTGGTGTGCTTCCCACACTTTTCTTCTTATTGGAGCCAATCTGCACCCCTTTCTGCTTGGGCGACTTGGGGTGAAGATGGAAGAATCACCATGACTTGATAATTCTTCTAATCAAAGATCTTCGGCTTAGCCGATGTCTTGGCCTTCTTACTCTTTTTAGCTTGGCTAGGAGTGTTGTCGCTTTTTCTTTTAGCTATAATCTGCAATTTGAAATTCCATTTCAACAGTTATAATCATATATCAAATTGACAGAATTAAAGTTCAGCAGCACAACAGCATTATCAACATCAAACAGTTTGACAGTATGTCGCAACATGGGTTCAACATTTACAAAATACATTCAGCAATCAAGCTCTAAACCATGTTTTACAGCTTAAAACTAACAACTACTGTCAACAATGCAATTATAATCACAGAAATGAAACACCCAACTAAAAATTGTTCAGGTTCATTGTAAAACCCACAGAGTTTCGACTTTATTACCGTTAAAATAGTGGCTCTATTAACACCCTAACAGTTCGATTAACATCACAACACAAATAAACCTAAAACAACTATCAGCTTGCATAAGACTGAGAGAGAAGAAATGAAACGTACCTTGTTGGTTTACTGTGATGGAAATCGATCGAAAAGCAGAACCAAAACGAGAGATTCGCAATTTAGGGTTTGTGAACAATTGAAAATTCAGAGAGCAAATTAATGTTAACGGTAAAATCGAATTAGGGTTAATGAGATAATCAAAGAATAGGTGCAATCATCAAAGAACTAGGTAGAAGGCGTAAAGTTTCAGCTTCGCCCCGTGTCATCCAACGGTAATAATTTCAATGCACCTATTAAGTGGCGAAATGATTTATGTCGCTTAAAATGCATGTGTTATAAAATTCAGAAATAGGCGAGAAAGAATGAGCTCGCCTTAAACGACCTAACTAGCGATAAAAAGGGGTGACATATTGATTATTTCGCCTTCAAAAGAGCTTCTGGCGAATTAAATGAGGCGAAATGAATGCTACCTCGCCAAAAGTATTTTCAAAAACAGGCGAGTTTCGAGGCGAATTAAACTTCGCCAAAACCAACTTGTTGTCAGGTGAAGAATCTTGGCGAAATTAGATTTTAACGCCAAAAAACATACCTGGTTGGCGAGATAAAATGGCAATGTATTGAATTCTCGCCTCACTCTTCTCATCACTAGGCGATGTATCAAGGCGAGATTCGTCCTTCCTCGCCTTCACAAAAGTAAAGTAGGCGAAGTTTTTGGCATGACTCCTCTTTCTCGCCTTCACCCAGGCGACCACTCATGGCGACTGTCCCTATCTCGCCATCTTCAAAATGTCATTATGGGCGAAATGAAGTTGTTCCTCACCAATTGATAAACAGCCTCGGCGAGTCTTCTGGCAATAAAATTGACATCTCGCCTTCTTCTCTAGACTCCAAGTTCATCTGAAAACAACAATTCTTCTGCAAATCATGAACTTGGTTAGTTAAAAACTTACACAAATAATTGATCATAACCTAATTTCCAAAAAGAAATAATTGTGTAAGAAGTATGCTTTGTTTAAGGTCGTTAGCATCGACCAAGGCAAGTTTGTTATTGGTTTCCCATTATATCTACAGGATCTGAGATATAAAGAATATCCCTTGTCCTGCAGATGTCTCCCCCCAAATAACGCTTGAGTCTCTGTCCATTCACAACAAAAGAGTCAGTGGACTTGTTATCAAACAATTCAATAGCTCCATATGGGGATACACTCTTTATTCTAAATGGTCCAGACCATCTAGATTTTAGTTTTCCTGGAAAGAAACTAAGCTTGGTATTGTAGAGCAATACATATTGTCCAGGTTTAAACTCTCGCTTGACAATCTTCTTATCATGGTAATTTTTCGCCTTCTGCTTGTACATCTCATGATTCTCATAGGCTTCAAGGCGTCATTCATCCATCTCATCTAGTTGTAGAAGCCTCTACTTTCCTGCTTTTTCATAGTCCATATTCAACAATTTTACAGCCCAATATGACTTGTGCTCCAACACCACTAGCAGATGACATGACTTGCCATACACCATTCTAAATGGTGACATTCCAATAGGAGTTTTAAAAGCTGTTCTGTAAGCCCACGGAGCATCATCTAGCTTGAAGCTCCAGTGTTTTCTAGACTCATTCACAGTCTTTTGCAGGATTCTCTTTAACTCTCTGTTTGAAACATCTACATGACCATTTACTTGTGGATGATAAGCTGTGGTAACTTTATGAATTACTCCATACTTCTTCAGAACCTTTTCCAACAACTTATTGCAGAAGTGAGACCTTCCATCACTAATTAATACCCTGGGTATGCCAAATCTAGTGAAGATATTCTTCTGAAGAAACTTCTCAACTACCTTTCCATCATTTGTAACGCAAGCTACAACCCTTACCCACTTGGATACATAATCAAATGCTACAAGTATATACTCATACTTGTTTGATGGAGGAAATGGTCCCATGAAATCAATATCCTAAATAAGTAGGGTTCATCCCATATGTACCTCTTAACCTCATGAAGAAACTTTTCTTCTGATGACTATTTAGATCGTCAGGTAACACTTTACATGACAAATAATTTGCATAATCAGCATACCATGGATAAAATGTTACCTCACAAAGGAAAAGTTGCTCATCTGGAAATTGTTCATTGATATCAACTTGAGCTTCCATATCCTTAATGTGCAGTCTTGAGAGGTGATCAGCTACTACATTTTAATTGTCTTTTTGTCTTTGATTTCTATGTCAAATTCCTGTAGCAAGAGCACCCATCTTATCAGCCTAGGTTTAGACTCCTTCTTACAAATAGATATCTCAATGCTGCATGATCAGTATGAATGATAATTTTAGACCCTAAAATGTATGATCTAAACTTATCCAAAGCAAAGACTACTGCTAGTAATTCTTTCTCAGTGGTGGTGTAATTTCTCTGAGCTTCCACCAACGATTTACTAGCATAATAAATGACTCTGAATAGCCTTTCCCTTCTCTGTCCCAGCACTGCACCTACAGCAAAATCAGATTCATCACACATGATTTCAAATTCAGAATTCCAATCTGGTGGAATTATGACTGGTGCTGAGACAAGCTTTTCTTTGAGCTGCACAAAAGATTTCAAATACTGATCAGTAAGATCAAATTTCTTTTCCTTTTCTAACAGAACACACAGGGGTCTAGATATTTTTGAAAAATCTTTGATAAAACGCCTATAGAACCCAGCATGTCCTAAGAAGCTTCTGATGCCTTTTACATTGGCAGGAGGAGTAAATTGCTTATCACATTAATTTTTGCCCTGTCTACTTCTAATCCCTTAGCAGACACCTTATGGCCTAAAACAATACCCTCTCTTACCATAAAATGACATTTTTCCCAATTGAGGACTAGGTTAGTTTCCTCACATCTTTTAAGCACTTTCTCAAGATTATTCAAGCAATCATTGAAACTATCTCCTATAATGGAAAAATCATCCATGAACACTTCTAAAAACTTGCCTATGAAATCAGTAAAGATAGCTAACATACACCTCTGAAATGTTCTTGGTGCATTACACAATCCGAATGGCATCCTATTATAAGTAAAGGTTCCAAAAGGACAGGTAAAGTAGTTTTGTGTTGATCACCAGGTGCTATGGGGATTTGGTTATATCCAGAATAACCATCCAAAAAGCAAAAATAAGGGTGTCCTGCTAGTCTATCTAACATCTCATCAATGAAGGGAAGAGGGAAATGATCCTTTCTAGTGGCTTCGTTCAAAATTCTATAATCTATGCACATACGCCAGCCTGTAACAGTTCTAGTAGGGATCAACTCATTCTTTTCATTCTTTAGCACGGTAATCCCTCCCTTCTTTGGTACACACTACACTGGACTAACCCATTCACTATCTGAAATTGGAAAAATAATACCTGCATCAAGGAGTTTTAGTACTTCCTTCTTCACAACCTCCTTCATAGTTGGATTCAATCTTCTCTGAGGTTGGATCTTGGGTGTATGTTTCTCCTCCAAGATGATCTTATGTGTACAGAAAGTGGGGTTGATTCCTTTAATATCTGCTATCGTCCATGCAATGGCTTTCTTGTGTTTCCTCACCACTTGGAGGAGGCTTTCCTCTTGTTCATCTGTTAAGTCATTGGAAACCACAATAGGTAAGCTAGAATCCTTAGAATTAAGGAATGCATACCTGAGATGACTTGGGAGTGCCTTCAGTTTCAGCTGTGGTGGTTTTTCAGTTGAGGGAAGCATTGGCTCGGCAGATGGTTGTATATCACTAATGTTGAGGATAAAATGAGAAGTCATGCATTCCAGCTCACCACTATAAGCACTTTCCACTGGAATATCCATATCCACATCATTGATCAATACATTGTTCAATGGATCCGAACTTCTGAATGAGAATCTTATCCATCAACTCTGTATCAGCTGCCAATTGTATACTCTTGACTTCATCAAAATCGTATGGAAATTTCAATGACTCCAAGAGACTAAATTTTGCTTCCTCTCCATTAACTCTGAGTGTGAGTTCACCATTTGCCACATCTATCAATGCTCTTCTAGTTCTCAAAAATAGTCGATCTAGTAGCAATGGTACATCTTCATCTACCTCCATGTCAAGCACTACAAAATCCACTGTAAACATGAACTTGTTTACTATGACTATCACATCTTCCACAACTCCCTTTGCATGAGTGAAAGATCTATCAACAAGTTGCAACAAGACATTATCAGGTCTGAAATGCCCTATTCCCAACCTTTCATAGATGGCCAAAGGCATCAAGTTTATGCTAGCTCCCAAGTCACAGAGAGCTCTTCCTTTGAATCTTTCGCCTATGGTCAAAGGTATGGTAAACTTGCCACGATCCTTCTCTTTCCTAGGAATCTGGTACTTGACAAGTTGACTCACACTCTCATTCACATTAATGCATCCCACATCAGCTAAATTCTTTCTATTTGACAACAGCTCTTTCATGAATTTAGCATAGACAGGCATCTGTTTTAATGCCTCAATGAATGGGATGTTGACATGGATTTGCTTCATCATGTCTAAAAACTTCTCAAGCTGCTTATCCAACTTCTTTCTATTATCTCTTTGAGGAAAAGGTAAAGCAATCTTCACAGCCTCCTGTTCTTTAGCAAAAGGTTTGCTAATTTCTTCATTTTCCTTATTCTGTGCAGGAGGTTCATAACTTTTCTTTTCCTTAGAGTTCTCTAGTTGTTTCCCACTTTTTAATGTAATAGCATGTACTTGTGCTTCCTCCTTGGATTTATCTTTAGCCTTTGGATTGGGCATAGTGTCACTTGGAAGTGCTCCTTGGGGTCTTTGGTTCAAAACTTGCATAAGCTGCCCCATCTGAGTTTCCAAATTCTTAATTGAAGTGGTATGATTTGTTAGAACAACATCAGTCTTCTCCATGTACTTGATTAGAAGGTCCTCCATACTAGGCTTCTTCTAATACTGAGACTGTCCTTGTTGTTGAGTATTTCTTTGGTAATAACCCTGATTTTGATAGGGTTGATTTCTCTGTTGATAATATGGCCTCTGCTGGTTCCCATAATTATTATTCAAATAATTTACTTGTTCTGACTCTTCTGGCTCATCTTCATCATCAGCAAGTGCTGCTTCCTGAGCATATTCTGCCAGAGTAGTCTTATGTTTCTCAACAGAATTAACTGAAGTCTTCTTTGGATGGCCTTTATTAACTGCCATATTGTCCATCTTCTTATTCAACAATGCTATCTGAGCAGATAATGCATTGAAAGACTCCAGCTCATAAACTCCAGACTGCTTCTTGTTTGCAGCCTTTTCCCTTTCATTCAACCCAAAATCATTGTTCGCCAGCAATTCTATGAAATCATGAGCATCATCTGGCTCTTTATCCATTATTGATCCTCCAGCTGAGGAATAAATGTGCATTTTGATCTGAGGAGGCATGACACTATAAAATGTCATCACGATGCTCTAAGATGCTATGCATGGTGTGGACATCTTCTGATCAGCTTCTTAAACCTCTCCCAGCTTTCATATAATGACTCTCCATCCACTTACTGGAAAGAAGAAATCATATTTCTCAGTTTCACCATCTTCATAGGAGGAAAGTAGCGAGCTAAGAACTTCTTAACTAGATCTTCCCAGCTATTGATACATCCTGGTGGTAATGAGTATAACCAGGAGTGAGCCTTGTTACTCAGTGAAAATGGGAATAGCCGGAGTTTAATTGCATCTTCTGAGACTCCATTGTGTCGAAATATACTACACAGATGCAGGAATGTGTTCAGGTGCTGATTAGGATCTTCAGTGGCTCCTCCTCCAAACTTGTTCTGCTGAACCATTTGGATGAGTCCAGATCTCAACTCAAAATTCTCAGTTGTTATAGCTGGTAAATTGATGGCCTGCGGCATGCCATCAACAGGTGGGATGGAATATTGACGAAGTGTCATCCTCTCAGGATCCACTCGTCCTTAATTATCATTATTATTTCTATTGTAGCGATCTCCAAACATTGTGTTTCTCGACTCAGTTCTCGCTGCTGACCTTGATCTTGTTCTTGATTGTCTAACAATTCTCTCAGGTTCAGGATCAAACTGCAAGTCTTGAGTACCTATAGATCTTGTCTGCATACACTACACACTTGAAAAAACAGATTTAAAACTGAAAAAGAATTTCATAAATCATGTTAGCGCAGTTCAAAATAAATCTTAATCTTCAAAGAAAAACAATCCCCAGCAACGGCGCCAAGAAATTGATGGGATGAAACTCGACTGATATTTATATCACAGATTTACCTTCTAGATCATCATCAATGATCTGTTAAAACATCTCTTGATTCAATTTAACAGATCTCAATTATTAGTTGCATATATCTCTATACTACAACCTATACAACTGATAAGCACAATCTGTAGAAAAATGTATCTGTAGTCTATCTCTAGTACTACGATCCTCTGTTCTCAGATCTAAAACCTAATCGTCATCTCTGGTCTAAATCAGTTCTCAGGTTAACAATATTACGTAACTCTCGTCCTTGTAATTTAATTAGCTTATGAAATCCAGTAGATCTGTCTATAATTGAACAAGAAACTTTGCAATCGAAATGATAATCAACAATCAAGATTCAACAGATCAACAGAGCTCTTAGCTAGCACATCTACTTCAGCATATTCAATCAAGTACAGGAAATCATCATCGACATGCTCAAGATCTAAATCTTACCAAGGAAGATTGAAGCTACACGCTGTCACAATTGTTGCTTCACAATCTTCAAGCCAAATCCCAATGATCAACAACAACAGAGCACAAAACTTCTTCAAGAAGCTTCTCTGAAGATGTTGAATAATGCGTATAGAAGAATCTAGAATTTCTCTTAAAGTATAACAGAATGTCAAGAGTGAAAATCAAACACTTAAAACTTTTTTTCTCTAAAAAACTTCACCCTAATTGCTTCATCTGAGCTCCTATTTATAGAGTTTGGCTCAATGGAAATTTCGAAATAAAATGAACAAAGAAACACAAATAGGCGAAGTAACATTTTTCCTCCATTTATGTCGCCTGTTCCTTCGCCTGAACCAAACGACTTATTCACATCTCGCTTGTCTTGATCGCCAAGCTTGAACTCTTTCCAGGCGAAATATCCTCAATGTTGCCCTAATACGCCGCCTGATGCTCAGGCGAGTGGACATATTTCGCCAAAACAACCTTCCAGATAAAATCTTCCTAGGCGATGTCTCATCAAATGTCGCCTGCGACAATCCTTAGCTTTGGCGACTTCTCTCTTTTATCGCCTCACACATCGCCTCAAAGTAGGCGAGACTTCAACTTCATCGCCTAATTTACTGTCAAGAAGGCGATATGCAAAGGCGAGGAATCTCTGAGTCGCCTTCCTTGCTTTACTCTTTGAGGCGAAAATTGCTTTATGTCGCCTGTTACGTCGCCTTTCACTCCGAATCATGGCGAGATCTTCAGGCAAACTCTCTTCTTTAGCAATATCATTTTGCCAGTTGCTG
This sequence comes from Cardiospermum halicacabum, assembly GCA_031304145.1. Classification (NCBI taxonomy): domain Eukaryota; kingdom Viridiplantae; phylum Streptophyta; class Magnoliopsida; order Sapindales; family Sapindaceae; genus Cardiospermum; species Cardiospermum halicacabum. The sequence goes on along the minus strand of CM062394.1, from coordinate 13,189,660 downwards.
ACTTTGGATGAAATTCTGACTTGGTCCCTCTTTCTTCTGAATTTGCACGTTTTAGCTCCTTTTTCAGAACATTTCTTCCAAGTCCCTGTCTCAGCAATAATAGTCTAGAATTACTGGAAATGCATTCAATATCTCATCTTTTAGTTTCAATTTCATTACATTTATACTCATAAAAGATGCTAAAACATAGGTAAATTCATAATATTTCATTCATATTTGAATTTTTTTAATGTAGATTTTTTAAAATTTATATATTATTTTTAATGCAATTATTAACTTTTTTCCCTATTTGCTTTAGCATGCAAATTATTTTATTTACTGACAATTAAAAAAGTTTGACAAAATAATAGTTATTTTTAGGATGTTACGGTGTCTACGAGACTATTAGTTGAAGTTTTAACTTTGAATATAGTTTTCTAATTAAAGCAAAATAGACAGATCTATGAAACAGATTCAATCAAACAACATATATTACGTGGTTCACCTCTAAAGAGGCTAATCCACGGGACTTCAGCTACAAACTGAGAGATCGATGACACTATTAATCAGATCACAAGACCACAGAGTATATTACAAAGCAATTACACAGAGATTACAGGTAAAATCACAAAGAAACCCTAACAATAGAAAACCCTAGCAAAGGAGGAGAGAAGTAACTAATTCTCTCTATAAGTCTGTATTTATGAGAAAAAGAGGGTTTTATAGCTAGGTTATCAGATGCAACCAGTTGCCCAAGCAAGAAGACACGAATCTCCAACGGGTCGGGTCAAGGCGTAGGTGTGAGGGCTAAGCTGCAGCAGATGAGACAGGAACAAATCCCACACGAGTAGAGGCCCAAAACTAATACAAGTGTAATAACATAATGTACACATTACAACAAAACTTCCCCTAATGTTACATTCTACAAATATCATACAGAATGGTCTCTAGATCATCACTTTTGATCATTGTGCCTCCAAGTCTCTCTCTGTTTCAAGTGTATTACATAACTGGTCCATTTTCCCTTGGTATTAGACCCGGCAGATGTGAAGAAAATTCCTACAGTACAGAAACTTCTTTAATGACACTACCTTAGTGCCCATATTAGAGGGATTTCATCTGTTGATACCTTTTCAACCTGCAAAACACCATTTAACACATTCAGTCTGATAAAATGGTATTTGACCCCTATATGCTTAGTCTTGTCATGATAGGCAGGGTTCCTACTGATGTGGTAGGCTCCTTGGCTATTAGTGAAGACAGTAGCTTTAGGGCCAAGTAATTTGATTTCCTGAAGAAGCCCCTGAATCCAGAGCCCTTCTTTTATCCCCTCAGTTAAAGAAATATATTCAGATTCAGTGGTACTTAAAGCCACATCAAATTGCAATTTAGATCTCAAGGAAACAGAATTTACACACACAGTGAATACATAAGCAGTCATAGAGCATCTAAATTCAGCGTCTAAATTCAGCATCTTTAGCAAAATCAGAATCAGTATAGCCAATGATATTCACAACATCAGAATGCTTGCTATACTCTAAACCAAATTCAACAGTGCCTTTAATATACCTGAAAAGTCCTTTAATAGCATTCCAATGTTCAAGCCTTGGTTTCATCATGTATCTGCTTAATATGCTTATTGAATAAGCTAAATCAGGTCTTGTATAGACCATGGCGTACATGATGCTACCTATGGCTTCAGGATATGGAATGTTATGAAGAATATTATCATCATCACAGAATTTCTTATCAAGTTTATGGCTTGCAGATAAAGGCAAACTGTTAGGTTTGGCATCACTCATACTAAAAATTTTCAGAATCTTATACAGATAGTTTTTCTGATCAATGCATAACAGATTATTACATCTGTTTCTAATGATGGACATGCCAAGGATTTTGGAGGCTTCCCCTAAATCCTTCATATCAAATTCCTGATTCAATTCACTTTTAAAAGATGATAGATACTGCAATTTAGAACTCATTAACAGAATATCATCAACATACAACAACATGAATACAGGTGAATTATCAACAGACTTGTAATACAAGCAAGCATCATACATACTTCTTTTGAAACCCATTTTTCCAGCATACTCATTAAACCTTTCATTCCATTCATGAGGTGATTGTTTCAGACCATAAAGGGACCTTTCAAGGAGACACATCTTGCCACCAAATTTGACAAACCCTTCGGGTTGGTCCATGTAGATCTCCCTGTCAAGAAAACCATGAAGAATGGCTATTTTGACATCCATCTGCTCTAATTCCCAATTAAAATGAGAACCTAAAGACAACATGATCCTAATAGTGATGTATCTAACAACAGGAGAGAACACCTCTGAAAAATCAACCCCTACCCTCTAGGTAAAACCCTGGCAACCAATCTAGCCTTAAATCGACCTGAATCAGAAGCTGACAAATTTTCCTTAACCCTGTAAATCCACTTACACCCCACTAACTTTTTATGTTTAGGTTTATCTACCAGTTCCCAAGTTTTATTCTTAATCAGAGAAGCTATTTCATCATCCATAACATTCTTCCACATGATTGCATTGGGGCAATTGATAGTTTCTTGATAAGAACTAGAGATAAATTCTAATTAAGTATACGTATTAAGAGCTTAGATCATCAGATTAATATCAATAAAATCATCATATTTGGATGGCATTCTAGTGGTCATCCTAGGTCTGTCCCTACTAAGGAGATAATCATCCAAATTGTGTTCATGATATGTCTCATCTATAATTTCAGCAGGTTGATTTTCAGAATTCACATTAGGATCAGTTTCAGTTATGGGGACAGGTTGATCAGACTCAATATCAGTTTCAGATTCACTGACTCTAAGGTTATCATGCTCAATATTTGGAATACCGGACTCGATACCAGGCTCAGAATCCTAAAGTCCTATAGGTTTGATCTCAAAACTAGAGAGGTCAAGCTATTTGTACTGGACAAGATTAGAGTGCTCAGAATTCAGGAATCCAAGAAATTCATTTTCAAAGAAAACCACATCACGACTGATCATGAATTTGTAGCTGATGTTATCCTTTAAAACTAGCCTATAACCCTTAGTACCAGTCTGAAAACCCACAAACAAACCAATGAGAGACGTAGGATCGAGCTTATCAAACATTTGGTGAGCTAAAACCTTGTAACCAAAAGTCCTAATGTGACTGAAACTAGGAGGTTTACCATATTGCCAATTGAGGAAGAAGGAGACCTATTTTTCAGAAATGTAGCATAACATAAGGCTTCCCCCAAAAAAATTTTAGGAAGGTTGGCTTGAAACAGAAGGCTCCTAATCCTTTCTAGAAGAGTTCGGTTCAACCTCTCAGCGACCCCATTCTGCTGAGGTGTATATCTAACAGTCCTATGTCTCCTAATCCCAGACTCCTCACAGAATTTGTGAAATTGTTCATTGTAAAATTCCAAGTCATTGTCAGTTCTAAAACATTTAATTTTCTTTCCAGTTTCATTTTCTACTAAAGATTTCCAGATTTTGAATTTTTCAAAAACTTATCTTTTGGTTTTCAACAAATAAGTCCAACAGAACCTTGAAAATTATCAGTGAAAGAAAGAAAATATGGACAGTTACTAAAGGTTTTGATCCTGGTGGGACCCTACAGATCAGAATGGATATATTCAAGAACAGATTTGGATTTAAAATCAGTTTTGTAAAATGGTGTCTTGGTTTGCTTTGCAAGGACACATTTTTCACATTTAGGGATGTCACAAGGGAATTCACTCTCAATCAACCCCTGTTTCTGTAACTCTCTAAGACCATCTATCCCAATGTGGCCTAACTTCCTATGCCACAATAGAGCCTTACTATAGGGATCACTAAGTTTGGTTTGGATAGCTAGAGCCTCTAAGGTTGATCCTTCTAGAATGAACAGGTTTCCTATCTTATTCCCTCTTAGTTCTACTCTACTGGACCCAGGCCTAGACATCTCTACCCTCTGATTTTTAAACACACACTCATAACCCATCTCACCCATTTTATTAACTGACAGAAGGTTTCTTCTAAGATCAGGGACATACTTGACATCTCTAAGGGTTACAGTTCTACCATCAAACTGCCTAATGGTCACATCTCCTAGCCCTAGAATGTCACACCTATGGTCAGACCCCATGACAACAAAACCCCCATTTAGAGACTCAAGATTGGTAAACCAGTTCCTATTTGGTGACATATGGTGTGTACAACCAGAATCAATCACCCTATCAAGCAAGGAATTATTAGTAATAGCAGAATTATATAACTAAATCACATCAGCAAAACCATCAATAAAAAGATCAGAAACAGTAACAATATTAAATGCAACAGGTTTAATAAGACCATTTGCTTCATCTCTCTTCTTCTGGAAGCAATCCTTAATGAGGTGGTTAGAATTTTTATAATAATAACACTTTCACTTTTTGTTGCTACCAGTTTTACCCTTACTACTATCCTTTTGTTTATTATCCGCCTTATTCAAATTATTTTGGTTAGCAGTAGGCTTCTTACCCTTCCCCTTATTCCTATGGCTGGTGTTAGACTTACTATGAAACAGACCCTCATTATCTTTCTTAATCATTTCCTCTCCAACAGATCTGAAATTAAGGGCATCCATGATGTCTTCAGTGGTTAAAGATTTCTTATTGAAAGAAATAAACTCTCTAACAACACTATGAGAATCAGGTAGAGCATGAAGAAGGACCACAGCTAAATATTCATCACTAAGTCTCTCAGCTTCTTTAGTTCTACTGTTCAAGTCCTGAACTAACCTTTTAAACACAGTCAGGTTTTCATTTACCGTCTTATTAGAGGAAAACCTAAAGCTAAACAATTAATGAAGGCTTATAATCCTATTTGGAAGTCAGATTCTAAAAAGTTAGCCTCTAATGCTTTCCAGAGAGAGTCAGCAGTCTTAACATCATTCATGGCAGTTAAGACATCATCAGAAAAATGCAGCATAATAGTATGATATGCATGTTTGGCCATTCTAATATTATCAGTGTCAGAAATATCAGAAGGATAGTCATTATCCACAGCCCCTTCAATGCCATGGTGAACCAAAACAGATAACATTTTCTTTTGCCACAATACAAAATCTTGAGATCCATCAAAGACCTCAATATTTATTGGATTTGAACTTGAAGATTTTGAAGACATTTTATAAAAGAAAGTTTTAAAAACCTTTATAATACACTGGCACTGATATAGGAAGCAAAAAACAGTATGATGTATGATATTCACAAAGAATGAACAAATCAATCACAGTAATACAAAATAGTATCAACAATTACAGATCACTTAGATATTCACACAACAAATCAAGATCACACAATAACAACAAATTATTCCAAAGATTGAGAACCTCAAACAAGTCAGATTTTCACGTTACTAACACTGTTTGGGTCTTTTAGCAAGAACTAAGCCTGTGACCCTCAGCCAAGTTCAAACAAGCCAGTCTGTTCTATACTGGCAGGCGGTTCGAGACTTTAACAAGCTACTAAGGCTTGTACCTCTTCAGCCAAGGTTCTCAATCACCCAAATATCACAACAATATAACAAATATTCAGAATATCACAAAGAAAGAGCAATTTTCAAGAAACAAAAACTTAAAAATAGAGAATAGGGTTTAGAGAGGCTCAGTTTATGCTGCTACCTGGTAAATCGACCTTAAAGGCTCGATTTTCCTCCTAGTGCCCTGAAACCTCTCTTAGGGCCACCCTTCAAGTTTCCTCTTCTTTTCCTTAAGCTTTTGTTCTTCTTAACACCTTCCAAAGGTACCTGTCACTCAAACTAACTTGTTAGAAACAAGAAATGACAGAAGAAGCAAGAATATCGAACAAGTAACAAACTACTCTGTTATGGTTTTCACTATAGAGGATCATAACCAACTATAAACCTCAGATCTACATAGATCAAAGACAGATAGCTCGATTAATCACACAAGTAAACACACAAAACCACACAGGACAAGTAAATCACCAAGAATCACCTAGAAATCAAAGATCTGTAAACCCTAGATCATAGAGTATAACAAACAAACTCTTACCTGGTGCTCTAATGCCAGTTTGAAGCAAAATAGACAGATCTATGAAACACATTCAATCAAACAGAGATTACGTGGTTAACCTCTAAAAAGGCTAATCCACGAGACCTCAACTACTAACTAAGAGATCGATGACACTACTAATCAGATCACAAGACCATGGAGTATATCACAAAGCAATTACACAGAGATTATAGGCAAAATCACAAAGAAACCCTAACAACAGAAAACCCTAGCATAGCAGGAGGAGAGAAGTAACTAATTCTCTCTCTAAGTCTGCAGTTATGTGAAAAAGAGGATTTTATAGCTAGGTTATCAGATGCTATCAGGTGCCCAAGAAAAAAGACACGGATCTCCAAGGTCAGGTCAAGGCGCAGGTGAAAGGGCCAAGCTGCAGCAGATGAGACATGAATAAAGCCCACACGAATAGATGCCCAAAACTAATACCAAGTGTAATAAGAAAATGTACACATTACAACACTTATCTTTAGGTGGATATTTCGACTATTGCATGTGTGTATTAAGCTAAATTGTTTCTATGTTTTTTTCTTTTTTTTTTTAGTGCATTGGGATAAAACATTTGGAGGTGTAAGTAGATTTTTGTTGGTGTTGTATTTATTTGCAAATTGATATGCATTTCAATGGTTCGCAACTCAAACCTTTTATTATAACATATTAATTTTGTCGTCGTTGTTATTATTATTATTATTTATATATTTTTTAAGAGAATTTTGTCATTATTATTATCATACATGATTTGTTAGATATATTTTATTGTTAGATAGAGGGGTAAGAGAATAGATGGACGATTCAAATTAAACAATTTAAATGCTTAATAGTAAGTGAAGATAGATTAAAACATCAATAATCACGAGAAAGATATTATTCTAAGTAAATTGATTAGTTGATTAACCTAATAAATATAATTTTAAAAATAATGTATTTTGTTTTCATTTTCCATTTGAATAATATTTAATGTATTTAATTATTCATTTTGTTAAAAAAAATATTCACTATTATATTTAATATTTTAATTTTACCTAAAAACATACTATCGTCATTTATTATTAAATGAAATTTATCATTCACCTTTAATTATATCACACGTATTATGAGTTTCATAATACATTATAAATAATTGATAAGGTTAGATAATATATTCAAATTTTCTACACATTTTTATTTAAATGTTTAATTATTTTTATATATTTCCTCCATCCCTAATTAATTGTTACACTTAATAAAAATGGATGTCCCTAATTAATTGTTACACTTCTATTTTTAGTAAATTTTTATAATAGAAAAGACAACATTACCCTTACATTTTTCAATCACTCAACCTCACTAACCAATATAATATACCACTTATTCTGTTTTTAAAACTTTTTAAATTCTCACACTATCTCACAACTTTCTTGGTGGGCCCCTTCCATATTATATTTAATTGTAATTTATTAATTGTTGTAAGCGTAAATTGGATAATTCATAATTTATCACACTACCTCACAAATTTTCAACTGTAACAATTAATTAGGGACAGAGGGAGTACTTATTATTGTGTATTTTTCTTTAAAAAATTATTTTATAGATGTAATTTATTATTGTGTATTTTTCTTTAAAAAATTATTTTATAGATGTAAAGAAATAAAAATATTGTGTGGAGACACCAATCTAAAGCGTATAATGAAGATGATGTTTCCAAGTAGAGCAACCTATTGTTGTTTTTATAAGCACCAAAGTTATTGACATCGGAGGAATATGTCTTTCAAGCTCTCCTACCACCTTAATGTTTCTAAACCTAAACATTCGGGAGTTGATTTCTTACACCACAAGAAAATTCGGCTTTAGTCACGAATTTTTTTTTTATCACTGAAGCTTTTAATACTGAAACTTTCAGTTACGAAATATTTGGACATAAATTTCGTGATTGAATGTATCGTGGCTAATATTAAATTTATCATTCAATCATGGAAATTTTTGTCACAAAAATTTATGACAGAGTATTATTGAAACTAAATCCGTCAATAATACATTGCTAAAGGGGTAATTATTTCGTCACAAAATATTATGTCAAAAAATTCTTTGTCCCTAAATTCGTAACTAATTTCTTAGGAGGACAATATATTTCGTCACAAATATTTGTTATAATTTTTTACTGTCACTAAATTTGTCACTAATTTTAGTAACAAAATTCATTGGTCATTGAATTTGTCACTCATTCATTGTTACAAAATTTTATAGTCTCTATATTTTTCACTTAATTTGCTATATGTATGTGACAAGCATTATTTTGTCACTAATTTGATATTAGTATTTTACCATATAAACATTATTTGTGTTTGATTAGTGAAAAAAAATAATTCTATGACATAGGTTATTACAAATAAGTCCCAAAATTGTGTGATGAATGACGAATTATATTTTGATAAAATAGTTACAATTATTTTTATAGAATAGCAACTGAATTTATGACAAAATTTTATTGTGAAATTACGTTTCAATATTTTGTGACCAATTAATTACAAAATCTAATGACAAAATAATCACAACATTTAAAGACTAAATAATTGTATTTGATGACAAAATTAATGAATATATTTTCCCATAAAACATTAATTATATAGTTTATTGAGATATATAAACCATCTACATAATTGATTCAATTCAATTGTCAATTTTCAACTTTTGATTAATGTTAGTCATATTAAACAAACTTTGGAGTTAATAAAATATCAAGGGTTAATCCTCAAAAACGCACATAGGTTTGTAGAATTCTCCAGAAATCATGTCCATTTTGTTTTTCACTAATTTTCCACTTTTTCGTTATATATCATTTGTTTCACAGTTTCTATCCGTTAGCAACTAAATCCAACTTAATCCAAATGGAAAAAAGTGTATTTATATAATTTTTATTTTTAATTAAAAATTAAAAAATTAATAATGAAATGGTAAGACCACGTATTTACTGCTGATGATGAACACTGACACTAGTCGTACTCTTCATAATCTTTCGTCTTTTGTTAATTTTTTTTTTTATCCTTGAAGAGAAAGAAGAAGGATTTTGATTTATTGAATCTAGACATAACTTTTGTTGAAAAGAGTAAATAACCTAGCTTCTTCAAAATCTTCATACACATCCTCCATAGTGATAGAGAAAAGTTTTTTTTTTTCTTTTCGTGTGTGAGTGAGGAATCAAGAAAACGATTAAACCTTTTATTTAATTTTCAAAATGAATTTTTATTTGATTTTTATTATCTAATTTTGACTTTAAGTGAGGAATCAAGAAAATTTTTTCCAGTGGAATAAAAAGGAGAGAATAATATATCTTCTTTGCTCTATATTTCCTACATCCTTCAAAACATAGTAGCTTTTCAAGGATAAATTTAAAGAGTAAAAACCACAAACACATATGTTTTATCTATATAAAATGGGTAACTAGTAGAGTAGAGTAATTGATTTAGAACGAAATGAAATGAAAAGTAAGAGTAAAAAGACAAACATTTCACTACTATTGCTCTGTTACAAAAACCTCTGTTTTTTTTTTTTTCCAATTATTAAAAAGATATAGAGAACGCATGAAAAGAGATGTAATGATAATAATATTAAAGAAAAAATAAAAACTGAAATCAATAAACCCTAGTTTCCTCTATTGCAATTTGTTTTTACGGATCTCTGCCTCCCAACGTCGGCTGCGATGAAAATGAACTCTCCAATCAAATACCACAAAAATTCGGTGAAAATATTCCAGATGATGTTAAAATTAATTTCTCATTTAATAATCTTTTAAGGTCAGATATCAAATTAAATTGTATTTCATCAATCCAGACTCAAAATCATTTGTCGGAAATCACGATTCGTGTGGCGAGGAGATGAAGAATTCATGTCCAATCTTATCTTCACCGACTTTACCTCCTTCATTTGCTGCAATTTTTAAAAATTCATCAACAGAGTAGATAAGGTATCAACACATAATCAGAATCATCAAGATCATCATCACGATGTTGGAGTTGTGAATTAAGGTTTCATTTTGGATGGACTTCAATATAGGGAGGGAGGGAGCAACGTAGCCAAATTGGGTCCATATTTTTTTATTTTTTAATTTTCTTAAAAATAATAAGTAGAATTACTGAAATACCCTTACTTATTGTGCTCACTAACGGGATGAACAATAAAATACAGGCCAGATAACAGAAGAAGTGGGAATTAGTGATAAATGAAACTAACGTGGTTTTTTGGTGAATTCGGTAAACCTATATGGGGTTTTTGGAATTAAACCAAATATCAAATTTTCATTATATCTTCTATGACAAAATAACTGATCAAATTCTAATTCAACTGCCATTCAATGTTAACCCAAAAAATTTCGTAATAAAAGACAATCTCAAGTGACAATATTTGTCCTCAATGATAAAATAATTATTCAAAAACTCTCCACTGAAGAAAAATATATAATCAACCAAATATCCAACCTAGTTTTGAAAAAAAAGAATCTATAATTTAAAATGAACGCTAAATTCAATAACACCTTACATAGAATGTGGACTTTCTTCTTAATTAAAACTTTTTCATTTGAGAAACTCTATAAACATCTTCTCTGCCAATATTTTTGTACGGTCTTCAATTTGGATTTCAATTCCTAATTGTAAGTTTTCTCAAATTATATCTTCAATATCCTTAAGTTGTTCCTTGGTAATGACAACTGAACTAGATCCTTCTTGACTATCATGGGAAGGAACAAAACAAGATGCAATAGATCCAACCTTAGCAGTGGCGGAGCCAAAGTCGAACCTATGTGGGTTCATCCACCAAAATGATGTGGTGTCATCTTTTTATAAATTTACCTATTAAAATTTTGTATATAAAAATTTAGATGATAAATTAATTTTTCTCCAAAAGCAGTGGTGTCAAACAACACCACTGCTCTCCATGTGGCTCCGCCATTGAACCTTAGGATTTTGACAACTTCCAAATCCATAAAGTCTACAATTAGTTTTAGATCCAATAGTTTAAATATATGAAACTGAGATGAATCATTCGAACTATGTTTCTCAGTGAAAGTTGATTTATATGTTCCCTACAAATAGAAAATTCTAGTTTTCTACCAATTTCTTTAAGTCTATAAAATTTGTCAGATTTAAGTTTAGAAAATATATTGATACAACAAGACAAAAATAAAATGCTTCAACTTTTTTTTAATAAATTCATCCACCAATACCCAGCTATTAGGGTTGGCGGGAGGGGCGACCGCCGGGAGCCCCGTGTGGAGGGGGCCCCTCAGAGCTGGAGGTGATATAAAATTTTTAAATAAAAAAATGTAATTTGATGTTATTTTTTTAAAAAAAAATTAATCACCGAAATTGGATTAATTTGATATAACCAGACTAGTTTTATATTACTGCTCTTTTTGGTTTATAGTATCGAATTTGTTTATCTCATGGATCGTTATGTTAATTTATAGTATTGAATACTAGTACTCATGTTTACCCTATTCAAGGTCATGTTAAAAATTTTACAAAAAAAAATAATAACTTGAAGGGACCGATTATATCACATTTGCCGGGGCCTCCAAAAATATAGAGACGGTGCTACCAATACCATCCAAACAATTAAAAATTCATCAAGAATATTAATTTCTATACATTATCCTCGACAACAATTCAATATAATATTTATACTAACATCTTTAGTTCTCATTGGTGGTAGCTTAACAAAAATTTCAATATAGTGACTACCACTACTTGTTTATTTCACATCCATATCAATTTATCAATAGTGTCAATATAATATATTTACTAACAAAACTTTCAGCTTATATACTCCAAAATCTTTTTCTACTACATCATTCTCTATCAGTACTACCAAAAATAAGAGATGATATTAATTTTTCAATATTGTTAATCGAACAACAATAATAAAAAACAATTATCTTTTATTACCAAGCAATTAATCAAAATAACAAAGGTAATTCAAAATCCTATTCTAGATACACCAAAAATTTTCATCTCAAATAAATAATAATGTATCAATATTAATAATGATAAAACAATGAACATTAACTTATCAACAATATCAAACTTGGGACAATAATGTAATAATCTTCAACTCTTATACCATTAATCAAAGATTTTATTTTTAAAACTGAAATTATATGGTTACTTACATTAACTCAAATTGATTTCAATCCAAAAATTCAAGTAGTGTTTCATCCTTGTCAAGATGCTTGTGGACATGTTAAAATACTTCTATATCGGTCACCGTCCCTTTATTTTCATATAAAATTCAAAATTTATATTAATAAGTAACTCATAAATAAAATTTATAATAAATTAGGAATTAATTTATTTTTTTTATTATTTACCATTCTTCTTTCATGATCCACAAAAGGAATAGAACCACCAGTATGCTTCACAATTGCTCAATCTTTCTCAATTGTCCTATTTTCCTTCCTAGTTTTGGACTTATTTGCCATTTAGATGCTGACCACTAATCAACAAACTTATCCCATGTATCTTTATGCATCCATGGTGGATTATATCCTTTCAATTTTATTACATCCCTTCCTTGTTTATTTATTGCTTTATAGACAAGACTTCGATATTGGTCGCCACAACTCTTCAAATATACTTTCTTTATCAATATAATTGATTCATTCCACTTGTAAATTTCCTAATAGATAAACAATAAATCAATAAACAAATATAACTTAGGAACATAGTATGACACATCTATTAGGGTATCAAACCCAATACCATATCGGTAATACAAGAAGATAATGACTTGTACATAAAGCATTCGGAGAACTCTATTAGTATGAGGCCTTTTGGGTGGTGGTACCCAAGAACAAATCCGTGCGGGCTCGGCCCTGGCCCAAAGCGGACAGTATCATACTAATGTAGGAGTTGGGGAGCGGCTACGGAGGGTTCAATAAGTGGTATCAGAGCCTGGTTCAGAGATGGAGCCCATGACTAGATCCGTGGTGTGCCTTGTGTCGAAAGTTTTCCTGAAAATATGGTGTTCAGACAACAGGTCCCGTTGGGTAGTAACGGCGGTACAAGATGGTTTGACGGATCGGTAGATTATCTCAAGGGGAGGCAGGTGGCCAATGGGCCGGTGAATTATCTCGAGGGGAGGCGGACGAGTGATCCTTGCTTTGGAGGATCAATGGACTAACTCGAGGGGAGGCGATGTGGCCCTTGGTTTGAAGGGGAGGATTGTTAGGGTGTCAAACCCAATACCACATCAGTAATACAAGAAGATAATGACTTGTATATAAAGCATCCAGAGAACTCCATTAGTATAAGGCCTATTGGGTAGTGGTACCCAAGAACAAATCTTTTTGGGCTCGACCCTGACCCAAAGCGGACAATATCATACTAATTCGGGAGTTTGGGAGCTACTACGGAGGGTCCAACAACATCATCATTCTTTGCCTTAAAACAATGTTTGTTTTTTACTATACAAAAATGACATAATCAATGGTAAGTGCATATGAAAAATTGGAAAATGAACATATTAATAACTCTAACAATTTATTTTTTATATATTTTAGAAACTAATGATTACCTCAAAACATTTTTCCATTTTACCCATGCATCTTTAATGTTACCTCTTATAATTGGAGTGATATAACTGAATGTAATACTAACTAAATTTCAATTCACTAGCAAAGTTATGATTAACTAACCAATTAAACAATTACACAATCTTATTCTATAACTATAAGTTACAACCTGAATTTAAAAATTATATTAGAATCTAATTTAGACTTATCAATTCTTCTAGTTTCCAATTGCTTAAAGAATAATATGACAAGTTCATAATAGAATATCTAAGAATAGTAAACACTTCTAAAATTGAGCAACTAATTAAAAGTTTATAAAGTAACTAGAGTTTAAGGTACGAGATAAATAAATTACTATAAAAAATACTTAGAAACCAGAATTTAATGTAATGTGTGGAATATAATACTAGGAATGTGAGTTTGAATTAAAAATTAAAAAAAATAGTAAAAAAAAAAGTTATAATCCCTTACTATATCTACTATCTCTAGCAGCAGTTCTATTAAAAAGCAAAAACAATGCAATTAGCATCACTGATTATGGTAAATGAAGCTAAATTGAATTTCATGTGAACAATTCAATCAAATAATCACGCAAATAAGATTACTCTTCAGAATAAAATTCACTCAAAGCAACAATTTATGGACAATTACTTTCAGACTAGAGATAATATAACCAAAAACAATAATAAAATGATGTACCAAATGAAATATGTCAACTTTTCAAGTCTAACAGTCTTTTGTCCTCCTTTATACGATTCATGTATTTAAAACAAAGTAATCAAACCTACAGGAAAACAAAGTGATAAAAACTATGCCAAATTATTCGCACGAACTGTTCAATCTTTCATTGAAAATTTTACAAAGATCTAATAGCAATTTAGAAAAAAATAGTAAAATAAAAATAAACCCTCAAGTAAGCTTCCATATAATATTCACTCAATCCAAATCCAAGCAATCGATTTCATTAAAAATTACAAGGAAATCTAATATGAGTTTCAAAATACAACTCAATTAAATAATCATTAAAAAAATATTTTGTATATAAAATAAAGCAACTAAACATATAGAAAAATAAGTAATAAAATATTCGTGAATATACCATAATTCTTGTAAATTCAATAAAAAAACAACGAACTTCATATGGAGGTAATCAGTTTGAAACACCCAATCAAATTGACATTCACCATAAGTAAGAATAATCTAAATAAACTCAAACACAATAAGTTAACTACTCTAAACAGATGAGATGAGAAAGAATAGATACATAACACAGTCAATACTCACTCAAACTACTTTTACTCAAAAGAAGAATGTTCCTAAGCTAAAATCTCACTCTAAAATCTCACTCATCTACTGTGTTAAACAGATAGAGAACATGGGATATGAAGACGATATCAAAATTACCCTAAAGAATGAGAAGAGAAGAGGATACTGAAACTAGAACAGCGAACTCACTACGAAATGACCCAAGTACCAAATCTGAATGATTTTGTCAACACAATATTACCTATAGCGAAGGCAACCTAATTGATAAAATATTCTCTCCTAAATTTGTGCCAAAGACACGGGAGAAGATGGAAAAAAACATCAACAAAGAGTAAATGTGAGGCTAATAAAATTTCAGGGAGTTAGACTTTTCAATTTCACTATTTGTTATGGAATATTAATTTCTTGTTTTAATTTAAAATTTTTAGTAAATATTTGTGAGTAATTGAATATGTGAATATATATATATAATATTTAAAAGTTATGTTGTTGTGATTTTACCTAAAACTAATGTACATTGAAGTATTTTATTGTGTAATTTTAAAAAATTTATTATCTAAATAATTATTCATCTTATTTATAATTAAAATAATTTAATAATATATTATCTAACACATGATATAGATTGATTAGTTAATTAAATTTTAGTATTTTAATGATAATATTTGATTTCAAAGTTTTATCTCTTATTTTTAAATATAGATAAAATGTATTACTTCCATCAAGATGTTTGAAATCATTAAAAGTTGGTATGCGTGGAAGAAAATTTAAGTCTAAATGTTATAATTTGTGTACTGAATAAAATTTTCTTCTTTTTTTTTTTTTGTTAAAATATATGTTCATTTATAATTTTCAAATTTTATTTCAAAATTAATTTTTGAATTAAATTTTCGTCTCACATTCTCTCCTTTTTTTATTTTCTATTTTCAACTAAGAAAATAATTTTATATTATTTTATAATATATACTTAATAGCTAAATTTATGGGTATGAATTCATTAGAAATCCATTGATACAACTTTGAATTATCTAACACGGAATGATGGATAAGTATTAGTATAATTGTGCTAATTAATACTTAAAACTAAATTGAGTACAAAGGGTTTAGTTTAATTTCATAACTTAGAGACATTAACGACGAATTAGTCTCAAATCTATAGTGAGATGAACAAGTTTGTCACAGAGTCGTCACTTAAAAATAGGGTGGTATTTAATTTTTAAAAATTTTAATTGTTAAAAAGTATTAGTGACTGGTTAGTCTCAAATCAATAGTGAAGAAAAGTAATTTGTAACAAATTTGTATCAAAAATATTTATTCGTTTTTATATTTTTAAATTTTTTAATTATTTAAGACGATTCTGACATATTAGTGTCAAAAAAATAGTGACGAAATATGTTTGTCATATAATCGTCACTAAAATCCTCTCGAATAGTTATCGTTCCCAATTACGGAGTAAATATAAAATAATGAAAACACCATTGTGTTATAAATATAATCATCACAAATTTGTCACTATTTATTCACTTATAATCACATTGGTTCTTGTCAATACTCCATCACAAATATGTCAAAATTTGTAACGAGAAAAACATGTCACTAATATTTCATGATAGATGCCTAATTTTCTTGTGGCATTATAAGAAAACATAATTTACTAGTCATTTCTTTTAATTTCAAATAAATTATTTTCCCCTTAACAACATGTTAATATTGTTTTGATTATATTTCCCAATAATTGTTTTTGTAGGTGTTGAAAGCCCTACTTGTTAGAATTAATGAGTATTATATGGTCAATGGTCATGGTTAATGGTCATGGTTAATGATCATAGTCAATTGTCATTGCCAATGATAATAAGAAATTTAGGTCATAAATTATTTAATTGCATAAATTAAGTTTTTCTTATTTATGAGTTTCATCTTGTATATAAATATAATAGATGTACAAGACATACAAATAAAGAAAAATATATTTCATCTCTTTTTGTTCACTCTATACTCAATATGGTATTAGAGCCAACAAAGTGAGACTCCTATTCCCGGTAAAACTACTATTCTATTTCAAAAAAATTTTACTATTCTCTACCGTGTTTAAGTTTTGGTAGTTTATTATTATTGACTTCTCTCAATTCTTCTATACAATCTGTGAAAGCAGTTTCTTTAGTTAACTATGTAGATTTTTTTAAATGAGCAACGTTAGTCCTTTACTACTACAGTTCAGTTGCACACACAGTTGCTTACATTTCTCACTCACCATCATCTAATCATTGGGTCCTCGATTCTTATGCTTCTGATTATATCAATGTTAACAAAACACTTCTCCTAACACTTTCTACATCTAGATATCTACCTATTTAATATTGGCTAATGGTTCCTTAACACAATCTCTAGGGATTGGCACAGCCTACCCCTCGATTCTCTTTCTGTTGGTTCTATGTTTTATATTCCAAGATGCTCTTTCAATTTGCTCGATGTTAGTCGTCTAACTCATTCTTATTATTTTGCGATTACTTTTACTAAAGACTCTGTCTTTCTACAAGACCAGAGCTCAGGACAGATTGATTGGCTTCGGATTTAAGTTTCACAGTTTAAACTAGTTGTCTTATCCTTCTCAAGTGTGCTATACAAAAGAATTTCTCATCACTATCCATGCTTAGTTAGGTCATCCTAATCTTTTAAGGTTGCAGAAGATGATACCACTATTATCCACTTTATCTAGTCTTCTATGTGAGTCATGTCAATTCTCCGATATCCATTTTAGGCATACGAAATTTTGTCACATTTATTGACAAGTATTCACAATACATTTAGTTGTTTTTAGTGAAAAATATATCCCAGTTGTTCTTAATCTTTTAGAATATTTGTTAAGAAATAAAGACACAATTTGGAATACCTATTCGCATTTTACGCAACAATAATGCACATGATACTTTTCTCATTAATTTCAAACTTTTATGGCATCCAGTGGTATGCTTCACCAAACTTCTTATTCTTATACTCCAAGATTAAACAGAGTCGCTGAATGCAAAAATAGACATCTTATTGATACAACTCGAACTCTATTATTACATGGTGATGTACCATTTCGTTTTTGGGCTAACACAGTGTTTACTGCTCGTTATCTCATTAATCGCATGCCTTCATCTGTGACTAACAATTAAGTACCTAGTTGCAAATTGTATCCCAATACTCCACTCTGATCCCTCTCACCTCAAGTTTTTGGGGTCAACTTGTTTTGTCCATAACATATCACCAAACCTAGATAAGCTCTCAGCTAGATCTCTAAAATGTGTTTTTTAGGTATACTAGATCTAAAAAAGGTTATCATTGTTTTCCAACGACACTTAATTGATAAATTGTGTAACACCCCATATTGAAAGGGTTAAAAGGAATTGAATTACTACTCATATCACCAATGTGCACATTGTTTTTCGAGAGCCCAAAACTTGAGAACTCCAAAGTTAACATGCTTAACTTGGAGAAATATTGGGATGGGTGACTTTCCGAAAAGTTTTTCGGAAAGCATGTAAGTGAGGACAAAGCATGCTCAAAAGCATAATGGTGGTTTATAGGGCTAGTGGTCAGCCTTAAGACCGGTACAATAATGATGTGGCGCCCTGCCATCGCGCCTTGGGGCACCAGAGATGGGGGCCGGACGTTACAAATGGTATTAGAGTAACCCTGTGACCGCGACTACGCCTATGAACGGAAGAGGCCAGGGTATTCGTCTAGCGGGGGTAAAGATTTTGGAAATGATATGGGTCAACCACGAAGAGGATGTTATGCCCTAAGGGGGTGGATTATAACACCCCATATTGAAAGGGTTAAAAGGATATAAATTGCTACCTATATCACCAATATGCACATTATTTTTCGGGAGTCCAAAACTTGAGAACTCCAAAGTTAAGTGTGCTTGGCTTGGAACAATCTTGAGATGGGTGACATTCTGGGAAGTTTCCCAAAAAGCATGCAAGTGAGGACAAAGCATGTTGGAAAACGTAATAATGGTCTATAGGGCTAGTGGTTAGCCTTAAGACTGATACAATAAGCCATCACGCCTCGGGTCATTCGGGGGCGGGGGCCGGACGTTACATATTGTGTCAGCTAATGTCATATATTTTTGAGTCTATGTTTTTTTTTCATTTCTATACTAGAGATACCAAATGAGCAAACAATTATTCATTTTGAGTCTATTGAACCACAACACACACTGCAGCATCACTTACTTTAAACCATCATTTATAGGTTTATCATCGTCGAAATCTTCCCTCGATAGAACTCTTAGCACCTTCTGACACTAGTACTACAACCATGAAACACACATCTCAGGCACCAATGCCTATACTGGCTCTGGACCTTTTTGCATCTACATTTCCCATTGCTAATAGAAAAGGTATATGATCTACTCGTAATCCTTTTACTCATTATATTAATGTGATCTATCATCGCTTGTCTCATTTGCATTATTCCTATCTCTCTTCTTTGTCTTATATTCTTATTCCTAAAAATGTAAGAGAGGTCCTATCGCATCTAGGATACGAACAAGCTATGATTGATGAAATTAGTGCACTTCACAATAGTGGCACTTGGGAAATAGTTGCTCTTCTTAAACGAAAATCTATAGTCGATTATTGGTGGATTTAGACTGTTAAGGTTGACCCTGATTGTCACATTGATAAACTCTAAGCTCGCCTTGTATCCAAAGGATACTCATAATTTTTTGGCTTGGATTACTCATATACCTTTTCTCTAGTAGCCAAATGACTTCTGTTAGACTTTTTATCTCTATGGCTGCTATTCGACATTGGCATCTCTATCAGCTTGATATTAAGAATGCTTTTCTTCACTATAATCTTGAAGAAGAAGTATTCATGGAGCAATCATCAGGGTTTATTGCTTGGGGGAGTCTTCTAGTTATGTATGTTGCCTTCATAAGTCTTCATATGACCTAGTAGTCTCCTGAAGCATGATTTGGTCATTTTAGTGCAACAATTCCAGAGTTCAATATGATTCGATGTGAATTTGATCACTCTGTTTTCTATCGTCACACTACTTAGGATTACATGTACTTGATTGTTTATGTAGATGATATTGTCAACACAGGTAGTGATCAGAATGACATCATTCAAGTTAAACAACATATTTTTCACCAATTTTAAACTAAAGATCTAGACAAGCTTTAATATTTCTTAGGTATTGAAGTGGTACAATCTAAAGATGGTAGTGTCATTTAACAAAGAAAGTATATTTTGGATATAATTGAAGAAACAAGTTTAACATTCTTAAAGTCAATTGATACACCCATGGATTCAAATGTCAAACCTCTTCCAAATCAGGGGGCACTTTCAGATACTGAAAGATATAGGAGATTATTGGAAAATTGAAGTTTACCCGTCTAGATTTTTTTTTCAATGAGTGTAGTTAGTCGGTTTTTGAATTCTCCTTGCAAGGTTAATTAAGATTATATAATTTGTATTCTAAAATACTTTTTTTAAATAAAAAAAAAACTCTAGGAAGAGGTCTTTTATATCAAGTCAAAGGAAACACTTAATTTTTTAGGTACTCTAACATAAATTTGGTAGGTTCTCCATCAGACAAAAGATCTACTTTAGGTTATTACGTACTGATTGGAGAAAGTCTAATATCCTGAAAAATTAAGAAACGTGATGTTGTTGTAAGGTCTAGTGCAGAAACTTAGTATCGTGTTTTGGTATTGGCTAAATGTGAACTAATATGGTTGAAATAATTTCTCATGTAACTTAGATTTGGAGATATTATATAAATGATACTCTTTTGTGATAATCAATATGACAATGCACATCACCTCTAATCCATTTTTCATGAAAGAACCAAACATTTTGAGGTTGACTGTCACTATCAAGGAGAATATCATATAGTTTTTTTCAAATCAAAGGATCAACTAGCTGCCATTTTTACCAAGTCTCTAAGAGGTCCACGAATAAATCACATTTGTAACAAGCTTAGTGCATATGATCCATATGCTCCAACTTGAGGGGGATTGTTAGAATTAATGAGTATTACATGGTCAATGGTCTTGGTCAATGGTCATAGTAAGTGATAGCAAGAAATTGGGTCGTAAATTATTTAATTGCATATATTAAGTTTTTCCTTATTTATTAGATTCATCTTGTATATAATTATGAAAGATGTATAAGATATAGATATTCAGAAAAATATATTTCATCTCTCTTTGTTCACTCTATATTCAATACTACCAAAGTATTGTCACTACTTGGTTCTACTTCACTAAGTCCTCAAACTATTAAGTAACTTCAAATGATGGATTCCGAAAAAATTTATAGTCCTCCTCTCAACTTCTATACATAATATATCAAATTATTATTTTGTTAACACATTAATCATGATGTGTTCAAAACATATGTTCTTTTGTAAAGCCCAAGTTACAACAATTAACCTCATGTATGATTGGTATTATAACTCTTGCCCAAAATGTTCATTAAGTCTCAAAGACAAAAACAAACACTGCATGCAAAGTTCATGGTATCCCAACAAATGGTCCAATTCCACAGTAACTAATTTATAATTTTATAGTTTATAAAATACTACTTCCAAACATCATTTACTTTTACTTTCTTACTAAATTCTATTTCTGCATTACAACTACAGACTTCATTTAGTTGTCAAAGATGAGACAGAGAGTGCATCTTTTATATTGTTGGGAAAAGGAACTCAAAATGTCATAGATCATTCTACCACAAAAAATGTCACAGGTTGTAAAGAAATTGACGATGCTGAACTTCCTTCACAAATTGCTTCTAAGATCATTGAGAAAACTTTTATATTTTAAAGTCAATTTTGGTTGTGCAAAGTACATGAACAAGTGATATACTTGTGTCTACCATCATTGATCGAGAAACTATAAGTATAGAGCAACGTCGAACCCCCACCTCGTTGGGACCCGAGATGTGGGTCTAAGCACCACGATAATTTAATTCTTCTAATTTCAATGTACACATAAATTGAGTCTTAAAAATATTCAATAAGCAATACAATTTTAATATCTATGATAAATCTGTATCTCTATTCAGTAGCAATAAGTGGTTCCAAATTACTATATGTCCAAATAGTTCCAAACTACATGAAAGAGTGAATAATACCTTATTATTACAAACTTAACCAAACGTCTTAGATGAATAAAATTACTCTAATCAAGTTCTAGAGAGAGCTAATGAACATATAGTGTAGTTTGCAAAACTTCTAAGGTAAATACATATATAAGTTTCAATGAGTTAGAGTGACATAATTGAAATGAAAAGATTCTCGAAGGAAAATCTCATCCTTCAACATTTGCTCAATCACTTGAGGATTTCCATTCAAGCACAAAAGAAAGATAGCAAAGAAAAAGGAAAAAGGATTAATATTAGACTATTGATAACTAGTTTGCAACTAATTGTCAAAACGAACATGTACACATGTTCATGCTAATACATGTTATATTAAAAGCAAAACAATGCAAGTAAAAGGCTTACTATAAGCCATAAATCAATCAAGGTAAATACCAATTCGAGTTATCAACCAACCAATTCAAGTCAGGAAATCAAACAATAAATTTTTCAAATTTTAGTAAAGTTGCCGAGTTATGTAAAGTTGTTTTATAAGATAAGAGCTCAGCATTACAATTAGGAAATACCCTAGAACCGTGCCAAGTTCCTCCGGAAACACCTGCCAAGATAAGATTTTGTTATCTTAATGAGAAAAGCCAACCCGAGACCTTTAATGAGATGCTGCGGAGCTACATATCGAATTTTAGCTCGGCAAGATGCTCTTAACATAACTCACAATCCCCTTGTAGAGATACTTGTCAAGGTACTTTCCAGGATAAAGCTCGACAAATTCCAAAAATTTACTCCATAATGTAACATACATTTCCAATGAGGACTTGCCGAGGTATGCCGAGATGTTACTGAGATAAGAGCTCGACACCTCAATGGAAAAACTATGACAATGAGCTTTGTCGAGCTTGATGCTGAGATAGTTGTCGATCTATAACTTGGCATTCTAAAGAGGAAACTAGGCCTAAGCCTGCATGTCGAGATCATACTGAGCTAGTTATCTTGGTAACTTGCTAAAAATACAATTCTAGTAGCTGGAAATAGAGATTACCGAGATAGTTGTCAAGATAATAGCTTAGAAACTTATGACAAGTGCTCTATTTTCGCCCTATTCAGCTAAAAATTTCTTAATCGTCATTTGAGCAATTTTCTCAGTTTCAAAATACAACCAAACAACATCTAAATGCAACCAAATTTAATACACATCCTCAATGGACATTAAACAACAGATTTTAACAGTTCACGCACCAATGGCCTACCTGTTTGGACTCACTACACTAAACAAGTGACCGGTTAAGTCAACTTGTTGCGATAATGCAATAATAAATAAAAATGCACAACAAGGAAATAACTCAATCGATTAGTGTTTGATTTATGCACCAATATGCATCAATATATATCCCTATCATTTTATACCATATCAACTCAAGTCTATCAATTATCTCATGCAAAGTTACCACATAATCAACAATTATTTACATGAGTAATCATAATCATCAATACAATCAATCATTAATATCAATCCAATGTGTCCCATTTATTAACCATTTACACATAAACAAATTATAAAATAGAATTCAGGATTCAATATAAGTCCTTACCCCAATATGAACTGAACTCCCAATACAATATGGGTTGAAGTCCCAATATGGAATGAAGTCCCAAGATGGACTGAAGTCCCAATATGGCTCCACGTCAGAAACATGATACTTTCATGCTAGGGTACTTCTAATCCCTAGGCATGCATTTTCTCATATTTTCTATAAGCAAGTCTAAGGGCGAAAAATTATAAAATAGAATTCAGAATTCAATATAGGTCCTTACCCCAATATGAACTGAACTCCCAATACAATATGGGTTGAAGTCCCAATATGGAATGAAGTCCCAATATGGCTCCACGTCGGAAACATGATACTTTCATGCTAGGGTACTTCTAATCCCTAGGCATGCCTTTTCTCATATCTTCTATAAGCAAGTCTAAAGGCGTTGGTATTTTACCGAATAATCATTAGTCAATTTATTCAATAACTTAGTATTCAAGTCATTACATCCATAGGCCATTATTCAATTCAATATCCTATTAATCAAACATAACAATTCAATTTCAATAAGCAATTCAATATTATCTAAACATGCTAGTTTAGTTCATTTTCATCAACATTTAACAATATTAATTCATTAATTCAACTATATTAATGCATGACTCCCAATAATATCATTTCTACCAATTTTACATAATCTATTTTACAATAATGCCTACATTATCAATCAATATCCAAGTTTATTTATTCTACCAATATTCATCAATCAATGCCAATATTGATCGATAACTAACCATAACATCAATATTCACTCAATAGCCTCATTAACCAACAACAATAATCAACAATAACATAATAGTAAGAATAGCACCTAATACCAATAATTCATCATAATTATCACCAATAATCATCATTATGCATTCTCTAATGCAAAAACCTATTCAATCATCACATAATACCAAACAATTAATGTAAGGCTTAAACAAAGTTGCAAACCTTGACTCCAAATCAAATAGCTAGATCTCCACATTCTTGATGTTCACTTCATTGTTGGTTGCTTAAAGGATCCAACTAATGGTAATATAAAATAATACCAACATTCAGTTACACATGACAAAACCTATGTCAATCAGCAATTTCAATTTTAAAACTCATGGGAAAGCTAACTAAACTAGTAAAGACACTTAGACAAAAACCACTCTAGACATCAATGGAAGTTGAGACACTAATTAAGGTTCACAACCAACCCAAGACAAGTTTAAAATTATTAAAACCAATTTTCAGAATCAACATACATGGAGAAGTAAGAGACTTTATACCTTCTCAGAGAGCTTTTAAACCACATTACAATAACCAATGATGATGGAAGAAGCTTGAATAGGGTTTTTGGGAGCAATAAAGATAGATTCTTGGTGGTTGGATGGTGGTGTTTCAAGGTGACTGGGGGCTAGGGTTTTGAAATTGTAAATTACATTTTTTTTCTTTAGTTGAGAGAGTTGTGTGGATAGTGAGAGAGTTGTGTGGATAGTGAGAGAGTGAGAATTTAAGGAGGTTAGGGGTGATGAATAGTAAAAGTGGTGTGAATAGGGTGTGAAGGAACTAATGTGGGTGTGTTTAGTGACACATTTTGGGCTTAAAGTTAGATCGGACCAATTTGGGCTCAATTCAATTCCAAGTCCATTTTCCACCGGAGTAAGTCCCGAAACCTTAATTAGTACCCAAAATTTTATAATGATATTTTCCATTAAAAATAGCCACCAGTTTTAAAATTGAGATTTTTCCACTCAATAGGGTAAAATGGTAATTCTATAAAAAAAATGAACGTTTGACCAAAAAAATCTATATTTTTTCAATTTTCATTTTAAATAGACTCTAAGCTTCCAAGATCATCTAGTGTCATTAGTCTCTACTTGTCAAAGTTTAATTTCTCTTATTTATTTATGATTTGTAATTTCCAGAAGAGAGAAAATAAAATACTTGAAAAATTCAATTTAAAAATTGTCAAACAATTAGCGAAAAAATTTGACCCAAATTTCGAAAATTACATATAAAATCAACGGTTGAAAATTTATCATCTACCTAAAAAAGAAAGTTGGAATTCTCATATGATATTTCAAATGAACCACTAACCAGGTTCGTCATCTTTTTGTTTTTTTTCCACATGAATCACCTTTTAATTATAAATAATTTCTTTATATTATAAAATTCTTAATATAGTTGTTAGATATCCTAATTAAAAATTTCTATCTAATTTAAATAATTTATTTCACCTTTCTTAAATTTATACACATATAAATTAGTATTATCCAATTTTCGTTGTAATGGATATAATGATTTCTTTGATATAATGAATGTTTGATTTGGTGATTTGAAGCGTCATAACTTGGTGGGGATTGATTGATTTATTGTTTTTAAGGATTGTATTTGCTTTATACTTTTGGTAATTTTGTTAAGGAGAAATTAGTATTAGATTTTATAGTTTGAATTAAGCTATATAATGGAATTAAATATTGTGAAAATTATTAGTTAAACTTAGTATTAGTGTGGCATATCTAAATAATAGTTTGTGACATAATATTTTGTCATTAGGAATGTAAATTTTGACAAAACACCTAATTTTTATTTGGTTATTCTATGTACACATGTTGTTGTGAGAGTTATTATAAAAATAAATTGATCTTCAACAATTAAACTCTTGTGATAATAAAATATGACTTGCATGTTTATCTTGAATGCATACATATATTCCTTCCTAATCCTTTAATTTATTGTTAGCTTTGATCAACCACTTCTTACATCACATACTGGTGGCACCGCTGAATATTCTAAACAGTGAGTAAGAAAGGAAAATCAAGATAAATACAACTATTTCTTAGTTTCTAATATTATTTTAACATTTAGAAAATTATCATTTGATATTCTTTTTATCATTAATACTTGCAACTCTAAATAGACACATCCTCTTTCCATGCCTACACTTGAACAAGATAAGAATTAAAGTGTATGATCTATTTATGTAAAAAGATTTGAATGCTCCATTTTGATGAATACTTTATCTGACATGTTTATAGAATATCATAATATTAACATAATAGACAAAGACTTTTATATGCCATGTTCTTTGAAGCCTTCGCATAGATTATGTATAACAGTAACACATGCACCATACTTTTACTTTAAACCTTTATAAAGATCGTGCATATCCCATGTAAAGTATTTTCTTTAATGCCTCCACAAAGTTTCTTGGTAAATATAAATTATTATTAACTTATTGTCTATATGTCTTATATCTTTTACTTGCTACATTATCAATTATCTATACATTGTATATTACTTGATACTTTATTAGTTTATTAAATTTTACAACAATTGATTTATAAACATCAGCCTATAAGTTATGCAATTATTTGGTTGATTATACTTGATGTATATAAATAATCTTATATTATGCCATGAATTTAATAAGAAATTTAAAATTAATCATTAAATAAATAAGTAAATGTAGCCAACATATAGTTGAATGATATTATCTAGCTTAAAGGGAAAAAAAAAATTATGTTTGATTTTATTCTTATAATGGACAGTATGCTTTTTGAATGAAAAAGTAATTTTGCTTTGTTGTAAAACCGTGGGACTGTAGGGTAAGGATGGTCATTTGACCCATAAATCTACGAACCCGTGGGTGCCCGACCCGCGAACCCGCAATGCATTCGGGTTCGTGGGTTCATGGGTCGAGTTTGGGTGAAAAAATAGCACCCATGGATGTGAATTTGGGTTCGGGTGCAAAAGTATAATTCGCCCGAACTCGCACCCGATAAATATTAAATATATAATATATTAAATAATTTTATTATAAAATTGATTTATTTTGTCTTTTTTATTGGGTGAATCTTTTTTATTTTTTAACCCTAAACCTAATTAGCCGCTGATTTTCTTCTTCCATCTAATATTTCACAATCCTGTTATTGACTACAAATCTTTTCATCTTCAAACTCCTCACACTTCTCAGGTATGAAGTTTATTTATTTCTATTTCATCGTCCAGCACACATAATCCATTATGGTTATACTATATTCTTGATTTTTGATTATATGATTTATCTTTGTTGCAGAGAGCCAGAGTCAAAATAGAGCCAAAACCCCTACATCAACGATTCAATTTTTATTCTCGTGAAAGGAATCATCGAATCAATCCTCGAAAGTCAAGGTACTGATGTTCCTCAATTTTCATTCAAATATTTTTTAAAAAATTAAATAAATTCTATACATCACATAATCTCATTTTTTAAGATATTGACTAGTGCTCTAAATTTGATTAAAATTTACTATTTTTGTTTTAGTCAATGTCATCACTTAAATAAATAATATTATTTATAGTGTAGATGATGCATCTATTACAAGACAAAGTTCGTATATCTATCATTCACATGTTGCTTCTTCTTTGTTTTTTTCAATGTTGTTTCATTAAATCAATTTTGTGAGCACATTATATTTTCTTTTTATTTATTTATTTTTCTTTTTCTATGAGAAATTAGAGAATCATTTCATATAAAAGTATTTATCATGTGGCTATTTATGCTATTTTTATTTCACATGTTGCTTCTTCTTTGTTTTTATACATATTTAAATAATATTGGTTCAATATTTTGCTCTATTTTTAATTATGATTGGGGATTATTTTTTATCTTTTTTTTAAATTATCAACTAAATCTAATATTTTTAATTTTGATGCAGAATAGTCCATTTAAATATCTACTTCTCAGTCTGTTGGAACAAGTTCAACCCATAACAACTTCAAAATCCATCTCTTTCAAGTCAATGTGACGCCAACAATATAACTACAGAGAATAACAATGGAGATGAAGTGGAAATCGGACTTCCTAATGTAGACAGAAAAAGAAAGCTAACATCATATGTGTGGCCATCATTTGATCGAGAAGTTCATAATGGTGTTTTGACAGCAGTATGGAAACAATGTAAGAAAAGGTTATCAGCGAAAGCAAGTGGTGGAACTTCTCACCTTCATGGCCATTTAAAGTGATGCCCTCGAAGAGTTTATGGAGATGTTGGACAACTTCTTAGGAGTAAAAGGACAAAGGAAGGAAAAATAGAAATCGACATGACTCCTTTTGATCAAGAACTTTGTCGAAAAAATCTAGCAAATATGGTGCCCTACATGAGTATCCGCTTAGTATAGTAGAGCATATCAGGTTTCAAAAGTTCGTAGCTGATATGCAACCTCTATTCAAAATGCCATCTCGGAGTACAGTGAAGAGAGATATATTCTAGATTTCTGATGTTGAAAAAGGCAAGACAATGGATTTATTGGCAGAGAATGAAGGAAGGGTGGCTCTTACGACTGATATGTGGACAACTTCAAATCAAAGAAAGGGATTCATGGTCATTACGACCCATTTTGTGGATAATTCATGGTCTCTACAAAGTCGTGTGTTGAGGTAATTCTTATAATTATTATTTTTCTTATAAGAATATACTTGAGTAAACAAAAATAGCTTTTAGCCACATTGCTTCATTAATAATTATTTATAATAGTTATTTTCATATATGAAATATGTTTGCATATGTCCCATGTCCACACACTGCTGACTTGCTTTTTGATGTGTTGATGGATTGTGTGCTTGATTGGAACATTGAACAAAAGCTTTCTACATTGACAGTTGATAATGTTGCAACTAATACTAGAATGATTCCTCTCTTGTTTGAAAAGCTTTTTGTCTAGTCAATGATTTTTAGTCCAGATTTATTCCATATTCGTTGTGCTGCACATGTATTGAATTTAGTGGTGAGACAAGGATCAGATGTGATTCAGTCTAGTATCGATCGCATTAGAGATAGTGTTACTTATTGGACAGCAACACCTAAAAGAGAGGAAATTTTTTTTGAAACTGTACGTCAATTTAACATAAGTAGTACTAGAAAGTTGGTTCTTGATTGCAAAACACGATGAAATTCTACCTTTTAATGATTAGGAGTGCTTTGGTTTATAAAGGTATTTTTCCAAGATTGAGACAAAGAGATTCACAGTATAAAAATGTGCCAACTAAGATGATTGGATTTTAGCCACAGAGATTTGTGATAGACTTGAGAACTTTTACACCGCTACTTGTAAACTTTCAAGAACTAGGTATCCCACTTCCAATGAGTACATGACAGTTGTGTGTGACCTTAGGACCTTGATTACAGAATGGAGTGAATCTCCTATTCTTCAAGTTAAAACGATGGCTTCATATATGGCAGTTAAATTTAATGAGTATTGGATTGATTTTCTTGGACTTTTAATTGTTGGAACTATTCTAGATCCTCGTTACAAGTTGAATGTGATGGAATTGTATTTTCCTTCAATTTATACTATGAGCTATTCAAATTAACTTGAAAAGGGTCGTCAAGTATTATTGAAAATTGTTGGAGAGTATGAAAAAGTATTTCAAGAAAATCGGGTTAGTAGTTCATCAATTAGTTCGCCGAACAGTCCTTAAACTTCAACACCAATTGATACATTTAGGCAATCAGGAGATCGTTTGACAAAATATGAAATCTATATGAGAAGTAAGGTAGCCTCTACTACATGTGCACAAGTGAAGACAGAGTTAGATTTTTATCTCGAGCAGCCTTGTGTTCTATCAAGTCCAAACTTCAATGTATTGAAATGGTGGGATGCAAATTCTAATACATTTCCCATTTTACGTCGCATTGCCAGAGATATTTTAGCCATTCCTATCTCTACAGTTGCCTCAGAGTCGGCTTTCAGTACAGGTGGGAGATTTGTAACTCCTTATCGTAATCGGCTTAGTCATCAAACATTAGAGGTGCTAATACTCATGATTGGTTATGGACAGAGTTAAATGGTATGTAAAATTATATTAGCTTCTTAAAATTTCTTGTTTTTATGAGTTTCCTATGCTTATTAATTTTATTTAATATATTGGTTGCTTACTTATGATTAGATGAATAAACTTCTAAAAATCAATTGCTTGAAGTTGATACTGATGAAGATGAATTTGAGGTAGTTAGTATATTGAGATTTTATTAATGCATTTTTTTGTCAATACATTCTAATGTTATTATTATTATTTATTATTTTGTAGGAATCAACAATCAATTAATGACTTGAAGAGCTGGAAAATTCATGTTGAAGTGAAAGTGCAAAGGATGATTAATGATAATCATTTTAATTGATTTAGCTTTATTTCAATGTTTACTTTGAATTTGAACTATGGATTAGATACTAAATTAACATTATTTTCTACTTTCTTATTTTTGAAAGTTTGGATCGTTTAAATTTCATATTTTAAATGCTTGGATTTTTAATCTATGTTTGGGATTTTGTATTAAAGTTTGTGGACTTGAAATTTTTAATCTATAATGATATTTTAGTTTTTTTTATTTTTAATATTTTAGATAGATGGGTGACCCATGGGTCCATCCAAATCCGTGGGTCAAAATCCGCACCCGAACCCGTCAAACACATAATGGGTTTGGGTCTAAAAAATTAAATGGGTTTGGGTTCGGCTAAATCTGTCCGTACCCAACCCATGACCATCCCTACTGTAGGGGTTAGAATCAAGCCCAGTAAGGGCTGCATTATTTCAAGACCAGAAAAGACATACAAGCCCTAAAAGGGAAGCAAAGAGCCAATAATACAATGAGCGTACCGCTCGTTAAGAAAAGAAAAGCGTGGAAGGATGGAGAGTTCATAATTTTGGACAAAGCGAGTGAAATGCTAGAGCGAACGGAAGGCGAAGAAGTCTATAAGCAAGCCAATGAAAGGAGAAAAACTGACAGTCCGCCCGTGCAAAGCGAAGGAGGCTGCTTGATGGAAGGATTATCAAAATGAAGAACACAGGAAGAACGAAACTTCAAAGCGAGCAAACAGGGGGTGAAGGCAACTCGTAACGCCCGGAAGTGACGCTCGGGATAAGTTTGAAAAAGTACAAATCTAACAATCGGAATGGAGAGAAGTGATGAAGAAAACAGTCCAGGCAATGATGAAGAGCTCGTTTGAAAGTCGTAATGTAAGACTAATTAATGACAATAATGGGAATTCAATGTCCATCAATGTTATAAAGTTACTTGACGAAAGCGACAAATGAATAAATAAAAAGGGCTTTTTTCTTTTAATTCTTTTTGAACAAAATTGTTGCTCATTTTTATTGAGGACCAGTAGTTTCACTCTCTTGAGACCCATAAAAACTAAACGAGACCTAAGCTTCTACGAGGGATTCTGACTGTAGTAGATCTATACCCACTGCATATACTAATATATACTAAACCATATAAAGCCATTAGAAGTAATTTCGAATGGAAAAACCATTATAAAATAATTGCTACATTCCAAATAAGTGAGTTTCACAAATAAATTAAAATGGAGTAAGAAAATTTTAACTGGAATAAATATCCAGATTGATCAAGTAGGTTGAGTAGATTGGGTACTCCAAGCAGATTTAAGTACTTGTCGAATACTTTCAAATTGATTTTTTAAATGATTTGATGTAATTGAATACGTGGATCACCAATAATCGGAAAGTACTCGATCTATTTGGTTGAATTTTAAAACACTAATAATATTGAACAGATATAAAATAGATATGCCGGTAAACCGGCATTATGTATCCATAGTTGCTATATCTAGATTGACCGAACAGGGCGAGTAGATCAAGTACTCTTAAGTAGATTTGAGTACTTGTCGAATACTTTCAAACCGATTCTATTCAAACCGATTCTTTCTATCGATGTGATGTAATTAAATACATGGAACACCAAACACTGATAAGTCGGAAAGTACTCAATCTCTAGTTGGCTGAATTTCTACATGTACCAAACTTAGGAATAGGTTAAAAAAATTATCCTAACCTAATCCAATCTCTACTGCCTATTTTATTTAACAAGATTGGATTAGGTTCGGATTGGGTTCCAATTGAATTATTTTAAGTGATTGGATTGGATTAGGTAAGGATTATATCATGTTTATATCATATTTGGTATCATATGGATTATATAAAATTAAATATATAAAAAATAATTTTTATAAAATTAATTATTTAAAATAAAATATTTTATATTAAACCACCAACTTAACTTATTTAATTTATTTTTAAAAAGAAATTGGTATAGTGAAATAATGGTAATCAATGGTTTAAGTTGGACCCATTAAAATGAATTAAATAGTAAAGAACTAAAAATAAATAAACAGCTAACAAAATATGAATGTGAATAAAAAATAATCCAAACTTAATAAAACCCATGAAATAAACTAGGCCTCAAGACATTAAACGCTAATTTAAAATAAAATGGACGTCAGAAAATTTCCAAAAGAACCCATAAAATACAAATTTGAAAGGAAATACAGTGGCTATTGTATTCCAAGTCCAAAATGGGTGTAGTGGAGCTGTGCTCTCCTCTCCCACTGGCCTTATCCACGAAACAGTTTCCTCCATTTTCCGTTTCTGTATCCAGAAATGCTTCTCGTCCTGGCTTTCGAGTGTTTTGCCAGACCGCCAGTTTGGAAACAACAGCCCTGGTTGGACAGGACCGACTCCTGAAGGTATCCACTTCTACTCTCAATCCGACAATTTCGCTTTTGTTTTTAATTTTTCGTGTTATGAGTTCAGGTTCAGACTTCGAACATCCGTAATTTCTCGATTATAGCGCATATCGACCATGGCAAATCCACATTAGCAGACAAATTGCTTCAAATGACTGGTACGGTGCAGAAACGAGAGATGAAGGACCAGTTCCTTGATAACATGGATTTGGAGAGAGAAAGAGGCATCACTATTAAGCTACAAGTATCTCTCTGTCTATATTATTTGTCTTCATTTTGAGGTTTTTGTTTTTTCATGTAATTTGATTATGTTTGTAGACAATGTTGTTAGTTATTAGTATTCCGCTCGTTAGAATTGACTTCTTCAATGAATAGTATTAGCAATGTGTTCCAAGGGATAAACATCTTCCTGTGGTGTATGCTTAAGTAGGCTTATATAAATCATGAGTCTTGCATGATTTAAGGTGAGGTTGTGATTATAATTTTGAAGGAAATATTCAGATTTTTATGAATGAGGTTCTTCTTACTTCCTTAGATAGGGCGTGAATTCAGTTTCAGGTAGACAAAGTCAAAATGATATAGAGTTGTTTGTTGGGTTTTATTGGCAATGAGTATTATATTCTCTGGTAGACAAACTTATTTTGCAGATCTTTCTATGCATTTATTGTTATGCAGGCAGCTCGAATGCGCTGGGTGCGTGATGGTGAAGCATATTGCTTGAATCTGATTGATACTCCAGGTCACGTGGACTTTTCTTATGAGGTATAGATAATTGCAGCAGAAATAGTGGTAAAATATTTTATAACGCATTCATTACATTCAAAGTTCAATGTTGTGGATTGTTTGGAACGATTATAAATCTGGAGGATCATCATTGACACTTGTGTCTAGTCTATTGTCTGCCTAATAGTTTTAAGGGAATAAAGTGTGTGTTCATAGTGTCATCATTTTCTGTATGATAATCAAATTTACAAAATAGGCATAAAATACTGTCTGCTACTCGTGCTTGGAATTTCAGTGTGTACTAAAACCTGTGGCAACAATTTGGTCCCACACATGAGGATGCTTGCTTAACAGTTTTAGCATTATGATATTCTTGTTTTTAAGAACTGTTATTATTTAATTTCAGACAGTCATAAGATACTTCTCTTACAGTTTATGCAGTTTGTTTCGATTTAATTTTATTATTAACTTTTTTTAAAAAAAGATGTTAAGGAGGAGATTTTCAGTTTCAGTTACATCTATCAAATATACATCATTTGCTAAAATGCTTGATGTGTATTTTATTCTTTTTAACTATTCAAACTTTTTATTCCAGTTTTCACCAACATACATAT
Organism: Cardiospermum halicacabum; assembly: GCA_031304145.1. NCBI lineage: Eukaryota > Viridiplantae > Streptophyta > Magnoliopsida > Sapindales > Sapindaceae > Cardiospermum > Cardiospermum halicacabum. The sequence goes on along the minus strand of CM062394.1, from coordinate 13,155,283 downwards.
TAAACTATAAATTTTAGTAGGAGTTCCATGATTGATGTTTTACTAGTAGTTATATGTACTGTAGTCTGTTGTTTTGTATGGGTTTGAGACAGATGACTAGCGTCTAATTACACTTAAAGGGAGTGTCAGTCTTGAAACATGAATGTTTCCATTGGACCACTTTCTAATAAACTCCATTCCTTTTGCACATAATCACCCTTTTATTGTGAATGGTTGAGAGATCAGCCCATAAATGCATTCGTTTTATCTTTCTTTTTCTTTTTCTTTTTTTAAATTTATTTTTAAATTTTTATGTTCTTTAATTCCTTTACATCACTTAATTCATTATAAGTTAGATACAAGTTTGAAAACTATTTAAGCATCTAACTTTTTTTATTATAACTTTTCTTGTTCCTAATTACATTTTTTTTCCCTTCTCACAGAACTTAAAATACATACATTTGTTTGATAAATTATTACTTGTATATGTTATATTACTTTAAAATAATATGAGTTTAAAGACAAACCATCTTAATTATTTGTTATTTAGATTCAGTACCATCTTAAAATTTAGATGTAGGTGAAGATTCAAATATTTCAATCTTAATCTAAACAAACACACCCAAACTTTTGAATGCAATACCAATGCTTTGGTATTTTACTTTTTACTTTGATTTTCTTAATACTTTGCATTTGTAGCATGTTGCATTAGAAAATGAAGGTGATGGATGTTAACAGCAAAGAAAATCTAACTCAGTATAATCGTTAATATTTTGAGAAGGGTCATTTTGATGCATGTCCTTAAATTTTCTGAATTAAACTTTTGTTTGACTGGTGGCCAATCATCTGATGTGACTGTATGGTGAGGTAAAGAGAATATGATAGCTTTTTGATTGCAGGAGCCAAACTATATTTGATAGGTCTGAATTAGTTAATTGCCTAAGTTTTGGCTACTCTGGTTATGTATCTTAACTTAGAAAAAAGACAGAGCCAAATACACAGTGTTCTACTAACCTTACTAAGATTTTTAGAATTACACTTGGATAACTTTTTTTTTTTTAGTTTAAACAAATTACTCTACAAATCAAATGGTATTTTGCTAAAAATTTCATATTTGTGATGCCTTTTCACAAGTACCCTATAAATTAAATTGTAATGTGGCAAAAACTTGAAAGATGTTATTTGCCAGATATTTGTGTTTTATTTGAAAACAGAAATGAAGAAAAAAGACTTCTGTCTGTCTGATACCTAACCAGTCCAGGCAATTAACTAAGTACCTAGTAAATTTCTTTTAATACCTATCTAAGATACGAAGTGATTGGTTAATACTATTGGTATTGACTAAAACATTGTTAAAACTTCTTGAAATTTACTATGGCTAGGTTTCTCGTTCACTAGCTGCTTGTGAGGGAGCTCTTCTTGTTGTAGATGCTTCGCAGGTAATTTTATTTTCGTGTACACCATACTTGACCTTTGATTTTAGTCAATTATACACTACTTAATACGCCTTTTATTGCATTATTAACATAATTGAACTTTTACTTTGAGCAGTTCTGCTTTGATTGCTGTATCCTTCATTAGCTAATGTAAAATTGTCTATTATTTGTAGGGAGTTGAGGCGCAGACTCTTGCTAATGTATATTTGGCCTTGGAGAATGATCTTGAAATAATACCTGTAAGTGAATTTTTTTTTTTTTTTTGGGTCATCTTTTTTATCATGTTTTATATTACATTTATTGAAAATCTTTTTTATTACTTAATAAACTATTTTATTATTTTTTTAATGTGAAAGTAAATATAAATAAATTAACTAGTTTTTGATGGAAAGTTGCAGTCATGGAATTGTTCTCAAGTTATGTCATTCTTTATAGGTCTTGAACAAAATAGATCTTCCAGGTGCTGAGCCTACTCGTGTCATTCAGGAGATTGAAGAGGTTGGTGTTAACAAACATATTGTAGTTGTCACTTGTTGTGCAACTGACAGTATTCTTTGTTTTCCACTTAATTTTATTATTTATTTGCATCTCTTCTAAATGTTGCCCGTTACACAGGCTAGTTTTTACTTTCAGTAAGGTTTTGGTTTTTGGTTGAGGTGTTTATTTGTTTAAGTTTTCAAATATTAAGACTTGCTATATTGCATAAGTTTTTTGGGGTCAAGTTACTATGATATTAGAGTATTTATTTGAGAAGCCTTGAGTATGAATTCTGATTAATCTCTTTCTTGTTGACAATATTTTGTTTGTATAAGTAGACATCTATATTGATATACTTTTAGTTTAAATTCCTTCATGCATGGAAGATTGTAGAAGAAATATTTAGCAGTTGAAGAAAGACTAATAGGATGGCTAGTATTTGATATGCAAATTTGAAATTATAAGGTACAAGTTGGTGGTATGGGAGATTAGTGTAAGTGTAGAAATTTGGAGTAATTGTTTTATTTCCATTCACTCATTTTTCTTCGTTAATGAAAAGAGTATCTATATATATATATATATAAGATACAGACTCTGACCTAGCTAATTCAAAATAGGAAATAACAGATTTCCAATAATCAGGAAATCATACAAATCAGACTTAATACAAAAGATACTTGCTTAAAGTTAAATATCTTAATATATGAGCTAATAAAATAGAAGAATAATAAATCGAATATTCTAATAACAACAGTAAGGAATAGAGGAAGAGTGAGTTTGTGAATGCTAATAATGAGTAGATCTGAATGTTTGAGCTGTTAAGCAAAAGCCAACAAATGTACTCAAACAACATACATACTCACTGTCTCTCATGTTTAGGCTTTTCCTGAGTCTGAAGTTTTGAACAAAACACAACATCACACTATTATGAATTCAAATGTGTGGTGAAGAAATGGAAAGAGATCAAGGGGTATGATCAATATACGTAAGTGTATACAGTATACTATGGTTAGAACTGTAATTGATTTTTAAATGGAAAGATTGAAAATTGGTCATATGTTTCTAATTGTCAGTATATTATCTGCATTCTTAAAATACAATAGATTAAAACTACAGGTCCACATCCCAGCATTCAGATTATACCTATCTTGTAGAGTTCTTTTAATTTTAAAGGAGAAGGCTCTTTTGGTTTTGGACAAGACAACATTTTGCTTGACTTGAGACTTCATAGCTAAAGATTTCAAGAGTTCCCATTAGTATTATTTTCAAATTTAATCATTAGATGGCTGTTCCATGAACTGGTCATTCACTTTTTGTTCCCTTCCTAGTCTTTACAGAAGTAGATGGTTGGGGTCTTCTGGTGTATAAGTACATTCATATTGATGTTCTTGATTTTAAGCAAATTTATGTATTGTTTTGATGATTACAGCTTCTGCTTCTGAGATTTATAATTTACAATTGCTATGAATTTGAAAATAGAAGTTATAAATAGAATACAACTTTTTCTGTAGGTTGTGGGATTAGATTGTAGCAATGCAATTCTCTGCTCTGCAAAGGTATGTTTCTCTTTAAATGTTACTTTTCACTTATCTAGTACGTTGATTTGTCATTCTACGAAACCACTATGCTATTTTAAATGCTAATACTTCTTGGCAATATTTTATCTGATTTCTTGCTTAACTTTGTTAGGAGGGAATTGGTATACATGAGATTTTAAATGCCATTGTTGAAAGGATTCCTCCACCATCTGATACTGCTGGATGTCCTCTGAGAGCCCTAATATTTGATAGGTATGTATTGGGTAGTTCTCTCTCCTTTTTTTTATTATTATTTTTTTATAATTATTATTTTTTTAATTATTATTTTTATTTATTTATTTATTTATTTATTTTTTAAGGTTTCTTGTAATTAGGCATATTTTGTAGGTGATACACAAACATTCATAATTAATATTATTTTATTGATGCTTTATCAACCTTCATTCTTCGTTTATGAATTTGAGTTGTGAAAGTTGACTAATCTTTTAAAGTTAAATACTAGAATTTTTTTGCATAGAGAAATCTCTATGCTGGCTTTCCTGCAAAATCAAGCATTATCAGCTGTTTCTGGGAATTAGTAGAGTCTGTATATAGTCTCAGTTTCTTATCTGATACTTTTCTTGAAGTTCTTTATTCGAAAATGATTAGCCCTGCATACAACCAGCCATGATATTCCTACATGTTGATAACATACTTTTCAGTTACTATGATCCATATCGGGGAGTTATTGTGTACTTTCGAGTTGTTGATGGGACTATAAAGAAAGGTGACAGGATATATTTCTTGGCCAGTGAGAAGGTGAAGTACTCTTTTAAGGCCTGTGCCTCTAATTTGAAGATGATTGGGTTCACATTATTGGAAAAATAAGTTCGCATGTATAATTAAATTACTTCTACACTTAAAAAAACAATTATGAGAAAGCCAATCTGTCTTATGTCTGTGTACTTCCAGTGGCAGCTCCTTGATATATTTGATATTTGATGTGTCAGCTGTATAACTGTCAATGATTTACAGGATTATATTGTGGATGAAATCGGTGTATTGTCTCCCAATCAATTGCAAGTGGAAGAACTTCAACCAGGCGAGGTAAAATATGTTTTTCTTTTCGCTGTAGTGAACTGTTACAAAGCTTTACCTGAAGTAGTAGTAATATTTTGTCTGTTTAACTTGGCTATTTCCGTTCTTCCAAACATAATACAGGCATGAATAAATATCATCCAGAATTCTTGTGGGATGTAAGACATTTTTCACTCCCACTTGCTCGACCGTACAATTGTGAAGTTATTAATTGGGGCAAAGGGAGAGAAAGCAATTAAAATAAATGCTATTATACAAAATTGATGTTGATGATCAATTTTATACTACTCTTTCTCCTGCTCAAATAAAATATACAAATTAGTCCAAATTGTAAATAATTAGAACATTTTAGTATTATTTCTATCGTAAAATTTATTTGTTAGAGACATATTGATTTAAGTTATAAAAATTCACTTGGCTTAACTGTTTTTAATTATAATATATCAAATGAAAAGATTCAAATTCAATTTTATAATTTTCACCCAGTTTATTTTGAGCTATGTGCAATGGTTTTAACTTGGATAACCATCATTTTTTCTTCCATATTTTATCCTATAGCCAAACAATTGAGAAAAATACCAAGCTTCTCCAACATTTTGTATCCATCTCTTCTCTAATTTTAGAAACAAACATCAAAAGCACTTTTCCCAATATATAACCGTTATGGTTAGACACCAATTGGGGAAAAAAAAAAAAACCACTAGGCTTAAGGACTATGACCTTCAAAGAGTTTGAGTTAAATAACAGTTAAAAGAGTATAATTCTCATGTTAGAAATTTATCCTATATCATATGTTTTTTACTCAGAACTCTAAAATGAAAAGCAAGCTCCCTTTTTTTCTTTTGTTTAATTTTTTTATAGGCTTTGTAGACTCAAATAATCTCATCCACTCAATTTCTGGCCTACCTAGAGTTCAAATAGTAAAACATGCGTTCCTTTGTTTGATTGCATATCAGAGCCATCAGAGTCACTTGAGGACATGTTCAATAGGTTTCCTTGCTTGTCATGAGGATACATTTAGCATTAGATTTAGAATTGTGGTGCAAATTTTTTTGGAAATGACTAAACAAAAAAAGGCATTGAATGAATCAACTTAAAGAAAAAAAAAAAAACTGTTTTTTAGGTACATTTTTGTTCACTATTATCAACTGGTGTTATACTATTATGTAGTTGAGTCATGTTAGGATCCTTAGCTAATTGATATCTTCTGATTACAAGGAGATAAATGTTAGTAAGATTGTAATTATACTGATAACTGAACTGAAACTTATCAGTTTAGTGTCTTCATAACATTCTCTAATAACTGAGAACGTATTCAATAGAAAAGAGGACATTTTTTCTTTGGCTCTAGACTGTTATTCACAGAAACAAAATAATAAAACAGAACCATTAAATCTTCTTTTAGTAAATGTCTATCTATCAATATCAGGGTCAGTATTCTTGTGGAATCCAACTATTATAAAGCCTTATTTGGTTAAAAACAAGCTTCATTATTCGGGTCAACAATACTCTTTGTACTCTGACAGCATCAAAAGAAGACTTTGAGTTTGACCACACTCTTTTTATTTGGGAAATAGTAGATGCATGTTTGGTAAGCCTTCTATTGCGGGAAAGTTGCAGAAAGCAATGTGTCAGGTGTTCAAAGCCTGCACCCGTTTGTCTGATTTGGTTCTTTTATTCTTCCTTTTCATACATTATACATGTTCCTTCAGCATAAGCTTCCACCTTTTAATTGATTTCTGTGATGTGATTGATCAAAGCTTGTCTTTTAGGCCACTAAGCTTCATATAATTTATCTTCTTTTTTCTTTTCTTTTCTTTTCGTTTAGTTTTAAAAATATTTTTATTTATTTATTTATTTATTATAGGTTGGGTACCTTTCTGCATCTATAAGATCTGTAGCTGATGCCAGAGTGGGGGATACCATTACTCATTTCACTAAAAAGGCTGATGTCGCTCTTCCTGGATATGAGGAAGCCACGCCAATGGTTTTCTGTGGCCTCTTTCCAGTTGATGCTGATCAGTATGAATCTCTTGCTTATTAGTTTCGGTTTCTTGTATTTCGCCATATAACTCTCTCCACACTATTTTTTTCTAGTTACTTTGAGCCTCATCTACATTATTGGTAGGTTTCCGGAATTACGTGATGCATTGGAAAAACTGCAGCTTAACGATGCAGCGTTGAAGGTACTGTGTTGCTATGATGTTTTATTTTGGAAACTTTATTTGTTTGGAACTCAGACTAGAAATCTAGCTCTAGATTTCTTTCTCATCTCTGATTTGATATGATATCAGAAACCGATTCTTCATTGATTAGTTGCATCTACTGTTTTCTATTTAAATATTACTTCAGTATATATTCACATGAGGGTCTATTTGATTTTTAAATTGTTTGATTTGCATTACTTACTATTGCATTAGGATTTGACCTGAGATTGCTCAATATTCTGACATGCAGATCAGAGAAGTCCTTGAAAGACAAGTTAAACTAATTTTAAATTGTGTCATTTCAGTGAAGTGGATTGAATGTCAAAATTATGAGCTTTTATTTTACCAATGACTGATTCTCTTTATGTTAATTTTGCAGTTTGAACCAGAGACCTCTAGTGCAATGGGTTTTGGCTTCAGATGTGGGTTCTTGGGTCTCCTTCACATGGAAATTGTTCAGGTTTTCTGTTTAATCAACTTTGTTTCTTCTCCGTACTTTGATTTTAATTTTATTAAAATCTTATTTTATTTTTGGTGTATATTCTGGATAATATTGACACATTTACAATCTAGAGTTTTTACCTTGCAGGAAAGGCTTGAGAGGGAATACAATTTGAGCCTAATAACTACTGCACCGAGTGTTGTCTACAGGGTGAACTGTGTTAATGGTGATACTGTAATTTCTTCTCCTTCCTTGACCTGTTTTGTTTAATTTGCTGTATGTGCTTTATTGTCTCTTGAAATCGATGTTAAATAGTGTTGTTAGTTATGAGAATATTCTGTTATTTAGGTTTATTATTATGTTTTCTATTAGCTTTAGGCATTGTTTTAAAAAGCGCGCCTAGGCGTGAAGCGCAGCAAAGCGCATGAATGACACTTCTACTTGGTAGAAGCGCCACGAGATTACAAAAGCGCTTGTTAAGCGCGCCTAGGCGTGAAACCCAAGGCGCATTAACAAGTGTGCTTTTCAAACATATATTAAAAGAAGTTGTTCTATTGACACATTTAATTTTATCGATAGTGAAAAATATTGTTGGATAGTTATTTTCTCTTTTAGTAAATCTTTTCATGTGACTATTTACTAACTCATCATGTGACTATTTATTTTCCTAATGCATGTGACTTATTCTCATGTGACTATTAATTTTACTAATGCATGTGACTATTATTCTCGTGTGACTATTATTCTCATGTGACTATATATTATTTACTACAGTATTATTTAATTCTCAAACATATATATGTGACTTTTCCTATTTCTTTTTATTAATTTATTTGATAGATATTTGAAATGATTTATGTTTCCTATAAAGTCTTTTTGTTTTTTTTTTTTTTTTCAAAATTTTTTGACATAACTATTGATGATGAATAGATAGTTTTTTCTTTTTTTAATATAAGTTTATGGTTTGTAACTATTAACAACTTAGTGTTTATTTAAGTTTTATGGATATGATATTTTAATTAATTTGATGTTCGTAGTGTACTACTTATTTAGCCAATTTTGTTGCATATTTTAATTAGATTATGTTACGGTAAAAAAGCGCGCCTAGGGCTTTGCGTCTTGCGCCTAAAGCCCCAAGACCTTTGGCGCCTCGGGCTTTTAAAAACTATGGCTTTAGGGGTAAGCTATTTCATTTATAGTAAGAATCATCCAATTAGGTCTATGGTCTAATTTGTAGTGATTGAGTATGATTTCCTAATTATTAGGAAATCTGTTCTTTCCTACTTTATTATATCTAGGTCAAAGTTTGTATCCTCTTCTCATTAACGAAGAATAATGAGAATTGAAATAAAAACAATTACTCATAAATTCTACAAATAGAATTATTGTATAGTTGAGTAGGTCTATGCTCTAATAAAAAGAAACCAGGATAATCGTATCAATCAGATATAATTCAGCTTGTTTGAGATTTATGTTGTTTAAACTCATTAATCTAAATGGTCATATGATGTAAAAACTAATGCTTTTTCAGAATCAGAGTCTTACAGTCCCTGTGCATGAAAATGAAAGAAGTATTTCACTTGGGTGTTAAGTATTGTTATCTGTTGGGTGAATGTACATGTCTATTGTCATTTGTATGTGAAGAGTTAATATTGTAGCTCTTATGGCTGTACTTTATACTATGTGTTTGAAGGTTGAGTGCTCAAATCCGTCTTTGCTTCCTGAACCTGGACAAAGGAGATCAATTGAAGAGCCAATAGTGAAGGTAAACTTGAAGTTTTAGATGCTTCATGTATTATGTTATTAATTTAGCTATTGTGATTGTAGTTAATATCATAGTTCTAAAAAGCTCAAGGTGCAAGGTTTGGCACACCTTTTGTATATAATTTAAGTCTGGGCAAAATACACAAAACCCTTCTGAGGTGAGGTTTCAAAACTTGCAGGTAGATGATTATTTTCTTTTTGTTCGATATGTTATCCTTAAATTTATAGGATATCTAAAATGATGCAAAAGGGTATCTAAACTGATGCAAAAGACGGTCTCAAACACTGTATAAACGGGTATACGGATGCATGAGTATTGCACCGTATGAAAACGGGATGTTCTCCAGTTCTGTTCCATTAGACTGTTTGTGTACTGTTTTTTGGCCGTATACCCTATATATGGTTGTATATATGGTTATACGGCCATTAAAATTATAAATAAAAAATAAATATAAAAACAGATTTATTCTGCCAGATGTCATGGATTGCCATTTTTGGAAGAATAGCTTTGAGGAGTTGAAGACCTAATTTTAGGGATTTGAGAATTAGTCAAATCTTCGTAACTTGACCGATAAGTAAAGCAACACCTCTAACTTAGACAGCAAGTAATCTTGAATTTGACCTAACTTCTGCCGCAAGAAACCTAAATTCTCCCCTGAACAGCCCTCACACACAATAGATTTGAATTAGGTAAGCTTAATTAGGGTTCACTATTTTTCTAGAGTTTAGGTTATTAACTTTCGCCCTAACTCAAGACTTGGTAGTTAGTCAAGAAGCCGAAAAAATAATCTAGAGTCAAAGGTAGTTAGGCTTTCTTCTAGTCCAAGCAACTGGTTATTAATGGAGAAGCTGAAAGAGATAATTAGAGAATATTCTCAATTTGATTGATGAATGAATTGATTTAAATCCCCCTAAACTACATAAATCAGCCCTTTAAATAGGCTAACTATGCGCTAATAAATAAAGAAAACCTAAACAAATACAAATAGGAAAACTAATAAAAGTAAAAATAACTAAAACAAAACCTAATAGGAATTTGAAATACTATCTAACCCTAATTTGAAATAGAAATAATTATACCCGATTCTGGGAAATGTGTGGGAAATGCGTAGTGAATAGACAAGGGAATTATGGGAAGGTGAAAGAATTAAGAAAAGAAAAGGGTGGTATTAGCTCTGATTCAGTTTGCTTTGTTTGGCAGTCTCTGTCAAGTCAGTTCTATATGTGGATTGCTTTTTGTTGACTGCAAAAATGTATGTGGTGGACAAGTGTTATCTCATTTTACATTTGTTCTCCCATTAATCATATCTATGTCTAGGTTTAGTAGCATTTTATAATGGTTAAGGTTTTTACTTCTTTAATTTTTTTTTTAAAATCTTTTAAATTAAATTTAAGGACATTATATTTAGCATGAAAAAATATTTTATCATTACCTTGAGGTATTCTGTCTTAAAAAAAATGTGATCCAAGTGTAATTTTTAAAACAATATCAGAATATTGTGTATTTTGTGCGTAAAGTATTGTTTAATGATTAATGAAAACATGAAGTACAAGCAATAATAAATCAAAATTCAGTTTATATGAATAAATCAAATCAAATAGTGAATAGTCGAATGATCACAATTGCATTATGGTATGCATATATGCCTTCTTATGTGGATTAAGTTGGAGTTGGAACAAAGGAGAAAACAGCTTATCATGTTTCTTATCTAGACTTTCTATTTCCATTCCTGATTTACTTTCCCTTTTAAGATTTCTTATTTCCTAAGGAAAATATTCCTTCTAGGGTAAGTTTCTGCTGTGTACTATATTAATGGAGAAATCGTACTATTGAAGTTTCAAGTTAGTCTAAACTAGTTTGATGTCTAATGTTCTAGTTTCCTTTGTTGAAATAAGGTTTTCAAAATAGTTGGAAATAATGGTATCTGCAGCAGCCCATGGACTCAATCTGTGACCAAGGGAGTATACATGATAGCTTTGTTATTAGAGACAAGTTACAAGAAACTACTATCATATAAATTCTTTAGCTCTAAATATATCCATAAACATTTAGAAACTTTTTAGGGTAAGTTACACAGTTTAGTTTGATGTGGTTTGAAGTTTGATATGCATCTATTTGGGCAATAAGAAAAATGGAAAAAGAATAAATGAATGTTTTAGTATTCCATTCCCAATCATGTCCTCTTCTGCCTTCTCTCTGACCGCTCCTATCTCTTGTTTTTCTATGTTATTTATTTAATTATTCAGGCTCTCCCTCTCTAAAAATTGCTTAAGAGGAGATTCCTAAGGTACGCCTCATAGGCACTCATCTCACGCCTGGGTGTACTTTTTGAATCTACAGTTAACTGGAAGAGAAGTCTTTAAAAATTTTAAAATAATGAATTATAAACTGAGAAGGGAGGTTGATTTTGTTGTATAAAACCATTTAAGTATCAGTATCAATGGGGCTCTACACCTACACAAGTTTTAATACCTTCACATACTTTTTTTTTCTAGATCCAATTTGGATTATTAATTTGTCTAATGTATGATTAAAGATGGATAAAATGGTGAAAATCTTGAAATTTTGTTAACTTATAGGAGTGAGTGAAGTGTCAACAAAAGTTAAAGAGTTTACAATGGTGAAGGACTTGGTAGAAAATTGCGTACACATTCCCAAGTTTAGGCCTCATCATGTGCATATGAATTTCTTTTGTGGTTTATGCTGATTTGTGTCATTTTAGATTGAAATGCTGACGCCAAAGGAGTATATTGGTTCACTCATGGAGCTAGCTCAAGATAGAAGAGGCAAGTTTATGGAAATGAAATTTATTACTGAGAGCAGGGCATCGATCACTTATGAGTTACCACTTGCAGAGGTAATATCGAAACCTTTTTCCTCAATCTATTTAATTGAACATTTTTCAGAAGATAGCTTTTAGGATTTCTATTGTCTATTATCTTTTTCTTTTGCTAAACATTTTTATTTACTTCCATTGCAGATGGTGGGTGATTTCTTTGATCAATTAAAATCCAGAAGTAAGGGCTATGCTAGCATGGAATACACTTTTATTGGGTAAATATGCGTGTATTTTTTATATTTGGTCTTGGTGCATGTTATTTCGTAACCGGACGTCACATAGATGTTTAGTTTGTTGATGATTCTATTATCTTGGTACTCAATGGTCTCTAACTTCCAACTCTTCGGAACTCTCACTTGTTATCTAGTAAAGTAGGGGCAGGGATCCAGGAGCCTATGGACTCCTTTCTTCTGCTTCTAACCCTCAGAGTCAAAATTCTTATTGTTTCATTCAGTTGTGAATATTTAACATTAATTTCTTTTGTTTGACCAACTCTAAATTATGCCTTGCTTAATTTAGGATTGAGAGAAAACTATGAGATTTTATTAAGGTGATTGAGTAGAGAGGTTTTATCCTTAATCCGTAGACCTAGGGCTGTATATATATGTTAAGCATTCCGCTAGATGAAAGCGTGAGTTACTGATGAAAACCACAACTTCTATACATCAGTTTTCTAGAATGAGGAAATTGAAATAATCAACTAATGTCCCATCTAACTGGATGACTAATGATATACTGTAATATATTACAAGCGTCATACTAATCCTCTTACATGAAATCTTGTCTTTTGATTTTCAGGTACCAGGAAAGTGAACTGATAAAACTGGATATTCTGATAAATGCTGAACTTGTAGAACCATTGGCGACTATTGTACATAAAGATAAGGTCAATTAAGTTTCGCACTTAAGGATCTTTTTCTATTATCTTTCAATTGTTAGAAATATTTTAGAAGTGCATTTGTGGTACCGTGGTATGTTGGGAACTCCTTTTAAATTACTTCCCTAAGTGCAAGAATGCTTCAAGAATAGTAAAAGATTTTTCTGCTTGGAATTTCGATAAAGCTAGATACAATTGTTGTATTCTATTTTGTAATAATGGTAGCTTTTAGGTTGTGTGATAATGACTATTAGTTATACAATATTGGATCTCTTTTGGTTTTGTTAACAAACTCTTTATCTTATTAAAAACTATTGTTTTATGTTTTTTCCACCTAATAAAAAAAAAATGAAAAATTAATAATAATAATAATAATAAATAAATAAATAAAACAAAAAGAAGAAAGAAAGAAAATAGACTGCTTCGAGAAGTTTACCTTTCTGTTCACAGTTCTTTAACTTTGCATTGACTTGAACTATTCAATTCTCCTATATTCTATTCAGGCATATTCAGTTGGTAGAGCTTTAACTCAAAAGCTGAAGGAGCTCATACCGCGACAAATGTTTAAAGTACCAATCCAGGTAAAATCTATAACTTTATGATGTCTGTTCAAGTTGCGAAGGCTTTGTTTGCTGAAAGGTTGTGTTAAAAGTAATAAACAACTTCAAATTACTTTGATTTGAGCTGTATATGTAAGTGGCTGACTGTATTCTATATATGTATGCATTAATTTCTTTAACTTTGCTGAAGAGCCTAGAGCCTTGAAAGTTATTGGTGCTGATGTTTCCTCCTGATCCTCACTCGGTGCAACGGAATTTCCTTTTCTTTATTTCTTTTTTCTCCCCCCTTTTCTTTTAACATCATCTGTAGATTGTCATATATAAAGGTAACTATGCTTATTAGGTAGACATCAGTCTGCTCTGCCATTTTTCCTGTGATGTCTTTGATTCCTTTACAAATTATGTTAACCGAGTGTAGGCTTCTTTGATTATGGAAGTACTACAAATTTTAAGCAATATCTAGATGATAGTGGATCAGCAAAATTAGGAGCTGGTAGTTGGCAATCATTATGCTCTTGAAAGAAGTTTATGATCCATTTCATTCATCTCTTCATCTGGGGAGGGGTGAAGGGAAGGCGTCCTTCATTTGGATTGACTTGGATACTGTGATCTGTTTTATTTTTGTTTGTTTATTTTGAATGGAACACCAACCTGTCAGCCATATGATTCTTTCGTAAGCTAATTTGAAGAATAGTGACATGGCTGAATGTCTATCTGGCATTGCTGACGTTACATTCTAATAGAATGGTCTGATTTTACAGAACATTTTTCATAAGTTACTCTGTTTTAGACTTCAGTTCACTGATGGGCTTAAAATTATTATTTCAGGCATGCATAGGTTCAAAGGTGATTGCTAGTGAGGCTTTGTCAGCAATTAGAAAGGATGTTTTGGCTAAATGCTATGGTGAGTTTCTTCAATCTTTTTTATTTATTTATTTATTTTTCCCAGATAAAAGGGAAAATATGCATTACTTGCTATATTTCATTTTCTAAAAATATAGCAAAAAATGTTTCAATTCGTTTTGAAAGCAAAAAGTGGAACTCTCATGGTCTCTGTTCTTATTTGAAAATAGATTTGAAGTAGACCAAAACTAGTTTTCACTGTTGTGAAGTAAGTACATTGACACTGAAAAGTAGTTGGCTTCTTGTGTGTGTGTGTATATATATATATATATATATATATATATATATATATATATATATTTAATGTTTCTACTTTATTCCAGTCTTTACAATTTTCTTATCTGTGGAGGTTTTGTTCGTATCTTTATGTAAAATTGTTATTTTCTTTGCTACAAGTTTGTATTAAGTACAAACAGAACGGTAATAACTGACCTGTTCACTGTTCTATCATCTCCTACTATGTTCCTGCAGGTGGGGACATTTCAAGGAAAAAGAAATTGCTCAAGAAACAGGTGAATTAGTTTTCCTAGCCTGAATTTTATTTTGTATTTATTTAGTTGTTCATTATATCTCTTTTGGTCATCCTCAATTTATTTAACCCATTAATTGGCTCTATGTGAAGGTAATGAAATTAAATCTAGAGGCGGCTTGGTCTTTGTGATTTAATATGTTAAAATAAAATAAATGTATTGATATAATCTAGAGGCGACTTTACATACAATTTTTATCATATTATTTATCTTGGGCTGCTTATGCATTTCCTGAGTCAATGAGGTTGGTAACTTTATACTTGGCTTTTGAAAAATCTTATACTTAGTTCAGCTCAGATTAGGTTCATTTTTACCTAAATTCAAGCTTTAACCAAATGCTCTGCGAGTTGATTTGAATCATTTATAAATGTATTTATTTATTTATTTATTTATTTTCCTTGATTGGTTGATAATATATGATATAATTTTCGAATGGCCTTGTGACATGTTTTCATCTAAATATCCAATGAGAGACTTATATTACATTTTGCAAATGAATGAGATGAAATTTCTCCAATAAGTGTTGTGAACCTGAGATAGTGGAGGATTTAAGCATGATATTGTGGTATCATGGTATTGGACTTTAATTCACCTTAGACATTTATTTGAGAATTTATTTTGTAATTAGCATATGTGCATGTAATAGGGGATGAATTGAGTATGTGACTGTTCTATATACCTTATGATCAGGCGGCAGGGAAGAAAAGAATGAAGGCTATTGGAAAAGTGGATGTGCCACAGGAAGCTTTCATGGCTGTACTAAAACTTGAAAAGGAGGTACTATGATCATGTGTATGCTCTACTTGTGACATTATTCTCTATAGAAGAACACCCTTTTACACACTTATTTATTTTATACTTTGATTCATTATGTAAAAAAATTGGCTAGTGTTGTAATACATAGAAATGCAGTATCAGATAGATGTATAGATTTATCAATGAAGTATCAGCCTAAGAGAGAACGCAGAACTTCACCTTCTCAAATTTTGTTTGTTTATTTATTTAGAAACTGTAGATTTGGATCTCAAAAATTTATTTTTTAAAAAATATTTTGAATTTAAAATTTATTATTTAAGATTCTTTTTACTATTTGGATTCAAAATTTAAAAAAATATATATTATAAAATTAAAATTTTTATTTAATATTCTTTTCAATGGTTGTAAAATATTGAAAATCCTAGACAGTAATGCAAGATTCAAACAGCTTGAGTAATACCAGCGGAAGCTGGGGTGATCCGGTGGTGCAAACCATCACCACCACCTCCACCAGCGTCACTAGCAGCACCATGCTTACTGGAATCATAAGTCTCACCATCACCCCACAAAGCGTAAGCTTCTTCACCATGCACAGCATCATCACCAATCTCCAACTGCTCCTCGGACATCCTAAGAGGTATGACCGTATTTATCACCACACAAATTATGGAAGTCACAACTAAATTCCACCCAATGATGAATGCTCCTCCGGCTAGCTGCTTGGCCATCTGAAGCCCTCCCGAGCCACCGTAGACTCCGCCTCTTGAGTTGGCTACCGGTAGAAAAAGGGAGCAGAGTGTTGGCTCTGCGAATAGACCTGTTAGGAGACCGCCGAGAAGACCAGCCACTGCGTGTGTATGGAAGACGCCGAGAGTGTCGTCTACGTGGTGGAGGAGAGACCAGCGTTTGTGAAGGATCATCATTGAAAACCATGGGATGCTTCCTGATAGTATTCCCATTATTATCGCTGCCCATCCTTGTACCAGTCCTGTTTTAATATGAAACCAGTATGGTATCAACTAAGTCTAAGAGGCATGAATATGTGATATGAAGGAGGGTACCTGCTCCAGGGGTAATGCAAACGAGACCAGTGATCATGCCCTGAACAGCACCAATGACCGAAGGTTTATCAAAGAAAATGACATCAAGCCAAGTCCACACAAGCAGGCTTGTCGCTGCGCATATATTCGTATTGAGTACCGCCATTGAAGAGTCCGTGTTGGCAGCATATGGATCTCCTCCATTGAACCCTGCCCATCCCATCCACAGCAGCCCTGCGCCCGCCAGAGTCAGCAATACATTGTTTGGCGGAAACCTCTCCCTGTCCTTTTTAGCTCTCGGCCCCACCTGTCACATACTTAGCTCAATCAATAGCAATGCAACACAGTTTTGGTGTTGAAGAAAAAAAATAAATAAATAACAGACCCAGAAAGCAGTGGTGAAACCAGCAATCCCAGAAGAAAGATGAATAACATAACCACCAGAGTAATCCATAACACCCCAATGAAACAAAAACCCACCACCCCACAAACTAAACGCCCCAACCGTATACGAAAACGTCAACCAAAGCGGCACAAACGCCATCCACGCTTTTATATTCATCCTCCCAAGCACCGACCCACCCAATATAATCACCGTTATTGCAGCAAACACGCATTGGAACCACACCATCGACGCCATCGGATAATAAGGCGTCACCATCGCTGTCTCCACAGTCACTCCATCTCCATGGAACTGTGTAGTCTCAGGTAGAGCTGCTTGTTTGAGTAGAAACTTCTGTCCCAAGGCAGGTCCTGCTTTGCCCCAGAAGGGAAGGAGTTCGTCTCCGAATGACATTTTATACCCCCATGTGACCCAACATATGACTACTGCTGCAAAGGCGTAGAGAGCCATGAAGGCTGAGTTCACCGCCCATTTCTTCTTGACTATGCTTCCGTAGAGGATTACGAGACCCGGTACGCTCTGGAGGCCGACCAGTGTGGCTGATATCATTTGCCATGCGTTGTCTCCTTTGTTTAGCCAGTCTGGTACTGCTGCTGATGTGCCTGCTTGGTACGCTATTGGTACTGCTGATGACATTTCTTCTGGTATTGATTACAGGTTTCAGATGTTTGCACCATTGATTACTGGTTTATTATGAATATCTTTTGATTGGAGGATTCTATTTGGCGTTATTGTACGAGTAGCTGTCGGGTGGATGAACTGCCGCTTTGTGTTTGTTTTTAGTTGAATAGCAACTCCAACTGGTGCCGTCTCCTGAATCTTTGATTCGCAATAGTCTCTAGATTCTTGTTCTTACGCTTTAACTTGCCATTTTCTTTACGGATGGTTGGTCAAGCTTTATTCACTTTGGCATTGCTCTTGGAAATCTAGGTCGGTTGGAAATATAATACCACATTGGTTAGGGAAATGATAAAACACTTGAATATAAAAAACTAAATAGGCTTTTAGTAATATGGCTTAAGTCATTTTACCAAGAAGCAAATCCAATCTCATTTGGGGGAGATTTTTTGGAATGTTAGTTGGTATTACTAGAGCCTAGGACCCTAGTTACAAGTTACCTTAAACTTGTTTATCGTTAGGACCCTAGTTACAAGTTACCTTAAACTTGAATTTGAGGGAAAGAAGTGATGAGATGAATAGGAGGAGAAGCCTGAGGGTTGGGATGACGTGTAGAAATGCCCACATTTATGGGTGTTGATCCAAATTCTTGGATTAATAGAGTAGAACGATTCTTTATGGCTGGAAGATACACTAAAGTAGAGAAGGTAGAAGTGGCAGCAATCGGCTTTGATGAGGAAGCCTTGTCATGGTTTCGCACCATGGAAGACTTAGTTGCTATCACTGATTGAAATCAGCTTAAGCAAATGATTTACAAGCAATTTAGACTAACTCGTGAAGGGGATTTGGTGCAGCATTTCTTATCCATCCAGCAAGAAGGATATGTAGCATCTTACGAAAAATTATTTTGGAACCTGGTAGCTAATTGCAAAGGACTACCACCAGTGTGCTAACTGGCACCTCCATTAAGGGTCTACAACCACATAGTCGTTCGGAGTTGATGTTGTTAAAACCGAAAGGTATTAATGTAGTCATTGAAACAGCTCTAAAACAAAAAATTAAGGATTTGAGGGGATTCAAAGGAAATCGGGGTTTTGGGAGCAACAATTGTTGGAGTGCTAGTAAAGGGGGGGCTTATCTAGTGATGCAAGCACCAGGGCAGAGAACAAAGGTTAACTGAATCTTAAGGTCGGAGGTAGCAACTTCAAAAGATTGACAGCCCAAGAATATCAGGTCAAGAGGGAGAAGGGTTTGTGTTTCAAGTGTGAAGAACCATACCACCCAGGCCATAAATGTAAAAAAAGAAGTTTGAATGTGATGTTGGTGTTAGATGAGAAAGACGCTGATACTGAGCTAGACAGTGAAGAAGTTAGCGCGGAGCTGGCGGTTAGTTCAATAGTTGGGTTATCACTACCTAAGCCGATGAAATTCAAAGGGAAGATTGGTAGTTTGGAGGTGGTAGTTTTAATTGATTCGGGGGCTTATCAAAATTTTGTTTCTCTCCAACTGGTGGACAAACTTAAATGGAAATTATATGGCACTAAAGGATAGGTGTTATAATGGAAAATGGTGCAACTGTAAGGGGAAATAGTATGTATAAAGGTATGCTTTTAGAGATTCAGGGGGTTCAAATCAACACTAATTATTACCTATGAATCTAGGAGGCTGTGATATTATTTTGGGCATCCAATGGTTACGAAGCTTAGGCGCGATGATGGTGAATTGGGAAAAGCTGTTAATGAGATTTGAGGAGTATGGAAAGTGGGTTTACAAGGAGACCCTAGTTTGTCAAAGTCTTTGGTTAGATTAAAATCCAGAAATACTGAAGATAAAATATTTATGGTAGAATTGCATCAATAAGACACGATTGATGACAGCAACGGGGAAGGAATAACAACAGAGGTAACAAAACTGGTGGATCATTTTACAGAAGTATTTAGTATGTTAAATACTTTGCCTCCATTTAGATGGAAAGATCATGCTATTATATTAAAAGATGGATCGACATTAGTGAGTGTTAGGCCATTTCAATACCAACGACACCAAAAAAAAAAGATTGAAAGGCTGGTTGGAGAGATGTTGGAAGCTGGGATCATCCAGGAAAGCAACAACTCATTTTCTAGCCCAGTTTTGCTTAAAGCATATGAAATAAAGCATATGAAAAATTAAAAATTGGTCCAAACTAATAGGCCCAATTTGTGGATGTTACAATCATGAATCCCCGTCGGTTTTATACAAATTTCCAAAGTCTAGTGAACCTTTGAAATAACGCAAAATACTCATTGCTATTAAGAGATAAGATCTCATCGGATTCTCCATATATCTGCTGCTGATTAATGCAACTGAATGCATAATGTTTCATTTGTAAATGTCAAATACATGAGACTTTTGACGATTTCCTTGAAAAAAGCAGTATTTACCTTTCTCCCCCTAATTTCTATAAGCATCAAATCCGATTCCAATAGAGCTCGAGTTGATATTGAATTACAGTTCTTCATTTTAAACTTGTCAAGAATATCCATAGTGTATTTCTTCTATGACATAAAAACACTAGCAGATGATTGCGCTACTAATATACTAAAAAAATAATGCATTAACTTCAAATGAGTCGCACCAAACTCATTCAACATGGACTTGTTTAAATTGTTCATCATTAGTAACATAAATATGGTCATCAACATATAAACACATAGTCAAAAACTTCTCTGCAGTTCCAGATTATATATTAAGTGTGTGTTCATACAAGAACATTTGATAAATCCTTCTTTAGCAAAATAAGCATCTATACAACCATATCAAGTTGAAGCTGGTTGTTTTAGTTCATATAATGCTTTTTTTAGCTTGTATATCTAATTTTCATGAACTTGTTTAATATATCCAGAAGGTTAATCGATGTACACTCCTTCTAATTCACCATGAAAAATATCAACTTCACGTCTAATTGATATATTGGTCGTGAGTTTGTAGTAGCAATAGATAACACCATAATATGGTGTCAATTCATACAATCAGTGCAAATACTTCTATGCAGTCCACACCAGATGGCTTCAAGAGACAGTTTCAATGGTGGTGGTGTGTGTCAACAATTGGTGGTTGGACAGAGAATAAATGGTAGAAAAATCAATTTTTGACATTTTTTAATTTTATCGAATCTCATTTATTCAACTACCAATCACTGAGAGACCATCACTATTAAACTCATCTCTTCTTAAGTATACTAAAGTCAAAAAGTCCATTCTAAAAGTTTTAACATTTTTTATATGATAGTGGTATAGAAAACTCCAAATCTATGGTGATTTTTTGGGATTAATACTAGTTATAAATATATGCAACATGTGATAATTGCTTCACAATAAGATAAGTAGTCCGATGCGGATGGTAATTCAACTCATAAACCCACAGATGTCCATCCGTAATGTACTGGTGCGGATTTAATTAAATAGATTTACCAGCGGACATGATTTAAAAATTAAATATGCGGAAGGTTTATAGCAGGCGTGAATATCGAAAATAATTTGCACCTTATATTCGCAAATCCATATATATATATATTGTATTGTATATATTTTATTAAATATATAATAAAATTAATATTTATTTATTTATTATTTTATTTTGATATCATATGTATGTATCTGAACTTAAATAGATTATAATAGCATTTCTTGTGGTATGTTGATTTATAATTTATGTACAGTAACTTCAGTAATGTGGACAATATTTTAAAAGATCATGGTACTGTCTATGCTGATGTAGTAAACTTTAAAATAGATATTGTTTATCCACCCTTTTATTTTATACGGTCAAATAGATATGCTAGCTTAGTTTTTTCTTTTCTTTTTTATATTACTTTATTAGATTTTTAGTATGTTTCAAATTCTTTTTATTATCATTCATATTTTAGTTAGAGAGTTTAATTTTAATTAAATTTCAATTAGAAAAATGATAAACGGTAACCATAATATGACTGTTTTTAAACTACATTATTTATCAATAAATATTTTTACACATTATCAATCGCGACTTTTATTTTGCATGGTCACATCATCTCACACTCACATTCCATTGGAGATGCTCTAAAGTATGTTTTGTTATTAAGTATTTTTTAATTGATTTTTACGTAATGCTTTGGTTACATTGATTTGAGATTTTAATGAATTGTAGTTTAGTATTGAATATTAGCTTAAAAGTATGTTTGACATTAAATTTTCAATTAGCGTTTTAGATAACGTTAGCAGTTAGTTGTAAATTAGATTTTAAATTAGCTGTAAAGTTAGCTGTTAGATTAAACGTTTGGTATTAATTTTAATTTTTAAATTAGCTATTAGATATAAAATTACTAAAATTTATTACAAATATAAATATAATTTAGAAAATAATAATGTAATTAATTATAAAATAAAGGTTAATAAAGTATATCACTATTAGTATTGGGGTTGAAAGCTATCTTTAATAGCTTTTATAAACACTATCTTAATAAAAAACTTTTCCAAACATACTAAATTATTTTTTTATTAATATTTAAATGCGTTACATTTTTATTTATAACTTATATTGATTTGCATAACGCTGGTTCCTGATGTGGATATAAATGATGATTTTGATTATTTATTTATTTTTATTTTTATTTTTATGAAAGTGTGGATATGATTAAACCCACATTCGTTGTTACCCTAGATATGTGAAACTGGCATGGCAGTTGCCATTTGAAATCATCATGCACATATACAGTGTGTACATCTTTGGATCCTATTGAGAAAACCAAAACACATTTATCTTTTGAACTTTATATTAACAAAAACGAAATTGGAATACTATTCCAATAGTAGCTCTAAGCAGCAGTAGTACTAGAATAAGTGTCCATGTCAGGAAAAACATTTACAATGATAGTATTCATATGTAATACAACCATCCATGAGCTTCATCATCGAATATGTCCGAACAAAGTGGACAACCTCTTTGAAACTAATTAGCTGGAACATTGTTACATTTGTTGTTACAATCTTCATCAGAATCATTACTGGTCTTGTCGTGACAATGCTCGACCTGTGGGATGCGATTCAGGACTCTAGAAGAGAACACAAAGGCACGTGAGGAAGCCAAGAGGAATAAAGAGAAGAAGAATAAAGGAATGGTTTCTCGGAAGTACTTTTTGGGAATGTTAAAGGCCCTGCGTTTAAGGGTATTGTTGAAGAGATGAATAAGAAGGAGTGTGAAAAGGTTGCTGATGAGTTTCAGAAAGTGTGTCCGCGGTTTGATGAGTATTTTAGTAGTGATGCTAATGATTGGATGTTTAGAGAGGCTATTCGGTTCAATCCTGAGAAGATTCCTCAGAGAAAGTTGATTAGATCTTTGATTGGGAGTGTTGTTCATGGTAAATGTGTTTCTGGAATTTGAATTGTTTTGCTTTGCTTTGCTTTTCATACACATATGTAGTGTAGTGTGTTATTTTTTATTAGTAAATTTAAAATTTATATTATTTTTTATTAGTCTTTCATATTTGTGTTATTATTAGATTAGTATAATAACAACAAGCATAATAATAAATGTATATTACAAATTAGAGTTTGAGAAGAAATACACACCCCTTCATTTGGCATACGGGTGACTCTGTTTCATCGCTATAAAAACGCCAGTACATGCATTCTGGTCTTCATCAGCAGGAATCATCTTTCTTTTCCGCAACAGGTAAGAACCCAGGAACAGCCTCATTTTCCAATGCCTCAGCACCGCGGAGCCACATATGTTTATCATATTATTACATGAAGTTAAATTTTCTATTTTAATTTATAATGTATTATATTTTACTTCATTATTATCAATTCTAATTTTTATATTCTATTTGTCATATACCAATTTTACTAATATGGCCAGAGCGATGGTGGGAGCTCTATAAATAGCCCAGTAACCAGCGGAAATCACTTTATCTCATGACATCATCTCCTCAGTTTTTATGTTGGTCCTAATGAATAGGAATTGCCAAGGGCCGAAGAACAAGCCAAAGAGGGTTATTATTATTAGTCGTCAATAGCTTTTTGTTTATAAGGAAATCAGAAACTTTGCTGTTTTAAAATGTATAGAACAGTACAAGTTCAATCCATTGACTTCCACAAAGGAAGCTCAAAACGACATCGCTTGCACAAATCGTGCAAGAGATATTAACACCATTTTGCTATCTCACTTTTCTCCACAACCAACTCCCAAAACACCCACTGTAATAACAGCAATATATTTACAATAACATTATATAGACAGAATTAAAATCCACATAAAACTAGCATTCAAATATACCAAAAAGGATATATCCTAGACGCAAGCTTACTACCACCAGTAAACTCTATAATCTCAATGATTGAAAGCTCAGTGTCTTAACTTGGGTGGTATAAATTAACAATCAAATGCCAGTTCATATGTAAGGTTAGATTAATTCCCTAAGGTTCAACAAACGAATTGAAGGACTTCACCGCTTTCAGATTTGTATCTATCCTATACACATCTCTTCAACCTACTACTCTATAGTGTAACCACAGTTGGAAAGAAACATTACCCCCCCCTATCATCCTATCCTATCATCATTTTCTATCAAAGTCAACCAGTTAATAAAACTAATCTATAGAAATTTTGATGCACTCATGGTACGAACAGTATTTGAAATCTCCATTAGCTGCTGATCTGCTTTCTCCTTCCATTTAAGTAATTCCTTTAGTGTTTCCTGCAAAAGCAAACATTCCATGACAAGCTCTGTTTAACTCTTGAATATGAGTGAAAAATAGGTACGCATAATGTATAATTTTGTCATTAAACCATGGTGTTTAATCATTCAAGTTGCTGCTATTTAAAAGTTACCTGAAAACCAAGCATTGATGTGTCGATGTCAGTTGAATTGATGGTAACTGAAGAATCTGGAGTTACGTTTGCTTGATCGTCCTCTTGCCTACATGGCCTGCTTATGGCAGAAAGAATGTTATATCTACAATATCTATAACAAAAACATTCACTGAACAACTCTAGCTCCCTCTGCTGAGTTCACTAACCTATTCATTTCGGTGACTTCTTCCTTATATAGCTCAATGTTTCTGGAGGAAACAAAATCCTGACAAGGTCTAGCAGTAGGCTTTGACATGGGTAATCGAAGAGGATCCTGAGCAACACATTCCTGCCCAACGCCGATTAGCTCATTGCTGTCTAACAGTGGACCAAAATCTTCCCCTCGGACATCATCTAAGTTGGTGCCATCCAACCAATCAACCCATGTCTCTGGATCCGAAGGGCTGAAGGTTGCCAACTGCTTTGGAGCTTGCAAATTGCTAAGTGAATTCGAAATTTCAGTCAGCTGCCCCTCAATTTTTGCTTTCCATTCAACCAACTCTTTGTACATCTCCTATAAATTTAAAAGAACAAATAGTCAGATAAGACAAATTGCACCGATGAAAGCGTTATGTGTACAAGGCGATTAAAAGAAAATAAATAAATTGTCATTTGATCTTTTATTTATATCTACATGTTCATTGTACCTAAAATTGAGATGAAGTAATGCTTCAATACCTGCATACCACTCAAAGAACTTGAGATCTCAATCAACCTTCGGTCAGTTTTAGCTTTCCATTCAATCAGTTCCTTGTGCATCTCCTGCAAATAGACTAAATTGATTTCACAGCCAATCAAATATCTCATTCAATCATCAGCAACATGTCAATCATTTACCTCAATTTCACTGGCTCTTTGTTCTCTCTGCTTAGACACAAGCCATTTCACATCCCTACAAACACAACAGAAAACTTGATGAAGGATACATCATTATGAAGAAACAATGGGCACCTTCATCAAATACAACCAAAATGAGATGGAATTATGAAATTATCATTTGTTAACTACCCTTTAATTTTGTCGATTTCTGACTTAAGCGACTGAAGTTCGGCAGTTGAAGAAGCCTCCCGAAAGGAGCTGCCACCAGACTTCAGCCATGACGATGGTGCAACATAACTAGGATCAGGTACCCCAGCTTCCAACTTAACCTTCAATAGGTCAGCATTCTCTAACCAATACTCCATTACTCCCTCAGTGTTGTAACACCGTCGGAACCTTTCAGTGGCACCAGGTGCTACTCTACCATCAATGTGCTTTAACAAGTGGTCCAAAAGCCCAGTATCACCAATTCGTTTACGAGCTTCCATTCTCAGTACTGTCCGGGAAATTGGATTTCCAAATACAGCCCCTTCATTCTTCAAGACTTCCAATAAACTTTGTTCAGCCATCATATACCTTCAAAATATCATCACTTTTTTAAAGTTAGAAGAGAATAACCCATATAACAGCAGTAGATTAACTAATTGTATTGCACAGCCTCTACCTCTCAGCAGACCATCTGGTGGTGCTATCAAGCTTTTTCTGCTGGCGCTTACGAGAACTACTGTTTTCTTCCTTTAAATTTGAGGGTTTAGCATCAAATGTTTCTCCAAGTTGGTATAAGCTGCGGCACTTCCTCTTTTGATGTCCTGGTCTCGCACAAGATTGAGCTATCACATCATCCCCTCCGTCACTTTGTTCTTCTTCCTTTACAATGCTAGGTGGAATTTGGTTGATGTCATTTGAATGCTGAAAGTTAACTAATTGAGAAGTGCCCCAGTGTGACATTCTGTTGTGTTTCAGTTCAGACCAACACAGTCCTTTCTTGGAGCTTTCGACCTTCTTCTGGGTTGTCGATGTTTCAGAAGCACCTGAAAACAAAGCCTATTCTCAGAGATACAACAATTGCATACCTTCAGAGTCTCAATCTCAGGTATATGAGATAATATCCCTAGCATTAAGGACGAAATCAAACTAATTATTTATTTATGCTTAATCTTAAACTCTTGTGAAGAGGTCCAAACCAGAAATAGCAAAACACGAATCTGCACAATTTCACAATTCCCAAAAGTCTAATGATTGTCGGAGAAAGGGTATCAAGCCTTATCCAATGAAATTAAAATTAAGTAGAATCTAACAAACAAGAGTAAGAAGAGATAACGAGTGCAAGATACTTATTCATCGCTTTTCCTACCTTATTTATCTCTACCTTATTTATCTTTATATGTCATGCAAGAATTCAAGGGCTGAAAGTTCACAACTCCTAAATGTTATCTTTATATTCAAGGTCTTATAGAGAGTTTCTGTTTCTCGCTAACAAGTTATCAATTCTAAGCTTCAACTCAATCATAAGCTGTATTACTATTATCAGCTGACCACCCCCACAAGTTCAAACAATTCTAGCCAATAAAATAAAGGTATAAGATCCAAGTTAAGTGTGCTCTATCAAGTCCACAGGAACATAATTTCTAAGTTAACAAATAGATCATTAGACTTAAAGCTAAAACATAAGCGGCCTCTAATTCCCATTACTTCACCAAAAATACACGGTATCCAAATCTTTGTTCAGGATATTCAATACATATGGTACTGGAGATTTCAATAAGAAAACGTAAGTTAAATAGGACTCTATTGGCAGATTCAATTCAGGTTCAATAACATAATAGTTCAAACTATGAGAGAATTTAGTAAAACATTTTAAAAACCTCTTTAAAGATTGCCGATCAATTTTACCGGCAAACACCAACTTGTCAAGGATTTACAATACTTAACATTAATTTATATTCACAACATAATGAGATAGTTAAAGGACTCAACAAAAAGATTGACAAGCAAAAATATATTTCCCTACTTCACTGCTACAAAAACCTGCAAATTCCTCTACTCGACAGCTCAAAAGAACTTAAAAAACCAAATGTCCCAAAACAATAGTCTCCATTATGTCCAAAGGGCAGTCATCATGTTAACTATAAATCAGCAGAAAAGAAACTGAATACATGATATGTAAACATTATCAAACTCAAAGGCAATAAAATAAGTAAATCTTTATGCAGGAGATAGCAGCATTTAAGAACCTCAACACTCCGTAAATCCAGCCACCATAATTAATTTAAATGTAAACGAATGATTCACCACACTTGAGTAAACCTTCACATTCACAAATGACAACTTACACAAAAATTAATGATGCTAATATAAAGCATAAATGATTCAGTGCCCCGTGCCCTCAACAATACACATCATGAACAATACAACCATAGAACCCACAAACCACCCCAATAAAATAATGAGTTTTAAAAAAAAAATTCAGAAACTCCAACATGAAATTTTGAAGCATCAAATCGAGCAAAGGGAAAACCCAATTCCAAAAATTCATGATTAAACTGCTACATCCAATCTCAGTATCACGGATGAAACCAAAGTAATCAAGTACATAATTGGAGTTACTGGACGACCGAGCACAGTTCAGAGTAAAATCACATGGAAAACGCAGAAATAAGAATAAAAATAATCGAAGAACAGAGTGGTTTAGACTTAAACCTGGAGAGCAAATGGGCGGCACCATCATCCACATTTATCCATTCTTAAACCCTAAACAAAAGCAAAATCATTCAAAATTTTCAATCTAAATATCTATGCAGCTAAATGAAGATGATAGAGATGATGATAGATACCGGAGTAGTGCGTAAGCTGTGACTGAGAGTGTGGCCGACACTGTAGAGGAATTTCTACGTTTGTTTTTTCTTTTTTTTTTTTTCTTTTTTTTTAAAAATATAATTTTCGAAAAGTCCCAAAATTGTAATATTATTTTTGGCCCGCTCCTAATAAACCCTAATGCACACGCCGATCCAGATTCCTAAAACCTAAATTTAATTACAGTTAGGTCCCTTTGAAAGAAAAAATAAATGCCAAACAACAAATTCTATGATACGTGGAGATTAAAGAGATCTCATCCTCCATTATTTTATTATACATGCCCATAGCTGCGCCATTGTTTTAATATTCGCTATTCGTTTTATTTATTTATTATTTTATTACGTGTCCTAAAAATATACATAATTATTATTATTATTATTAAAAATAAAATAAAATATTTTATTAATTACTTAGGTATGAGAATTAAAGAGTAGGAAACATCCGAATTGGATTACTAAGGTTAAATATGTCCCGGATAAGGTGCTTTGAGAAAAACAAATATCTATAGGATATTTGGGATTAGGGGGAGCAAAATTATTCGGGTAATCAGATAATACGGTTAATTTGGATATTTGGGTAATTTGATTCGGTCAAAAAATATTAATCGGGTAATTCGGTTAAGAGTTATTAAAAATTTGGGTAATTCAAATAATTTAGGATAAGTTGAATTTTGACCGAATTAACCTAATTACCCGAAATATAAAATACTGTCATTTTATATTTCTAATTTTTTCTTTTATTTTCACATTTCATACAAAATCCCTAAACCTAATGTCTTCTTTTCTTTTCTTTTCTCTTCTTTATTCTCTCTCAACCTCCAATCGTTGTTTCTTACTATCTAACCATTATCCATTATAAAGTTTAGTTAAATTCGGCTAAAAATTTTAAAAATTGGGTAATTCGGTTAATTCGAAAACCATTATATAATTCGGTTAAATCGGTTAATTGGGTAAAAATAAAATTTGGACAATTCGGGTAAGGAAAAAAAAGTTCAAATTTTATAATTCGATTAAGTTTCTGTCTAGATTTATCCAAATTACCCAAATGCTTACCCCTATTTGGGATTGGTGAGTTTGGGTGGCTACAGACGTATTCGATTTCAAGCACAATCAAATCAAAATTGAATTATTTAGTTTGGTGGTGCTTAGAATTTGACCGATCTAAATATATGAATAAAATTGATAGGTTCAGTTTTTCGAATCGATTCGATTTCTTTTGGATTTGAATTATTTTTTTAATTGGATTTGATATTTTGGTTATGTTTTATTTAAAATTAGATTGGTGTTTCAAATTAATATTATTATTTATTTGAACCAAAAATAGGCTTCACAATAATTGAATAGATCAAATAAATTGATTGGATATTCTGGCTAATTTGGATTGGATTAAGATGGGATTGAAAATTGAATTGAGATTAAGATATTGAATTAAGATGGCTAATTTGAACCATAATTAGACAAGTCAACAATGGAGGTGAGGATAGATACGTTTTGAGTCCCTGAAATGCCAATTCACATTCTTCACCCTATTCAAATCATTTCCCTTTCCTTATCACCTTGAAAAATGGATGACAGTTGTCAGTGGCTTTTGAGATGAACTTATTCAAAGCAGTCAGACTCCCTGTTAATTTCTGCACTTCTTTTAGCTTCCCGAGGGTCTTCATGTTAATTATTGTCTCAATCTTATCAGGATTTGCCTCGATCTCTCCTAGGTGCACAATATACCCGACGAAATTCCCGGATTTAATTTCATCTTGTACTTCCTTAGTACTTCAAACGTCTCTTTCAAGTGTTGAGGTGATCTTTCTCGTGTAATGATTTAGTAATCATATCGTCGACATACACTTCCATTGTCCTTCCAATTTGCGATTTGAACATGTGATCAACCAATCGTTGACATATGGCCCCAACATTTTTTAACCTAAATGGCATTACTCTGTAACAGTACAACCAATGGTTGGTTATAAAGCATGTCTTCTCCTAATCATTTTCATCCATCTTTATCTGATTGTATCCAGATAAAGCATCCATGAAGCTTAATAAGTCGAATCTCGACGTGGTGTCCACCAATTGATCGATTTTAGGCAGTGGAAAGCTATCCTTTGGGCAGGCTTTGTTCAGATTTGTGAAATCGACACACATGCGCCACTTTCCATTCTTTTTCTTCACCTGAACCACATTTGTAATCCACTCTGGATACTTTACTTCTGGATACTTTACTTCCCATATAAATCTTGCCTCCATCAACTTGTCAACTTCCTATTTAATTGCTTTATTCCAATATTTTTAAAACCGGAGACTGGTTAAACCGGGAACCGGCCGTCCATCCAGTTCGGTTTTAGTATAAAACCGGTCAAACCCGGTAAAACCGGTCCAAAAAACCAGGTTTTTTCAAAAAAAATTTAAAAAAATTAAAGTGTTAATTTATTTTTGTTATATTTGATTTTGTTAGAATAATTGTTTTATCTTTTGAACGAATTTAAAAATTAAAAAATATATATATATAAATACTATTTTCATTTTAAGTATATTATATAAATATTATATTGTTTATTTTATTGATAACTAATTCATATTGATAGGTTTATTTTTAAATATATTCAATTGTAATTTTAATTAAAATTATATTTATTTTTTTATAAATAGAAATTAATTTTGCATTTTAATTTTATATAATATATATAAATTAATTATTTTTTTAAAATTTAAAAACCCGGTCGAATCCTAAAAACCGTGACCCATTTCCCTGACCGGTTCAATGTCCGGTCCGGTTTTTAACACATTGCTTTATTCTGTTCTTGATCAATGGTTCTTCTTTACTGTTTTACTGGTCTTACTGCCGGATCATTGCATAGCTTGTGTATTGCTACTGAATCATCAATTTCTGGCATCTCCTCATGGGTCCATGCAAATATGTCTTTATATTCCCTTAGTAAGGCTATCAACTCGTCCCTCAATGTTGGAGTCAGATTCTTTCCCACTTTGACTAGTCTGTTCATCTTTCCTTCTCTGATTGCGATTTCTTATACGTCCTCCTGTGATTCACCTCGTTCTTCGTTTTCTAGTTCTCTAGGATCAATGACAGCGACATCGTGATTCTTCACTGATTCGGCATAAAATTTTCTCGCTACTACTTGGTCTCCAGTGACCTTCTCTACTTTGTCTTTTACTGGAAACTTCATGCTTAAATGATACATGGAGATGACAACTTTTGCTTTGAACAGAAAAGCCATCCTAATATTGCATTGAAGTGACCAGGATAGTCTACGATCACGAACTCTGTCATAACTGTTTTTCTCATCATCCCTTCTTCTGTTATCACTGGCAGCATTACTAATCCCATTGGTATCACACCTCTCCTGCGAATCCGAACATTGGTGTATGAACTAGCTTTATCGTCATTTTCCCATATCCATTTTTTCGAAAGCCTCTCGATAAAGTATATCCGATGAGCTCCCCGTGTCGACTAATATTCTTGCTACCCATTTCGTGGCTATCTTTATAGTCACCACTAGAGGGTTGTCGTGCAGGTATACCACTCCTTCTTCACCAGATTCTCCAAATGTTACTTCTAGGTAGTAGTGAGTCCTTTCTTCCTGAGTTTTATGTGATTTAATAGGATCCTTCCAGCGGCGCTTGGCTTTAGAACTTTCATGATATAGCTTTTTCTTGATTGATTTGATACTCCTCCAAGGGTTAACCATATACTAATTGTGTAAATGAGATTTTTCTTTCGTGGTTTTTCCTTATATTTCAGCGCCGGTTTCTTATCTCCTCTTACTCTTTTTCGTTCATTGACATCCTCTCTTACTTTTCCCAAAAATTCTCCAAGGTATCCTCCCTTTATCAGCTCTTCAATTTGTTTTCTCAAGCTAAAAAGCAATCAGGAGTGTGGTGACCGTACCTCTCATGAAATCCACAGTAGCATTGGCGGTCCCATCTTGACGGTCACCACGAATTGGACTCGGCTTTCGCAATAACCCTTTATCTTTTATCGCTATTAGTATTTGTTCGTGTGTGGGAGTAAGTGGGATTGCCCCTCTTTGCACTTCACCGACCCTACTATCTTTCAAATTTGTGGCGAAATTAACCGCGACTGTGTTCTTTTTGCCTCTCTTGTCACTCCACTCTTTGAGTCACGTCCCACTTTCCTGGTATCCCTCATTGCCCTTTTTTTTTCTCCTCAGATCTATTTCTATGCCTCGTTCCATGGCTTGACATAGCCTTGCTAACTCTGCTACTTCTTGTTGTCTTTTAATATGATACTTCTCGTCGGTTTTTATCTGTTTCAAAGCTCTAGCATACGCTTCCTGATACGTCTCTGGGTTTATTTCTTCAAACAAACTCCACAGTCGCCCAACCCTCGAATTCCTCTAGAAATTTGTAGTGTATTTTTTGCTCCGAACACCCCAACTACATCACCTGATTGTGGTATTTCGTTACATAATTGTTTAAACTTTTACTTTTGACTTGTCTGATATATTGCAATGTGGTTTGGTCTCGTGGTGGTGGCTTTTCCCCTTAGAATCGGTAGATCAGCTCTTTTGCTAGAATTGAGAATGAATCAATACTTGAAGTCTTTAAGCATTTAAACCCTCCCTCGGCTGGTCCCTCAAGAGTGAATGGGAATACTCGACATATGTAGTCATCCCACACTCCCTATAATATCATCTGTTCTCTAAAGTTCTCCATTTGTGCTACTTGGTCGGTGGCTCCCTTATACTTCTCCAAACTCGGCATTTTAAATTTATTTAGTGGGTGAGTGGCTTTAACCCGCTCGATCAAAGGTTTGTCTAGCGGCTCAATCACAACTTATTCCTTGTCGTCTTCCCTAGTTTGCTTTAGCTCTTCTATCTCACGCCGAAGTTCCTTAATCTTCATTTCCACGTTCGATAGTTCCATTTTGCGATTTGTGCATTTTCACTGTCTCAACGGTCAAGTTATTTTAGGCTCTCATATGATCTTTACGTCTGACCCACGACGTGGCTTAACGTGTTTCCAGTTTAGCTCCACCTTTTCTGTGTTGTACTCTGTATCAAAGAGGTCTTCACCGCCCTCTCCCCTAGCCTTATTGATAATAAGTTCACTCTCTCGCTCATCTCTTGACTTGCTCTGTGTTCCATGACTCGTTTCAACACTAATCATTTCCCCTGTCAGTTGACTCTTCGGTCTTGGAGTCTCTGTCCTCATTTCGTCTTCAGTTACGTGTGCCATCTGATGTAAGAGTTGTGTCATGCTTGCCACATCCTCTTTCATCCTTTGTTGTCCATTCTCTATGCGTTCTATCTTGTCCTTCATAACTTTCATTTCTTTTTTCTATCTTATCGGCCCCTCCTTGCGCAATACCCTTTTGACTTGCAGGTTTCTCTTGCAGTATTGGCACCTTGATCAAACCGTCCATTGTTCTATTAAATCTCGAGTATCTTAAGTTGATTATAGTTGGGCGGCAAAGCTTTTTGCTCAACTCCCCACAGACGGCGCCAGTTGTTGAACCAAAAATAGGCTTCATAACAATTAAATATATCAAATAAATTGATTGGATATTCTAGCTAATTTGGATTGGATTAAAATGGGATTGAAAATTGAATTGAGATATACAACTCAGATTGCAAATTCATACAGGTTTGATAAACAAATTCTTTTTTCTTCCTGTTATTCTACCTTCATCTCCCTGCTTCTCCAGGACCAGCTTAAAGATGAAAGAAGAAAAGCTCTCCCTCCATTAGTTTAGTTTCTCTTATATAATGTCTTTCCCTCCCCTCTTTTATCCTTCTTTCCTCCTTTTATCCTTCTGTCTGAAGCTTTCACCACCTCATCTTTTATCTTATTCTCCACTCCTTCGTCCCCAAGTCTTCGCATCTTCATCAACTTTCTTTTTCAATCGGTTGACCTCTTTCATCCTCTCATTCTTTATGTAGCTAAACTATTGTTCATACTTTCTCTAGTTTCCGGTGTGGTTTCTCCTCTTTCGCCAACATGCTCTCTTTGACAACAACGATCGACATTGGGGCTCTGGGCTCGAGTGAAACTTCCTTCCTTTATGCTGCCGTTGACGGATTTCTATCTTGACTATATCTTTTCATCAAGTCAAATGATTTAACTATTGGTGGGATCTAGTTTTCCTGCTTCTCTTTTCATTGTCTTGGGCTTCTTCTTGACCTCTGATGAGCTTATTAAGCCCATTTTTAAAACTTCCAACCTAGATGAACATTTATTAAAAATCATCATTATATATATGATTCAATTTATATGTTATTATTACACTATACCGATAACATATATACTATAATTATATCCTATACTATTCAATTAAAATTAATTTATCAATTTATAGGACTGAAAACTCATTTTATACACAAATTTATTAAAATAATTTTTTAATGAGTATTTCTTTTAAAAAAAATTGTTTAAATATTATTGTAGCGTCGAACCCCCGCCCCGGTTGAGACCGTAGCGGGTGCCCAAACCGCCACATTAACGATGCAGTTGCGATTTACCATTTTAGGAACATTTAAAAAGTCGATCAGTTTATATGATATTTGTGCGGAAAACGAATAAAGATGTTACTTTCTTGAACATATGATACTTGGTTTAAATCATACATAGATAATATTTAGAAATTCCAAATGAATAAAACATCTTTTACAACTATACTTCAAATATATTATAAGCTCATTTACAAATATGATAAAATTCTAAAATACATGTATGGGTGATTACAACATTACTGAACTTCACCATGAGACCTCAAATACAACATGCCTTGCTCGATCAAACCTGAAAACACAATTTACGGGGAAAAAGAAAAAGAAGAAAGGGTCAGGCACACGCCTGGTTCGCATCCCATGTCCCAAACAAGCACACGCAAATGCTCTTACCTTTCTGTCAATATGCAATGCTTTAACACACAATGCAATTCTAATGTGAGCATCTCTAAGCTCACCTTAACTCATAGAAGTCAAGCACAACCAATTCCTAGCAATCAATCATGCTAGTGTATCATTCGAGGCATGCTATGTCACACATTCATGCTCATTCTATGGTTTACCAATTATTAAGATTAATCTCATTTCTCCTTAACGTTAACCATATGTATCCATCAATCAATAATGCGATCAATACGACAATCAATACAATCGAGTCAATCAAGACAATCATTTCAATTAAGTTAATCAAGACGATCAATTCGATTAAGCGAATCAATACAATTATCTCATGACGACCAATCATTACAATAGACTTGTGAGCCAAACTCCGCTTAAGCCAAACAACTCGACTCAAGTAGATCACCAATCAATCCAACAATCGAGGATTTCAATCTTAATCAATGGGGTTTAATCAAGCCACGATTATATTCAATTTTCAGGTTTTAAACACATTACCAAACTAGGTCGAATTGCCTATCGAACTGTATACCGAATTACAATTTGGTAACACATGAAATGCAACAGTTCGCCCCTAACCGAATTCAATACCGAATTGTATGCCGAATTACAGTTCAGTGACTCCAATGCATGACTCAAAACGCCTCTGTCCGAGCTCACTACCAAATTGTATACCGAATTACAATTTGGTAACATACACAACTGAAAGACAAACCCTCTGACGGAGCTATATACCGAGTTCCCTACCGAATTATAATTCGGTAACCCGTGAAAATGAAAAATATGCTCCCTGACCGAACTCGCTACCGAGCTAGACACCGAATTATAGTTCGGTATCAAATAAAAATTAAAAGATATAAGGTCATTTCTTGAACAAGAAGCAATCAACAAATTGACCACCATTGCAAGTTCTCATGTTACAAGACTTTATGGTTTTTAAATACCTTTAAAGATACTTCGTCGACAAGATATTCGATAACAAAATAAATTTTCAAAATGGTAACTAGTAGGTGAGTTTACTAGCATTTAAATATACTCGTGAAAGATTTAAAAAGTTTTGGAAACAATTCAATCAAGAGGTTTTTAATTCAAGAATTTCGATTCCTAAATATAGGATGTTTCATACATTTAAAGAAGATTGAAATCCTTGCAATATCATTGATTTATTTCTATAATTTCAAAATATACAGTAATTAAAGGACATCATCACAAATTCATAGCAACAAACGAGACTCAATTTGGAGTCCGGATACAAAACTTATACTAGTTACACGTATTTTCCAAAAGCTGAAATTTACGAACACTTGGAGGAGATTTAAAATCTGGATATAAATATGATCATATTTTCAAAATCTCAAGAAATAGTTGGAAAGTAGACTCAAAGACAAATTCGTAACCGCAAATGGCACCTAAATTGGAGTTCGGATGAGGGAGAACGAAGACGTCGGTTAGACACACAAAACTGGCTCTTTGGACGAATTACATACCACAATGCATACCATATTGTAATTCGGTATGTATGCAGATGCAAAACTAGCTCTCTGGACGAATTACATACCACAATGCATACCATATTGTAATTCGGTATGTATGCAGATGCAAAACTAGCACTTTGGACGAATTACATACCACAATGCATACCATATTGTAATTCGGTATGTATGCAGATGCGAAACTAGCTCTCTGGACGAATTACATACCGAATTGCATGCCATAATGTAATTCGGTAAGTAACTAGACACAAAACTGGCTCTCTGGACGAATTAATTACCACAATGCATACCATACTGTAAGTCTGTATGCAGATTTGTCCCAGGTCACCTATCTGGGTGATTTGCTCAGTTTCAAAACCCGACCAAACGACATCGGAATGCAACCAAATTTTAAACACATCATCTCTGCATATCAAACAATACATACAAATAATCCGTTTGTCAAGCGACCCAACCGTTTGGGTAAACGAAACTGAACAAGTTGCCTATTTCAATTTCCTACTTATTCCACCATTTCAATACCAGTTCCTGTAAAACCAACATTTACCAACCAAGTTAAGAACAACTTGACAAAAACATATTAGGATCACACCACTAGACAAGAGTATTGGACTAAGGGTTGGCTCACTAAACAAACATTCCAAAGCATCAAGATTATGCATAAAACATGTCATGATCTCTTATTTAGTCAAGTTCATTAGTCATCTTGATTACCAAGCATGTTCATATCAATTCCAAATTTCCAATATCCAAAACAATGTCATTTTGTTATGAAGTTCATTAGCAAGACAATATCAATACATCATCAAGATCATCATCAATGACATTTCAAGTTCAATACGAAGCAAGTTTAAAATATGGCATGTTTTAAACAATTCAAGTTCCAAAACATTTGAAGTTCAACATTCAAGTTCAAACAATCCAATTTGAAATATTTCTAGTTCAAAGACATTTGACAAGTTAAGTTTCCATAATATATGACCAACCAATTTCAAAATACTCAACAATCAAGTTCAATAGACACATTATGCCATTTTTAAGCAATCGCCCTTAATTCTAGCTTGATTAGTGAAAACGGGACTTTAGGGCCGAAGCCATCGTTTTAGAGCCAAGCTCTTGTTGAGGTCCGAAGACCAATAATCCGTAGAGCCGATTTACTCTCCCTCGAGTCGGACATCTACCTTTGGATTCGTTCGTTAGGCCAAAAGGCTGTGGTGCCGTCACACCCGTTAGGAGTCGTCACTCAATTCGTTCGTTTTTGGCCCCAATGCCAATTTATCGTTCATGTATACACATGTTGAGAATTCTCATTGTTTCACTATGGCATGCCACTACATTCGCTAACTAGCTATAATAAGGGCAATTATCCGTTTTAGTGATTCAACCACAATCACACATTTATCCTTTCTTTTATAACTTTCGTTTGCACATTTGACCTCTTAGAGGTACCAAGACAACATTGTCATTTGAAATCGTTTAGCCACAAGGCGAACACATATGCACTTTCACATAGTCATAAATGCAATATGTTCATAATTATCAAGTCATGTATACAACCAACATGTCTTACCAACACATGTCAACACCATTTCAAGCATCCACAATCAAGAGCGAAAAGATAAGTCTCTAACCTATGCCCTTCAATATCCGCAAACAATGTGGACTCGGTCCACCCAAAACTTCAATTCCCAAAGCAGCGCCTAGCATGATTCTACATGCATTACATACATGCTCTAGCATCTTAACATGCAAGTATGATCATCATATCAACTTTTGGATGGTTATCTTATTTAACCAATTTCATGGCATAATTACAAGTAACATATATTCAATGCATCAACCAATAACAAAGAAGTGTGTAGGGCTAAAAACGGAAATACGAACCTCCTATCCGCTGATCCACAAGTTAGAAAGCCGCTCCCGTGAGGGTTTCCACTTGTTCTAAGCCATCACCAATATACAACTATCACACTACAACCATAATATCATCACAATCATAATCACAAGACTCCAACACAATTCAATCATCACATTACATAGCTATTAAGGGCATTAACACAAATAGATGAGATTAGGGTTCTACAAATGGGTTGGAAATAATTCAAAACTATTTATTAACATCCTAGGATCATTATTTAACAATATTTATCCAACAAAAATCATTTCTCATCAAGCAATAACAAAACAACAATAGTGAAAATTAGGGCTTTTAACATCTAAACTCTAATGGAAGCTAGGGCATATGTTTAACACTTAAAATCAACTCAAAAATAATTTATAAGCATCATGAAACAAAACACATATCATTAATTCAAAAACCATCAAGTGTAGAGAGAGAAGAGATTTTTACCCATGAAAAATATAGCTTTCAAAACTTGCAAATAGCATTCAATGGCCTCCTTGAATGTTGTTGATGAAACTAACGGGAAAATTGATGGTGGTTGGAGTGATTAAATGAAAGAAATAAAAGCTAGGGTTTTAGCCATGGAGAATAGAAGGATACGTATGAGAAGGGGGAAGAAGAAGAAGAAGAAGAGGGGAGAATGAGTGAGTGTGTGTTCTTATACACACATGTGGGCTTTAGTTTTAGATTGGGCCAAGTTCGGGCCCAATCTAATTCCGAGTCCGTTTTCCACCAAAACTCAATTCCGACTTTTCCGTACTTCTCCAAAAATTTATTTTCAAGTTTTGAATTAAAAACCACCATCGATTTCAAAAATCCAAATTTTTCCGCTAAGAGGGGCAAAATTGTAATTTTGCCAAAATTTGACGTTTAGATTCAAAATTCATATTTTTCCAAGTCAAAAAAAATTTTTGACTCCATGCTCCCGATTAAATCGAGTTTTATCCTAAAAGCCCAGTTCTGATTTCAAAGTCCGTTTTTGAATATTTAATTTCAAATTAAATAAAGGTTTTTGATCCTAGTATTTTCTTTTCAAAATAATTTTTCTAATCTCATCATTGCCCTTTATAGTATTTTGACTTATTCTGAAGTGGAATGTATCGAAAATCAAACATGTAGAAATTTCAAATTGGCCCTAACTTCTAGGCCCAATTTGCGGACGTTACAATTATAATATAGGGTTAATCCCAAAAAACCACCGCAAATTTGCTAAATTTTCCACAAAAAAAAAACCATACTAGTTTGAATTTTCTCCATTTTACCACTTTTCTTCTAAAAAAGATGAACACTAATCCCACACAAATCAATATAAAAATGGTAAAATGGAGAAAATTCAAACTAGTATGGTTTTTTTGGAGAATTTAGTAAACTTTCGGTGGTTTTTTGGGATTAATCCTATACTATAATAACCTTACTACAACGGAATATTTAATTACAAAAATGTTAGAACATCGTATCTCAAACCAATTATATATATATAGGGATAATAATAATATACAAAAATAATTTTTTTAACTACAAATTATTGTGTTTGAGATTTTTTTTTAAAAAATTGAATGTTTCGTTTTTTTTTATTATTGAAATCGGTTATTCCAGTTGGGTCGGGTTTGGAATGATGAAACCTAAATGAGACCGAATTATTTAATTTTTTTATTTAATAAAACCGAACCGATCCAAATAAGCCCAAAAACTGGCTAATTTGGTCCGGATCAGTTCGGGACGATCCGATTTAGTCAAAAATCGAAAATCATGCCCACCTCTATAGATGAGATAGAACTAGGGGGGTGAATCAATGGATTGAGAGTGAATGTGGATCATGACAAGAGTCGTGATAGTGATAGAAATGGTCGTCTAAATTAGGCAGAAAACTTTAGGGTAGTCGGGAGTGAATTTTGGCATATGTGTACTGAATAAGAGTTGTGTCACAAAGCTAGAGGTTGATGTCTCTATATATAGTAGTCCAGTTATGGACATTGTAGTGGATGCAGATCTACAGTCAAAATGCCTTAAGAAAGTAGGACACTCTTTTTAAATTTGTAGGGCATTGAAGTTCAAAGCTTCGAGTCTTGATTTTAGTTGCAGTTCAGTATATGAATTTTTAGGCAGCATTCTTATTGGTTTTCAGGATATTTATAAAAACTTTGGAGAGGACAGTGTCATCATTAAGCATTCAAGACCAATAATGTTCATTATAGCCATTATTTCCCTCTTAATTCGTGGTCGTTACAGTATCTAAATAGATTCATTACTGAGCGGGTTCAACCCTTCATATCTAACCATTTTGCTTCTGTTTTCCACTTTCTAGTTTTTGGTTTGCGCTGAGCCTCCAAGCATTCCTCAACGAGCAATTAGCCCATTGTTGGGCGTTCTTGGTTTGTATAACCGCTGCTTTCATACCTGTTCATGCAAATCTGTGAAAGAAATCTATACATCAAGTGAATGAAATCAGTAGCTTACTAATGAAGTTCTTGAGATTTTGAAGGAACTATGTCCAACTATCTTTGTTCTCCGACTCTATAATACCAAAAGTTATAAGGAAAATACCATTATTTGCATCTAATTTGCTAATAGTAGGACATCTCTTTATTTTCCTTTCAAATGACATCCGTCAATGCCAATGAAGGCCGACAGCCTTTCAAAAAATTCCATTTCTGAGTAGAGAAGCTGAGGAAGAAGCAGTGGAATCTATTAAGCACGTCCACAACAGGCACCAAACACTGAAGTACTACTCTTGATCCTAAATTCCTTTCAGTAATCTTGATAATGTAAGCATACAACCAATCATAACTCTCTTCATACTCCATTATATTGGTCAATAATGCTAAGTTTCAAGCTCTATACAGTGTGTACCTTCTCACACTGACTCCATAGATTAACCTTAACAGCTTTCTCATTGTAGGCACATCTATTGCAGGATTGTTTAGAATGTATGTTTGTAACTTAGAAGCCACCCATTTTGCATCAGGCTCAACATTTCTATGTAGCTTCGTGCAGTGGTGAATATAAGTTAGAGGTTTTAGGAAACTGACACCACTAGCAGGTGGACTAACAATGATCTTCCATGAACAACCAAGAATTTCATATTTAACCGAAAATAATCTATGTTTGTTATGTGTCTGGAAAATCTCAAACCCTTGTTGGATCATGTAATCCTTCAATAACAACTTGAAATGCTCATTCTTTTTGAACAAATGTCCATTTTTTATCATAATTTTCCATCATAGGCTCCGCAAAACAAACATCCACTATTCATAATTGTATTGTCATCTTCATCATCGCTAGACTCGTATGAACGAGAAGGTAGATTTGGGTCACTTTGGTAAGTTGTCGCGTCATCGAAGTCGACTTCATTGTTAGATTCCTCATCTCCTCCTAATCCTGACACTGAAACCACATTCTTGACATTCTCAGGCTCTTTCATATATCTAATGTTAGTCCTGCCTCCCCTGTCCATTTGAGGATGCCTTCCATCACCAGAAAGTTCTTCCCCACCATCAATGTCAAATGAATCAACAATCTCTTCAGCCCTGCAGAGTTGATAATGAAAGTTGGATCATCAGAGTCGTCTTTATCACTACATTGCTCTGGCCTATTATTCTCAAATTTGAAATATAGTGCTCACGGATTATTTCCAAAAAATACCCATTTTTTTGAAACTTTTTACTTTGAGCACCTGGTATTGCAAACCTATACTAAACCACCCCCATATCTGAAACCAGTTATGGTTTCTGTTTACTGACATAGTTTTCCGTTAGTATCTGTTAGTCAAATTACAATAACGACCCCTTAACCATTTTAACTGCTTTTTCCAGATTTTATGGGGTGGACTGAAATGAAATTAACCAGTTATAATATAGTTTAAACATATTGAATGGAAAAGACGTAAATGCCCTTGACTGTTAGGGCAAAGAAGTTGAAGTTGAATCAAATTTAAAACTTTCCAATGATACCGTTGCTCAACGGTAATATTAATGCCTGCAAACCTGTATATATATATATACACATTGTAGTATCCATTGTAACAGACTAAAAAAAGAGCTCAAACAACACATTCAAAGCTCATTTCAACACACACAGAGAAGAAACAAGAAGCAGGAACCAACATTTTAGGAAATCTGCAGCAATAAGAGAAGCAATATTCCACAGATAAACAAGGTGAAGTGCAGGTATTACAATGGAACCATCAAGTATGTTTAGAAATAATCTGAATGGTGGTATCATTAGATTTAAAAACAGAAGATGTTATTGTCGCAAGCGAGCCACTGTAAAAATATCAGAATCAAATGAAAATCCTAACAAATTGTATTTTCATTGTGATGCCTGCAAATATTATAGATGGTGGACACCATATGAAGATGAAGTTAACATGAATATTTTGGACAGATGTTTACAAACATATGAAACAAGCGAATCTGCAGTGGGAGAGACTAAATGTATTAGCTATGGGCCAAGGCTCATATATGCATTTGCTCTGTTGTTCTTAATCCTAGTTTTTCTATGTAATTCAATGAAGTAGAATGATCATGGATGCAATATAAGTAATTTACTAGTATGAATGTAGCAATGTACTCAGTTTCAACTTGTTTACTTAGCTTGGGTATTGTCACTATTTGTCAGCTTTCACTATTTATTGTGCTGAAAATACAAAGAATGTATTAATGTAGAAATATTTTGTACTTGGCTTGAAAGACATGTGCAATTTGAAAATTTTTAATGAATGATATGTAGGGTTCTGCAGGACTATGGATAATGAAGATGTCATGAATGACCAATGCATCCTAGTTTGCAATAATAATACTAGTAAGCCTAATATGATATGCAACAGCTAAGCAAGGCAATACTTGATGAAAACTTAATCAATAATCAGGCTAATATGCAGGGTTTGTAGACCAAAAAAATTCAATAAAACAATCATTGTAGTAGCAGAATTAGTGAATGATAGTAACAAATGTAGACAAAAAAATAACTAAGTAGCATGAAAAAATGCAAACAAGCAACCAATGTCAATTTTCAACATATGTAGTGTAGCAAAAATGGTGCAGCAAATGGTCTGAGGAATCTGTAATATATTTAAATTAACTTAGTTCTTGAATATTCATATAAAGTATGAAATAAGTATTTTTTTTCTAATCATCCTATATAGTAACTACTTTAGTATCCAACATCTAACCATACAAAAGAAGGTATAACCTTAACTAGACTAGGTAGCAGTTCATAAGCAAAAACAAGGTTGCATCCCATTGTAGACCACAATAGTTAGCTACAATGGCCTGCAACCCTGATCCAAAAATAGTTGTCATAGAACCTGAATGTTGGCCAACATTCCAAAATGTAATTTCTGTACGACTAGTCTGTTCTTAAAACTTGTTGTTGTCCCTTGGCATTCACAGCTGGACAGTGATTTGTGATCCTCCAGTTTGTGAACAGCCAAACCGATATATCCTATTCTGCAGTATAAAAAAAACAGCAAACAACACCAACCAAATAAATGTCTGTGTCCAGCTGAAGCTACTCATCATAATAAATTAAGAACCATCTCATTAAATTAACTGTAATTGTCTAAAACTACTATGCATGACTTTAAATATTTTAATTTTAATGGTCATGAGTTTAACATCTCCTACATTATTTCATTAACTACCCATCAATCACCTCAGCTTATTTATATGTAATGACAGCATTGTAAATCCATAGCAGAGTATTTCTAACATTAACAGCATAACCAAATGCAGTCATATAAGAGCTATTATAAAGATCTCATTCATTATCAGGTAGTTGCAGTAGCATTGTGCAACAAATATTTAATAAACAATTACATACATTTGCTATTGGATAAAATCATACCAGCCTTGTGTGTCTTCCAGAGCCATCATTATCATCTGGATAATTCTTTTTGCTCTTAGATGTGGAGCATGAACCACGCTTGCTTGCTTTTTTTTTTTGCCCTGTTTAGTTTTCAAAGAATAAAGTAACTGCTTAGGGAATTTCCGGATTTAAAAATATCTAATGGCTGTATTTAGGTTCTAAGCATAAAATGATATAAGATGACAATTAATCTTAAACAAATAAAAAATACCTTCTTAGGTGGTTTCCCTTT
Source organism: Cardiospermum halicacabum (assembly GCA_031304145.1). Classification (NCBI taxonomy): domain Eukaryota; kingdom Viridiplantae; phylum Streptophyta; class Magnoliopsida; order Sapindales; family Sapindaceae; genus Cardiospermum; species Cardiospermum halicacabum. The sequence goes on along the minus strand of CM062394.1, from coordinate 13,110,918 downwards.
TGGCATCTCTGTATTACTTTTGGTTGAATTTTCCTTCTTCTTCCCCTTTGCTTTTGACTAAATAACAATTAATGTTCATCTTTTTAATAAATAGACATTTAAATAAAAAATTTTAATTAATCAAAGCAACAAGTACCTTCTTGTTATAGCTCTTAGACTTCTGATGACTCATTTCTATATTGGCTGCTACATCAACCTCTGTTGTCATTGACCTTGTCTGGTATCGATATCATATTATTAGGATGACAGATTTTTAAAAGCCATTAGATGTCAAATGGAATGGTAAATGATGATTATACCTGTCTCTTGGGTGCATGTTTAGTCCCTGATGACTCCCCAACCACTATATTCACTCCTGATGCAGGGTGGTCCTTTGTTGCTTTTTTGTTTTTTGGGCAATTCCTTTTATTATGCCCCATCATGTTGCATTTCCTACAAGTGACAGGACCGTGATAGGTTGCTGGAGGACCTTCACCTTGCTCTCTTTTTCATTTCTTGGTTGGTCTGCCTGCCTGCTTTTTGTATGTTGGCGGGGACAAACTATCAACAGGATCATGCTCCCATCGGTTAAATTGAGGTATGGGATGTATAACTCGACTGTATGTTTGCCTATATGCATCTCTACAAAGGTATGGATGCACATAATTGCATAAGGCATCAGGTAATTCATCATTATCATACTTTGATGCTGCAATACAGGAATAAACTTTGGGTTAGTTTAGGCTAATTGTGGATGGAAATTATAAAAACATAACCTCTATTACTTTCATACCTAGACTTGCAACAACATGGACACATGGGATACCAGACATCTGCCAGTATCCACAGCTGCACTCCCTTTGGCCAAGATTAATGATGTACTGAACATTGTTCCTGTGATTGTAAACTTCAAAAAACCCATTTCCTAATTCCATCACTAGAAAGTCTCTTCCTTCATTTGTCATCTTCATCATCTTCTTGGCTACAACTGGAGCAACATCAGATTCCTATTTCTCACATGCCTCTCTCCTCTGCACCATTTTAGTCATCATTAGCTTTCTTAATTCCTCTAACAAACCCAAATATGTACCCCCTCTAGGCTTCTTGATAACATGGTTCAGCAATTTTGTCATATTATTAGTGACATGCTCGCATTTTATCCTCAGATCCATTGCAAACAGCACCCACTTTTCAGTCTCAATCTCATCTAAGAAGCGCCTTGCTGCTGGATTCAAGGCTTCAATTTCCTGCATGGCCTCTACCCAGCTTATTTCTGAAGCACTTCTAGAGGCTATCCAGAATAGCTTCTGCAGTCGTTGGTCCGAATATTTTGCCTTAAAATTGGCATAGATATGCCTGGCACAATACCTGTATCAGTAAAAAATGTTATATTACATTGTTTCTTGTAATATATTACCAAAATGTGTTATAACAGCCTATAAGATTTAGTTCCTTATAAATGAAGTAATGCAGACTACCACTTGAATTGTTTATTTGGATAAACAATAGTTCACTTCCATAAAGAAAGACACAACTCATTCATTATAAACAAAGATAGACCGAAGATAAAAATAATAGAGGTGATTTTCCAGATGGGTATGTGTTTGGAACAGCTTCTTCGGCTCACCAGATAATGTTTCTTTCTCTGGTTATGATATTTGTGAGATGAAGGGTGTAGGGAGGAGAATTTGGTTGATTGTATTGGTGGTTTCGTGCATTGTAGTTTGAAGGAGCTGTAAATGAAGGGAATAAGGGACCTAGTATATGGGATACTTTTACAAGGCAACCAGGTGAGAATCATCATGGTGGTCTAAGGAAAAATCAGCATTGGATAGCTTGTTAGAATTATGAGTTTTTTTGTGGTTGTTTGTGTGGATACAGGGAGGATTGTGGACTTCAGCAATGCAGATACAGCTATGGATCAATACCATCAGTTTAAGGTGAAATCAAAGATAATGCAGTCTACAGCATGCATAATACATGTAACTAGAATATGATATGACACATTAAGATGATGGTGATAGTGATATAGATGTAGTACCAACCATCAAATAATATAAAAAATCATTAAAAGGTATCTAGTGTAAACAAATAGGACAAAGTCAATAATATTAAAAGAGTACTATGCAGACTAAAACATAACCCAACATTCTTAAAATCTAATCATTTATCATTATCATTCCATAAAGAAAGACCGGAAAAGCAACGGTTGACTCTCTTTTCAAGAGCAGAGGTAAAAAACCAAAAAGGAAAAAAAAAAGTTGTATGTAGTAACCAGTTATTTTGGCATGAATAATCAATCAATTAGAACCTTATTGTACTGGATTTATGGCATTTACAACTTCTTTTACCCAAAATTTTTATATTATATCTATAAACCCAGATTATTAAGATAAATTTAATAAACAAATACATGCATTTGTAACTACTACAATTAAGGCAGATAAACCAAGCGGACATGAAAGACTAACCTGTGAGATGCCTCTGGCCAAAGTTGAGGTACAGCCTTTAGAATTCCACTTCCTCTATCAGACATCAAGCAAACTGGCCGGTCAACGGGGAGGTCCAAAAATTCCTTTAGGTTGTCCAAGAACCATAACCAACTTTCTTCAGACTCTCCTTCGCACAGTCTAGCAGCAATTATGAACAACCCAGAATTGGCATCCAAAGTAACAGCTGTTAATAGACAGCCTTTAAATGGGCTCTTCAACCAAGTTCCGTCGATCCCAATGAATGGTCGACAGCCAGAACGAAATCCAACTCGTTGAGCATCAAAGCAGACAAACATCTTATCGAAAGTCAGAGTAGGCTCCCTGGTTGATATAACTGCTCGAGAACCAGGGTTCGTTAGTAGAATAATTTTTGCGTATGTTCGCATAATCTTGAAGCACTGACCGTGTTTTTCCTGTAATTGCTCAACTGCCTTCTGTTTTGCCTTATATAATCGGAATTCCTCCACTTGCACCCTGTATCTCTGTTGCAATAGCTCCCTCAAAACACCAATTCTAATGTCCGAATTCTTTTTAATGAGGGACTCAAACTTCTTGCAAATCCAGGATGCTTTTGCCTCCTTTGATTAAGAAGACTTGTGACAGTTGTGGTCTCCATCAATCTTCTTCATTGTCATGGTTTTTCTACCCTTTGAACATGAGGCATGAATAGCCCAAGGGCACTTCTTTGCTGCACATCTCCATATTAATCTGTCTGGCTCATTCTTTGACCTCTTAATTGTGAAACCAACTTGGATAGCATACTCAACCAACGCCTATCTTAGAGTGTAGACAGTGTCGTGTGTCTGACCCACGAAGAACCTAATCCTCCCATCAGGCTGGACATGAAATGCAGAGTCACGAACAATGTTATCTACCTCAGAAATTAGATCTGGATCTTTTAGTGGAGGAAATGGTAGCTCTGAATCATCACCGCTTTTGTAACCCTCCATGACATTGACATTTTCCTTAGGCTCATTGCTGTCATTCACCTCTACATGGTTGTTAGTATCATCGAAATCCTCCTCCCCAGGCCCTGCTGGTTCTATAATAGTAGCATGAACCATTTCTGACCTTGCAGTTTTAGTTGCCCCAGAGTGCCCAGCATCAGCAGGTACTTCAGTAAAACCTCCAGAGTGCCTATCATCAACAGGAACTTCAATAGAAGCTTCATTAGAATTACGCCTATCTGGTGTAGTAGGTCTTATAATTCGAGCAGCAGCTTCAGCAGGAAGAATTTCCAAAAACCTCCTGGCTCCACCAATATTCTATCTCACAATGCTCTCAATGTCTGTCCAAAAACCCACAGCCATGCTTGTATCGTCTCTAAAATCATCATTAGGATCATATTCTGAGATATTTTCTTCTGGGAGAGGCTCTTGTTGTGTGATTATTCCATCTCTTTCAGGAGTCATAGTTCTGTCCTCATTCAGATTTATGTCATCTGGGAAGCTTGGGATTTCTTCTATTGCTGAAACAACAAAGACCATCCGACTAATATTTGCTTGCTCGAATATTTCAGCTGCGACCAGAAGCTCCCTATCAGTTGTAATCCGCAGCATAGTTCTTTCTATAGGGTTCATCAAGTACAAGGCATTCTGATCTGGAATTTCAAAACGACCTTCAGGAAGTAGTCCTTGTTGTTTTAGAGCCCCAACCAAAACAACCAGAGACATCGTGTCGCTGTCTAAGCGTCCCAATTGAATATCCGTGTCGCCCACTCTAGTGAAAATGTCGAACAAATGAGCCATTAATCTGCAAAATCATGAAAAGTTACCTGATGATTAATACTCTGACTGATATCACGTTAAATACCCAACCAAAATTAATACTGCAGACATTACATACAGCTTCAATTTGCACTTAAATTATTTCTACAGTTGGTAAATCTGAACCCAAGAGAGTATATGAGCAGTATTTAGCTCTTATCCCTAAGTAATATAAATTCCTTCACCCAAAAGATTCCAATTCTAAAGAACACAGTGATGTAAAAAAACAATTATAAACAATGAGTAAAAATACTATAACAATTACATAAGTCAAAGCGAAGAAGAAAAGTCAAACAAATATAGTCAAATACTGAGACATAAGTTTCCTACTTCAAACACAAAACAAAGAAAACTAACCAACAATAAATTACCCACCAACCTGTTGACAAAACTACCTTATCTACAACATAAAACCGTCATTGCTGTATTTAAACCTTAAAAGTGTAGACATATAAAAAATTTGACAGTTAACAACACCTGAGAATGACACTTTGGACACCTAAACACATCTCCCATCAACCAATGTTTCAAACAGTGTTAAATAAACAACCAAAAAAGAGAAGAATAACCTTAAACTGCAGTTGATTCGGTACACATGTTAAAAGCTTAAATAGGAGATTCTTTTTTAATGTACTCCTGCAAAAAAAAAAGACAAAACCACATGCAAACAGTTACATATCATGGTAACAGATATCTATATAAAATAACCATTACAAAAACTAGCAACAATACCCAGGTTGATCACAAAATACACCAAGCAAGTCATTTACAACCACACAACAACCTAGTCCACCAAGCATATACCAGATTCAACTAACCCCAACCGTAATATGTTTCATACATTTCTACCAGAACTCATTCAAAACCCTAAACAAAAAACACATAAAGAGTTTACCACTGTCAAAGCAAACCCTAAACACATACACAAATCTGGAAACCACATTCGACCAAAAAAAACAATGACATATCATAAACAAAAATATAACAAATAAAGTGTAAAATTTAAATAATGTTTGTTTCTATTCCATCTGCTCTTCCAGTCAAAACAAGCAAAATCAAATAATAGCAAAGCATCAGCAGATGTTACCACAACTTCCCTCGACAATGAACACGAAATAAAAAGCAAAGGGAGAAAGAATCATGAACAAAGAACACAAAGAACACCACAATACAGTTGGTAGGTCACAAAAAGAAGAATACATAAAAAAAAATTTAAAAACTAACTAGATGTCGAATGACTCCTCGAAAGAAATTCTTCGCCGTCATCGGAGGAGCGACTCTGTGTGTAGTAGCGACAACTGGATAAAACTTCGTGACAAACACCGGAAAGAAACAAAGTAAGATGAAGTTCACTTCAACAAGTCGGCAACAGATGTATCGCGACAGTGGTTGGCTACAAACGTTCCCGAAGCTCCGGCAATAGGCAACGATTAGAAAGGGACACCGGAGGTCGAGAGCATTTGAGGAGTTTCAAATCATGAAAGATGTCGTCATTCTCTCTCCTCAAAGAAGTGTTTGGCACGAGGGATAGGAGAGAGACGCTGACGGCTGCGTGTGTCAGACACTTTTGTCTAATCCCAGGGCAGGTGTCAGCTCACAACGTAAATTTTAATAAAATATAAGAAGCTTCTCCAAGAAGCTTTGCAATTTTACATTGCCATCCCCTCGGTAAATTTAACAATTACACACTGGTTAGTGGAAAATTACAAAATAATCCTCCGTTAAAATTTAAACTAACAGTTACTGTTCACATATAACTGGTTTCAGATATGGGGGTGGTTTAGTACAGGTTTGCAATACCAGGTGCTCAAAGTAAAAAGTTTCAAAAAATGGGTGTTTTTTGGAAATAACCCTAGTGCTCACTATAGCCTGTAGCACCCACTAGATCGCATTGGAATCAAAATTAGTATCATACCCATTCTCTATGTCATCTGTATCACAACCCTTGTTATTGAAGCTATTACCATCTTTTTAGCCGTATGTTTCTGTATCTTCCTACCTCTCCCTTGTTCTGTCTTCTTCCAAACCTTTTTTTAATTTATTTTTATTTTTATTTTTTATCTTCCTACGTCTCCCTTGTGTCATGGTCTTCCTCCTGACCATGTGTTTATGTCTCATCCTGCTTCTCCATTGTTTTTATCTTCCTTCTGACTTTTAGTTGTTATACAACCCTTAAGTCGGTCTGTTATTGTGACATCTTCTACTCTTTCATGTTCAATTTGATGCCCTTCATTATTTTCCTTGTCAGGGCCCTCATCTAATATCAAAATATTAGTATGTTCCTCATCGAAGAAACCACTATCATTTTTTTGCACTATTGTAAGCTTGTTCAGCTCCCTGGTTGTATTCTTTTTCATTGTCCTCATAATAAAATGCATCAGTATCACTATCTTCATCACTGCTGATATCAATCATTGGAGGCAGTAGATTGCTCCTACTATGCTCAACATCCAGGTTTTGATATAAAGAAGTCCAGGTTTATTTCAATCATGGACAAATCGATATTTCCATGTATTTCCACGACATCCATGTTTTCAACTACACCAGGTTTCATAAACCCAAAACAACAGGTAAGTATTTCCACAACCTTTTTTTTTTTTTTTTTTTTTACTACAAGAACCTCATGTATTATACTGATATATTTACATATCCATCATATGCTTTACCAAACTCATGAATACTGACTGAATACCATATCAAAAATATATGAAACCTATTCCCATGGTATTCAAACAAAAATAGAGCACATGCATTCTCCAAAATATCCAGAAGTAATTAGTCATAATTAAATATTCTATAGACTAACCAAAAGGGGAAGAAAACATTAACAATTACCGATTTAAAAGGGACCCTAGACAATAACAAAAATCTAAGTTTCAAATCAAGTTAAAAAACATAGCTTAGCTTTACCTAGTTCGGAACACAAGTTGAAAGGGAACTGAGATAAAATAATAAAAAAAAACTATTCAAAACAGTGGTGACTATGCAAACAAAGTTGTAATTAACTAGAGAAAATTACTTTTGAACTGAATTTGTTAGTAGTGCTTATCAAATATCTCTTGTTCTTCCAAAAAACACAACAAATGGCGAGCCATACATATGATTTTATACACAGATGGATGTGAGAGTAAATAGATGTATGTAATGCGAAACCAAAGATGGAAATTGGTGCAAAACGACACAGGTCAGACTTGGTTTTGATCAGTGTTCGTGAAATCGGGCCTAGGCGGCCGCCTAGGCATTTTGAGACCTAAACAATCTTATTTTCATATAATCGGAAGTAAAAATCGGTAATGGGCCTAAGCGCCCAACTAGGCGGGTTAAGCGGTCCAAATCGGTCTAGGCGGCTCAAATTGGTTCAGGCGGTGCCTAGGCGCCCATATTGATTTTCTTAAAAATTTGTCCAATACTAAAACGATATCGTTTTATATAAAGTAATATGATATTGTGTTGATCTTTTATTCTTCTTCATCCAATTTCTTGTCATTTTTAGATGATTTTATTGTTGTTTTATTTGGTTTTTGAGTTTATAACTTTGTTAGATTTGGAATTATTTCGTATAATTATTTGTTGAATGAGATATTATGAATTTTTAGATGGTAAATTATGTGATTGAGATATCGTAATAGTATAAATGAATTGAAAACAATAAAATTATATATTTTTTTCTTTTCGAAATTGAAAATTTTATTAAACTTAATTCCAGTCAAAGTCAAATATTGACTGATAGTCAACACCGCCTAGACCTCGCCTAGACCGCCTAGCCGCTTAGAAGTGGTCATCGATCCGATTCCGATTTCCAATTTCACGAACATTGGTTTTGGTGCTCCGCTAACGTTGTCACTTCTATTTTTTAGGTGGGTCTGTGTTGATTGGAGAGTGTGTGAGAGAAAAGAGAGAATGTGAAAAGACCCGTTGAACAGTCTGGTACTGTTACATTTTAGTTTTTTTTTTTTCATACTTATGTACCAAAATTACTTAAATTACCCAACAACTCACCTTTTTAACTAACACGTCAGCCTCAAGTAAAGACACATAAGCATTGATGTGGTAGATAACAGGGTCAATGGTTTGACCTAATACTATTAGTGCTGCCTGCAATTTTTTTAAAAACTCATGTCATTTCATAATAGAAAATATTAAAACTCGGTTCAACTGTAATTATGAAAAAACTCGCTAACCTTCAAGTAATTTCTCTACATTGTCATTAAAAAATTTACGAATAAAGTGAACCATGTTTATAAATTGGAGTTAAAAATAGCTCTCTCTGAAAATTAACATATTTAAAATTTCATATATTTTTTCGTATTCAAATAATTATAATTTATATAAATAAAAATATATTCATGTTTCATCAAATAAATCAATTCAAATGCAGATAGCTAGTTTTTTTTTTTTTTTTAATTAATATAACTTTAGAACTAGATATAATTATAAAATAATCTTTTATAAATTAATAAAAATTCGAATATATATTTATTTTATTTTAAATATTAATAATAGATATATATATAAATTTAGAATGTTTATAAACCGGATTTAGAATTTTACTAATTCATAGCAATTATTAATTAGACACCTATGGAAATTTATTTGTGAATATATTAGCAAATCCCATTCACATGCGTTACACGCAGCAGAAAAAAAGGGAGACAGAGTAAAATACAAAAAGCAACAGTCTTCTGTGGGGGGAGCAGAGAAAATGGATTTGGAATCAGTGAAGAGATACTTGGAGAAAGGTGGAGGTGAAGATGACAAGAATGGAGCCACAATTGAAGGTATGCCCATGAGATTCTTTGAACGCTTTGTGATGCAAGGCCTTCAAGTTGACCTCATCCAACCTGGTCGTCTCATTTGCTCCATGAAAGTCCCTTCTCGCTTATTGGTGGGTACCCACTTCTCCTTCTTTTTTTTATTCATCTCTGTTGCATAAGATTAGATAGAGAAACTCTTATTGTGGTGTTCTTTCTCTTCTGATTGAGCTGATGATGTGTTTTTGTACTTGTATTTTGTTTTGAAGAACTCTGGTAATTTCTTGCATGGTGGAGCCACAGCAACGCTCGTGGACTTGGTGGGTTCAGCTGTTATATACACTGTTGGAACTACAATGACTGGAGTCTCTGTTGAGATTAATGTTTCCTACTTGGATTCTGCCTATGCTGGTGTATGTATATCTTCTAATTTTGGTGGTTTCACTTTTGTATCTATGCCTGTTCAAATTTAGTGTTTTATTGAATTGCATATTTGGATGTGGTAGAACATATCATAACCTCACTTTCATGCCATTTCCTATAAGCTTTAACTATTAGGTTACTTGTTCAAACCATGTATCTACTATACCCCCTCTTTGTGAAGACTTTTGTTGCATAGATCTTACGGTGGTAGGTAGGCGGCATGTATATTGCATGTGGACCCATGCCAATTAATTACAGCCTCAAGTTTTAAATACTATACTCCCTATGTGTTAGGGTAAAGGGCATTTAGTAATTAATCCATGCTGCACATGGGGGTATTATCAAATTTGTTGAACTCTAGTGTTAAATCACATGGTGGTCTTGTCAAATTTGTTGAACTCTAGTGTTGAATTCTGTCAATAAGTCATGTTTTATCAACTGGTTTTTAAGTCTGTGATAGTATCTACAATTTTTCATTCCATTATACATGTCTCTTAATATGTTGTTACATGGTTATAACCTTATACACATCTTACTTCAAATGCACACATAAACATAGCGGCAGATTACTTCTAGTTCTTTCTGTCTATAAAACTAACAGACATTGCCTACATAAACGAGTGTAAGTGGACATGTGCCTTTTGATAAATTGTAGTATTGTGTTTGCTCAGGAAAACGTTTTCTTCTATTTGCTAATTGAATGATTCATTCGAGTTATCCTGCTGGCAAACTATTTGTTCAACAATAAACAATTTTATTTTAGGAAGTTTAAATTTCATAAACTGGAATATGGCCACACTGTTAAACCTTATCATGTAAAAATTTTATGAGTGTTTAACTTTTCTTAACTCTCCAATTATCTTCCATGGACCTCTATATTATTACTATTAACAAGTCATACTTTGTTTTTCATGCTACATGTAGTTTTTGGTACTTCTGTGTTAGGAATTTGAGACTCATGCATTCCTTTAAGTTTTAGTCTGGCAGCCGAAATTCTGTTGCTGGATGCTTTTGTGAGTCATTGTCAAAGCTCCAGTTAGTATAAAACTATCTCGCTAAGCTAAGGGCTATGAAGTGGGGATAGAGGGAAGGGTCGATTTTGGTTGGTATGCTTTTATGTTTACCCAGCTGGGAGGTCACCTATGCCTCAACACCTGCTTCCTTTGGTTGGTTGATAATTTTTTTGTTTATTGTGAAACGCAATTCCATAATAAGAACTGTGGAGAATTATTTTCTTGTTCAGTGATTTTGTTTAGCATTTTAGTCTATTTTTCCTGTCTATTTTTTTTTTTTTGAAGTACTATTGGCTGACCCAGGACTACAAGTCATGTTGTGCTGTTGAATAACTAGCCTCAGTTATCTATTTCTTCAAAATGTGTGCTTGGGAGTTCCTATCATGACTCTAATTTTAGAAAGATGCAAAGTAGTTTTAATTTGCCTATAGAAATGGAAATTTTTATTAGTTTGGTTGGTGACATGTTAATCATCTGAGAAGTATGTCTATGCCCATGGTTGTTCTGTAGCTACCTTTAGTCAACATAGAAGTTTGGATTATTTTCGTTTCTCTTGAATTGTAAATAAGTTTGTGTCAGCTCATATAAACTCTTTCTTGTTCAAACAGGATGAGATTGAGATCGAAGCAAAGACTTTACGCGTTGGGAAGGCTGTTGCTGTTGTTAGTGTTGAGTTGAGAAAAAAAGCAACTGGGAAAATTATAGCTCAGGGTCGTCATACTAAGTACCTTCCTGTCCAAAGTAAAATGTGAATGTTACAATGAACTAATTATATTTGGTGGTATGTTTACCAATAAAGTGAACAGTTCGATACTATGCCTTCACAAACTGTATGCTATTACTAAAAAGACCATTTTTCTCATTGTTTGTTTAAGAGTAAAATCTATCCCAGTTTGTTTATGAGTAAAATTTATCTAAGTATGAGAATAAAGCCAGAGCCAGAGTTAACTCTGTAACTAATGGCTGAAAGTGGTATTCAATGGGCGGTTTGGGATTGCTTATAAATAACCATTATTTTTTCAGGAAGTTTATATTTTTTATTTCATCGGCAAAAATTATATTTTTTATTTCATCTGCAAGAGCACTTCTGCAAGATTAAAAGCACTTTTGCTAGTAAACACCAAGTCAAAAGTCTATCTCCATGCACTATATAATAGTTATTTTTTTAGTCATTCTCATTCTTTTCCTGTGGTTCAAGAGAGTCTTGATATGTTCTTAATTAGCAAAATCTCTTTTGATGAATTGCAGGTGCCCTATGACTGGCCGTGCTTTCAATATGGTACATTTATCTAACATTAACCTAAAATCACACCTGATTTTCCAAGTTACTATGAGAGATGACTCCATTCAGGTTGGTAACTAAATATGATGATTTAGCTTAAAATACAATAACTTAGATTAAAGAACAATCTAGTCTGTAAAATTGATCAGACCACGCAAAATTTTGATTAGCAACTTTTAATATAGAGTTAGCTACTCATTTTTTCCTTACAGTACACGAATAAGCCAACATTTCAAGATCACTTCAGATCCATGGGAATCACTCCTAGAGCTTCTCCCAAATTAATGGTGTTTCTCATGGTTCTCCTTCCAATTCCTCCATTGCCCTTCCTCATCATTGCTGCAAATTCCCCGTAATCTATTTTTCCATCCTGCAATTTAGTTTGTTTATATCAGTATTAAGCACAACAATTTAATAAATCTTTGTCAGTTTAACATAATCACTAGTCAACAGTTCACAATTTCGATTCTTATAGAGTATTTCGCCAAAACGGATATATATGTAAAATAAATCTGTAGCCTAGAATAACCAGCACTGCCAATCTTGGAAAGGCTGTGCAAAATGATAAAACTTACATTATCTTGGTCGATTTCTTTGATCATTTCATCCAGGTGCAGATCACTTAAGCCGAACTCTTTGCAGGCCTGTTGAAGCTCGTCGATGGTAATATAGCCACTACTGTCTTTGTCAAAAAAGGAAAATGCAGATACTAAATTCTCCTCTCTTTCCAACTTATTCAAGTGCACAGTAGCAGCAAGGAACTCGCCGTAATCAATTGTTCCACTATTGTCTATATCTGCCTGTAGAAAGAGGAAAGAAAAGATTGTTGACCAGGGAAGATAAATTATAATCTTAATTGAATAAAAGTTATAGCACTTACTGCCTCCATGAGATCCTTGATCTCAGATTCCATAAGTTCAGAGCCTACTCGTTTCAAGCCCTCCTTCAGCTCATCAAAGGTTATTGTTCCACTGTCATCTGTGTCTATCATTTTGAACAACTCTTTCAAGCCACCTATCTCTTCTTCTGAGAGCCTCTCAGCTATGACCTACAATATGTTCAATATTGTTTGTTATTTGAGTGTTTATCACATAATGCTGCTGTAGTTCTGGCAGAAAACAACAAAAGCAGATAAAATTGCATCCATTTTTGGCAACCGAAATGATTAAGGTAGCATGGCCACAAACACTTGCTAAATAACAAGTCATATTGTCAGCCTTATTTGTGGTTATGAGTGAAAATCTCTCTTCTGCATTTGCAATTTGGTCAAAGGAGTGCTCTATATCATTATGCTAAATTTCTATGCAGTACCCTTTCATAATGTAAGGAATTTGCTTGTGGAAAACCAAGTACTTAAATATTCTATGATCACCATTATCAAAATAATACATATCTAGATTTTATGATCTACTGCAGTTAATTAACTAACCTAGTTTCTTGGACTCATGACATAAACATGAAAATAAGACAGAATTTTATCTAGATGATTATCTGTTAGCTTAATAAGGTTTTCTAAGCAGCAGTCAGCATATGGTTTCATCAAAATTTTCTTAGTGTTAAGGTAAATATGTTGATCGGACCAAGCTGCAGTTTTTAAAGTCTTTAACTTTAATAAGCAACATTTTACTTGCATATGATCAAGAAAATTTTTGGTCTCTTAACACACCATAAACATGCATATTCTACTTCTCATAAGGAAACTCCAATCACAAGAAGCAAATATACAATTGGCTCAAATGCATGTTTTGTAGAGAAAAATACTCTTAAACAGCAATATGACCACTGCAACGGCCGTCTCTGATAGAAGAATAGGAGATCAGGTTCAAGACATTAATTCTTTTATACATTTGGAAATAGCTGCTGCATTTACATCATACAGTACATCTATTTCCTAATATCGCTCAGCCTACATGCTGACTCAACAAAGTTTTCAATCCATCAAATAGTAAACAGAAATAAAAATCTTGACAAAGATTTCTAGAGTCAGTTACATGAGTTTTGACAGTAGCAAGAACTTCAACCTTTTTTTTTTTTCTTTAACAAAAAGCATATGACCAAATGAAATTTATACCAGCTAGAGGCTAATGGTGATCACCAAACAAAGCCTTATGAAAAAGGATCGACTTTTTTGCAATATAAAGTTTTCATAACGCCAGGTTTGTAACTAAAAGTTCTAAAAAATTTACCTAAAAGGTCCTTGTTCATTTCTGTCAATGAAGAAACGGAACTACATTTCCTTTGAATACTTCATTTACAGCAGCACAACAATTACTATCTACTAATACAGCAAACAGGGGAACTATTCTATACCTCAGGTATTGATCACTTATTAATCCGAAAAGGCATAAAGTACATTTCGTGGTAGTGATATGTAGATTTATCACAAGCCAAGCATATCTTATCAACGTACTTGTCTGCTTTCTTGTAATTATTGACCATAAAATTCTACCATTGTTTAAAAGCAGCAAAGATGCAATAGACTCAAGTCTATATAAAAAAATTCCAGATTCTAGCTCACAAGAAAATCATTATAGGTAAATGGTGTATCTGTTTAATAACTAGTGCATTGACAACAATATCTTGTAAAGTCCAAGTTCTAACCAATGACGTTTTCACTTCAGAAATTGAGTGATATTCTCGCTATCACTAATTTGGAATATTAGGTCGCAGAAAAGCAGGACAATACTCATATTAGGTGATTTCATAACCTCTTAATCATTTTTCACCAACCCTCCCCTCCCTGTGATTTTCTCTTCTGGTGGTCTGTAAGAACAAGTCCCTATATGCAAACAAGTGTTGTATGCATCAATATGCTTTGGCAGTTACAAATGTATGACCCCAAATAAGCACTTTTGCCAATACAGAGCTTCTTTTTGTGTTTTTGCTAATTTCCTACAAGTAGCAGAATCTATTCACATTTTTCTAATTTAAATATAAAGCACTATTGAAGCCACCTAAAATTTGCAGTAGATAGCAGCATAAATTGCAGGCTCATGTTTAAGATTAAATGCCAAACTCTTCATTAATGCAAGAAACAATCAGATTCTAATCATTCTAACCATGATATGTTATTATAGAGACATTGGAAGCTTACACGCAAAGCCATCTTCTTTAATTTGTTCATTGCCGAGAACTGCTTCAATCGTGATAAGACCGCTGAATCAAGTGGTTTGTCTGGGGCAACATTGTCATCGACAATCCATGGGTTGCCTGAAGTAAACCATCATGTATCAGTAAGTAGTTATTATGATTAACTTAGTTCAGCAAAATCACATGTACGAAGTGCACACATGTTTCCATGCTTTAACACTGGCAAAAAGACTTACATAGGACTTCATGTGCAGTTATCCTTCTCTTTGGATTTCGATCAAGCATTTTCTGTATTAAATCTTTGGCACTAGCTGAGATGCTAGGCCATGGTTCAGACTCGAAGTCTATTTTACCCTTAAGAATCTGTTTAAAGATTCCCATTTCGGTTTCTAAAAGCAACAAGTGAAAAGAACAACACAGCTGATCAGATCTAAAAGCATACAAATCTTAAATCTTCAATAAATCATTTGTATAGAGTTATAGACAGCATTACCTGCCCAAAAAGGTGGCACCCCACTTAACAAGATGTACAAAATAACTCCAGCACTCCATACATCAGCTTCCGGTCCATAATGCTTGCACAAAACTTCTGGAGCAACATAGTAAGGACTCCCAACCACATCACAAAATGTTTCACCTACACCAGAAGAAAAAACACATCCTTCTTTATTGCATCAACTTACATCATAGAAAGGTAAAAATTACAGAGCAATAGCCAACAGAGCCGATAAACAGATAAACAAAAGTATACATATTAGCCAAAACATTTCATAACAAAAACACAAAGTATAATATGCATTTATGACACACACCAACCCATAGTAATAAGCACCACCCTTGACCCAAAGAGATAAAGATTCCAGTCCCACCCATTTTCTACTATAAGAGAAAGCGAAAGGTATGAGTCTCATATTGATAATTAAAAACACTATCATCTCCTGCCTGCGCCATTCAAAATCGATTTCTGTAGGTCCCCAATCCTCTGATCCGTAAATGTTCACCACAAAAGCAATGAATCTTGTCATATGAACCCCAAGATATTAAGAAAAAAAAAAATATCTTTTATGGGATAATGTGGGTGGACACAAACATAGAATAAAAGGAATACCCAAATTAATCTAAAGCAATACAGACCAAATAGATAAATCTAAAAAGAATCAGAAAAGAAAAGATACCTGGCTTGTAGAAAACAGACAGGCCAAAGTCAGTAGCTTTGAGAGCAGAGTCCTCATCATTATCAAGAAACAAGAAATTCTCAGGCTTAAGATCCCTATGCATAACCCCAAGAGAATGACAACATTGAATAACACCAACAATAGTCTTAATCAACTTAGCAGCCTCTTTCTCACTGTAATGACCTCTCTGCACAATCCTATCAAACAACTCACCACCCTCACAGAGCTCCATAACAATATGAACAAAAAGCCTATCCTCATAAGTGCCATGGATCCTAACGACAGAAGGGTGCTCGGATAGATGGTGCATTATCTGGATTTCTCTCCAGACGTCTTCATAATCCTCCTGACAAAGGAGCTTCCTTTTGGGGATAGTCTTGCAGGCATAGTTGTGACCGGTGGCTTTGTGGGTACAGAGATAGGTGGTGCCGAATTGACCTTGACCCAGTTTCTTGCCGAGGGTGTAGACGTCAGTCAGGAGCTCGGTCTCGTAAGGGAGAACCCTTGTGGAGGGTTTCTGATTAGGGTGAGGTGGTGGTGCTGATGAGCTGTTCATTGCTTTTGCTATTGATTTTGATTGGAATAAACAGAGACTGAGGAAAAAGAAAAGGAGTTGAGAGAGAGAGAGATTGACTGAAATGTTTGTTGATTGTATTGGACAAGAAGCAGAGATGAATGGCGCTCGTGAGTGCTGCTGTATGAATTCTGACTAGATCTTGTCTCTCTACGGCTTCTTCTTGACTTCTTTACACGTTAGAACGTGAAAATTGAATTAGTTTCACTTTGCCTTTAAATATTATTTTATTTCCGTATGGACAAATTGCACCTCCCTCCCACCAACTCTGCATAATCACACTTTGAGACTTTGTTTTTCATCTACATCTCCCGTGGAAGAAGATAGGTCCATTCACATTATTATTTTTCTTTCTTTCCAAAGTTAAGAGTAATATACAAATAAAATGTAATCAATAAGAAGTTTCACAACAAATATATATATATATATATATATAATCATGTAATACACTGCAACAAAGTGTTTATGAAAATATTTAATTAAAAAATATGATATCATACGAATGACAATCAATTTCAGTGTGTCTAATATGCTCCTAAAAGATATTATTATGAGAAATTTGTATGGCACTTAAATTAACACAATGAAGTAAGGTGGTAGAAGAATGAGTGATACTCATATCAGTTAATAATCATTATAACTAAAGTAGTTCACATGTATCATCCATAAAAGCACGATACTCAAATTTTGTGTTAGAATGGCCAACGATGGTTTTTTTTGCTACGCCAAGAGGTAAGAGAATATTCTAAGAAGAAGCAATAACAATTTATAGAGCAACGATCAATTAGATCATCTACCAATTAGCATCAGTGTAGCCAAATAATACTAAGGAGAAGATAACAAGGAAGTGTAAACCATGAAGAAGAGTTCTTTTCTTGTAATAAGGGATTCGAAGTAATACAAATAAATGAATTGAAAGATGAGCAATCATAAATAAATTGACTAGATGAACAACATATGAAATATCTGGTCGAGTAGCCGTGAGATGAACAAGACTACCAACAAACTGTCGATGATCATCGATAAGACTACCATTAAGAAGTATAAGTTTGTAGTTAAGCTCCATTAGGGTTGAGACAATTTTGGTATAACTGATGCTTGCTAGAGAAAGTGAGTCAGATGCATATTGGCTTAAGAAAGATAATAGTCTTTAGAATGTTGAGTAACTTCTTAAAAAAAAAATAGCTCAGAGAACTTAGGTCTTTCATTTCAAAATGTTGGTGAAGATAATTTTATAACTACGAAAGATCATATGAATCATCTTTAGTTATTATCATGCAATTGACCAAATGAAAGTATCGCTCAATACAATATCTAATATAGTAGTTACAAGAGAAATCCTTATATTCAATCTTGAAATCTCTTCCAATAAAGTGTAAGATATTGAGTTTCTCTCTCTAGAACTCTAAGTGTTTTTGTAACTAGAATAACATATTTCTTTATGAAAATTTACCAAAGATCCTATAAAAGTATTTAACTAACTTATTTATACAAAACACGTGCAGGCGTAATTTTGAAATTTTTGCACTTTTGTCAGACTAAGTTGGCGGCGTCTTAATGAGCAAGCCTACTCGTTATCTGCTCGCTAACATCTCTCATCCTATAGCTCTGATTGCATGGCGCGATTGGGCCCTCATAAACTCCTCATCACACTGGTCTGGTCAACCTTTCGATTTTCTGCCTTCTGTCATCATGGCGAGCTTCTTTTGCGCCTAATGAGCGTCATTCTTCCTCCCCAACATCTCAGCCTCTTGCTCAACACGGCTTAGCACACTCACCTCTCATCAACTTACAGCCAAGTCCCTCTTCAACTCTGGCCACACTTCTCCTTCATATGGCGAGCAATACTACCGACAATCTTCCACCATCTGCTACTCGCCAACTCATCGGTTTTGTTGTTTAATGATTGTGGCCAGGTTTCCTTGCGCCATCAGTGCGCCAAGCACGCACCATGCATGCTTTTATCAATTTGTAACGCCCAACCCCCAGCCACGGCAGAGCCGCGAACAAAAGTCGGAGCGCCACATTAATAATCAATACATTCATTCTTTAAAATGCGGAAAATATACAGAAAAGCTAAATGTAAAACAATTTATCAACCTGCTTTGTAAGCGATAACACTATAGACATTCATTTGAAATACATATATATATATATATATATATCCTCAAATAATTCGTTTGATAAATAAAAATAATAAACCTGTCTTAAAACCATAAACAAAATATCCAGTAAAAGTATTACAATCTTGATTAAACTGTTTAAACCTTCAAAAGCCAAAAAATGTCTAAGTAAATGAATTACAATCATTCGTAAACATCAAATTTAAAAATAACATCCGAGTTCATTTGTAAAAGTTCTAAATGCAAGGAAAATCAACATGCTTAGACGGAAATGCTCGAATCTTTAAGCTGCTCGATCACCTGTTTCACATTTCAATAGATAGACAAGAAAAATGAAAGAAAAACAACGTCAGACTATCGATGTCTGGTTAGCATGTCATACTCCAACAAACACATACAATGCTTCTATTTAATCATAAAATGATGAGGAGGCACCCAAATGCACCTAAAGCTAGCAATCAAGGGGAGAGAATACAATCCCACCCAAGTCTAAGGCCATTACGGTTCAATAAAGTGAGATAGTCCACTAGAACTAATTATGTTCACTAGGTGTGTTCAATATTATCAAATATTCGATTATGATCTCGATTTTCATATAGGAATCCCCCAAAGCAATCGATTAATCCCTAGCAATCATCGCGCAATATCAATCAATTTATATTTCTTGTGTTATTTGACTGCCGCTAATCTAGGATCAATAATGAAATGGGGCCAATTAGGCCGAAGCCACTAATATAGTCCGAAGACCAAGATCCGTAGAGCCGTTTATTCCCCCTCGGGACGGACTACTACCTTAGAATCCTATTAATTAGGTCCGAAGACCACCAATAACAATATGCCCGCAGGCGGTGGTGCTGTCACACCCAATAGGAGTCGTCACTCAATTTTCAATGTGGTTAGCTAAACCAAAGGACCTATTTTTCTCAATAGGTTGAGATATCTCGGGTACCCCTAATGACATGTCATTCCATCACTACTTTCAACCATGACTAGGGCAATCATTAATTGTTCAATTAGGTGATCAAACAACGAATTTCCTTTAACAATAAACAATTACAATATATCAATCCATTGGCTTTCAATCAATCAATTGTCGGGTACTTTACTAGTGCCTTATCCGTTTATTTCCAACTCTAACTAACCAAAGCCTAAGTCTAACATACAATAGACTTATCAATATCTCTAATCAGCAATGTATCAACAATCACAATCAATCTTCATCAATCTATCATTCGCTATCTATCTCTATCAATTTACAATTCATGTGGTTATCTTGTTTAACCATATTAATGCACATTCATAAAAATATACAACAACCGATAGAGAGTATAAAACAATGTTGCTAACCTTTCTTCCAACGATAAGCTAAGTTAAGCGTCGTCGACACGATCCTCGGCACCGCCCGATTCGTCTAACAACAAGAAGGAACAATATTGGTTTAGACAATATGTCGAACATGTGACGCGCGAAAAGCGAAACTTCGTCCAATCGTGAAAGACAACAATCTAACAACTACGAAGCGATAATATGAACGATTCTTACTCGAAACCCAACCCGATTTCATACTCAATCATTCAATTTCACCTTCCTCAATACCTAGGGTTTCCAACAAAACCCTAACCAATTCAATACCTAATCAACCCTAAACCATCAACAAGCATCCCTAATTCTATCAATATTCATGCTTGAAATCAGAAGGAGAAGATTAGGGTTGATAGAAGACTTACCAGAGATACCCAAACGGAGAGAAAGCGAAGAACTAAAGCGAAAACCACTTGCGAGAAGAGAGAATTCGAGAGAGAGGTTGTGAATGAAGAGGATTCGACCAAATTAGGTTTTAAAAACCTGATTTTGGTGGTTGGCGACAAGGCTGGCGACATGGCCTTATGTCGCCAAAGCGCACCGAGAAGAACACTTCTATTTCGTAGAATTCATTCACTGGCGACCAGGCTGGCGACATAAAGCCCTCGTCGCCAGCGCTGGTGACATGCTTGGTGATATAAAGCTTTGTTGCCAGCACAGCCAGTGCTGAGCACTTCCAATCCTTCCTTCGTTCCGATTCATTTTTGCTTCGATTTTGAAATACAATCATTACAATACCAATAAACATTCCCATAGCAATCCAATGAAGGAGAATACCAAATCATTAATCAAAAGTTTAAGAGTTACAAGAAAGATTAAATAACTCAACAACCAACTTTAGTTCGAAAGCCAGAAAAAGTTTAGCCCCAAAATTAGAAAGTTACATAATTAGCGAGCTGTTTCATATAACTTCTCGGCATCTTCTCGACATCTCCCATTTTTTTTGAATGCTTTCAACACTTTTCTCCTCTTTTTGACACCTTTTTAATTCTTTTAGCATCCAAGTCTTTGAATTCCAGAATACCATCATTTAACCTAAAATTCAACATAATTAGGAGATAATTATTATAAAAATAATATTAATTATTATTCAAATTGTCACCAAAATATAGGTTAAATTCAAACCTATCAGTCATCAACATAAAGAAGCAAAAGAATAATATCATTATGTCAGTTTGACGAGTAGATAATGCAGAATCATATGGGTTAAGAAAAAAAACAAATTGAGTAAGAGTTGAACTGAATTTGACAAACTAGGATCGAGGAACTTATTTTCAATCCATACAAGGCTCGTCAAAGTTTGCAAACCTTATAAGAAGAATGATAACCAAAATGAGGATACATATAAAAATCTTTTATCGAATTGCCATGAAGAACAACATTTTTTTAAAATTCATCTGAAAACTTTCCATTTTCGAATATAACAATTAAGAGAATACGAACAAATGTTGTGCCTTTTGGCTACCATAGTCGATTACGAACTTTCCACTTTCCACTAGAGTAAAAGTTTATTCATAGTCGATTCCATATTCTTGAGTGTGCCTTTTGGCTACCAAACAAGCTTTATAGGGTTAAAAAATTCCACTACAATGGGTCTTGATTTTGTAAACCCATTTGCTGTAGCATCAGACCTGCGTCCTGGAGGCGCAGAGTCCGAAGGTCACATTATCATATATATTTTCTTATACTTTCTTATTACTTATTTCCAAGTACCAATTTTCAAGTGTTTTTTTATCACTTTTGATAACCACTTAAACATTTATTCGAATCTTATTAATGAAAAATAAAATAGCGAAAGACTAATGAACAATCAGTTATATAAATAAAATTTTCATTAAAATTATTTATGATACATTCTTATGTAAATAAAAAATTTAGGAATATCCATTTACAAACATTTAACAAATACAATATTATTTAAATAATATCACAATGAGTTAAAGTACACATGATGCACATGATAAGGAATGCATCATGACTAGTCATATTCATTAGCCTTACTCGATCATACATATATATATATATATTTATTTCCTTTTGAAAATAGAAAAAAGACAAAAATAACAACGGAGTGGTGTTAGGCAAAAATGCCTAGCCTAGTTAGCATCCCATGTCCCAAAAACCCACACACAAATGCGTCTATCTTCATTATAGTATGCGATGCACACATATGTCATGTTATTTCTATTGTGAGCATCACCTTATTTCAAAAAGTCAAACATCAGCTATTATCAATCACATCATGTCAAACATAGGTTATGATCAAATATGATTATAATGGTATCACTCAATATCATTATGTAACGTCCAATCCCCGCTCACAGAGGACTCGTGGCACGGTGGCCGGAGGGATACAATAAAATATATACATATACATACACTAATATACAATAAGCATCATATGAATATTCCAATACCTATTCATTAGAAAAGTCTCAAAATCCAATATTTCATGAGGATTAATATGAATCACAAATCATAAACATAGTTTCAAAATAACATATAGCTCCAAGTACATATAATATCCAATCCCAAGTGTAAACGTTTAACATAAATATAAAATAGTAACCAATCATTTAATTTACAATTATTTCTCAAAAGTCATGTAATGCTTAAAGAAAATGGAAACATGAGATAATCTCCAAGTCATATTTGAAAATCATGCAATTTACTCTAACTCGCTCGATCATGTTATTGTTTCATACAAAAGAAAGGACACGAAAACATAAAAAATGAAAGTGTCAAGCTATTGGTGCCTTGTTAACATTCTCATACTTCAATATACATATACAAGTATGTTTCTTTTTACGTATGAGCATAAAAAAGCACTTAGGAATATCCAATCATCAATCAATCATCATTCATGAAACAAAAATTTAGAGACTTAAAAATGCATTTGGCATCTTGGTCTGTCCCTAGTAGCCTTGGCAAGGCCTTCAAAACCCTAACTAGGACGCCAAAATTGGTACAGATGGTTTTTATCTTCTTGGCTTGTGTTTTGGTTAATAGGACCAAGCCGTCAACTAGGCCACAGAAATGGTACTAAGAGTTTCTGGCACCTTGACCCCCATCTTGGTCCATAGGTTCAAGCCGCTAACCAGCATGCCTAGAAACCTACAGAGAGTCCTTGGCGATTGGTCCCACACCTTGTCAACATGACCAAAATGCTTAGAAGTGTATCAGAAGCTTTTTTGTGTCTTGTCCAGTGCCTTAGTCTACCTAACCAACATATCGACTAAGACACCCAGTATACCAAAAAGGATAAAACAGAACTTTGCACCCCAAATCCACCCCACAATTTATCTCCAAAGGTCATATTGGTCTAGTGATCTAGTTTAAAGCTACCTAACACAATAATCAATAATAATTAACTAAGTTTAATCAATAAATAGTATGCAATTCACTTTATCATCATGCAATGAACATAATTCATGATGCAAATAATAAGATTGTAGCTCTTCTGTATAATTGTATGAGTATGATGGAATGTCTTCCAATATCAATAGATGAACATTCCAACTTTCTCATCTGAATTGCTAGAGAATTAAATAAAGACGTGGGAAGTTTTATAGAGCCTGGGAAGATGTAGTGTTGTTTTTTTTTTATTACTATGTTATTGCTTTTATTTCAAAAATTGAAAGGTGAAGGTTTGACTATTTTAAATTGTAAGTTGTTGCAGCAGTAAAGAGGAGTTCTTTTTTTGAATATTTAAATGTTTATGAACCATTTTCTTATATTTTCTTTATCTTTTGGTATTCCAAAAGTGGTGAAAATTGTTTCAATATTTATCTCTTAAACTATCATCAAGTGGTGTATGTTTTAACTTGTTGTAGGATTAAGAGTGGTATTGTATTACATCAATTCACCAAGCTATTATCAATTGCCCCTAACTCTAGTTTCTATAGTGAAAGCGGGAATAATAAGGCCAAAGCCAAAAATAGAAGCTAAACTGAACATAGGGTCCAAGGATCAAATTCGTGGAACTGGTTGTACCCACTTTTGGGTCGAATAACTAGCTAAGCTCATTTCAATAATTTTGGTCTCCTAACCATGATTTAGATATGATATATATACATATATATATGTTGAGATGTATCTCGATTTTCCTATGGCATGCCACTACTTCTCTATAGCAAGCTAAACTAAGGGTAATCTATCTTATTAAGGTGATTCAACACATTTCAACCATTATCAATCCATTGTACAATACTTTTAGCCTTTTAGAGGTACCTTTACCCAATATCATCAATTTGCATCATTTAGTCACATAATACCCAATTGTCATCTAAAAGGGTTCAATATTCATCAATGCACAATCTTAAGGTTTCAACAAGTTATGCATCCATATGATCATGGTAGCTTACTATTATAAGCATATGACCCAAATATCACCAATCAACCAATATTAGCCATTTCCATCATTATTCACATTTCAAAGCAACATCATAAGGACTTGCATCATCATACTAATTCATCACATATCATCAATAGTGGGCATGCATTTAATCTATTTTAATGCATTAAACATGGAACACTCATCAAACAATTCTACAGAGTTTACAACGAGAATGTTAACCTTCCTTCCGTAGACACAAGTTAAGCCTCCTCAAGTGGATTTCTGCCAACACCCAATTCACTTAACTAATACATTATCATAATCAATAACCACACAACTCAATTAATACCAATTCTAATATCTTTACTCTAGGATTCGATAGCAAAATAGTATCTAAAGACCCAATTCAACCAAGACTATAATTATAAATCATAACTACTCTTCTAAGCTTTAATATCATGCCTTAATTAAAATTAAGGATAAAAAATTTGAAAACACCACCAAAGGAGTTGTAAGGCTTACCCAAAGTAAATAGTGTGTAGAGATTGACACAATCCTTCCAAGAACAGCAATCAAATGAGTTTTTGATGGTGATTAGAGTGATTTGTGATGGAGAATTGGAAGTTTTATTTAGAATGATATGGTGGGTGTGTGGGATTTTATGTAATTTTGTTTTTAGGGGAGAGGGGAATAGAAGGGGTTGAGTGAGTGTGAAGCTTTAAGAGTGTGTGCAGAGAGTTTGGGACGGTTTATGAATGGTGGGGTTGGTGAGTTTTCGGCTCAATTGGCACCCTTAGCCCAACAATTGGTCCATCGACCCTACGACTCACCATTTCGCTCACTTGAAAATTTTAAAATGCAATTTGTCTTTCAAAATTATTTGTCCTCTACCCATAGATTGGTTTAGTTTACAAAAATCCATTTTTGTCCCAAACTCTCACATTTTCATACAAATCTATGCATTAACTTGTTATCTTGTTTGAGGGAAGTGGCTAAAAAATTTAATCAAGAAGTCAGCAAAAGAATTAATTCTAATAATAAATATCATATCTTAGGAGAGCCAATCATGTAAAAGTAAATGCTTTATAAAAATATAACACATACTCATTCAATGTTTTTATCTGGCCACATGATCTTTTAGGTTCGTGCTTCCATCATGTTATTTTAGCAATGAGGCATAGAGAATGGGCATTATAGTTTGAGATATCCATGATACAAACGGATTATCCATGCACCTAATGATTGTTTCTTGGAGGATGGATGTTATTTTACCCTTCTTTTCCAAAATTTAAATATGGAATTAGAGAGTCGGGAGAGGGGCTTTTCTTTTCTTCTTTGGAAAAAAAGATATAGTGAGGAAGAGAAATTAAAATGAATAGAAGAAGAAGTCATTTTGGGAATCCAAATCAAATAGGAAATCATTGAACCTAATTGGATGTGTTAATTTTGGTTAAAACACTCACAAACACATGGTTAGAGAAGATGGAATCAAGGATAACCAAATAGAACGTGTGTCAAGAGAAGATTTTTTTAAAAAAATTAATAGTTGATCTCGACCCACTTCGATCTAACCTTATTAATCAAGATCATGGGCTAGATTATTGGGTAATACATTTTTCATAGGCCGGATAAGTTAAAATACTAACTTAGAGACCCACATTTAAGAGCAAACATGTTAGAGAAAATAAATAAGTTACAAGTATGTGTAAGAAAAGCATCTAGATAAATTCAAAAGCTGTTATCCTGCACATAATAAGTCAAACCACATTCCCAAACCCAATAATAACCTGCAAAACCTAACTTGATAAAATCACATAATAAGAATCCGAAGAGTTGAAGACATAAAAGAAAAGGTTCATAAATCTACAAATAGGAAGTCAAACAGTGCAAATCAATCGATAAAAGCACATCTACCATTTCCTGTTAATATACCTCTTTCAATTAGTTAGCATTCTCTTATCTTATTTTACAACTTAAACCTTACTGTGACAGTTGGTGTGTGGGTTGATATTATCATACACATGAAAATCAAATTTAAAGCCGAAAGCAAATTATTATTTTTCCAATAAGATATATGATATCATTTAAGTATCCATAAACCCTACTTATATATAATCGTGGTGAATATAATCGAGAGTAGTGACTGTATGTATGTATACATAGAATAATGACTAATGAGACATACAATCAAAAGCAGGAGCAGACAATCTGTTGATGAAAGAAAATTTCTTCAAAAGCTTGAATCCTAGAAACCAACTACTTGTATCATTGCCCAGTTTGATGCAATTACCACAAACCTTCACATCTTCCTCACCACAATCTGAAACCCACAGCATGTCCATTCGCTCACCGTCATCTTTTGCATGCATGTCTTGCTCTCTGAGGTTTTAGTGTATTCTATTTATATGAAGATAGCAGCTAAATGAACATCAATATAAGTGCCGGATTGAGAGTTTTCCAATACTCAAATTTAATTTGAGAAGGATAGTTAACCCCCACCAAACGAGTCGGCTGTCAGAGAATTTATTACGACCTTCTTCCTTCACTAACAAAAAAAATTCCAATATAACCGACCCCATGGACCAGCAAATCTCGGTCCGGTCCGGTCCGAGTTAGTCCTAAAAATAATAAATAAATAAATAAAAATAAAAATAAATCGTTACAAGTGCAATATAGCAAAAACAGTACCACAATTATAGTAAACCTAAAGGCCGGTTCATGCGATTCATATTTTTGATATTTTTGTTATTGAAAGTAATGATTATAATATCTCACAATATATGTGAAAACACAATTGCAGTAAATAAAATAACTGAAATAGCAGCAAAACAAACCAAAGAAAAGGAATGGCTGAAAATGGAGACTTAGGTAAGGTTTTTGTTTGTCCTAATTGGCATATTGCCATCTAAGAAGCTTTAGCTGGAATTTTTCATAACTTCCCTTCTCTCTCTCAACAATATGTATATAAATATATTAATATTGTTTGTATTCATTGAATGTAGCAGAAGCTTTTTTTCATTCTCAATCGCTCTCCAAAATCAGAGGGCCTTCCCTTCCAGGTATGTTCTCAATCTGAAGTTCTGATCAACTCATGAGATGTGTTGTGTGTAACTAGTTTATACATCTCTAAACATGAAATCTGAATCCCTCAAGAAAAGTTATGTTAGAAAATACAATGGTTCTATAGTCTTTGTTACTAGGAGAAGACAAAAATGAGGTTTTGTTGGTAGAAAAATGAAGCCATCACAGATTCTACGAGTTGAAGAGGAGGATTTTACCATCAGTTTTATGAGCCTTTGTACGTTTGCTCCCTCACGCAGTCTGTTGGATGAAACCAGAGATGAACAAGTTGAAAGCTCATATCTCATCAGTTTGGGCAGCTGAAATGGATGTCATGTAGTTGTGTTGCTCCCAGACCTGCACAAGACATGTTTATGATGAGATGATATTCTTTAAAAAATTCAGTTTTTTGTGTTTGAGTTGATCGCATAAGAACAACAATTTACGGAGAGACTATATTCACATTTATATCTTAATTTCAATTCAATCTTTTGTTACCTGATTATGAATGAAAGCTTGTTGCAGGTGGGGGCCTTCTTGATTAGCAAACAGTTATGCAAATTCCTGGGAACCAAGGGCCAGCAGGTTGCAAACCTTTAACGACGTTTGTCCAGACTGACACCAACACTTTCCGAGAGGTTGTGCAACGCTTAACAGGCCCATTGGAGAGTGAAGCCACTACACAAGATGGAGGTGCTGCAGCAAAGGTTGCAGGTTCAAAGAGGCAGACTTCTAAGCTTCATGAAAGAAGGCAATACACAAGGCCAAAGCTTGAGATAGTAAAACCTCACTTCAATTTTAAACCTAGTTCATCGCCATCAAAACCAGGAACCCCAACTTTCGTCCTGAGTCCTGTGGGCACCCCAAATTTCATCCAGAGTCCTGTGGGTACACCATCTACCATAATGTCGAAGCTGACGTTACTAGATGAGGAAAACAAAATACCTGACTTGAATAGCCAAGAAGAGGAGAAAGCTATCAAAGAAAGGCGATTCTACTTGCACCCATCTCCACGCTCCAGACCAGGATATACAGAACCAGAATTACTTACTTTGTTCCCTCTAACATCTCCCAATATGAAAGAAAAGCCATAAATGCAATACAGATGTATAGAGTCAACTGAAAACCTAGGGGACTATCTAACAACGCTTGCCTGCCTCCAAGTTGAACGGATTGTTCTAGTGTAGGATTGCTTCTCTCTTCACCAAAAGGAATTGATAGATGATCAATGAAAAGTGATCAAAACACTTCAAAACAACAATGGAGTAAACTCTTAAGTGGACATCAATGGAACTATGAATTGATACATGCTAACTTTATACATATAATATGTTCTCACCCTGCATAACTGATCATTTGCTTCAGTTTCTCCACGGATTGCAGTTCCCAGTGATAGTATTCTTATTAAACACTGCACTGCTGTTAGATTAAAGCAAAACAAAAATTATACTTTGAAAAATGGTCCAAGAAGGGAATGCTAACAAAATGAGGTCATGCAATCTCACAAGTTTAAAATCTCAAAACCAATACATCATGCTTAACTTCATTACTTGCAGAATATGCAAGGTTAGTCTAAATGAATGAAAATTAAAGTAAAGTGAAAGGCGATGAGGCAAATGTAGAGAATATGACATGAAATACCTGCCATTTTATAAACATAGGCATATTTTACCACAAAAGAATCTTTCAAACAAATACAAAGAGCAGGTAACTCAATGGAAGAACTTCAACATTTCACTAGCACAAGCCTTACAAAAAAATGAAAACGACTCTATCCACATAAAATGGACAGTAAATTGAAAATTGCTTATTGCTTAAGTCAAGCATGTTATTAAACAACTGTAGAAAAGTTAGTGATTGGAGAAAAACAATTATCTGTATTAGCTTAAAAGTAACTTTTCTTTTTTGACACATGCAATTCAAGTCTTCAAAGAAATGATATTGACGATGATGATTTAAATACCTTAAAAATGATAACACATAGCTAGTACTTGAATTGAATGAAGGAACAATCAATCCTATCATTATTCTGTGAGTCAATTCCAACTAATACAGCAATAAGACAATACAATACACCATATCAAAGAAAATAGGGATATGTATACTATTACAAACACTGCTGACACTGATTTTTTCTAGATTTTCATAAAGATTGAGAATCGCCATCTTCAATGAATATAGAAGCAAGGATTAAAATATCACTGACATACTCGTGTTAACAACTACTCAGAACATAGATAAAAAAAGTACAAAAGAAAAATAAAAATAAAAACCTGCATGTGAAGGAGGATAAAATTGAAGCAGAGAAAATGTCAGACAAGATACAGAGAGCTGAGCCTAACATTAATAGTTGTAGCCAATGCTCTTAAAAAAGGATCTTTCAGAGCAAGTTGAATGACTTCACTGTTCTGATTTCTACCTTATCAAAGCTAAACCTGTGGAACAAAATTGATGCTCAGCCATGCCAAAGGCATGAAATAAATATGTTAAAGCTAAGAATCTTGCGGTTAACATTCCAAAAGGTTGTGGCAGACTCACCTGTTACAACTCTCAAGGTATTCTTGAAGTGATACAAGAATTTACCCACAGAGAGGAAGAAGATTGTTTGAGAGAAAACACCTATATAGTTGCACATACATAAATATATGTGCGTGTGTAGGATTCCAACTTGGCAGTGATCATATAGTGAACAACAGCTATTTGAAATCTATGGCACTTACATGGAAGAAATATTACGGATAGTGGTGCATCTACTCTTTTTATTCCAAGCTTGACAACTCATAACCCCTTTTATTGTCTGCGAAATATACAAACATTTGTTTATCTATCACCATCATTACAACAGAAATGCTAGAGAAAACTAACTAACTACTAACTAACTATATATATATATATATATATATATACAGACACACAAGCATAAGAAATGGTCACCAAATTGGATAAACCATTGGATCTCAGTAAATCTGCTTTACCTAGGCAGTTCATCACATATAAAGCAAAAAAACCTCCATGGTGTGACTTGATAGCACCCACTTCACGTATGATGTAGACCGCTGATGCATTGTGTGTTTGAGGTAAAACTTGATGGGCATTTAAAAACAACCCCAAAATATAAACCTATCATAAAATTGAAAGTGAAACCTAAAATTTGAAATTTGAGAGCACATGACAAGAAGCTATCTTTGGAAATCCTAATTATTCAATTGTCCCAATGCAACGAAACCCAAACTACATTAAGCTGAAAAGTTGGCAAAGTTAAATCAGTGCAGCTGATGACAGCCAACTATTTAGCAAAGTAGCATAATACATGCAGTTTGTACCCTAACTTGGTCTCACCTCATGATGTGCTAGTTGATGAAGCTAACTCGATTTGAATCAGATTCTACTGATGCATCAATTGGCAAACCAAGAGTTGCTATACAAAACAAAGTGGAATGCTTGCATTTTTGCTATCTAACAAGAACGTGTACTCGTTATAAATGAATAAAGTTCAAAAATAGAATGACATACCTTTCAAGATAAGTATCTGCAATGGTAATGCCACTCCCTTACTAGAGACAAGTCTAAAGGATCCGTCTATGGGGCTATCTGACCAAACTGGTACAGATCTTTGATATGATAATATAGCACATTTAATATACAGTAGATCTGATCACGACCGGGATGAGAACAGTCTCCAGCTACAAACACGTTATTCCTCCTCTCCACTTCAACCCAGCTGCATCCTGCCGACTTTTTTAAATCTCTTGCCTTCATCAATTTTCTCATCTCCATGACATCATCCCATCTAGCATCTGCTGCAAATAGGTTTGACATCATAACATAATTTTCTATATTGCTTGATTCAATTTCAAACAAGTGACTTGCTGCTAAACGCCCCAATTCTGCCTCATGATGTGTTTTACAGGCACTTAGCAGTGTCCTCCATATATTTGCATTTGCTTTGATAGGCATCTCAGTTACTAAAGAATGTGCTTCGATAATCCGCCCTCCTCGAGCAAGGAGATCGACTACACAGGAATACTGTTCCACAGTCGGTTTCATTCCATGAATCTTCTCAATTGAATAAAATAGATTAAGTCCTTTATCCACAAAGCCAGCATGACTACATGCAGACAATACAGCAGTTAAAAGAACATGGTCTGGCTTTATACCCAATTCAAGCATATGAGAGAAGATCCTGAGTGCTTCTTCTCCCATACCATGCATGGCATACCCACCAATCATGGCAGTGAACATAACAAGATCCTTCTGCGGGTATGATTCAAAAATCTTACGAGCAGTGCTTATACTGCCACATTTTGCATATAAGTCTAATATAGCCCCTTTCAAGTCGACATCATCAAACCAAGCCCTTACAACATATCCATGGAGCTGCCTTAACAAATGAACTGATGCCATTTGAGAGCATATCGGCAGCAGGCTCATAATTGTGCCTGCATCAGGCTTCATTCCCCAATCTTGCAACTCAAGGAAAAGACAGATAGCTTGATCAGGTAAATGATTGTTAGCAAAGACTTGGACCATCAGATTCCAAGTCCTAAGATCTGCAACAAACATTTTGTTGAACTTCATATGTTGATCCCCATGTGATTGACAGTTATACACTGACAAACTCTGGAAAATCTTGAATGCATAATCCACACTGCCACATTTTGCATATGCATCAAGTGTTGCATTTCTAACACTGAGCTCGGTGTCACCTCGCAGTAGATTGTTTTTAATTGCATAGGCATGTGTTTCCTTTACCATATCTAACCTACAAATACTTGCACATAATTGGATGGTGATTAAGATAGTAATGGAATCAGGTTTAATTCCTTCACTGAGCATCCAGTTAAAAAGGTGGAGAAACCACTGGGCGTATTTTCTATCCGAAAAGGCATCAAGCATAGAATTCCAGGATATCAAGTCTTTACTCGAAATCATCAAAAAAGATTGATATGCTGCTTCTATCTCACTGTTTTTTGAGTATAAATTAACTAGAGCATTCCCAACTGCTCTGTCTACATTGAGGCAAGGATGACGGAGAATATAGCCATGAATCTCTTTCCCCACCTCCAAGTTCGGCAATTGAGCACATGCAGAAAGTACGGACACAAGAGTTATGGAATCTGGCTTTATCTTCTCGACACTCACAAGCTCATGAAAGATGTCCAAAGCTTTCAACCACTCACCATTTGATACATATCCAGCAATCATAGCATTCCACGAAACCAAATCTCTCACTGCCATCATCTGAAACAATAATTCACCTTCCCCTATCCACCCAACCCTCATGTAGAAGCTTAGCAGAGCATTCCACACTGTAACATCAACAACTAATTCATCCCGACGCAACATATAACAATGGATCTCTCTTCCAACTCGGTAGGCAATCTTCTTATCCAGGAAACCACAAACCAAAAGAATGTTCATGATTGTTGAATAATTTGGCTTTGTAGATCCTCTAACCATCCAACTGAACAATCTAAAAGCATCCTCCATCAACCAGTTTTCGGAAAACCCTGAAATGATTGCATTCCAAGAAACAACATCTTTATCTTCAATACTAACAAACGCAGCATATGCATCTCTAACCACCAACCCACATTTAGAATACATAGACACAAGAGCATTTCCTACCAATGTATACTTTTCCAGCCCCGACTTAACTACATAAGCATGCACAGCCTTCCCTAAACGAATATCACCTATCCGCGCACACACAGGAAGAACAATAGCAGCAGTGATAGTGTTAGGCCTAGCTTGATTGACAGCAAACATATCACAAAACAATCTCATGACACAAGCATCATATACCCGATTGTAAGCAAGCCCAGATAACAAAATGTTCCAAATGACAGGATCACCATGGTCCATTTGAGCAAACAATCGATAGCAATCGTCCACAGTCCCACATTTAGCGTACAAATTAAGCAGAGCTTTGGAGACATGCCGGCAAGATATATGGCCCAGTTTGAAGAGAAAACAGTGAAGAGACTTACCTAACCTGGTGGCAGAGAGGACAGAACAAGATTTAAGAATGGCTGCAAAAAGATGGTAGTTGGAAGTAAGGGTCTGAGAAGATTGTATCTTGTGAGAAAAAAGCGACAGAGCTTCCCTGTGCAGACCATCTCTGCAGAAGGTAGTGATAATGTTGTTCCAATATCCAGAAGTTGGTTCAGACATATGATCGAATATTTCTTGTGCGTCTCCTTTATAGCAACACGGGGTTTCAAAAAATGATGAAAATTGAAGTTGTGCATTTTATATGGATTTTATTAGTGAAAAATATTAGAAATAGGACTCGAAAAGTTTGAGTTATTTTTATGGTCCAAAGTCAAAATTTTTTAAATATAAAACTTTATTCGTTATTTAATAGATTGTGTTTCTAATTATATATATGTATTTTAAAAAAAATTAACAAAAATGACATTCAAATAAATTTTATATTATATTTAGATGTAGAATGATTTTTTTATCCTTAAATAAAATTAACCATTAAAATAATTTTTTTAAAAAAACACAATAGATCACACCCCTGAACGATTGTAAATTACACACAAATGAACATTTTGGTATTAATACACACTCACACCACTTTACCCAATAATAAAACATTGTTTAATTAATAAATTCATCAATATGATAATAAAATTTGCAATTTTGAATACATCTATATAATGTAATGTTCATTTAAAGTTAATTTTACCTTATATTTTCACTATTTTTTTAGAGAATGGGTGTGAGTGTGTATTAATACTAAAATGTTCATATATGTGTAATTTGTCATCGTTCAGGGGGTGTGAGTGCAATTAACTCAAATTAAAACCATCATTTCTCAATGAGTTAATTGCACTCACACTCCCTAAACAATGGTAAATTACACACAAATGAATATTTTGATAATAATACACACTCATACCCCCTTACCCAATAATAAAATATTGTTTAATTAATAAATTTATAAATATAACAATGAAATTTGCAATTCTAAATACATATGTATGTTGTAATGTTCATTCAAAGTTAATTTTACCTTATATTTTCACTAATTTTTATGGATAGAATGGATGTAATTGTATATTAATACCAAAATGTTCATATATGTGTACTTTGCCATCGTTCAGGGGGTGTGAGTGCAATTAACTCTTTCTCATTGCAGATATCATCGCTCCTCCCTCCTCATTCTAAATCATCGTCAAAACTCCTCCAAATCATCATTAATCAATTTTGCCGATATCTACCACTTCGCCTCCTCCTTACAGCTCCTCCGCCTCCTCATTATAGCTCCTCCGCCATCTTCTTACAGCTCCTCTGCTCCTCTTCACAACTCATCCGCCTCCTCATCACAACTCCTCCGCCTCTTCCTCACAGCTCCACTAACTTCAAATCAAATCGTTCTTCAATCTCATTGTGTGGGTGACGATGTGGGTTTTGATTTACTTAATATGTATCTGCTTAAATCCAGGTATTTTTTTTTTGGTTTAAATGATATGGGGTTTTTTATTTTTACTGTAAATTTTGGGTTTTTTAATTGTGCAATTATGTGGTAGTGTGTTTAAGATTTATTGGATAATTTTATTACTTGAATTTTCATGGGGTTAGAGTTGGATTTATCTTATAGTTGAACCGAGTTGATATTTAGGGTTTTGATTGTTAGGATTTTCTGATAGTAAAATAAAGTTTGATTTTGACGCAGGATTGTGTTTAATAGCTGAGACAACGTAAGGAAAATCTTGTTATAAGAGTAAATATGTCGGCTTTGTAGACAAGGTATGTGTGAGTGTTGCTGTGAGAGTAAATCATCATTATATCATGTGTTGTGAGATAATGTGATGTGTCTTTTGAGATAATGTGTTGCTGCGAGAGTTGCTCTATATCTTGTGAGGCTATGTGAGTCTTGTTGTGAGTCTTACTTTATATCATTTGAGGTCTGTTGATTTGTAATTGAGATATGTATATTTTGCATTTAATCAAAAGATTTGTAGGCTAAAATTTTAATCTATCAATAATGTGATAGGGGCATGATAGACACCGTGTGCAGTTCACACATTTGTGATCTATGTTCACAAACTTGTAAACAATGATCATATATATGTGAATTGTATCCACTGTGAAGGAGGTCAATTATAGTTGTTATTTGGTATGTACAATCAATTTAATTTAGCAAATTTGCAAATTGATTTCAACTAATTTTGTTAGATTTTAAAAAAGTAATAATAATTAATTAATTTTGTTATATTTTCCTATGTGAGCTGTATCATTATTGGTTAGATTTATTTGGACTTAATTAGTTAGACTATTTCCTATTTGAGTTTATTTGACTTGATTTTGTGATATGAATTATTTCTTTTCTTTGTTAGTTTGATTCGGTTTTAATTAGCAAGATTATTTTTTACTTTAATTGATTTGATTTTGTAATATGAGTAATATATAGTTTGTACTCTCTTTGTTTACACTTTAAATTCCTTTAGAAGACATCTTCACGGTTAGAAGATATGTTTTCACAATTGTGTGATTTCTATTAACATACTTATTCTTTAACGATTATTATTAATTTTGCAGACAATACAATTTAAAAAGATATGAAATAAAGAAGTTCTCCATTGTTTTGTAAAAAAGGAGTTTGCAATTGTCATGAAGAACTCATATTGGATAATGTGTCAACATATAATGAACCTTATCTACCAAATCTCAATTGATGTTCCTCTTTCTTGACTACTGATTACTCGTATTTTTGAGTCTTATATTATGTCTATTTTATGAAATTATTTATCTTATACAATCAGTTTTGATCTCATATTCAATTGTTGTGTGCAATGGTGGATGTTGAGTGCTTCCCTGATATGCGTGCAGCAGCAAGGATCACCAAGCTCGGGATGATATTGCAGGTGTTTAAATTGGGACTTTAAAGATAACCCTAGCAGGCCGTTTGACATGATATTGCAGGTATTTTTAAATAATATGTTACTTGTTTTGGTTCTAGTTGTTTCTGTATGTGTGATCTGTATTCAGATATGTCTGATGTTACGTACATTTTCAGGTACCTGGTAAAAGGACAGTAGTTCCTTTAGAAGCAGAGAAAACATCGTGGTATTTTAGTTGAGAGGGAATAAGAGGGTTGACAAGGAAAACGTTCAGGTGTTCTTATATGTGTTTAGGTTTTTTAGATAACAAATTTGTACTTTGTGGTGTCCTTGTAGGAAATGGTGGGTTAGGACACCAATTTTATGTAAGCTCTGCATGTTTGTTACGTTTAAGTTAAGGACACTAATTTTGTGTAAGCTCTGCATGTTTATTATGTTTAGGTTAAGGACACAAATTTTCTGTTAGCTTTGCATGTTTGTTTGGTTAATTTTCTATGTCGTTGTGAATGTTTTAAATCATATCAAATTTCTTATTTCAAATTTTTTGAAGTTGATATCATTTTTCGGAGGGAATGTATGTTTACGACACAAGTTTTATTTACAGTCTGGACCATTGTTATGTTAAATATAACCATCCTAATCTTCCTTGTTTAACTGCCTTACAATACCTAGGTTGAACCATAAGGATATACATTTTTTTTTTTATCTAAGATCGTATTTCTGAACTGAAATTCATCTCTGATGGCACATTAGACTACATTTTTAGTCTTTCCCCACTTTCACTTTTGAACTAGATATTAAATGTCGACTGGAGCCCAAAGTGGACTTGTGTCTAAAAGTGACCAAAACTGAGCTTCTGAGGTGTAATCATATTTCTGATCTTCCATATTACTATCTGATGAAACATTAAAGTCAAATATACTCACAAATCATCAGGCTACAAGGCTAAAAATCTTGCAAGCGATCACTTCCTACCCCATCAAACCTATCTATATACAAAACCAAAAACCCTTTGGGGATCCGACTATTTCTGAGGTGTTATCTGATTTCTGATCTGTCATATTACCATCTAGGGTCACATCAGAGTCAAATTAACTCACAAATGGCTGGGCGGATCGGCCCCAAATCTTGCAAGCCTTCATTTCCCACCCTATCAAACTTATCTTTACAGAAAAAACTAAAAAAACATAGGGGACCCGACTATTGGACTACACTTAAGTACCTCTTAAAGTAGGAGTATCACATCTAGTCCCTTACACTCATGAATTCCACTAAGGGAGTTGCAAATGCACTTGTCTATTTGAAAGTTTAGTACTACTTGTGTAAGGGACATTTCATACATGGGTAATGCGAACTGGAGTCCAAAAGTGGCCAAAAATGGGCTTCTGAGGTGCCATCAGATTTCTGATCTGCCATATTACCGTCTGAGGTCACATCAGAGTTAAATTAACTCATAAAATAGAATAAAAGAGTTATGAAATTCTTTAAATTAATTTTAAAATATTATATTTTAATTAATAGCATATTGTTTGCATATAAAATTATAAACTATAATTTTTAAATATCATGATGGTACCTCCACACCTTGTTTCTGCACAAACTCAATCGAAACCAATACAGGAATCTTTTAAACATGAATTTTCAAAATTTTATCCGAAGTTTGTGTTTTTTTTTTTGTTAATATATATTCATATAGTATATATTATCTATTTTGATATGTTAGGTTTTGATTTATTTGATTATCCATAAAATCTATATAAATACAAGAGTTACAAAATGTAATAGAATTGACTATTGTTTTGTTAATATGAAATCATATTTATCATTTTTTATTCTTGCCGGAGTTAAAATTTTTTTTTTAAAAAAAAACTATAAAATTCTTTAAATTATTTTTTTAAAATATTTTTATTAATAAAATATTATTTAAATAATTTTCACACTTTTAAATATCGCACAAAGCGCAAACTAATTTTCTAGTTATTTATAATTTGTGATGCGTTCAATGAAAAAAAAATATAATATATATATATATATATTATGCTCATAGACAAAGCCACTATGCAAATCAATCACCAGAAGCAGTACAAATCCATTCCACTTCCTAAATTTCGAAACCAAAATGAGATTCGCCCAAATCAACACCACTGTGACATCTTCTTAAGAAAATGGTGAATATAAAACTCCAATCGACACAAACAATTGAGATACCATCAAATTCACATATCACGCCCGAACAATAATTATCGACAAAATATAAACAAAGAATGAATACAAACAAACAAGACAGAAAAACATGGTTATATTATTATCTCTATATATTTAATCAAAATTTCTAGTCACGGGTTACAAAACCAAGTATTCCTCGTAAGAAATACCAAATAATTCTACAAATTAAATAAATTTTATTGGGTTCGAAAGCCAGATCAACATAATAAAACAAATTAAAATTCTTGAAAAGTTGGTTCAATTTCATCCCTCCCTTTCTCCATCTTCTTTTGTTAGAGATTTCGGTGAATATTGGAAAAAATGCCTCCATTTGCAATCGTAACAGTACCCAAAAGCTTGTTGAGCTCCTCGTCATTCCTCATAGCAAGTTGAATGTGTCTTGAAACAATTTTATTCTTCTTATTACCCCTAGCAGCATTCCCCGCCAGTTCAAGAACCTACATACCGACAACACACCATAAGATAACATTCAACGCAAATGAAAGAGAAATAAGGTTAAAGACCGTTTGTCTTTTCTTGTAATTTTAATTTTTTATTTTTGTTAAATTACTCTTTCAAAACCTGTTAGTTTTTAACTTTTCCGTTTGTTTTCATTACAATTAATTTTGAGTCCATTATAGTTCCACGTGTCAAAATATAATTTTCCCGTTAGTTTTTATTACAATTAATTGTGACTCCATTATAGTTCCACATGTCAAAACATAATTGGTTTGGATATACCTAGTCACAGTGCCACTTGGTATGTTAGGATCACTGAATTTTTACTCGAAAAAGTAATCTCACACCTGTAACTCTTTCTCTCTCGTCTCTCAGCTAAGTGAAACCTTAAAAAATAGAGAATAAAGAATGGTTCTGAAGTTCAAAACTCCTCTGATGTAATGGGCTAGTTCTTCACCGTGTTTTCTTTTTAATGGCGCGAGATAACCTATCGATGACGAGTCGTTTGAAGTTAATTTAGTGAAATATGATTTTCTATTGCGTGTTCTCTAATTTTTTTATTTTGGAATAACAGTCATTGAGTTTTGAATCTGGAATAACAACTTGCTCAACCATTTTTTAATTTTTTTTTGTTTCGCTCCGCCGTTATATAGATGAATAATTATTGATAGTGTTCCGTTTCGTTTAGCATTGTGTTTGGTTTATGTTTGATTGATGTTGTTTTTCGTTTCATGTTGCATGAGGACTATGAAATTCTCGTGCATAATCAAGGTCATTAGGGAGTGGTTCATAACCATTGTGATGTATTGCAGATGTTGCTTGTTGGCCAGTTTACGGTTGTTTTTCCTAATAGCCTAGTGCAAGTATACACTAATGTCGTCAAGTAAATATCAATCCTCAGGGATTTGCTTGCTAGAACAACAAGTAACCAATGGGTTCAATTTAGAGAAATGCCTCAATTCAACTAAGTTGGGAATAATTAAGATTACTAAATTAGTGTCTTGACTAAATAGAATGAAATTGGGTAAATGGGGGGGGGTTCTTATCTCCTTAGTAATGCAATCATGTTATCCATAAATGTCAATTGTTACCAAATAACCTCAAGATTATGTACTACTCAATACTTCCACACAACTAGCTTAACTACCCTATTCCACACTTATGTCACTTAAGTGTAAAGATAGTTCATGAAGTTCTCTGTCATCAATTCCTTAATTCATAATTCTTATGTCTAAGCAACTATTCATTAAGGCACATGAACCTAATTCTAGTATTAACTATTCTTTCAAGCTAGTTTATACCAATAGAACATGTAAGAGTTGATCAAGCTCTACAAACATTAAGAGTAAAGTCATGTGAAATTGATAAACAACATCATTCATTTAATTGCAAGGATAACATAATCACAATAGTTAAGGGTCAATGAACCCCATAATAGTTTTAGCTATTCATTACTCTACTAACATAAACTCTACACAAGAGAGACATAATAGGGTTAGGGAACAACTAAACCCAAAGAAAGATGAAGTCTTGATGTTGAAGTTGAAACCTCCTTCAAGAACTTGAAACCTTCCTCTCTTGGTAGCCCTTGGTAGATAGAGTTCTCTCCTTCTCTAGCTCTAACAATTTCCAATTCTAGCCCCTAGATAGTCCAGCCAAAAAGTCCCTTCAAAAACCATATCATTTTATTTTTATACCCTCTAAATTTTCTCCCAAAAATACCCTCCAAGAAAGCAAAAGCCACCACTTTTTGCGTCTGGGCGTCCTAGTCGGAGGCCTGGCAGAAGAAGCCAGGACACCAGCCAGGGCGCGGAGTCAGTTCGTCTTCCTGGGTGACCTGGTCGGCGGCCTGGCAAGAGGAGCTAGGGCGCAGACCAGGGCGCGGTGATGCTTGCGGTACCATTTCTGGCGGCGTGGTCGACAATCTAGGGCGCGGGCCAAGGCACGGTTAGAGCTTCGGAACCATTTATGGCGCCCTGGTCAAGATGTTAGCGGCCTAGTCTTATGCGAACCAGGGCGCGGTGATCCTACGGTACCATTTTTGGAGCCCTGGTCAAGATGTTGGCGACCTGGTTGTGTGTAGCCAGGGCGCGGTGATCCTACGGTACCAATTATGGCGCCATGGTCATGATGTTGGCGACCTAGCAAGAGGAGCCAGGGCGCTGACCAGGGCACGGGGATACTCTTTAGCCTTCCTTTCTCTCATTTCATGCTCTCTTTGAATCCTTGAACTTCCTTCTGCTCGAATGCATGGCTTTATATCCAGATTTCTCTTTATTTTGATTACTTGACCATGGATCCTGAAATCATAGATAATTGGATCAT
This sequence comes from Cardiospermum halicacabum, assembly GCA_031304145.1. NCBI lineage: Eukaryota > Viridiplantae > Streptophyta > Magnoliopsida > Sapindales > Sapindaceae > Cardiospermum > Cardiospermum halicacabum. The sequence goes on along the minus strand of CM062394.1, from coordinate 13,069,648 downwards.
AATAGTTGCTAATTCAAACTAAAAGGTGGCTAGATAGAGTCTAGGTTTATGAATAATATAATAGACATCACCGGTCTTAATCGTAAACACTTGAGAAGGATAACAATAATCAAGCCAATAAATCCGATTAAAATACTAAACAATAAAAGGTTCAAACTCAACGGTATAATTCCAGCAAAAGTACCTAGGCATTCTACTATCAAAATCTAAAAAATCATTGCATTAGGCAATAAATACACGACTATCTAATTTGTTCCATATTACTTTGATCTTTTTCGTGTCTTTTCTTTTTATTTCATTAAGTAACTACCACATGGTAGAACATTGAACCTGTAAATCATACTCATGCAGAGAAGCAGGCCAAATGTGGGTAGAAAGTATATCAGGAAAAAAAAAAACAAAAATATTAAATATAAATATACGGAGAATTTTGGTGGCATTTTCATCACAAAGATAATGGATGTTAGATACATATATTCATGAGATACATACATAGATGAATCTAGTGTCAGGGAATAAGTACATGTTCGTGATAGTTGAGAAGGGATTTTATTTGTAAAAACCAAACAATATAATAGAAAACTATTCTACTTGACAGCATAAGTGGTTTCACAATCAGGTGTAAAAAGTGAAAATAGAAAACTATTCTACTTGACAGCATAAGTGGTTTCACAATCAGGTGTAAAAAGTGAAAAGTTTCTAAAATTTGAATATTTTTTAAAATAACCTTTATTTATTTTTATATATATTTTATCTAGCAATTATATTTATATATACTTTTATTTTATTTATTTTTATATATATTTTATCTAGCAATTATATTTATATATATTTTTATCTAGCAATTAAAATTACTAGTTTATGAAGATGGATTTGATTAAAGAATAAAATAAAATATAAAAATTATGAGCCAGGGAGGTGATAACTTTAGTACCATATACTAGATATATTATCAATTTAAGGTATTAGAAAATCTAGTATAGATTGTCGATTATTTCTTATTGGATATAAATCCATAAACCCACGAATCCATGGATACCCATCCATTAAATTCATGATGGATTCGGGTTCGTGGATTGGTGGGTTTATGGATTTGGGTATAATTTCAATTCTTTTTTTAGTGTGGGTTTGGATTTGGATTTGGGTATTTTAATCCAAATCTATGAACCCACTAATCTTTACTTTTTGAGGAATGATATTGCCACCCCAATCAATTGTTAGTGCACCCCATTTTAGGTTAAAATGTCAACTATATTCTTCAATTAATTTTGTTTTTAAAAAAAATACAGATTTTATATTATTTTATAAGTATATTAACGAAAAAATATTTTACTAAAAATATTTTACCAATTTAACAAAATTAATTAATTAATAAAATAAAATATTTATTTAATTAAAATAATAAAATAAATTTTATATAATTTTATATAAATATATTATAATTTTAAAATAAATATATATTTATAATAAATTTTCTATTTATTTATATATTAAATAATTGTATAAAAATAATAATTAATATAATTTGAATACTTAAATTGATTATTAAGTATATAATTATTAAAATATTGAATAGGGAGAGAGTTGGAATTTTGGAAAATGAATTGGAACACGGGGTGCCTATACAAATATGAGGGGTGGAAATATCATTGCTCTTACTTTTTCTTTAATTTTAAAATGTGAAAATTTTAAGAAATGGGCTTTTTAACGTTTAAAATACAATTATAGGTCTGTTTTGAAAAACATACGAAAACAGGCTTTTAAAAGTTTAGTTTTCACTTCATATGCCAAGTTTCCCAAAATACCCCTGAAACTTTACAATTCACAGATGCTGTGAGTTATGCTCACAGTCTGTGAATTACGCTCACAGCTGTGATTGGCCTATGATGTGAAAATCAAAGTTTAGTTTTGCAAACTTTTCAAAAGTGGCCTATAATTGTATAATAAACTTTTTATGGCCTAGAAATCCAATGCACTCTTTTTAAAATTTACATCACAACACAATCAATCATATAATTATTAGTTTCTAAATAAAATTTTAAATTAATTATTATTTTTTATAATTAATGTAACTATTTATATTAATAATTATTTATTTTAAATTTAATATTTTAAAATTTAAATTTTATTTTGTTAGTATCTAAAAACAATAATCTCAAATAATATCTAATAATTATATTTCAAATTAAATTATTTTTATATTAATAATTAATATTACATCGGTCATACTAAAACTGTATATCTATTATGCCATAATAGTTACTATTTAATTGAAAATAAATAATAAAAATAAATAAAAATTTAGAAAGTGGAGAAAAAAAAAAGAAAAAGACACTTTTAGCCTAACAAAAGAATTTGTGATGCACATGAAATTTGATTTCTTGACTAGGAAGATATCTACAACACAACACTTAATTAAATGTTTTGTAAATTTCGGGTATCCATGGGTTCAATCCGAATCCGTGGATTACAACTTACCCAAATCCATTTAAATTTTACGGATTTGGATCGAATTTGGATTCGGGTGTATTAATTGGATTCGCGTTCGGATTGATGGATTCGGGTCGGGTTTGGACCTATTGCCATCCCTAGTAGTAACGGTTCAAGAGTGTCCGTACAATTTATAAATAGTGAAATTTTTTTTAAATGGATTTTTAAAAAATTCAAAATACAATTATAGGCATATTTTGAAAAATATATAAAAACATATTTTTAAAAATTTAGTTTTCACTCCATACACCAAGTTTTCCAAAAGACCCCTGAATCTTTACAATTCACAGATGCCGTAAATTACGCTCACAGTCTGTAAATGGTCTATGGAGTGAAAATCAAACTTTAGTTTTCCAAACTTTACAAAAGTGGCTTATTATAATTGTATAGTAAACTTTTTATGACCTTTAAAAAAAAATTCCCTTTATAATATATATACTCTGAATATTACTTTTGTGAAAAAAAAAAAAAACAAAAATAAAAACAAACTCGAACCAACTTTGATCCCAAAAATAATCGGGTTCGATTCGGTCCGGTTAGAGAAATCCGAAACTCGGACCGACCGACCTAAATCCAGAAAATAATCGGATTCAGCTCAATCCAAAATTTTTCAAGGTTTCAGGTTCAGAATTTTCGGGTCGGACCGGATTTGACCCCAACCCGACCCATGCACACCCCAACTCTTCACCTAAAAAACCTTGAAAAATCTAAGGGGACCAGAAAAAAACTCATCAGTATTGCATGTTAGATTGAGCCATATGCATTGTGTTGAAACAACTTCTCATTTTCAGAAATGGCCTTCTTGACTTCGGAAATATACATACATACATGTAAAGAAAAAGTTCAGATGGGCTACACCTGTTGGTGCATCATCAACAAATCGCTTCCTCTTTCTATTCATACAATATCTTCAAACAAAATATAAATCACATCTGTCTCAATTTATGACTTTCAAGAAAATAGCATTCTATTGTGACCAGCTACGTAGTAAACCTCAAACTAATTATCTAAACTCTAAACAAACCTACTGAAATGTAATAACCCAGAAAATCTGCTTAAACTGTAACACAGTTTTTATTGTTTAGTTTATTTAGTTTTCTTCTCTTCTTCGTTCTGTGCAGCGCCATCTGTTACACTTGCATCAGGAACCTTATCATCAGCCTCCTCTCCGCCAAAACCGAATTCATTCACTCGTGTCTTATCCACTGGATACTTCCACCTTTGGTACAAATATATTAAAAATATAACATCTGCAAGACGAGAAGATGATGGAAGTCAGAAAACAATAACCAAGAATATTAGATGTTATGAATTGATGAGGAACCACAACAAATAATTCAAAATCCAAAAGCCTATTTCCTATTCACGAATGGAAGTAAATAAAATGGGCCAATAATGTTATACTCTAATTGATTCAGATTTTAAAAGCAAGAAAATGGAATAAAAACAATTGACTACCAAAAGAGTACAGCTTATGTCTACTGGACAGGCAATTATAGTCATGTAGCATAATAAAAAAGGCATTCAATCTTATGGCTTACCATCACGGAAAACTGAAAGCCTATGAAGGATTGGCATTTTTATGACAAATGCAAAGAGATCATCAATGATAGTATTTAGGAACTTGTATGTCATTTGCCTCCAGGGTAAATGAGCAACAGACTTGAGCTTATAATTTATGAAAAGTTGAGGGCACATCATGATGAAACCTGAAACATAGCAACAAGCATACAGTCACGTTAAAACATCTATTTTATTTTATTTTTGAAAAGACCAATTGATTTATTAGTGAAATCTCCCCATGATGAACATTAAAATATTCATTTTATTAAAAAAAATTAAAAGAAATTAACAGAACAGTCGGACATAAAAGGATTTAATGATTCAATTGATAAGAGCAAAAAAGGCATATTAACACTATATAATAGTCTCAAGATTTTGCTCACCGAACATGTATACACAGCTTGTGAGTGAAGAAAGAATCCAAGAATACCAGCTCCTATGACGCTCATACATGAGAGAATAAATGGAGGAACATATAACAAGGAAGAAAAGCACCCCAGACAAATATTTCATTGCAATATCATCATATTCCTTAGTTTTATTCATTGCATATGATTCACGATCTCGAAACCTCAACCTCGGTATCTTTCCACTCCTATCAATCTGAAGACAATAAAGCCCATCAACTGATTATGTGAGATAGGTTAAGAGTTCAAGGAATAAAATGTAACAAAAATTAGCTCAGTGTCTGCCTACATGACAGCAGACAATGAGTTTGCAAGTGTTAAAAAAAAAAAAAAGCAACTTGAAAATCAGTCATAACCCAGCAATTGATTCAAATTTCACACATCAAATACCAACAGATTACACAGCTGTATCTGATCGTGACTTGAATTCCGTAGATAGTTATTGCACATAAACGTTACCTCAATGTGCATAGCTTTCCCAATTTTCCAAAACTCAATGCAGCAGCCAACTCCAGAACTTGCCAGTATCATCCAAGAAGTATCATTGTCAAGTAGATACAGGAAGACAATGAGCTGACATACAAAGCTCACGACAACAGACTTTGCAGACAATCCCTCCATAGACTTATTTTTATTCCAAAATTGGATATCTGCTCAGAATACAAAGTGATTGATAATTCACAACTGAAAGCTCACAGAACTCTGAAATATTGCCAGTAGATACATATATAAATTAAGTCAAGTCATACTTACCGTTTTTGAATGCCAAGAAGTCGAACACTGAATGCAATAAAGATACAACCATTGTGATCACCAGGAGGTAAGGATTTCCTTCCAGGAACACCCTCTGAAAATTAATTGAATAATCAGCATAAGGCAACTAGACATAAGAAGTATTTTAATAACCATTTTCTTTTGCCACTTTGAGAGTCCTGACATCAATCATAAATTTGATGCCACGAGAACAAAATACAATTTCAAAAAGCCACGAATCCATCATATACACAACACAAGCTGCTCTGAAAATATTAGACAGGGAGGAATGAGGTTTATGATTTAATATAGTATATAGATATAATATTCAAGGAAAAGGTACATTTTTCCTTGCATATTAGCTCACCCCCACCGCAATCCCAAATTACTGAAATTAAAAATTCCTGAATCAATAGATATAGATGGTCCTTACCTTAAGTTCATCAGCCTCACCTTCAAGCATGCTTCCATAACTACGATGAATTTGGAATGATTGATCAATTTGCAGAAAAAGCTGCCACTTTGTCATGCTTATTGGTCCAACCTCAAGGTTAAGAGGCAATTCAGTCACCGTCTCATTGATTTGGATCAACTTATCTCTAAGCAACCAAAACTCATTGAAGAAAATGGTTGGGTAGTAATCCCCACTTGTTGGTTCCACATTCATGTCTACAATCTTAAGTTAAGAAACACAAAGGAACAACAATTACACTGAAAACCCCAATAACAGGCATAAATACCTTGCATTCAGCAAATAAAGAACAATTGGCAGAATCAGAAGTAATCCAAGATATAAATGTCAAACTACACATGCTGAGCCCCAACATGACAACGTAGATAAATAAAACCTCTAAAACCCAGTCAGAGCTATATATATTAAGTTGATTTCAGAAGCTATTCATTAGGGATACCCACAACCAGGTCAATTAATTATAAACATAACTAATAAAAGCTCTTAACAGACTAGTTCTTATTTGTAGATTCAAGCAAAAATAAAGGAAGTTCATATTGTTACACCATACTTAGCCTTCTTCTGTGATGCGCATAAGTAACAAAATAGAGGTTTTGGGCTGCTTGAGGAAAAATGATAAAGGTTCACTAAAAACATCCCAGTGAAAAGTTCAGAAAGTAGTTAAGATAATAATATCATGCAATTTTCAGTATTGATGCTTTATACCCATAATAATATCATCCTATTAAAAATATAGCTACGAACCATATCAAGACAAGAACAACACCAAATGTACATATATCACTGCTAGATATAACTTTAGCAGTTGATAGAAGCTTTGAAGGATACAAGGAGCAATGTTTGGTGGTGCAGCATTCAATGGGTACCTGCACAATATAATCAAGATTAGCCTATTTGCCACATGCTTACACGGGAATGACACTGAAATTGAAGTGTAAAATTAAGCATGACATAACCAATGTTGGGGACACTTGTGATTATAAAATAATCACATTTAGATTAATGAAAATGTCAAGAATGTTCAAATATACAACTCAAATTTACTTTCATGCATGAATTATAAGCTTTGTAATTTTATAATATAAGTGAGGGTATGGTTGATATTTCACTTCTCTGTAACTGATTATTTCCTAATCCCAGGCAGTCCCAAACACTACCATAAACAATGCAGATGTCAGAGAACATGCTGCTAGTTATTATTTACCAAAGACACACAAAAGAATATCAATATTTACATCAGAAAGTGTATTTTCTTTTTGTACTCAATACACAAAATTATTTGTAGAATTAGACACTAGAAGTGTACATACTTTGTGAAGTCATCGACTAAATTAATAGTGATATTTGGTTTCCAATATGAAATCCATTCCACAGGGCCATCATCTTTAGAATCACCTTCAGATTCATCTGCTACCTGAAGCCACATAAAGTCACAGCAAGAGGATCATTAAAATCCAGGAAAAAATCAAATGATTACAACAAAATAACATAAAAGACATATATACATAAACCGATGAAAAAATAAAAAGAAAAAAGATGTTCATCACCAGAAAAAATTGAATGTATACATGAGAGTGAAATTAATTACGTTTTATTTAAATAAAAAAATTAACTAGTACAGACAGTAAAGAGTTGTACATGAGGTTTTCTTGTTAATATCTATCGAAAGTATAGTCTTCCAAGAAATAAAATAAACTAATAAATCCCAAGTACACTAGAAAAATTGTTCTAGGGTTTTTGATTTATCACAGTATGCTAGCTTCAACATCATATCAATGTACTAAGATTTCCAGTTAACCATAATTTCATCAACTCAACAAAACTATGTACTTAACACAACTAGACACACAATTAATGAAGATTGGTTTAATGAAAAAAAACCTCTGTAGATAGCTTCCTAAAGCATGTTATTAATTTTTTAAGAACCTCAAAATAATGTAATCACTAGTCGAATGCCAAACTACTCACCCATACACCTCTAGTCTTAACTGGGTCCACACAACACTGTGCATAGCATTAGTGAGCAAACAACTAATGAATAATGATGATTAGTTTTGCAAGATGCTTTAATGAGGTGCAACCTTCATGTACTTAGGGGCGAGGCTTTGAGGTGTGCCTTACAAATTTCAATCTTTCTAAGGGGAGAGGTTTAATAAGAAAAAATAAATAAATAATAAATAAAAAAATAAATAAAAATAAAAAAGGGAAAAGCAGAATGAGAGGGAGATAGAAGAGGAGGGCATGACTAGAGAGCGGAAGATTATGACATTCTTCTAGTGTTTGTCAAGTTTTGTTATAGTTTTCATTTAGTTATTCATGAGTACCATGGCAATAGGATAAATGTTTTATGAGGTCAGATACCAACTAAGACCACTAAAAATCCAAATTTGAGTAGCATTTTATGCTCTTCAGCACTAGCCAGAAAATAATGGCTAAAAAGACAATGCCTAAATGCTGCACAACCCAAGCAAGTCTCCCAGAACAAGACATTTTTGTAAGGACATGCGCAAAATACAAATTAGCAATACAGGAATTTTGTTCAAAATTCAGAACCACTAGTCATCAATGGTGGGTTACCATGGGTCCATAGCAGTGCTAAATGTAAAAAAAGCTTATATTAGCCTTCTGAAATTGCCACATTTACTAGAAAGGATACCTCAGCATCATAGTTATTGAAACTCTACAAAGCACTTGTTCATTTTAGTTACAAGTTCATACTAAAGCAATTCATCAGCAAATCATAGTTAGGCCACAAACCATAGCTATAGTTTCAGTCTCCTTAGAGTCTTTGGCATCTTTACCATCTTCAGAACCTCCAAGCAAACTCCTCCTTTTATCAGATTTTGACTTTGGGTAGTAAACCACGATGGCTAAAATCAATCAAAGCAACATAAACTCTTAAATCACAGATCATAAAAGTATCAACCACCAGCAGAAAATGAGTAGAGACTCGAAATTTTGATATATTCTTACGATGTTTCTTGCCAAAGGCAGAGAGAGGTTGGTACTCAGGATCATTAGGATCCGGAGGGTAACCAGAGCGTGCAAAGAAAACATGGGCAAACATAGTCCCATTATGCTTCAAAGCCTGAAACAAGATGATAACAATATCAACAAACAAGATTCAGATAACACTAACAGTTAAAGCAAATGGAAAGATACCTCAGATGGATGGTACTTCAAGGAAAGTGTCCGACTACTCTCCTTACTCCAAACAGCATAAGGAATATTACTTTCATGCCATAAAAGAGCAGCTTCGTTACCGAAGTCATTGAATTTCTCATGTTCAGATACATAGACCCACATATCCTGCCAAATATACAACAGATCATCAATTGAATAACGTAGAATCCTATTTGAATTAAATCGATCAACTAAAAACGAAATCTCAAAACCCTAACTTAGTTAATTCAAGTAAACAGGTAAGATACGTATTTAGATCGGGGAAAGCAGTACCAGATGCTCTCCTCTCTGGAAGAGATTGGAGGAGAGCTGAGCAGTCTCGACAGGACGTTTGGGAGAGAAAAATTTGGAAGCGAAGTACCAAAACACAGCGATTCTGATTATTCCTGTAATTGTTTGGCCAAAGCCTTGTTGTTGCTGCTGCTGTCTCTCTCCGCCGCCTCCTCCTCCTCCACCTCCTCCGCCTCCTGCGGTAGCAGCTGGCGGCGCCATATCTGAAACTGGAGTGTTGGTATTTGAAAAAGTGGATCCAAAACCAGAACGAGGAATTGATTGATTAAATATGTAAGGCAGAGACGAGGAAGTGTGTTTTTGAAAGTTCACTCGGTGCCGGCCACGCAAGCAATTCGATTCGATTCCAAAAATATCTTTTTTTCTTAACGCTTACGATTTATTTTGAGATGCGAGTGTTCAGTAGCAGCATCACTTTCAAACTTTATTTTCTTTGTCATCGTTATCGGTAGATTTTTTAAACCCCTTAAATAAATTTTTTAAATTTCCCCTTTTAACCCTTACAAACCATGCCACTGAATGAAATGCAACCACGTGACGTGAATAGAGCAGTGAGTTATTCGATAATATGTCTGAAC